>CM068832.1:85026510-86226510 GCA_028554795.2 Sinohyriopsis cumingii
GACCAGATCACGGGGGCAAACATGCTAGATCAACTGAAAAAGAGCCAGAGTAATAATGCATCCAGTGGCCGAAGTTATGAAAAACGTGAAAAACGAAAGGTTGCTTATAACGCTCCGTACCAAACTGGGCTTTGCTCGGATCCTAAATCTAGTACAACACACGGTGCAACCTGGAAAGACGGAGGAAAAGATGGACCATGATACATACCGCAGTCTGCAGCACTTCCATGTGATAGATGACGAAAACTAGTTCAGCGAGATAGTGAATTATATAGAAGTTTCGAAGGACTTGAACGGGAGACAAAATTGAATACACAGGGAATGGCTACAGCGGTAAAAGAAAGCGTTATTCAGCAGAACATGGGGAGAAATAAGCTGAGATTCCAAACAAACGGCATCCGAGTTCAAACAAACCAACACGCTAAGTGCTTGAAGTAGATGAAGACCAACTATAAGTAGCATTTGCATAACAAGGTTTTCAGAAAGGTAGATTATCATTTAAAGTATGAGAAAGGATAGGATTGAAATAGAAAAGAATCAGTGTGTGTGTATATGTGTGTGCGTTGTGTGTGACTTGGATTTTTAACGTAGCTTTAACAATTTTTCAGTCGTATTCGCACGATATCTGCAGTGTAGTAATTCATAGTGACGTATAAGTAGTTAAGTGGGATACTAGAGCGACAATGGGAATTAGCATTACAGGACCCCTTGGGAACATATAGCGACAATGGAAATTTAACATGGAGAAAAATCGTGGGAACATATAGCGACAAGGGAAATTTAACATGGAGAAAAATCGTGGGAACATATAGCGACAAGGGAAATTAACATGGAGAAAAATCGTGGGACTGTTGAGCGACAAGGGGATTTGAACATGGAGAAAAATCGTGGGAACATATAGCGACAAAGGAAATTAACATGGGATTTATTTTTTTTTTTTAAAAAAATAAAAAATAAAAAAGGGGTAGGCAATTCAAAGACTATCTCTTTTCGAGAAATATGGCTGGCCCTGAAAAGGGCCTTTGGGTTTTCTTCTTCTTCTTCTTCTTCTTCTTCTTCTTCTAATTTCTTCTTTTCCTCCACCAAGTTCTTATTTTATCTCCTACACTCTTCTTCTCTTTCTTTTTTTTCTTCTCCTCCTCTTCTTTCTTCTTCTCTTCCTCCTCTTCTTTCTTCCTCTTTTCATTTTCTTCTTCTTTTTCAATTTTTTCGTTCCATTTGCGTATTCTTATTCTTTCCTCTTCATCCTCCTTTTCCTCCTTTATTTCTTTCAACAGATCACTGATGATTACCTTCATTTTTCGTAAATTGTTTATCTCCATCTTCACTCTATGGGGACTATATGAGTAGTGATCCTCGTTTAGGTTAACCAACATTTGCTCAAACATTCCTAAATTGTCCATGACGTTTTGCAATTTTTCCATTTTGTTAAGGTGGTTTGAAGCCATCTTCTTTTTTTATTCTTTGCAGAATGGTTTGAACCACGAATACTGTGGGTTCTTATACAAAAAGCGCGGACGTGATGGAAAACATCCCCCTAAAAACATAAAATTGATCTTACCTAGATCATGACCAAACAACGTGCGGACGTGAAGGAAAACATCCCCACTTTTCTCATTTCATATAATCAAACCCAAACTATACTCTCCACATACTCTAAGAAACAATAAAGAAACCCATAATCTACTATTCACACAAACATACCCGAGCTCTTACAAACACAAACACAAACACACAATCACACAAACACATACCCTCACATTTTTTTAAAAAAGAGTTAGTGTTTATTTTCACACTACTCTACCTACACACATTGGCAAATCGATCGTTATTTCTTTTCTAGAGTATTGGGTAGCCCTGAAAAGGGCTGTTTTGTTTGGAACTTCATGGACACCTGGTTAATGGTGGCACCTTCCAGGCCTGGCGCCACATACGCATCTTATCCCCCAGTTACTTTTTACCTTTTGGGGGGAGAGAGCAGAGGCAGGATATTTCGCTTCAGAATCCCAATTTTCGCTCTCTGGGATTTTGAAATTTCTTCTCTCCTTTTCCTCCTCCTCTTCTCTGTTTCTTCTTTCCTCTTTATATCTTCTTTCTTCTTCTTCTTTATATCTTCTCTCCTCCTCTTCTTTGTTTCTTCTTTCCTCCTCTCTTATCCTTCCCTCCTCGACAATGGCTTCCGCGGCCAGTTCATTTAATATGCGCCTGGCATATTCCAGATGCACATGAAGCTCCAACAGTTTCTCAAGTCTCGTGTTCATTTTTTGGTGTTGATCAATCAACAAGGGTAGCTGGACTGCCGAACGAGTTTCAATTTATAGTGAAAGCGCGGACGTGATGGAAAACATCCCCCTAAAAAACATAAAATTGATCTTACCTAGATCGTGACCAAAATCAACAACAACGCGCGGACCTAAAAGAAACACTCACTCACTATTCTAAAATTTTTTATAAATCACTTCAATAGACTATCCACATACTCAAAGCAATCCAATCTAACCCCAAATATACACCTCAAACACTAAGAAAAGATATCATTTTAATCTACTATCCATACCAAGTTACGTGAGCACTTACTAACACACCAACACATACACTTCCACTATTCATAAAGAATTAGTGTTTATTTTCACACTACTCTACCTACACACATTGGCAAATCGATCGTTATTTCTTTTCTAGAGTATTGGGTAGCCCTGAAAAGGGCTGTTTTTTGTTTTGCTATGGCATTCTTTTTTTAGTTTCTAAGAATGCGATGTCCTCTGATTATAGACTTTCTGGCAATAGGTCTGCTTCTTCGGAAAGAGAAGAAGAACTCTTTGGTGTCGATACGGCAATCGACAAAGCCTCTGTCAGGTTCAGGTTGCTGCTGCTGCTGTTGTTGTTGCTGTTGCTGCTGTTTTTGAAGTCTGTACTTCTCTGTCCATTCTTCTTTCTCCCTGTTCACTTCTTCTCTGAAGAGCTCTTCTATCAGGTCTTCAGTGATTTTTAACATTCTCACATTCTCTATTTCTTCTGGCTTCGGTATCAGACTGTGTCTGACCCTATGCAAATTCACGTAGGCTTCGTTGAGCTTAGCTAGTTTGGAGCACATCTTCGTAGGAGGATGAGTCGACAATGGATGGTTAGACTGGAAACAACCCCGGTTCTTAAAGTGAAAGCGCGGACGTGAAGGAAAACATCCCCCACACGGTTTTCGAGCCGCAACGTTCAGTGAGTGTCATGAGAGGGATAGTAAGAAATGAAAGAGCATCAATTCAACATTCTTATAGCTAAACAAAAGACAAAAGCATTTTTTCAAAACACAACATTTTTTTATTCAAAAATCACTTAACACTAAACAACAACATTTTTAACAATAATCCAACACTATAACATCAAACAATTTTTTTCAAATCACAAACATTTTTTTCTTCAAATACAATCTACTTTAAACAGGGCTGACAACGTTGTGAATGAAATTGTGATTTCCACTGTTGGAAATCATTAGGCCATTGATGGACACTACGTTTCCTAGCTTGAGACAAAAGATAAGCATAATGGTCACAAAACCATCGATCTACTTTCACATCGTTTCTAGCAGAAGAACGAGGATCAAAATGAGTCACTAAATGTTCTAAGGAATAGCCCAGGCTGCGATGATGCAGAAAATACACACAGTACTGTCCACACACCAAGGAATCTGTGCCTTGCAATTTCACATTATTGAATCGGGTGGTCTGAGCATTTCTTCTCATAAAGTCGATGATATCGTCTTCCAAAGGGGGCAATCCGTACGAATCGAAATATTCCACACATCCTTCTTGAGGAAAGTAAACGGCTACCCAGTGGGTTCCTGGGAGATGACTGTCGTCCGTGTTGATCACGTAAGCTTGATGGTCTTTAGGTTTGCGATGAGGGAGTTCATCTTTAGCACAGACGACAGGATTCCAAGAAGCCGTATACGAACTGTGGTTCAAAAGGTAATAAAGTTCCCAGGTATCCATTGTTTTGTGTTTGTTTTTCTTCTTCACAGGTAATAATACGTCGTCAATTCGATCCTGACTTTTTGCTTGAAAATGTCTGACGAATAAACGGTTATTCGTTCTGTTTCCTCACTCTGATTCAGGAGAGCTTCGATACGATGGATCTCTTGAGTGGTTAATGGTGGACAAGAATGTTCACGCAAGTCTTTATACCACTGGTGCAACACGTCTTTGTTCGAGATGAGGCTCCAAGCTTCGTCCAGATACTCGTCCAATTTTTCTTCTTGACTCAACATCAGGCATTTATCGTGTTGAATTTGACTGGGATGATCGTTTTGACATCCATAACAATTTTTCTTGATCAATTCCGTCATTTTGTCGACCAAGTGTTTGGCAAAACAGGAGACTAAATGGGCTTCTTGTTCTGGCCATCTTGACTTCATCATGATCACTTCTTCCACAGTCTCCTCACATTTCATGTCCAAAGTTTCTCCACTAGGTAAAGAGGGATAACAGTCTTCCATGGTTTCTAGTAATCTAGAATGACTTCTCTCAAACTGTTGATTTCTATGGTATTGTCGAATTCTGCATACAGAATGACGTTCACCGTTTCATCAGGGATTCGGTTTGCAAATTGAATTTCCACACGAATCTGGCCAGATTTTATAGGGTGGAAATGTCCCTCGTCGCTGCCTTGGTCAGGAGTGAAATCGAAAGCCCACAAAGCATAGCCTCCTGTGTAATCCTCGTACGTAATACCGTGACTGGTGTTGGTTCCTAACTGGCCGGTGGCTTCGTACAGGGACAAGTACGATCTCAAGTAATTTTTGTTGGCAAAGTCAGGTTCGAAAGGTCGGGTACACAAGGTCTTGCCATCGCGACTGACTTCGATCTTGGACACGCCAAAGTGTTGAAAGTTGAAAGGATTTTTACCCAAATCTCCGTTGAAGGCTGTATTTTCGACGATACCAACGATCAAACGTTTGGGTAGCTGTCCTTGAAACAGATGATCTTCGATCATGGATCGTTGTCCCTTGGGAATGGTGAAGGTTTTCACTTCCACGCGTCGGATCGGATACTTAGCGGTCGTTCTGCTCAACGTCTGACTGATGTCGTTACCCACTTTAGGTAACACTTCTACGCGTCGTACGTAGAGCCTGGCTTCCTCGATGACAGTTTTGCAAGCAGTTTTACCTATCAAATGGAAAGCGGTACTGCTACGATTCAGTCTCAGGCGGACATTCACCCCGTTTAGCAAATATTTCTCTTGTAACCACATGTCCAAATGCAAACGATCCATCAGTTCTAAACTTTTGTCGACTCCCGTGATTCTCTTTCTTCGTTCTGTAAATCCCTCATTGTATGGTTTATCTTTATCATTTGTAATAATTTCGAATTCTTCAAACTGGCCTGCTTCGTCAGCTTCCCATAGCACACAGGCATTGAGATGAGTGTTCTTGGCATCTATTCCGTACGTCAAGAGATTTTCCAGGTACGCTCGATAAGGGTAAGTATCCATGCTGCTGCTGACCAGTTTGTTGTTCAAGTACAAGTCCACTCCGCTAAACAAGGAATGCATGAAATTGTTGACGGGAGCTATTACCTCATCGCCATCTAGGGTCGAATTGTCCTCATCGACAACTTTGACTTTCAAGTACAAGTAACTGCTATTCAGATCGATGTAATCTTCGGGCTGTCCTTTGATTTCAAACTCGATGGGAGCTGAGGCTGTCAATGAGGAGACGGGGTGAAATTCCACCCATTGGGATTCTTGCATCGTCATCATGGTAGGGGGCATGGCAAACAGATCCAGTTCCGTCTTGGAACAAGCGCAAGATTCTCGGTGCATCATTTTTTTGTCTCTTTTCTCAATAATCGAAAACGTCTAAGTCTCGAACGGTTCTTCTTTTCTTGGCCTTTCTAGCTTGAAGTCTGGTGAAAGGGTGTTTTCTTCTTCGTCGTCTCTTTCTGCCTTGTCCTTGCTGAATGCTTGACTCGGTAGCGTGCAGGGCATTTATAGGTGTGTCTCGTCGGCCTAAAATGTCTTTGCCCGTTTGCAGCAAGACATTTTTGCCTGCCCTCATGAAGGCTTCTTTAGGGTTTTGTTTGTCGATGATGACATTTTGGAGAAATTCTTTGCCTTGCGTCAGTGCCGCATCTTTCAAGGCGTGCAATCCGCGTGTCACCATCGGTTTCAACACCGGGGCCACCGAACGAAAGGCCGATTTTAACATGTCTCCTAAACCGTGTCCTCGCTGCTGAGCCACCCCTCGGTACACTGGATACATGA
Organism: Sinohyriopsis cumingii; assembly: GCA_028554795.2. Classification (NCBI taxonomy): domain Eukaryota; kingdom Metazoa; phylum Mollusca; class Bivalvia; order Unionida; family Unionidae; genus Sinohyriopsis; species Sinohyriopsis cumingii. The sequence continues at coordinate 85,032,766 of CM068832.1, forward strand.
CTTACGAGTCGTGAGAGAACCGTTTTCGAAAATGGAGTTTCACCGTGACTTTTCCTTTGGTGAATGGAATATTTTGTCCCAGATCTCCTTTTATAGTAATGTTGACCGTGTCCAAATACGACTTGCTGACCGGTAAATAGTGAGGATGGACAAATTCGCGGTGGACGTGGTAAGTGTTTCCACCTTCCTCGTCAGCGTTCGTGGTAGAATCCACTTTGAAAGGAATGACACGCAGTAATGGCACAGAGGTGTGTCCCACCACGTTATACTCCACCACATCGGAGTACACGAACATTAAATTCATTCCTTGGTTCAGTTCTACCGGTTTTCCAAAAGCTTTGTAAAAATCCATATTACTGTTGATCTTGGGGCTCCAATTGTTTGTGACCATTGTTGAATGTCCACCCAAAATTTCAAACAAAATACCATTGAACCTGAAGGACAATGTGTCCGTATCTGGAAATTTCATCAGTAAGCGACGAGCCACTTTATGGTACTCCAGGGTGACACTTTTTTTGACTCTGATCAGGGCTTTGCCAAAGGCGAACTCGAACCTGTCCGCAATAGTGTCCACCAAATGTTGACCACTAAAATAAAACCCTGCTGGAATTTTCACGGTGTAGATACTGAAGGCTGGTTTGCTGGCTGGTCTTGTCATCCCTGAAAACCCGATGTCAGTCATGGCTTCTTGTAATTGTTGGTTCAGGATTTCCACCTCAAAAAAGTTTTGTTTTTCGGTGATGTTTTGGATTTGTGTAGGGTGAATCATTTCTACTAAAGCCACTTCCCAATGGGCTTCGTGATCTAAGGGGATGGCTTGAGGTAATTTGGCCGTGTAACAGCACAACGTGTTGTGGGGAAACACCTCCATGGAACTGTCACTGGGTAAAGTTAAGTAAAATTGGTTTTGGTGACTCATAATTCCAGAGTTCTGTGGCTGTCCGAGGGGATATTACTGGACGTCAGAGGTGTGTCTCCGCCCAAAATGGGGTTCTGGTTGTGGTTGTTGGAGTGGTGACTGGCACTGGCACTGGACACAACGTTCCCGTTCGAGGAGAATTTCAGGGAGGGATTGGGAAGCAGGTAACCGATGCAACTGCTCAATAAAATGGTCCACAATTGTTTGTCTCCTTGTTGCAAACTCAAATTGGCGATGGCTGCCCCGATGACACAATACACCACGAAGATTTGGCAGAAAAAGACGATTTGCGTTTTAGGCACACGTTCTCCACACCACACCCACAAGGGTTGTTTTTGTAAATCTTGCACAGAAGAACTAGGTGAAGGAGGATTGGTCGACGTAGCTGCGTCTGCTGTGTGAAAGGGCATGATGGTCACTTCTTTTTATAGTCGATGACTTGCGAAGCGTCGATCCAAGAATCGAAACTGGGTGGATATCCTTTCCAACGTACTTTGACTTCTTTGACACGTCGTTTGCCCACTTTACGGGTTCTGCGTTCGAGAATGCTTTCGATGTCGTACACGTCGTCTTCTTTTTTGGTGACACGTTGTAACTCGGGCAAATAAAACGTTCCTTTGAGCACTTCTCCGTTCATGTCTTCCAATTTATAGACGGCAGGATGACGGCCATGCACTCGTCCAGTGACGCGAAACAATTCGGTCGTCCAGTTAGGTAAGTAACCTTTGTCGAAAGTGCGTTTGGTTTTGCCAATGCGCACCCAATCTCCTACGGTCAACTCTCCACTTTTCTTGGGGACAGCCCTCGTCGGGGACGTACCGAACAGACGCTCAAACACCAACACTTCGTTGTCGGGAGTCACGTCTTGCGGGGCACGTCCGATGCTTCGATGGTAAGATTGGTTGTACGCTTGCACCAGATGCGGTAAGATGTCGATGTACTTCAGAGTGTGGTGATGCGTAAAATATTTCCACATGCGTTCTTTCAAAGTGCGTTGAAAACGCTCCACGATGCTGGCTTTGGTTTCGGGATTCTCGGTGGTAAAAAAATGAATGTCACGTTTCTTTAATTCTTTTTGGAAAGCTTGGTTCAGAAATTCAGTGCCTTTGTCCGTTTGCCATCGAAGAGGGTGACGACCGCTTTGTTTCAACACCCGTTGCAGGGCTCGCACTAACTCGCTGCTCGATTTGGAAGTCAAGGGCACGACCCAGGCAAATTTGGAAAAGACGTCGATGACACAAAACAAATATTTGTAACCACGATTGTAGCTGGCCAAATGAGAGACATCGGCTAAATCGGCTTGCCATTGATGATCGATGCCTTCCACTCGGGTACGACTTCTGGCAAACTTGCGTCGAATGGGTTTGTGCAAAGTGTAGGTAGCTTGTTCTTGTAACCATCGTTGCACTTGAGGTAAACGGAGACTTTTCAGTCGCGTTTTGGCAGCACGATACAATTTTTGAACTCCTGCGTAACCTGCAGGATGCGAGGGATCGTAGTAAATGCTAGCTAAGACTTTTTCCATTTTTTTGCTGTGTTAATAAGTCACCCACTCTTCGGTGATGCTACTTTGGGTGGGTCGAAAGGGTGGTTTGGAAACGGATTTACGTGTCCGATGGGCTACGGGAGTAGAAGTAGAAGGTAGTGGTGGTGGTGGAGGTGGCAATGGAATGGCTTTGGTTTTCTTTTCTTTTTTCGCTTCTGGTTTCCCTTCTTTCTTTTTCACTTCTGTCGAAGGAGGCGTGGACATCATCTTTTTAACCCAAGCTTTCATTTCTTCTCGTTGGGGTGTGGGGGACGGGGTCAACAAGGATGCTGCAATCTTACTCGAAATGGGAGCTGCTGACGGTGTTTGAAACACTTCGCGCATCTCTTCTTCCTCAGGTCTTTGTGGGGTAGCATCTCTGGTGACCCTTGGGGATGGTAGTGGTGGTGGGGGTAATGATGATGATGGTGCTGGACTTTTCATCAAGGTCTTAAAATCTTTCAGAGTGGGTAAAGCTGTTTCGTCTAAAGCTTTCTGGTGAAAGAGTTGCAGTCGTTGCAAGAGTTGACCGTACTTTTGCGATTTTTCTGTTTCGGACAAATCTTGGCGATCCATCAAGGATTGCAATTCGTGTTGTAACTGGGACATCTCGCTCAAATGGGGATTGGGAGGTAAATGCGGGGTGCGTTGTTCTTGCCACCGATGGTATTCCATCCATCGTTTGTAAGGCACTAAAGCTAGTTTTCGTCCTTCCATGGGGTTGTCAGGGGTCGATTCTGAGATCTTGGAACTTCCGAGGGCCTTTTTATCTTGCTCCCACCAGTCCTCCCAACATGGTTCCCAAGACTCCTTTCAGTATGGGGCCTAACAAGAGAGGTAAAATACCTCCACGTTGGACCAACATCTTCTTTTTTTGACGAATGGGAATTTTCTTTCGAACCATTTGGCGAAGAACGTGACGATGTTTGCCTAAGCATTGTTTCTGGTGTTTGGACAAAGGGATCGTGCCTTTCAAAACGTTCAAACAACATTCGCACACGGTATCGATGACCTCTTTGGAGGCCGTTTGAATGAGTTTTTTTCGTAGGGGTGGAGAAGCTTTGGACAGGACAGATAACATGTCCCCATGTTTAGCTAAACGTGGTGGCAGTCCTTTTCTTTTCTTTCCTTGGGGTTTTCTGGAGGGTGACATTTTTGCTTGTGGGTTCCGGGACATTCACCGAACAGACACTAACGTCGATGACTTAACGCACACCCTTTTATCTTTTTTTGGGACTATCGCTTTGTCATAAAGGTGACAATGTTTTTCCCAAAATCACCAAGGAATCCTCCCCTTTGTTGATGCCTCTTTTTCTTGGAACGACTGTGTCTTTTCTTAGGGTAATGTCGATGCTTGGCTAAGCGCTTTGTCGGATGACGCGTCTGCCTTTGTCTCTTTCTTTTGTGGCTTCTTGGAGGTGACATCTTTTTTACAAGTTCACTGATACCCCGACTTGGTCACAGGCTCTTTTTATACTGGAACGCGTCGCCACTGATTGTCTTTACGTTTTATCAGTTTGAGGACAGGCATGACACGTCGTGCAGGGGTACGCAACGGACTAAATCGAGCCAGTTCTTGCTTGGACAAATCCAGTAAACTTTGTAACATGCCCGATCTTTCTTGGACTTTGATTTTGGGAGAAGGTACTTTGTGAGCAGCAGCCAATGCCACTAAATTGGAGGGTCCTGCCACTGGGGAAGTTCTTTTGGGGGTCATCAACGGAGATGTTCTTGGTGTGATCAACGTCTCCAAGTACTCTTCAGTTCTGGGTGTCATCAACGGAGAAGTGGATGAACGTGAGGATGCCGGAGACGCAGTCACTGCCGTGGCAGGTCGTGGTTTGCGAGTGTAAGGTTGCGTCCTGGCCGAAGTGCCTCTCTTGCGACTAGTTTTCTTCTGTGGACTTTTCTTTTTCTGGGGACTTTTTCTCTGTTTCTTTTTCTGGGGGCTTCTTTTCTTTTTCCGGGGTGGTGTCTGGTAAGAGGAGGGTCCTGCCACTGGAGAAGTTATTCTTCTTGGGGACCTGGTCTTTTTCTTTTTCTTCTTGGGGCTTCGTTGGACTTTTGTCTTGGGGATAACTTTGGGGGCATTAGGATCCCATCTTAAGAGTGAGCGAATGATGACCCCTCCTAGAGTACCGCTCCCTCCAGGTTTCAAAATGATTTGTTTTTTGGTTTGAGTGTCAATGCGGGGATCGGCCAGTTGGACCAAAGCGACTTTGTTTCGATCGAAAAAGCGTTTGGTTTGATGAGGAATCTGAATGATTCCTTGGAGTAATTGACGTGCCGTCACCGTGAACCATCGTAAGACTTCTTTGAGACTAGCTTCTAAGACACGGGCTCGTGTTTGTGGATCTTTTTCTCGACTGATGCCATACAAGGCACGAATCAATTTGACGGGAAGATGCGACTGAAGGGACGTCATGTTCACACTGTGTGAGACAGACGAAAAAGGGTCTGAGGTTTTTATAGATTTTTTATGGGGAGTGAAATGAAGTCGAGGACGGAGACGTGTACAGGACAGGCCCTCCGTCTTGGCACCAGTGGTGAAACAAGTGGGTACGAAATCGCAAATCCTCGGGGGTCGTAGGTTTCAAATCGACGAGTAAATAGGCGTGTGGCGTTTGAGTGGCATCGTCGTACGCCTGAGTCAGCCAAGGCGTTCCTAACTGTTTGGCTAAGACTTGCACTTGCGATTTATCTCGAGGGCTTTTAAACAAGACCACGTAATGCGCATTGAGACTGATGGTGCGATGGGCTTTACTTTGTTGAAACAAATTTTGGGTGATGTAAATGACACTGGCATTACGGTGATGCCCTTTGCGCGTGAACCACAATTTAATTTCTTCTTCGTCTTCTCCTAACATGTCGTCGAAAATGACCAAATGGGTTTGACGGGAGTCAGAGACGATGCCGTCGTCTTCTTTAGGAATGCCTTCCACAAACACGATGGAATCGCCTTGACTTTCTCGCAAGAGGCTGTACGCCGATTGCCACTCTTTGTAACACCACACGATCCGTTGAGGGGGCCAATCGATCAAATGATGTTTATGTTCGATCAAACGTTTGACGAATTCGGTTTTGCCTGAACCGCTAGGTCCAGCAATGAGCATGTTAAAGGGATGGCGAAGATACAAAGCCTCCCAACTGGCACGATCTAAGTGTTCGTCGATGACTTTGACAGTAGAGGAAGAGGGAGCAGAGACAGCAGAGGTAGCCATGGTGTGAGAAATGTCACTTGTGACACGAAAACAAACAAGACAAGAGTTTATATACTTTTTCAGAACACGTTTATTGAATGTTTTTTTTTCAAACATGAATACGAAAGACAAAAATACATAAAAGCCAAAGGCTTAAGTACAAGGATAAAAGGCACATGATAACGATGAACGTGGAATAAACACAAGTGTCTGTACAACAATCACATCTTTTGGGTAATGTTCTAACCAGTTCAACAGGGGGTAAGGTCACACAAGTGTCCTCCCGAAAGGGTCTTTCAGGTCTGTCCACGACAGTCCTGTCCTGGGTGACGGGTTCTTCTGGCACCGTCACTAACACGGGTTGAAAAGTAACTTTTTTCCTTGAACAACTCTCGTGCATACTGGGCCACTTCTTGGGTCCAAGCCTCAAAATCCCATTCTTTCCAGGCACGGACATCTGTCCAATGGGGATGTAAGTCACAAGCTACACACACATCGTCATACACGTCTTGGGTAGCTAAAAGTTGACGAATCTTTTTTTCCCGTAGAGGTCGAGAAGTATCCAGATGAAAACGCAAGGCTTTGAGCAAAAGGAGTTTTTCGTGACCATTTAAGGCCATGGAGGTGGTAAGTACTGATCGTAAAGAGTCCACAAAGAATCGGCTGGTAAACGAAATCCCAAAAAACAAGTCACTAAGACACACACCACTTGTCGTCCCAAATTGAATGGATACAGTTCTTGTAATAATCGATGGTAATGATCCACGGTTTGAATATGGTCATTGAGTTCCTTCCACGGAATCTGTTGGATGACATGTGACATAAGTCGTGGCATGGCAGCCTGTTTTTATAGTCTCTTTGTTTCGGAAACAATACACGTACTTTCTAGCCAGAGATCTTCGTTCTCCAGTAGGGAATCTAAATCTTGCATACTGTAACCGAAACTTCAGAGTTCGTTTAGAAGTTTCCTCTTCCTCTAAGTAGATTCCACGTAAAATATGTTGATAATCCTTTAACTTGTCTTCCTCAATGTATTGCTGTAGGTGAATCTCGAAGTAACCAAAATAATGAACATTTCGATCATTCACTAACTCAAAGTGTTGAACAAGGTCTGACCACTGAAACAATTTCTGACGAATCAGTTCTCTTATACCATTCAGGTACCAGTGGTTAAAGATCTGGTGACGTAACGGATGCAATTGTTCTTTACGTTTCACTTGTATTTTCACCAGCTCTCGGTAAATGCGTTCTCTCAACTCCACAGGCAAAGCACGAATGTTCTCTAGCAAAGTATCCATGAATAGGTCATACTAAATCCTCTTTGGTCTGACACAAGAAATGTACTCTTTGCACAAACATGGTTTCACTTCAGTGTCGAATTTAAATCGTTGAGTCACTAATCTACACATTACAATTCGTTCAGAAGTTTCCTCTTTCACTAAGTTGACATTGTGTTCAAGATGTTGGTAATTCGTTAACTCTTCCTCTGGAATTCGATGCAGTACGTTTACAATGATGTAGGTAGAATCGTCCATACCAAACCAATCCTTTTTAAAACTAGAGGATCGTTGATCAATGTCTGTCCGATGGAACACTTTCAATTGAATCAATCCTTGTATAGCCTTCAGGTACCAGTGGTTCAAACACCGGTGACGTAACGGATGCAATTGTTCTTTACGTTTCACTTGTATTTTGACCAGCTCTCGGTAAATGCGTTCTCTCAACTCCACAGGCAAAGCACGAATGTTCTCTTGTAAAGTATCCATGAACAGATTATTATGGTAAGAAGTTACTTCAATGTCTCGGTCCCACTAAAGGTAAGTAATGACAATTCGGTGACCATCGAGCATGTTCTACGTAGGCCGAATCTTGCGGTTCCCAGTGGTGAAGTGTCACATCGCAACTGAAGCACCTGACTTTATCTCCTTCGCCCAAGTAGAAAAATCCGGCTCTGGCTAATTCTTCGGGGGTCGGTCCTCCCAGATACTTTGGCCATTTTCCTTTGAACGATTGAAGACGATTTTCAAAGTCGCAGTATTCCGACAAACGCACAGGAAACGAATATTCGTTTTTCACAGGTTCGTTTCGATGAGGGTTGAGTGACATGGGTAGGAGTTTGCTCAAGGCTGGATGACATCCGTAGGGGGGTAGACGTGAAGGTGAACATTCCCCTTTAAAACGAAACCCAGTAAAATGTCCAAGAGGACGAGCGGCATCACTTTCGCATCCGACAGGTTTGACACGCACAGCATCACTTTCCATGATAGGGGTAGGGGCACTAAAGTTCCCATGATGCTTTACGGCATCGCTCAGGTCACAAGGTACAGCATCGTATCCATCGCAAGGCTCACAATCGCACTCGTCTGCAAACTCCGTTACGCAATTACAATGGTAACCACATGGACAATCGCAGTTTCCTTCCGGACATTTTCCGTCGCAATGCCTGGGTCTTATCCATCCAATATTAGTCACACTAGAGGAAGATACAACTTTTTTACAATCCCCAAACTGGAACGATGTCTCTTTCAAAGTATTCATCTTGTTCGCTCGGTCTTGGTAGTCACAATGAACTATCGATCTTGCCTAGGGTTCCTTTTTATATACAGACCAATACCGACGTGACCGTACGGTAACGTAAAGTGATTGGGAAGTCGCACTCGCTTCTGGTATACAATTTGATAGACTTTTTCCAAGGGTCGACTGACGATGTGGTGAGTGGGTAAACGTACAATCTTGTTCGGTTGATAGGTGGTCACTTTAAAGTTTCCATCCTCTCCCGATTGCAAGGCTTCTTTCAATACCCCAAAGTTGACCACTCGACTGGTACGATGATTCAGAGTCAGTCCTTTCACTTTGCACGTCGTGTGCACTTCTCCTTGTTTGTCCCGGTATTCGTAGCCGTAATTTTTGGGACCACCACTAACGAAATTTAGAATCTTGTCGTCGGGATGCTCGTCTGTCCAGGCTCCTAAACGGTCTCCTTCGATGTCAGGGTGCTGTTGAATCGGGTGATGGATGTAAATGCAACTGTCCGTGTCAAAGTACAGGACGCGTTCTTCTAACAGTTCTAAAGCTTCGTACAATTTTAAGCGAGCATGAGCTGTCACGTAAGCCGCAATGATGACATTTCCAAAAGGGTCGTCTTGTACAAAGTCCAGATCTTCTTCGTAATTGACCAAGATCAAATCCTCTCGAACGACGTCCACGTGTTTCATGTATTTGGTTTTGTCGTGAATCATCTGGAAGTAGCGGGAAGGTTCTGTCAAATATTCCGTCTTGGGTAAACACGGTCGTTGTGCCATTTTACCCCACAAGCAATTTAACATCACTTTGGCAAACGATCGCCTGCCTTCGTTTTTCTCGATGTGGTCTAAAGTGATGCCTTCTTGTTTGTAGTATTTCTCTTTGAATTGTATTTGGTCTTCGGGAGTGTGACACCAGGAAGGATAGCCGCTGGCTTCTTGCTTCAGTTTCAAAAAGGCATCCACGTAGTCGGCGAAAATGCCTTTCTGACTGGGATCACCCTTGTGGTATTGTTGTGTCTTGGGAAAGTGACAAATTTCGTACACTTCTAACAGTTGGTATCCCATGTCCAAAGCTTTGAACAATTCTACGCTGACCCAGGTTCCCGTCAAGGCCCGTTCTTCCTGGCTGTGATGACAAGGCTGGTCTTGGTTGCACGTTTCGGCACAAGTACGGCACAAGGGAAACATCAGTTTGCCTTGACAATGGTGAGGTAAGACGGGATGGTATAGGTTCGTGGGAGGCAAAACTTTGCACTTGATCAAGCCTTCGTATTGTCGAATGTTTTTCAGGTCGATGTGTTCCGTGAACAATTGTGGGTGCCCTACAGGAAAGCGACAATATTTGCACACGTAGGGATACAGCGAACACACGTCCAAGTATTTGATTTCTTCTCCTTTCTCTTCGTCGGCTTGGTACAGCAAACAGGTGGCATTGGTCCTTCCTCCGTACAAACTATCCCTCGGGTTCAGCGAGTCCATGAACTGGTAACTTTCCACGAGGCGTTTAAACTCGGGATCGGTTTTCATACGGTGATCGTACTCGTGTTCCCACATTTCCACCACTTGGTATCCTTGCTGTTCTAACTTTAGGCGTCGTTGACAAGTGTCCTGGTACAAGTCTTCCATGGTTCGTTGCAAAAACTGATTTTTAGTGCCACGGTCAGGGTAACAAACAGGACATCCGTGAAATAAGCAACCGTTAAACTCGTACACGATCTTGGGGTTTTCTAAGTCCCAGCCATCGACCGAATACGTTCCGATGGTCTTTTCGCCCCCTCCGTTGCGGGCATGCTGAATCCACTTGTCTTCCTTGTCGCACAAGTAATGTAACCAACGTAGGGCTTTGACCGAGTATTGACGTTTGACAAAGTGGGTCGTTTGAGGGCTGATGACAGCCACGGTGTTTTCAGGCATGAATCGTTGTCGATACACTAGGGAACACGCTTTGGCAATGGTGCAAGCTTCTTTCAAAGGATCCACCCCTCCGTGTTCCATGAACAGTTCTCGAAATTTTCCACAGCAACGCCGTAAAATGTCCACGTCGGAACGACAATACTTTAGCATTTCTTCCTGAAAGTCGAAAGGGTCCGAGGCGTGAGCCTGGTACCAAGCGTAGAAAGCTTCTCGTTGTTCGGTACGCATGTTGTCGGGGTCGTAATAGTGAGCCTCAGGTAAATGGGGTAGAACGGCGTGTTGATTGGCTTCCGTATTGAAAAAGTGTGGAAAGTACCCTTTAGCCATTTCTGTCATTCCAAACGTTTTAGGCATTCGGCTCAAAGGCATGGCCAAATAGCTCATCGAATCTTTAAACTGTACTTGTCCCACTTGCATGAAAATGATTTTGGCTCCGTTCAAAGTCACTTTAGGACGCTCGGTGCCTTGTTCCGTATAGTATCTGAGAAGAAACTGTCCATCGTATCCGGAAAAATTGTGAGCCATCACTGTGGCATGACGATGACAATCTCGGTAACGTTCGATGTCCTCTTGGCTCCACGTCTTGTCGACGGGGTCTAAGACCCATTGGGCAAAATCGGCTAACGTGTTCGGTCCTCGAAAGATTTTTTCACGTCCTCCAGGAATCTTGCTGCAGTGAGGGCAATGACTGAAGATAGGTTCTTGAATGCACTTCTCGCACGCTCGATGAGCCACGCAGAAATTAGGGATGTGAATGCCAGTCTCTTGCATGCATTCGAAATCGAAAAAGATGAAATTGCCTTTCTTCTTGTGACCGTCCTCTTTCTCTGGTGGGGTTTGGTATTTTTGCACGTAACATTCGTGTTCCAAGTCCACGATGTGGTGACAAATGTGACATTTTTTCTTTCCTCGACATACGTGTGCCTTGGCATTGTTGGTAAGTATGCCTTGTCCACACGTAGAGCACAATCTCAGGAGTTGACAAGCACATTTCTTCTGTGAACCTTGTGTTTTCAAATGTTGTTGGTAACAGGTAGGGCTGACAAACGTGCGCAGACAAGTTGAACAAGGCACTGGTTCTTCGCTCAGACAGGGTGGAGAGGCCAAACATCCTGGGCATTTCGATCCACAATGCTTGTGTTGCTCTCGATTGTTATAACCATAATCACATTTCTCACAATAATAACCGTATCCTAGGAATCCAGTGATACTGGTAATGGTATCGAAATGGTCATCGTGATGATAAACGTGAATGTATTTTCCGTCCTTAAAATCTTGCCCTCGAAACAACAAAGACCCGCGCACTTCTTGAGGGTACACTTTCAAGGTGTATCGTGGAGCTAGGGCATCTTGCAATTTTTGCATCTCAGGTATGCCACAGGGTGTGTCTTTGGACATGCCAGCTTGTCGTAACAGGAGTTCTGCTTCACTTCGTTGTTTGGCTCGATCGGATCGTTGAATAGTTTTCCAGGTTCTTTTCCATTCTACCGTGTCGTTCTTGTTGGCATAGGTTCGTCCCACCACGATGGCACGGGCTAAACACATCTGGTCATGAGGATTGTGAATTTGGACAAGGCTACGCTTAATGCTGCGAAGGTCATTCACCAATAACATCTTTTTGCGTCCGGTTCCTTGAGGAGGAGAGACGTGGGTCATGTCCAATGTGGCTTTTCCATCGGTGATGTCAAACTGGTCATTAGATTGTTGCACGTGTTGAATCTTGTCCATGACTTTGGAAGCGGTCAATTCTGCAGGGGTGCTAAACTCGATCCAAACAGGGGATTTCAAACCGTCGTGTTGTATGGAAAGTCTCAAGCGATCGTCTTCTTTGGGTTGACATTGTCGCTTGAGTGCAGTGAGCAGAGAATCCCACACTCCGGTGATGAACCCTTCTGCTTTCTCTAACGGTACTTCGGACTTGAAATCTTTAAACTTCACCGTGTATTTGTAAGCCGTGGTTCTAAATTTTCTAGAGGAGCGCTTTTCCGTCTCTCGAATGGAATAGTATTTTTCAGGGTTGACTAAGGGTGGTGAACTTGGTTTAGAGGGTTCTGATTCTGGTTCACTCATGTCCTCTTCAAAATCACTGGCATGAATTTGTGCCAAGATTTCAGCCCTGGTACGAGGCGATAGATCACGTTTCTGCCTCTTACTTTCTTTTTCTTCTTTCTTCTCGAATGAATGGGATCGTTTCATCTTGAAAGCAAAAAGTCAAATGACTCAAGTTCAAACACCATGAGCTACTTTATAGTCATAGCAGACCAGCGTATATAAAAGGGTGTGTGTCTTATCCTTTCACTATTCATTTCACTCTCAAGCCGAGCACAACGATGGAAGAGACTAACCAGATGGAACGTTTCGTCAGAGCTTTGCGAGGGGTCATTAGAAAATTCTCTTCAGACCAGGCTACGGACTACTCTCCTTCCTTTCGAGATAAAAGTCAAGATACTTGCTATATCTGTCAGAAGAAAGGGCATTGGTCTTCAGAGTGTCCAGACCGTCAAAAAACAGGAGCTAAAAAAGACAAAAGTCAAGATACCTGTTATTATTGTAAAGAAAAAGGACATTGGTCTCCAGATTGCCCAAAAAAGAAACAAGAGGAGTCAGAAGAAAAGAAGGATTCTTCAGAAGAAGAGAGGGATTCTTCAGAGGAAGAAAGCAGACAGGTGAAGAAAAAGAAACAGGAGAAGAAAAGAAGAAGGGAAGAAAGTGAGGAGGAAGAAGAGGAAAAGAGTGTGACGGTGAAGAAATTCAAAAAACAGAGAGACTAAACAAGGAGAAAGAAGAAGTCAATGAACTTTTTATTAAAGTGTTGTGCTGTGAATTGTGAATTGGATTGTAAAAAATGGAAAAGAATAAATGAATGATATTAGGTAAGAGTCTTTGAGTTATGATTTTAAAATAAGAAGCTACACTCACGCACTCATACACAGACACGTACTATAAGGGTAAAATGGGTGGGGTTTATTTTAGAGTTATTGGCAAATTGAAATTGTATTTCTTTTCGAGATATGTGGGTGGCCCTGAAAAGGGCCTTTTTTCTTTATGGTGCAGGGGTGAGTTTAAGCAATCAATTTTAACTGCCTTAAGCCTTTGCCACGGCCAAGGCCTACTTCTGGACTGCGTAATGATGATAATGATTGGGTTGAAATCACTAAGGGTGGTACGGTAGGCTTAGTCACAGGGTTGACGTGTTTAGCTCGGGAAGGTCGTATTCTCTTCGGTCGTGATAAAGAAGTCTGATACATTTGTTTCAGACTTCTTAACTCCGCTAAAATGTCCAACAGTACCGTGACCGTTTGATTTTCACCCTCTTGTTTCTTTGCTGCTACTTCTTCTTGCTGTTGTTTTTTTCTTACCTCTTCTTCTTGTTGCTGTTGCTGTAAGAGAAAAGCCTGTTCCGCTTCCTTTTGTCGTTGTATAAATTTCTCCAATTCTTCTTTCTGTCTCTGTCTAAAATTCTCCACTTGCGGTAATGAAGAAGGTAACGAAGGTTCCGGAACAAATTCTTGCGAGGAGAGAAAATCGACAAAATCCCAATTCACCTCTTCTGAAAGTAAGTCCGGGTTCCCTTGGGCGGTCTCCCCTGCTGGTGCACCCCATTGAATCGTTTTCTGAGTTTCCGTCATGTTGAATCACTGTCGCATAGATTGACTGCACACAAGCGCTAGCGAATCTATATAGACTACGTGACGTCACAGACTGCTCTCTTCGGATTGGATGCGGGCTGACTGAATTCTGTAACGCGTGTTCGGATTGGTGAATGAACTCAATCCGTTTCAATCCTTTCTGTCCCTATAAATAAGCGCAGTTCACTGCATTGATTCACCTATTGTCAGAGCCTCAACATGTGGACAGACGTTGAATCTTCAACCCTTGTGTCAACAATGATGTTCAGGACGGACATGCTCATGTATGTCCGATCCAAGTGGACCGTTGTCCACAGGACCAGCAGCAGCCTGTGGATAAGAAGAGTCTATATAGAGAGACAAGGTTGCCTCAAGAGGACTCTGATGTATGGCCCTGCTGTAAGACGAAGTTTGAGGACAAGAAGATGTCGCAAATGCCCTTTATGTTAAGGGCATATTAACATAAACCAAAGGCCCTTTTCAGGGCCAGCCATATTTCTCGAAAAGAGATAGTCTTTGAATTGCCTACCCCTTTTTTTATTTTTTATTTTTTAAAAAAAAAAAATAAATCCCATGTTAATTTCCTTTGTCGCTATATGTTCCCACGATTTTTCTCCATGTTCAAATCCCCTTGTCGCTCAACAGTTCCACGATTTTTCTCCATGTTAATTTCCCTTGTCGCTATATGTTCCCACGATTTTTCTCCATGTTAAATTTCCCTTGTCGCTATATGTTCCCACGATTTTTCTCCATGTTAAATTTCCATTGTCGCTATATGTTCCCAAGGGGTCCTGTAATGCTAATTCCCATTGTCGCTCTAGTATCCCACTTAACTACTCGTATAGCACTGTGGCAACATGCAGAAGAAATGAAGCATCATGTCCCACCCAGTCACATTATTCTGACACCAGTCCGACTAGTCCTAACACTAACATCTTAATGCTGAGCGCCTAGCGAGGCGGAAGTTAATGCAATTTTTATAAGTCTTTGTTATGACTCGGCCGAGGTTCGAACCCGCAACCTTCCGCATCCGAGACGGACGATCTAACCACTAGGCCGAGAAATACAATACCAAAGAAAACCACAGATTTAGACAAATTACAATTGTGAGATCGGAGCTCCGGCGGCTAAAGAATACAATATCGCAATGCAGTGGACGAAAACAGAAGGCGGTTGAGTGACATCAGAGAAAACGTGAAAGACCTGGAATGCTTGCTGAGATTGCTGCCAGTATGGATATAGCCAGGTCGAATAAACATTGAGTGAAAAGCGGATCTACATACATCAGGTTTGGGAGAAGCGGCAAGGAACAAAGGCAAACGACTGAATCAAGAGCCATATAGTCAGCATCTCTTAATAGGGAAATACAGTTCCTAAGGGGTAACTATGACATCGACTTCAGACCTGATATTGTGCTGTAGTTGTCATTAGGTATCAAGCAAGTGATTTAGTTTGAAATGACAGTTGCCTAGGAATCCAGAATGGCTGAAGCCCTTGAGAGGAAATGAGTCAAGCATCAGCCATTCATGGGCCAAGTATCAGCCACTTACTCATGACTGCCAGCAGAATGGAAGGCCTGAAGTCTGCAGGTAGAAATGGGATGCCATTCACATCTGGCCGCGTGGTTTCTCATCTAGAGCTCCACTAGTGTGAGTATGTGAGAAAGCTTGTTAGTCTATAACCATGGCGGCCAGTGTAACTAGCCGAAGGAGAACAAGGGAAACCCCGGTGAGAAGCATCGACCCACGGGGAACTACTGGCTACGATAGCTAGTAACAATATTTCTAACTTAAAAATACACATTAGCATACAGTAGCTAGTTACAAAATCTCCAGCTTTAATATACATGTAAATTCGCAATAGATGGTACAAATATATCTGGCTTAAACATGCACACTGACAACCAATAGCTGGAAAAATTACCTCTAAACCAAACACATGCGTTAATATGCAATAGCTGATAACAATACTACTAACTGAATACATTAACACGTATTAACTAGAAACAATACTATGCTTCTATTAAGCTTAGTCAAATCGCGTTATATCGGAATTAGTGTCGCAACTAACCGCGTTATAGTGGTTTTCCATATTTATGCAATCTATATTATGCAACACACCCATATATTCATGCACATAATTTAATTTTACCTGACAGAGTTATATTGACTGTATAAAGACCAATCCTAATGCCAATCTTGCCGTCAATATAGCTATCCGATCTGTAGATGTACGGTGCTTTGATATCTTTATATGCAACCTGCCAGGAATGCCCGAAAATGCTCACTGGATAATAATAATAATAATAATAATAATAATAATGATAATAATAATAATAATAACAAATATGAGTGGAAAGAAACTGACGTTACTGGTGAAGATGATAATCATTTGAAGATAATTAACATAATCAAAACGAGTTATTTGCAAAGAATTCGCTTTAATAAATTTTAGCTGAGTGTTGAAACTAACTGAATTCGTTTGTCTTAATGGTTTCCTGCGGCTCTTACTCTACTTTAAAATCTTCTGAAAATAAACTGAGTTTAAATCTATTTGTTGGTGTGATATGGGTCCTGCTTTCAGAGAGAGAGAGAGAGAGAGAGAGAGAGAGTGGGCATACCAAGAATAACTGATCCAATTAGCAAACTGTATCCTAGGCGAATCAAAGTGTACCATCTCTGAAACGTAAAATTCATTTATAAACAAATACGTATTGACATTTCGTACAAATGCTAATGAATTTACGATATAGGGAAATCTCGGATGTACTCTACAAAGACATCTTTTGATGAAATATTATTTAAATGATAGTTTAGATGCCTATATATCAGAAACGTTTTTATTAAAATAATCTTGCTGCTAACCTCCATGTTCACGTCACATGTATACATTATTAGATAACATTGTAGATTGATTGATAGGCAGGGTGTGTTGCTTGGTTGCAAGGTTTCCTAGCAAGATGTCTTGTGGATTGTTTAGTTGGTTAGTCTATTATTTGGTACTTTGATCTAGATACAGTTAACTAACCTCTTTTCCTTTAATTCCAGCAGCGGCTATCAGAAAGGCAATCGATATACACAAGCAAACGTAGATGACAACAGTTAGGGGAACATCCAACATAGCTGGCATCCGCTGTTCACCGTAATACGCGTAACCAAATTCACTTCTGAACGCCTTAAACCACGCCATGCTGCAATGAAGAAAACAAATGTATAGTATCTTTACGTTTGTTTTATCTTCAAGGAATTGTCAAAACACTTTCAAATGGCATCTACATTTTGTTCAGGTTTCTGTTTATGTATCATGCAAATAAAACAGTCCTTTTCTTGTGTCCGTTTGTCTATGATCCGTCTGTCATTTAGGTTTCTTCACCTCTGTCGGACTGTGTCGTCTTATTCGCCCATACGTCTCTTGCCGTGGTTCTTTTTGGGCCCTCTGTCTGAATACCCGTTGGTTGTTTAGGTGTCTCTCGTTGTGCATCTTGGTGTTGTTTGCTGTTTAGGTGTTTGTATCTCTGTCCATATATATTTGGTTTGGTGTTTTGATTTGTTTTACGTCCAAGCCCCACTTTAAGGTTATATAGTGCCATGGTAAATAGGGCAAAGTACCTTGCCCAACAACAAATAACGGTAACTGATCAGGATTGATTCCATTGTAGGAATCGAACCCGCACCCTTCTGGTTAATAATCCACCAAGGCTATCTCTATCCACATGTTTCATTGTCTGTCTCATCAAGACTATCTTTATCCACATGTTTCATTGTCTATCTCATCAAGGCCATCTTTATCCACAAGGTGCATTGTCTGTCTCATCAAGGTTATCTTTATCCACATGTTTCATTGTCTGTCTCATCAAGGCTATCTTTATCCACATGTTTCGTTGTCTGTCTCATCAAGGCTATATTTTAATCCACATGTTTTGTTGTCTGTCTCATCAAGGCTATCTTTATCCACATGTTTTATTATCTGTCTAATCAAGGCTATCTTTTAATCCACAGTTTTCATTGTCTGTCTCATCAACGATATCTTTCAATCCACATGTTTCATTGTCTGGCTCATCAAGGATATCATTTACTCCACATGTCTCATTGTCTGTCTCCTCAACGCTATCTTTGTATCCACATGTTTTATATGTCTCATAAAGGCTATCTTTATATCCATATGTTTCATTGTCTGTCTCATCAAGACTATCTTTTTATCGACATGTTTCATTTTCCGTCCCATCAAAGCTATACTTATCCGCATGTTTCATCGCCTGTCTCATCAAGGCTATCTTTTAATCCACACGTGTCCTTGTCTGTCTCATCAACGCTATATTTTAATCCACATGTTGCCGTGTCTGTCTCATCAAGACTATCTTTTTATCGAGATGTTTCACTGTCTGTCCCTTCAAATCTATCTTTATCCACATATTTCATTGTCTGTCTCATCAAGGCCATCTTTTAATCCACATGTTTCCTTATCTGTCTCGTCAACGCTATATGTTAATCCTCATGTTTCATTGTCTGTCTCATTAAAGCTATCTCTATCCACATGTTTCATTGTCTGTCTCATCAACGCTATATTTGGATCCTCATGTTTCATTGTCTGTCTCATTAAAGCTATCTCTATCCACATGTTTCATTTTCTGTCTCATCAACGCTGTATTTGGATCCTCATGTTTCATTGTCTGTCTCATTAAAGCTATCTCTATCCACATGTTTCATTTTCTGTCTCATCAACGCTACATTTGGATCCTCATGTTTCATTGTCTGTCTCATTAAAGCTATCTCTATCCACATGTTTCATTGTCTGTCTCATCAGGACCGTCTTTATCCCACATGTGTCATTGTCTCAAAATTTGTTCATTTTCAAAATACGAATAATACGCGATATTGCAAAATGTCTGCCAGACAATTGTGGTTTGATCATGGGGTAGAGAGCTATTTCCAGTAGGAAAAAACATTCAGTTTACTCTTGTCTTACCGCTCATCATGACTTAATTTCAATGACTGTTAAATGTCTGAAAATTAATAATGGGGAAAACCATAGAAATGAATCTTAAAATTCTAATTTTTACATTTTAGTGACCAGAATAAACAACATAAATCTTGCGATCTACACGGATTTATTTATCATCCATGTTAAAGCTAACAAGCAATAAAAAAGCAAGTTATCTGTCGATTTAAATTAATAAATGATTCTAAACCACTTTTGATTGGTTGAGTGCCAATAATGACAAAATGAATGTTATATTTTGCGCCGCGATTTGTGTACGTGTGTGTGAGTGATTTGGATTTTAAACGAAACTATAAAAATATTTCAGTCATTATCTCTACGATTACTGCAATGTGGCAGCTGACAGTAATGTCTAGCATTATTAATTATTAAGTATTACCATGCCTTTTTAGTCTATGCAAAAGCACCTGTGTCGACTGAATTAGGACTCATGCCGCAAACGTTTGGCATCATGTACCTTCCAGTCACATTATCCTTACACCAGGCCGACCATTCCTAATTCTAACCTCTTAATGCCGAGCGCCTAGAAATGCAGCTGTTATTACCATTTTTTAAAATAAGTCTTTAATATGACTTGGTCGAGGTTTGAACCCGCGACATCGTGCATTCGAGGCGGACTCTCTAACCACTTAGTCGACGGGAGCGGTCCTAGATGTAAAGGACATACTTGTTCAAGGTCTTAACACAATATCATCTGATTATGATGTAACAAGATACAGCTAATATAAAACTTAGTTACTTACTACTCTCTTCAGGTATTAAAAATGTTTTGGGTTCAATGTGTTGAAAAAATCAGCAGTGTTTTATCAATATTTTAGTTACAGCCACAGTATCAATTCTTGATTTGTATGTTGGTGGTTTTAACTGCACGTTGAACACATTTTTAGCTATATCGTGCCCTAGCTCTGAAACAGATTCTACCAAGTATCATTTCGCGTGTGTGTTATAGAAAACAACTCATACTGGATTCAAAGTATATTGTGTCATTTATATAAGCTTTGGCAAATTTATGTTAATTAATCACGCAGTCGTACAAACTCAATGACTAAGAAAAAGAAAAAGAAAAAAAAAAAAAAAAAAAAAAAAAAAAAAGAAACAAACACGTTAAAAAATCCCAGGTGTCAAAGAGATTAGCAGTTATTTCAAATACTATACAGCACATAAGCGTTTTAAACCTGGCGAGTTCGAATGACCTGTAGAAAGTAGATTCTTCGCGTTTTTAAAAGCATGTTCCAGTATATATGGGATTAAGATGATGATGACAAGGTCGACGTAGGTGTTGAGCAAGCACGATACGATAATGACGAGAACGACGACGATAATGTTGTTTTCATTTTGTATGCATGTTTGATATATTTGTAAAAGTGATATTTTAAACCATTAGAAATAACACAAATGAAATGGTAGTACCTTTTGTGAGAGAGAGAAAGTGTGTTCTGTATTTTGAACGTAGCTTTAACATTTGCATTCTTATCACAACGGTGTCTGCAGTGTGGCAGATTATACTGATTGTTGTTGTTTGTAGAGTTTAACGTCATTTTTCAGCACACGATAGGTTATACATGGCGGCCAGTATTAATGGTGGAGGAAGAACCCGGGAGAACCCCGGAAAGAACCACCGACCCTCGAGAAGCTACTGGCAAGCTTCCTCACATACCCACATTGGCAGAATCCGAGACTAGAACCTACGCAGACAGAGGTGATATGGCAGTGATGCGTAACGGAGAGCGCTTTAGACCACTCGGTCACTCAGGGCCCCGATTATACTGATGTCTAGGAGCATTGAATCATGCCGCAGACATGTAGCATTATGTCCCCATCCAGTAGCATTATCCTGACACCAGTCCGGCCAGTCCCAACACTAACCTCTTAATACTGAGAGCCAAGCGAGGCAACTGCTAGTACCAGTTTTATAAGTCTTTTGTATAACTTCCGGGGTTCGAACCCACGACCTCCCGCATCCGAGGCGGACGCTCTAATCACTTAGGCCACCAGAGCGGTCGGTCGTCGACCAATCTAGAGAGAGAGAGAGAGAGAGAGAGAGAGAGAGAGAGAGAGAGAGAGAAAGAGATTCAGGAATAAATAAAACTGCCGCTGAAAATGAAGCATCGAGCTACGCAATATCAAATTTTCTTTTAGCTTCTGTGCACGTACTGAAAACAAAATATGGCGTGCTGTCAATGTGAACATATGGATTAATTATTACCATGCCTTTTTAATCAATTCATAAGTACCTGTGTCGACTGAACTGAGTTTACAAGACCACCAATCTGCCTACTAATTCTCTGCACGTGGAATTAATTTCTCTATGTATACTGTAATTGAGTATTTAATTGGACGTAACATTACTCGTTTATTTTAAATACGACACAGCGTTGTTTACCATTGCAAATAGATATGTTGTCAACCTTAAAAGATTGGACATACACATAAAAAACTTGATAGGCTCTCAATTAACGCATATTATTTTGATATTTCATATTTAGATCTTTCTATGCATGTCAGTGATAGTTTATGTTGTCTTTCTGAACTGTCTACATGTGTGTATGTGTATGTGTGTGTGATTTTACTTGGTAACGTAGCTTTATAAAAGTTTCAGTCATAAAGCTACGAGTATCAGTTTTTATATATGGTTAGATCAAAACAGATTAAGACGTGGAATCCACCTGAATTAAACTATTATGATCAGACTACAAAAAGAAATAAGACCTTCAACAACAACTTAACTTAAGTCCCAGCATTATTAAAATCCATTTAAAGTTCTGAATGCACGATTTTTGTAGCGCAATGCAAATTCAGAAAGGAAGAAACTTACCCAAAAAAGTCCCAGCTTGGTGACATGATTTCTTTTTGTTATGCATGTACACACGAATGTAATCTTCAGTAATTGGTATTATTGCTTAAACTTACGAATTACGCATGCGTCAAGAGATTGTGATTGCGGAGACAATGAGAGTGCAAAGCAAGTATACTGCCCTACTAAACTACCCGCCCTGCATGGAATGCACGTGAATCTTTAAATTCGATGAGTAACAGGTGACAATAGGTGTGTCATGCAGTTCCTGTTAGGTGTGTAGAGAAGTGCAACAAAAATGGTCGTTGTTACTGATGGAAAACACTAAAATATTCAAATAATTAAACTGAACTTATTTAAATTAATTAACAAAATTAAACCTATTAAATTGAAATTGAGTCGATTTAGAAATTTAAAATCAACTAATTATGTTGGAATTATATATATATATATATATATATATATATATATATATATATATATATATATATATATATATATAAACTGTGCAAAATGTATTATAATCCGTTCGTCCTTGTTTTACTATTTACTTGAAATATGTGTTTAATAGTCGGATACATTTGCTAAGCATTTTGTGCAACATTAATTACAAAAGCCGTAAAAATGTGTGTGCTGCCTTAGTCATTTCTCAGTTACCTGAGAAGTATATCTGTCAAAACATATATCATTTAAAAATGATTATTTCCGTTCGGAATTTCTAACAAATCTAGAAAAACTGAAAATATGTGTGTACCGAAGTTATGAATCATTGTTGATGGACTTGGATTTCACATTTCTTTGTGGCACATTGCAGTTTGCTAATTTACACACGGTTATTTGTTTAAAGAAGAATAATGTACGCGTTTTCCTCGCTGATTATAAAGACTATTTAGAAAGACCTTGTGTATCGTAAGCATCGTTCAAAGAACTTTTAATTCCCTTTATATTTGTGCATGCTTTATGCGTGTAATATGGGTTATAGAGTATATAGCTTGGCCTTACTTCAGATGTGCATCTATAAACAAAAAACTGCTAGCTCCGCTTAGTGATTTCCTATTCTTGGACTTCACATGTAAAATGTAAAATAGAAGAGCCTTAAACTTGATTTACATTTTATATATTTGTTAATACATTCATTGCCCTTGCAGAAGGTGGTGTTGTCTATTTTGTCAAAATTCGTTTGCCTATTTTAATAACTGTTAAATATAGCGTACTTTGACTAATTCAGGCTGATTTTTTAAGCACAAGGGAGAAGTCATTTTAGTTACCTGTGTGCTGAGATCATGTAGGCCTACAATATGGACAGGTGCACCATCTAAAGATATTTAAACCGTATTAAATGAAGGTAACATGATTATAACACATTCTTTCCAATGTGAGTGTTGCAAATGTAAGCAACTTTACCTTAGGCCCGACATTCTCTCAGAAGTTCGTAATAATTGTAAAGCCGCCTCCTTCTTATAAAGAACAACATTTCGATAAAAACATATCAGTAAAAAAAATTTAAAATTATTGTCAAATCCGACAGAAAGTTTTGAAATTTTAATTCCTCCACTGAGTTCTAAATAGTTGTTGAAACTAGTAATACATTGGAATGACGATTTCAAGTGTAATGTTATTGTTTTTCCATGACATATAGGTATTGTCATTACAAAATTATGATTTATTGCGATGGTTTTCCCATTAATAATTTTCAGACATTTAACAGTCATTGACATCATGACATAATTAACGGTGAGACAAAAGCAAATGGATTCGTTTTTCATACAGGAAAAGGGTCTACATCCCCATGACTAAACCAGATATATCTGGCAAACAATATGCAATATCGTGTAACATTCGTATTTTGCAAATTATTGATAAGATCTTTACTTAATAAAAATAGTGATCGATATTATTCGATTTATTTCCTCACGGACTTATACGATATTGTACTCGGGTTGTTTGCCGATAAACGACTGCATGATTGTTGACATGTTTCCAATAATATTAATAATCGAAATAATCTGCAAAAAAATTTACGCCAGTACTTATAGCAGTCGTTTCGTTTTATATTTCCTGTGTCAATTCCATCAATTAAGGATGGAAGGCAGAGTTGATTGCGCATGCGTATCCCTCCATACAGGTGAAACAGTGAAATTTTTTCGTACATAAGTAGAAAGTGAACCATACAGGCCCCGCCCTAGCATGTGCGGGGACCAAAACAGCAAGCAACTAGCGCGGAGCCCCAAGCAAAAAACTTGTGTGTGTGTGTGTGTGTGTATGTGATTTGGATTTTTAACGTAGCTTTAACAATTTTTCAGTCATATTGATACGATATCTGCAGTGTGGCATTTTATAGTGATGTCCAGCACTCGGACATCATGCTGCAGACATGTAGCATGACGTCCCACCCAGTCACATTATCCTGACAACAGGCCGACAAGTCCTAACACTAACCTCTTAATGCTGAGCGCCGAGCGAGGCAGCTGTTAGTACCATTTATATAAGTCTTTGGGATGTCTCGGCCTGGGATCGAACTCACGACCTTCCGCATCCGAGGCGGACGCTCAAACCACTAGGCCACCGGAGCGGTCAAAAAATTACATTGCCTGAATGCTCTGGGCTCGAGGCGGATGCATTGTTCGCCTTATCTTAGGACCGGGCTTGGAACCATATTTGTATCACTTGTTAGCTAGTTCTATGTCTATTTAGTTGCCACAGAAAATATTGCATTCGGAGCTGGACAATAATACTTTTTTCAAAATTTAATTAAAATATATCTACTTGGTTACCTTTATTTAAAAGTTTAGACAAGTTATCAATAACACAACACACATGTGTTTCGCAACTGTTTAACTTCCAGAAGACATGTTGTTTATCAGATATGATTGAATAGTTAACCAAAAGCTTCATGATGTTAGAACAGACAATATTCCAAGCACTTTAAGAAGAACACTGGTGAGTGACAGACAATATTCCAAGCACTTTAAGAAGAACACTGGTGAGTGACAGACAATATTCCAAGCACTTTAAGAAGAACACTGGTGAGTGACAGACAATATTCCATGCACTTTAAGAAGAACAATGGTGAGTGACATACAATATTCCAAGCACTTTAAGAAGAACACTGGTGAGTGACAGACAATATTCCAAGCACTTTAAGAAGAACACTGGTGAGTGACAGACAATATTCCAAGCACTTTAAGAAGAACACTGGTGAGTGACGTAAGATGAGCGGTACTTGTAGGCCATGACCTATTCCAAACAACTGGCATATATTTTCAAGAGACCAGTCCTTTGAGATGTTGCAAATTTCCACAGATTCTTACTGAGCATTGATCAGCCGTTTCGTTCGTTCCGAGATAAACTCGAATTTTTAGAGGATACATACCCAGGGACAAGTGAGAACATACGAAAAAATGTATCTGGTATTTGTGAGAAATGCCATATTAAGATCCCCAAAGCGGGCCGTTCTGACATCTTCATTGATGTGCCAAAGTACGTATTCATTTATCAACAACAAAAGAGAGACTGATTGTCTTCACGGAAGTTTGAAAGGCCTTTTGGTCTCTTTCCATGAACCAGCTAAAACAATAAATATAAAATAAAATAAGAATATTTGATGATTGGGTTCAAAAGAGAAGTACATATGATCAACAATAAAACAAGTTTCAATGTAAATGCATTCATGCATTGAAAGTATAGAGGACACATACTTTTAGTGTGGGGGCGTAGAACGTATATTTGGTGGAGGAAGAACCCGAGAAGGACCACCGATCCAGAGGAGGCTACTGGCAAGCTGTTTCACACATATATTTTGAATTTTGATCGAGCTGAGACAAGAAATTATGCGAACAATGGTTCACGTCTTTTAAGTATATATATATATATATATATATATATATATATATATATATATATGGGTCTGCGGTTCTTATTCAATCAATTATGATGCCCCCCCCCCATTTTCTTGTGCTGAAAATAGCATGAAACAATAAAACCAATCATAATGTTTTTCACATACTGAGGGTGTTACTTGTTATATTTGTATTCTAAATTAGCATTTGTTGACTTTGATGTCTAAGGTGTACATGGTTGCTAATTGATATCATTGGTTTGACTGAAACGTATGCATCTTATACACTGGCGTCATCTCTCTTTGATTTTTGATACACTACTAACTCCGCTTCCTCTACTGATGTGGGCTCTTTTCTCTCTTCTGGTACCTCTCCTTACTTCTTTTTCTTTCAGTCTGTTGGCCGTAGAGAGCTGCTCCTGAAGTTTGTAGGCTTTTTTGGCTGTAGTCGTTCTTTCATGACTCTTTTGTCGTGGATTTTCATCTGGATCTGAAGCGTAGCCACTTGCTGATATTACATGGCTTGTAGCCTAACACCTTTTTGTTTCAACCTAGGTGTCCAAGATTGAACTCAATTTAGATTGCATTTGTAAAATTTGCAGAGACAGTTTCCATCAGGTTGGCTAGTGCATTGAATCTGTTCTGGAGTTCTGTGATGGTTACTGCTTTCACCTTTTCAATGCGGAGCTTGTCAGTGTCAATAATTCCACTCGGTTGTTCAATGGTGTAGTAAAAATACAATGCCTCAGTTTCTATGCTTGTATTTTATGTCACTTCATTATGTCAGTCATAAAGTCATGAAATCTTATCAAATGATTTAATATTGAAAATATATTATCTTTGTAAATGGATTTTCAAATTAAGACAACTCCTCGGCAGTAAACTGATACAAGGAATCTTGAAGAAGAAAAAAATTCATTACCCTATCATAGACGAAATAATGTTAATTTTCGTTACAGTAAATTGTGATTTTGTATATGTTAGTCAATTCTACAATTAAGAACAAAACTATATTTTTTATTTTAATTGGAAAGGATATGTACATACTGAAGGCTGTTTTATCCTTAAAAATGGAAGCATCAATTCATGGAAAATAATTTTTTGAAGTTCAAACATTTTAAGACAAAATCCTATCAAAATTGTTCTTTTCATGCTTGACATAACCCCAGCCTTTGCATTTTAGAAACGTCTGCATATAGCTAGAGTTTATCATAAATGCCACGATAGATAATGATTTTGAATTCGAAATTGAATTTGATGAGAGAGAAAAAACCCTCTCTCTCTCTCGCTCTCTTTCTTTTTTCCTCTCTGCCTCTCTGTTTCTCTCTCGGTGTCTCTATCTCTCTGTCTCTTTCTGTCTGTCAGTCTGTCTTTCTCTTTTCGTTTATTAATCGTGAATGAACTAATAATTTCTTCCTAATACCCTTTTTCCTGTCCATTTTTTCCCGGTTAATCCCAAACAAATTCTAAAACTGCGAATTTTTTCATACTGGCAGTGAATATGATGTAAATTGTTTCCAATTTCGAAATACGTAATCTCAATTCACTTCATGGATTTTATTCTGTATTATTCTCAGAGGAAAAAGAGCACAAAAGTAATTCCCATTATTGAAGATAAGACCATATTTTTTGACTATTCAGTGTTGAAAACTCTCCCTGTAGTTCTTCAGGAATGCCAATATGTTCATGATGTCCGTTATAGTCGACTTATTTGATGTTAACACCATTGTCATCTAGGAACACCTAGACATCACATAATACTTGTAGCGAAGTCCCCACGGTGAAATGACATCCATTCACGCAGATCTGCAACAACAGGTTGTTGATAAGTTACATCATAACGGTACCATTTTCATTCAGCACAAACTTTACCTGGGGATGAATGCATGCATGAAGTTCCATGACAATCCTCAAACTCGCAATGATAGTTAGCTTGTACCAATGGATGGACATATGATTGACGGATGACATATGATTGACTGATGACATATGATAGAGGAAGGCAGCAGGCTCTCATCAGCTCTCCTAGCTAAGTAACTTTGAACATTTGCCTGTAGCCAGACATGAACAATAGGTATATATTGATAGCAAAATGATTTCGGTTGCACTTGATTGTTTTGTAGTTTACGACGGGTGTCTTAGCACCAAAGAAGAGAAAAACCTTGCCTCATGTGTTTATTGTTAAGGAACTTTAGAAGCAGTAATGTTTAGGACTGTATATTCTGGATTTAAAGATGGAAGTATCTGCAATATTGTTTCTGGAACTTTACTGAGGTCTCCTAGGTTACGTATGGGTACATCTCTCTGCCTTTGTCCAAGAGGCCATAACAAAACTCATTGGATTGTTTTGCAATTGATTCACCACTCGTCAATCAAATCATAGTATATAGTGAGCTATATTAAATGGTTGCAAATGTATTGCTACTGCTCCATTTGCTTTATTCTAATTTTGCACTACTGTCAAATAGACAACTGGACATAACTCTCCAAGAATTTTCACATTTTAAGAAAAAGTTCTAAGGATATTTAAATTCGTATTTGCACAGATGACAAATAGACCTCATATTGTAAATATAGCTACAAAAAAATCGCCACTCCCTGGGGAAACTAACACAATGCATTGCTGTTCAAGGCTCTAAGTTCATATATCGTGGGGCATAGGTGGAATTATGCAACATTCAGCTAGCTTTAGCAAAAGAACAGGAGTTTGGAAGGACAGAATCTTTGAAAAACATAGTAATACAAACTGACAGCATGCATAGTCTACAATCGAAGCATTGCTAAACAAATTTAAAAAACCTTAACTGTTGCCATAATGCTGACACCAGAATGTGCCTGTTATGTCTTACTTTCCACTCATGTGGGGTAGACAAAAATGTGGATATTGTAAAGTCGATATGCTTATTCATAAAATCGATAACCATGTTCATCACTGACACACTCACATTCGGACTGACAGGCGCTCTTTATCATATACACTCTCACGCAGATTGTCAGACCATCTTCATCATAAACACGCTCTTTCTCATAGTCTTATACCGTCTTTATCATGAACACTCTCTCATACTCTCAGGCCAGCTTCATCACACTTTATTAGACTGACAGGCCAGCTTCATCATAAGCACACTTTGTTAGACTGACTTTCATCTTAATCATAAACACTCTCATTCAAACTGTTACACCATCTTCATCCTAAACACAATCTCTCTCATACTCTTACATCGTCTTCATCACAAAACACACACACTCCCCCTCTGTCTGTCTGTACGCATGTATGTCTGTATGTCTCTCTCCCTCTCTCTCAGGCCATCTTCATCATACACAAACTGTTTTAGACTGACAGGCCATCTGAATCATAAACACACACACACACACACACACACACACACACACTCTCTCTCTCTCTCTCTCTCTCTCTCTCTCTCAAATCATCTTCGGCTTAAACCAACTCTCTTTCAGACTGACAGGCCATCTGAATCATAAACACACTCTCTCTCACACTCTCAACCCATCTTTATCATCAACACTTTCTCATACTCTCATGTCATTTTCATCATAAAACACAATCTCGTTCAGACTGACAGGCCGTCTGAATCATAAACACACACACACACTCTCTCTCTCTCTCTCTCTCTCTCTCTCTCTCTCTCTCTCTCAAATCATCTTCGTCTTAAACCCACTCTCTTTCAGCCTGACAGGCCATCTGAGTCATAAACACACTCTCTCTCACACTCTCAACCCATCTTTATCATCAACACTTTCTCATACTCTCATGTCATTTTCATCATAAAACACAATCTTGTTCAGACTGACAGGACGTCTGAATCACACACACACACACACACACACACACACACACACACACACACACTTAGTCTCTCAGGCCATCTTCATTCAGACTGTCAGAAAATCATTTCAGCAACAGTAATGAGTTTGACTGCTATTGCTTTCGCTGCAAAGACGAGCATCGTTGCACTTGTCATCAATACAATTTCATTTCATGATTATGAACGTCATCTACTAATTCCGCCACGTTGTAATTGATTGACGTCGCGATGACGTATATACATACATTGTCTCAAGCCGACCTAATATTTATATGTTACTGCATTTGTATGGGAAATATGAACGAGTTTTTTTTTCTTCTCAGTAATACTGCACGACCTCCAGTGCAGTAAGGAGAATATATGATTTCGATCGGAAATATAGTCGAAAGTACAGTACAATTTCGGTTTAGATCTGGTTTTCCATGACATGGATCATGGCATTCGGATTTGTAGAACTAACTAAGAAAGTACATTTTAATAAAATTCAAGATGCATAAATGAAAGTATATTTATTGCCATTTGTTAGCAGCAAGAGAAGACATATGTTTATGTCCTGTTACTTACATGTTCGTTGTTGGAGGGATCCCAGCCATGACCTGTATCATACAGTGTATGTCGTTTATCACTAGCCGAACATTGTATCAAAATAGTTTAAAGAGAAAAACTGCAGAGCAGCTGTTGTGTGACAGTCCATTTAGCCAACGGAAATAATACCTTTTGGTCGTCTTGTCTTATTGGCTCTGAGGCTCTTAGTTTCCAATCAAAACCTTCAATTTCTTTATATTGGCTTGTAAAATGGCATGTCTCTGATAGATATTCAATAATCCTTGGCCTCAGTATGCTTTTCTCTGCTATTGTTAGAGACCCTAGAGCGCACGAACCGTGCTGTTTGCATAAAGTTACGAATATTGATCCTTAATTAACCTTTAAATCATCTTAATGGTATTTCCAATTATTACATCTCTCACGTATGTTGGTGACATTTGCGAATATTACGTTCATTCGTTTCTTGTTTGAAAGTTTCGTTTGTGACTCAGTAAACTCGTCCACATGATTAACGTTATCGTCTCTATTTTCGAATGGACGAAATAACTTGATGAATTCATTCACAAACAAACGTAATCAGCAAAAGTTAAAGCATCTACGACAAGAGTGTACCTGGTCTGTTTACAAAGTAGTTCATAATACACAATATAATTTTTAGACACACGTGTCATTGCAGTATGACGCCATGCAATATCGGAAAATAATGCACGATTCTGACAATGTTATGTTAACGGAGAAAAAAATGAGCATATACTAATTATACATGTCAATGACATGAATAAATACCTACACACATTGTCGCATATGTAATCATTTCAAAAGGGCACGATGAAGTATCTACACACAATGTTTCAGGTCATACGAATTTGTATCCATTTCAAACTGTATCGGAAAGTATTACCTACATTGTCTCAGGCTATACTAATATTCATTTCAAAGTGAAACCAGTTAATAATATTCATTAGAACCAATATCGGATCACACTATTTTTGAAGACAGCAAGATAATGTTTGAGAGTGAATCATGGGTGAATAGGCTGATTCACTTCTTATGGTCTAATGCAAAACAGTGCATTTTCCAAACACTTCACATGCGGTATTGTTTTTTCTTAAGTATGTTTCGAATCTTCCTTTATGCAGACATACTCTTGATTAAAATGGGATTTGCAACATATGTACCACCATGAGATAATAAATCTTGGAACCAGTCAGTTCCATCATGAAATAATATATCTAGGAACCAGCCAGTCCTACCATGAAAGAATAAGTCTGGAAACATGTCAATGCCATCATGAAATAATAAATATGACAAATTGTTTGTGAATGGCATTCAGCTTATTTACATAAAATGCAAAGAAAATAAGGCAATCTAGTGCTGCTAAGCTCTTGAGAATGCGTCTGCAATCAAATTATCTTTCCCTTTCAAGCATTCTTGCAGCATCAGCGTACACCTCAGCATACTCTGATGTGTTTTCATATTGTTAAGGAAACAAGGCGGATTGTGATCAGTGAACACAATAGTTGGAGAAGGGGATAAAAAAAAAATATGCACTTCTAAATGTTGCAAAGCCAATGTAAATGCCAAATATTACTTCCCGATTTTGGTTTAATTTATCTGGTACTTGTTTATTTATTTATAAATAAAATGGCACACCAGATGAGCCACAATGTAAATTTACTTGAATAGACTGAGTAAATCAATTAATGTTCGAAAGGTTTCCAAGGGGTCTTCCCAGTCATCCATGTAGATGATGACATCATCGAAATAAACATCACTGCTATCTAGACCAGATGTTTTCCTATTTAGTAAATGTTTGAAGTTTGACGGAAAGTGTTCGTGTCAAATAGCATCACTTTACAATGATAACTTCCAATTGCAGTTGCAAACGCCGAAATTGCCGTTGCTCTTTCTGGTAATGTGCCAGATTCTGTTTGAAAGGTCGCACCTGGTGTGTTATGTATAACTGCTTTACAGGTGTAGAATCTATAATTTCAGCAGCATGACCGGCCTTTTTGTTCGTAATGTAGCATCAGGAAACAAGTGCTCATATTCATTTTATAGCTGTTTTAGTTTACACATTTCTTGTAGATTTAGATATCAATTTACTAGTCCAAATTGTTTAATATTTTTAATATTGAAGATTGGTTAAACTAAAGTCGCTACAGCTAGATTATATTCCATCATTTACATCCTCACTGATTTGGACAGGTACTACTAAATTGAACGAATGATTAAGAAGGCTATCGGTACCAAAATACTCCCTTAAATACTCCCTTAAAATTATTAACTTTATATTGCAAAGTTGTTTCTGTTTCCACCTTTCATGAATTGTATTGCTGTAATTTAAGTCATTACCTTCTTTTCAATTGCAAGAGTAAATTACGATTTAACACGAAATGATTTTTGAGGTATAAGCAAGAATTCTAAAATTCTATCACCAGACTGAGACATTCTTTCCATTGTCTTTCTGTCATACCTTAATTTCATATTTGACTGAGTAGAATGAAGAATAGACGCTACTACTTCACAACAAAATCTATCACATACATGCAGCTATAGACAAATCTAACCATGCAACATACAAAAATATGCTTTGAGAGTATTGTTATTATTTTTTCTTACATGTTCAGTTATACAATGTTGACAACTGACTACTAAATCTATTTGCAGCTATAAAAAAAATTACTGTCATATTTAAAATCGGTGATTACTGTTGTGACCCGTTATGTACACGATTACAAAATACGTATATAGCTTGGTTCAATGCGGTAAAATTTTCCAGCTAGCAGATTTGTAATGTTGTAACTTCAGCTCAGTCGAAACACGTAATTACGAACTCCTTAAAATTTACATAAATAATTATTCCGTATGTTTATCTTAACAGCAAGCCTTAATTTGCTCACAGTGTGAACAACAGCTAAGAGAAAGCTTGTATACATTGGGTAGCCTATGGCATATCCCCCCACCCCCCCACCCCGAAAACAAAGTACTACCATTGGATTAGTGGTATTTCTGCTGGTGCTGCTAATGTCATATCAGCTATACCATTAGAGCTAACATCCTCACATTTTTGAAAACACCATTTGCGTCGTCATTCGCGTTGTTAGCTAGTGGGAAACAACCACTCCGGTGGCCTAAGTGATTGGAGCGTCCTCCTCGGATGCGGCAAGTTGCGATGTCGATCCCCGGCCGAGTCATACAAATGGCACTAACAGTTGCCTCGCTTGGCGCTCGGCATTAAGAGGTTAGTATCAAGACTGGCCGAGGTGGTGTCAGGATAATGTGACTGGGTGGGACATCATGCTACATGTCTGGAGCATGATGACCCAGTACTTGACATTACTATAAGCTGCCACACTGCAGATATCTTAGCGATATGACTGAAATTTTTTTAAAGCTACGTTAAAACTTCAAATCACACAAAATGGTAGTTGCAAACAAATGCGGAGGAAAATACATTCTCGAGGGAAAGGATCAATAATTGTCATTAAATACTGGTCAATTGCTAATAAAATTTAATTAAATTAATTAATGACTAGTCAGTGATTTGCAAAATACCAATGTCACATGACATTGCCAATTGTCTGCCGGATTATTATTGTTTGACACAGTGCTAGAGAGATTTTTCCAGTATGAAAAAACACGGGGCTAGAGAGACTTTTCCAGTATGGCAAAAACATGAGGCTCTAGAGATTTTTTCATTATGGACAAATATGGAGTTAGAGAAAATTTTACAGTATAAAAAACACAGAGCTGGAGAGATTGTTCTAGTATGCAAAAACACTGGGCTAGAGAGATTTTCCAGTTTACTCGTGTGTCACCATTCATCTTGTCTTAATTTCAATGACTGTTAAATTTCTTAGGAATAGTAATGGGAAACTATAGCAATAAATCATGATATTCTTATGGAAAAACAAAAAACAACGTAAATCTAGAAATGTAGACGGATATTTCCTTTCTTCTTTCCAGTTTCTCAATATTTTCAAGTTTTTAAAATTCAATTCGGGAAATAAATTTTCAAAACATCCTGTCGGATTTGATAATAAGTTAATTAATTTCAATCAGCTATACCTACTTAATTTTTTTGTGGTTACGGGTGGTTGATAAGAAAAGTGAAAATAAGGCGCATCGACATTTGTTGCTTAATGAATTTAAAAGCTCACGTGCATTCTATGCAGGGCGGGTAGTTTGGTCGGGCAGAATACCTGCTTGACAATCTCAATGGCGCCTCAAACACAATCACTTTACGCATGCGTACCTCATAACTTCAAGCGGGAAAAATCCTTTACTGAAGAATACTTCCGTGTACTTGCATTACAGAAAGAAATCATGTCACCAAGATGGGAAATTTTTTCCGTAAGTTTATTTTGTATCCGCAGTGCGATATAAAAAAGCAGGCATTTATAACTTTAAATGTATTTTAATAATGCCGGGATTTACTTAAAATGAATTTGCAGATGGTTTTATTTCTTACAGCGATCCAAACGTAATAGTGTCAATGATGAGAATTCCACATGTCGTAATATTCAAGACATTTTTAGAAATACAATTTTCAGTTTAAAATAAATAAAGCTTTCTAACCACGTTGTTTTGACAAAATAATGGCTAATTAGTTTTTATTTTACACATTTATTCACAAATAACGTTGACAGTTCATAAAGGCAACGTGAAGTACCATTGTCAGTCTGGTATATTAAAACCCTAAACCTAAAAAATAAAAATGATATACTTTAATACATGAATTATTAGTTTTGTTTCTTTTATATATTTAGTCATAAATTTGACAACAAACAAATCTATTTACAGTCGTAAACACTAATGTGTCATATTTAAAGTTGATGATCAAGATTGTGCCCAATTATGTACATAGTTGCATATCAGAAATAACAATTAACTCCACTAGCTGACAATATAAAGTTGGCCGATTTGGCATGTAAATTAAGCTCAGTCGACACAGGTACTTGTGAAGTCATTAAATGTGCATGCTAATAGTTAATCCATATGTTCACCTGGACAGCAAGCCTATATACACAGAACTGCAGCTTTACGGCCAATACTGTTCATAAAATTCGCATGGGTGAGGGTAGGGCGGAGACGTGTTGGTGTATTTTATGTGTGCCTACGTGTTAATGACACTTATTCTATCATATGTACTTACTCCGAAATTCGATTTGTGGAAAATTCTGTGTAATTCAAACTTATGACTAAACTATGGTTAGACTTAAACAACACTCTGTCTGTATGCATGTGGGAACGTAGATATACGTACGTACGTACGTACATATGTATGTATGTATGTATGTATGTATAAATGGGCGTGGGAGGATGTTTGTATGATTCTGTCCATGGCTTCTTGTTAATCATAAGGTACAAAGTCGATCTAAATGGATTGGGAGTGTTGCGACGCTGGACATACGTACGTTCTCGTGATTAAACGCACATGTTGTTTCAGAAGTTCGATATTCTTTCATAAGTAAGCTACGGTCACCAAATCTGAAATTCAAAGCCGACACAATAACTGAACACCTTAAAAGATAATTTCACTCAAGACCTGTTTCAAGTCATCGTTTGTCCCCGTTGATAAAATCCCCATCTGTTTTTCAAAACTAAACTTGAAACATAGTTCCAAGGAGGTACTAATAACTTTAGTAAGTGTCCCAATTATTAAGCTATATTCATAAAATAAGATGTCATTCTTTTCAGTGGTAGTGTAGCATACGGAGAGCTTGACTCGAATATATGTCATTTACACCAGTCCGCTGGTTTGGACGTGGAAAATCAAGTTAACACAACCAAAAGTAATTCAAAGCAACATCTAAGCGAGATTTACATAGTATGAAAATATTTATGTAGAAATAATTAAAGTATGAACGAATCTGAAATCTCCCGTGATTGCGTATTGACCGTAACATCTTCAAATAACACTATTTATTACAAACAGGCAAAAATGGGAAGATAAAGGTACATTAATCTACATTTCATGCATTCAATCAGGATACCATTCAAGCCTGTGTTTTTGTAGAGATGGAGGGGACATTTAAAAATAAATCCCCATACTCAGTTACAATAGCTATGCAAGCGGATACGGCCATTACCTTTGCAAAATGCGAGAGATATGGCTTTGCTTTGCATGGTATAGACAAAGAGCCAATCCCCTGTCTTAATTTCGGTTGTACTATGACCGATCTAACGTAGGTCAAATATTGGCATTGTTTTATACTGGTTTGATAAATTTAGGAGGTTGAGTTGTTTATGTCAACTGTTTTGAATAAAATAAACCCGATTAATATTTATCTTGGTTTGATTTCAGGTACCCCATTCATCGTAACGGCTTAGAATGATCTAACATGTATGTAACGTGGATAATCACTATCTTTCTCTTCATTCAAACATTTGTGTGTACAGGTAAGTTATCATTAAAAAACTAGTATACTTTTATTGTATCAAGTAAGCAAGACACAATATATATAAATTATTTGATAAAATTAATATTCCTTTTTACACATAACACCATTGTATATGTCAGTTCTCTTTATTTTTGTTGTTGTCATCGCATCACCATTGTTATTGTTATACTATTTTATTATTATTGTTGTTGTTGTTGCTGTTGTTGTTATTGTTGTTGCTTAATTATTTATAGCTTTGAATTTGTTATTCCCTTTGTTATTAATAATGATACACAAGCAGCTGATTTAAGACTGGAAAAACAAGAATATATTGTCATCATTCATTGCGTCTGACTAATCGTCATCACTATTAACATCATCATCATCATCTTCGTTATTATTATTATTATTATTATTATTATTATTAATTTTAGGTACTGTTGCCGGATATGGATCACAGAGGTATGATGGCTATTACAATAACTTACACAAACCGATACTGGGAAGTTCAAGTACGTATGTTTGTTTGTCTCTCATTATCTCTCTTCATCTTGCGTGTGTGTCTTTCTGTGCGCCACCATTTTTTTTATTGTCTGACCCTTCTTAATATTTTCTTTTCTACGCTCTTTTGCATGTCTCAACCTTACAATCAATCACAAAACTTAACGTCCAGTGCAAAATTATAGAAAAAAGCATTTCATAGTTACACATAACAATTTTTAAGTATGGCATGGCTTGTCTTTTCTGCAACCACCAGGCCCATTCCCTTGGCCCCTCCCACAACACACAGCTTTGAAACCTGTCATACCCATCTCCTTGATGAATGTTTCAAACTCCAAGACTAATGCAGTATTGTAGCAAGAACACGCCCCCCACCCCCCATCTCAAAGCTTTTTTATGTTGTTCCCCCCAATTATATTGTTTGATGGGAAGTTTTGGCAGCCATTGGGCCTGTCCCCTCCCCCACAGTTGCAATGGTCGCTTGACTGAGCGATTACTGGGCTATTGAAGTTATCTAGCTTCTGGAACTATCGATCTGAAACACCGATTACAAATACTTATCGATCTTGGTTTTAGAACTATCGATTCGGTACGCCGATAATACCTATTAATTAACTGAATTATATGAAGTAGCGGTTACCTACTATACTACCACTGGTGTCGACATCGCCGTCGACAGAGACAAAAGTATAATCATATATACACTCACAGAATGGCAACCATTTTTTTATATCTCTGTCATAGAGAAGTTTCGAATAAGTTTCATAGTACCCAACCCTTAAAAGAGGGCTCTGATGGGGTTAACATTGTACATAGCTGTATATTCTTGGTCACGTATTGAGTTTTGGTATCATTTTTACGTCTGATAAAAACTGGCGTAATAAAATTTGGCGAGTAGACGCATCATGGTTCGTACGTCACACTCATCATAGAATGGGTCACTGTGTCCTACATATCACGGTTAACTAATTATGTTCATTTCCGTGGCATTTTTCATGCCAAAATTATGAAATTGATGATGATATATGCATCTATGTTACTATCACACTCGTACAACAAAACAGGCTTATTGTGACCTATATTTCATTTTTTGAAACTCTTTTTGGTTAAGCTTTTGACCTTAGTGTATGACATGAATTTTGGCATGTTTTGTCTATGATAGCCTACCTAGAGTCATGACCTTTTCTGAAAATCCTTTCTGACCTCTGTAGTTGGGAGTAGGAATACATGTTAATTAAATAGAACACTTGATATAATAATGTATGTGCATTATATAGTGTGTTATGTTGCCATCAGCAGGTGAAATATGTATTGCACATGCGTACAAGTGTATGAATTGTATGAACAAACTGCATCCTGAATACCTTTGGTGTAGCGGTTTAGGGCTATCGGTAATTCGAACAGGCTTCATTGAATGGGTAGGTGTGGCATAGCCAAGTATCATATGTAGAATAAGTGGAAAATTCTATTAATATTAAAGAAAATTCTGAAACGTGTGTGAAACACGAACAGTTCCAATGTTTACACTTCAATCACTTTTCCTTCCTCGATTTACCACATAGTTTGTATTCCCTCGATTTACCACATAGTTTGTATTCCCTCGATTTACCACAGAGTTTGTAAATATTAATCCGTCGAGTATGAAAACTTCCGATATTATCAGTTCTTATTGTTTAGTACCAGTGTAAACACAATGAAAATATATTGAAATGTCTGTGAATTTTAAGTACTCATTATATTTCTTCGTAAGTGGTACATCTGTTGATTTTGCTTGCAACTGTTAGAAGTATTGTAGGATGCGTTTCCGCTAGTGTGTGAGAAGGCACATGCCACATTGTATGTTACGATCGTGTCTAATCGAGAGTTGTAAACTAAGTGTAGCGTAACATAGCCAGCGACGATGGATTAGACAATTATACATAGATATGTCTTCGTGTTCTTCAACAGTGGAATATACGGTGTGTCAAATAGGTCAAATGTAGGGAAAGAGTTTAAACTTCTATTTACTTATGTACATACAGATGGTGTTTTATTGACGTTTCATGCATTTGTGTTAAATATTGATATATGTTTGTTTTGTGCGTGACATTTGAAGATTGGATCCGTCGGTTTGTATTGAACTAGACTCTAGTCGTTAAGGCGGCTATTTAATGCCGCTGATGATCAACATAATCGCAAGTAAATGTAATTCAAAACGAACTGTGTGTATCAAGAGATGAGAAAGCGTAACTGTATCGTATTGCCAAAACTAGGTTTTCACCATCGTTTTGCCAAGACTAGGTTTTCAGGATCGTATTACCAAAACTAGGTTTTTACCATCGATTTGCCAAGACTAGGTTTTCCCCATCATGTTGCCAAGACTAGGTTTTCAGGATCGTATTGCCAAAACTAGGTTTTCACCATCGTTTTGCCAAGACTAGGTTTTCACCATCGTTTTGGCAAGGCTAGGTTTTCACCATCGTTTTGCCAAGACTAGGTTTTCAGGATCGTGTTGCCAAAACTAGGTTTTCACCATCGTTTTGCCAAGACTAGGTTTTCACCATCGTGTTGCCAAGACTAGGTTTTCACCATCATGTTGCCAAGACTAGGCGTTCACCATTACAGCTGATGAATACAACGCTCATATAGAGAGGAAATGATACAACTGAAGGAAACCTTCCCTCAGCTAGGAATTATTATAGAGAGATGATGATAAAACCTATTGAGACAAGTCTTTAAGTGAGACCAAGATATTGATTAGAGAGGAAATTATAAAACCGAATGAGACTTGTGTTCAGTAAGGAATTATTAAAGAGAGCAGATGATTCAACCGTGTGTGTGTGTGTGTGTGTGTGTGTGCGCGCGCGCGCGCGTGTGTGAGTGTGGTTTTGATTTTTAACGTAGCTTTAACAATTTTTTTCAGTCATATCACTATAATGTCTTCAGTGTGACATTTTATTCTGATGTTTTGCACTGGGACATCATGCCGCAGACTTGTAGCATGATGTCCCACCCAGCCACAGTATCCTTTTACCAGACCGACCAGTCCTAACACTACCTCTTAATGCTGAGCGCCAAGTGAGGCAGCTGTTAATACCATTCTTAGAAGTCTTTGGTATGACTCAGCCGTGGTTCGAACCCGCGACCTCCCTCATTTGAGACGGACTCTCTAACCACTAGGCCACCGGAGAGTTTACGATACAACCGAATGAGACTGGTTTTCAGTAAGGAATTATTAGAGGGAAAACTGATATTTGGTGCCGCTTTTTAAGTCTTAACTCCACGACTTTTCTGAATGAGTCTTAAAATTTCTCATTTGGTTTCCATATAATACACAATATGTGGGAATGAATCATCAGAACGAAACGAATCTTTTTAACAGCAACAATTAAAATGTAGAAAAAGTCATTATATTTGATTTACAGAAAGAACAAACTAAGACAAACAAGCCCTACTGGTGTTCGAACTGTTTTTTGAATGGGTCGGTGGATAGGAGATGGTATTAAGAGGTGTGGTGTTGGCGTGTTATTCTGATGTGGTAAAGGACTAATAAATGAGATAATCTTGTGATTAAGTTTGTTATCGATCTGACGGTGAACTCCTATTTTTTTTCCATATTCAGGACGACCGCTTGAGCAGAATTGCAGTACATACTATGAGGATTATACTTACCAGCCGGCAGGAAGTGATCGACCCAGTGCTAGACTCATCAGTGAAGAATTATTTTATCAACCTCCTTCCAGCAGTGTTCCTTCATCTCGAAACTTTACTGCTATGTTTGCATTTTTCAGTAAGATCGCCTTTAACGCCATGTTTTAGATACTGCTATGTTTGCATTTTTCAGTAAGATTGCCTGTAGCACCAGGTTTTTAATACAGAATATGTATGATACATTTTTGAAATGTGTTTTTAAAAAATATTGATTTTATGTGAAGAGAGAATATAACAGGCATTAAAAAACATTTCGATTTGATTTCAGAAAACAATATTTACTTTTTAATACACTAGATGCCAGTATAATCCAGTGTCATCTCAGTCAGATACCAAAAACAGAGAACAGACGAGTAATTTTCCGAACCAGGAAAGTTGTCATATTTCTTTGATTCGGTTTAGACATGCTAGCTGAAGATGCTTGTATATAATAAGTAAATATTAAATGCTGTGAGTTTTCGTGTGTAAATGAGATACTGAATGAATCGTTCCTTTCTGATAAATTTGTCAAAAATAAGGTTTGTCAATATATTTTATTTAAATTTATAACGTTTGAAGCCTACATTACTCAAACTCTATTGGTTCTATTTGCAAACATTTTGTCTTTTTATTTTTAGGTCAACTAGTTGCCTTGGAAATGATCGACACTGACGACACCACGTGTCCGGTGGAACTAATAAAAATAGTGGTTCCAAAGTGTGATAAAGAATTTGATCCGGAATGCAGCGGTGGCAAATATCTTCCGTATGAGAGAGTGGTGTACGATAAGCACACTGGGCAGTCTCCTAATATACCAAGAAGACAGGTCGGGATATATGAAAAAAATCTGTGTGTGTGTGTGTGTTGCAACAGGTCAAAATTACCCAAGTCAAAACGCACCCAGACCGAAACGTACCCAAGTAAATAACGTCCCCAAATTAAAACGACCCACACTCGCTTTAAATGACATAATGTTAGTGTATTGTCTTTCATATTGCAATGAGCGGCCTGATGAACAATTGAAATCGGCAGATGCTATGGAACTATCTTATGTTCTATCTCCAACACACATTAAGCTTAGTTCCAACACACATTACGTGAGCTCCAACACACATTATGTTCTGGCTCCAACACCCATTATGTTTTAGCTCCAACACAAATAACGTTCTAGCTCTAACACACATTACGTTCTAGCTCTAACACACATTAAGCTTTAGCTCCAACACACATTACGTTCTAGCTCCAACACACATTATGCTTTAGCTCCAACACACATTACGTTCTAGCTGCAACACACATTATGTTCTTAGCTCCAACACACATTATGTTCTAGCTCCAACACACATTAAGCTTTAGCTCCAACACGCATTAAGCTTTAGTTCCAACACACATTATGTTCTAGCACCAACACACATTATGTTCTTAGCTCCAACACACATTATGTTCCAGCTCCAACACACATTAAGCTTTAGCTCCAACACACATTAAGCTTTAGCTCCAACACACATTAAGCTTTAGCTCCAACACACATTAAGTTCTAGCTCCAACACACATTACGTTCTAGCTCCAACACACATTATGTTCTAGCTCCAACACATTATGTTCTAGCTCCAACATACATTAAGCTTTAGCTCCAACACACATTAAGCTTTACCTCCAACACACATTAAGCTTTAGCTCCAACACACATTACATTCTAGCTCCAACACACATTCAGAAATACACATTTGACTTAAGAAGTATCGGTTCAATATATTTATGCTGTGTTCTTAAGTGGAGAAAATTCTAACAACTGATCCGAACCATGATCGATAATTGCTTCAATAGCGTCTTTATTTGTGTTGCGTTCCATTTTGTATTTTATTTTATTTCCACTGCGTTTTTTTATCCATTCCTTATTTTATTCATACCAGCTTAACTCATCAGCAACACTTTTCTTATTTTGTTAATAACTAATAATTATAAAGAGTATTATAAAATATTTAGCTGCATTAAAATCGGTGTCTTCCTATACACTGGTAGATTAATCAAATCAGCTGAACTTGAATGCTATCCACCCAAATCCAACGTAACGTTCGACAGAGGTGCTAATTAGCATAGAAAAGTTCACTGGCCAACAATTTTCTTGCATCACGTTTTGAATTTGGGTACGTTTCGCTTTTGGTACGTTGTGACTAAACCGTGAGTTTGTGCATGTGCGTGTGTGTGTGTGTGTGTGTGTGTGTGTGTGTGTGTGTGAGAGAGAGAGAGATAGAGAGAAAAATAAAAACTTTGTATCGTTCGGTTTCCCTCAATATATCTGTTTTAGATATTCCTTTAATGTCGTGTATCTCGGCCATGTTTTTAGGCTGAAGTCATAACTAAACCATGAATTCCATTTACTTCATTATTTAACACGTCTTGTACTTCATACTATTTTGCACACATGTTATGATGGCATGGACAGAAGTAGTATTTCCTCATCTGATAAATGAAATGTAGCTCTATTCAAATCCTCTTCCGTATA
The DNA here is from genome assembly GCA_028554795.2 of Sinohyriopsis cumingii. NCBI lineage: Eukaryota > Metazoa > Mollusca > Bivalvia > Unionida > Unionidae > Sinohyriopsis > Sinohyriopsis cumingii. The sequence goes on from CM068832.1 coordinate 85,075,543, forward strand.
TCGCTGAGAGAGAGAGAGAGAGAGATTTAAACTCACTTGACAAACATGCACCTATTTTGTGTTCCAACATGTATAGCATGCATTCTTCTTACTTCTGTAATTACTCTTAAGTCGAGATAACTTTCGTGACCACGCCGGTGTCCAAAGAAGTTAGGGCGTACCTCGGATGCGGGAGGTCGCGGGTTCGAAGCAAGGCCGAGTCATACCAAAAACTTATGAAAATGGTACTAGCAGCTGCCTCGCTTCTTGCTCAGCATTAAGCAGTTAGTGTTAGGACTAGTCGTCCTTGTGTCAGGATAATGTGACTGGGTGCGGCATGATGCCCCAGTGTTAGTTATCACTATAAACTGCCATACTGCAGACATTCCAGTCAATATGACTGAACAATTGCTAGAGCTAGGTTACAATAATAAAGAACACACACACACACACACACACACACACACACATGCAATGTTTACAATTCATACAACAGCAAAATAAAGCAGATAGCATGTTTAATGTAACATCATTTTACACTTCATCTAGTTGTCTTTGCGAATCATATATTTTCATCACTATACGGTACATTTATGTAAGTACCTTTTAATTACATGTTATAGCTCAACTCTGCTACGAGTTATATAGACGCAAGCTTTGTGTATGGTGCCAGCATGGTACGAGCCACGTATCTTCAGGCAGGTAGCTCTCCATTCCTTGCCTCTGGAGATGTCTGGAACAAATATCCAGCAAAGAACGACATACTTCTTCCCTTTGTTGCCAACCCTAACCCCGTAGAGCACGTGATGCAAGACCACACTAGCCTTTGGAGTAAGTAAATTGAACCATGTTAGAAACAAATCATTGGAGTAAGTAAAATTGAACCTTGTTAGAAACAAATCACTGGAGTAAGTAAATTGAACCACGTGAGAAACAAATTATTGGAGTAAGTAAATTGCACCATGTTAGAAACAAATCACTGGAGTAAGTAAATTGAACCACGTGAGAAACAAATTATTGGAGTAAGTAAATTGCACCATGTTAGAAACAAATCATTGGAGTAAGTAAATCGAACCACGTGAGAAACAAATTATTGGAGTAAGTAAATTGAACCATGTTAGAAACAAATCATTGGAGTAAGTAAATTACACCATATTAGAAACAAATTATTGGAGTAAATAAATTGAACCATGTCAGAAACAAATCATTGGAGTAAGTACATTGCACCATGTTAGAAACAAATCATTGGAATAAGTAAATTGAACCATGTTAGAAACAAATCAGGGTCAGTACAAGGTTAAGACCAAATTAATAAACTCTACGTTAATCAAATACCTATATTCGTACATGGTTTAAAAATAGTTTTATTAGCTGATCTTTATTAAGTAGATATAAGCTATTGTGTTACTGCCAGTCGTTGGCGTCAGAGTCCGTACAGATGAAGTATAGACATATGTCACACTCATTGAATTTCAAACGTTCAGTTCTCTTATCTCGAACGTATGTCAATGCGGCTATGATGTTACGCTCCAGTGCCTTGGTTTTAGTTCATTTGCAAGATATATTCACCTAACCAGATGCTTGAAGATACCTCTATCTCGCTTTGTTATAATACCACACCTGTACCACAAAATAATGTCATTGTGCCATACATTTCAGTCTAATTATGATAAGTTTTGCGTTTAGCACACGAGCTGCTATGGTTTTGCATTTTTGCACCACACACACACACACACACACACACACACACACACACACATATATATATATATATATATATATATATATATATATATATATATATATATATATATATATATATATATATATATATATAACGTGACCTTTATTTCAAGCTTTACTTGCTTTGTCGCAATATCTGTTATGCCATTATCAACAGAATGTATGCATGTGTATTAATATCATACTCTTACTAGTAAAGAATGCTACTATGATCCAAATTTAACTGAAATGTTTGGACTTAATTAAAAAATATACTGGTTTCGTTTTAGTATATATATATGTTCCATTATATTTACTAAAGAGAGGCTTGTATAGTGTTAGACCCTCCATACTGAAGTAGGTCACTGTCATATTTCATACGATATGTCCTGGGTTTCAGTTGCAGCCATGCATAATTCCAAAATAATGGAGCTGGGTAGCAAGAAACAGAAGGTCATTGTGACCTACCTTTGACAGTTTGCTGGGTCGTGTTATGTTTTTGCATTTGGCTCATGACCACATTAGTGTTTTATATTATGTACAAAACATAGAATAATGGGTATTAAACAGCTCCTTAAACGTGGGTCACAGCCACTCAGTTTACAGTTCACGGACTTTGGTTCATTTTTATGTTTTTATTCTTGATGCCTTTAATCATTAACTTAGATGTTTGTTTCATCTGTTAGTTACTGTCTTACATAAAATCATGAAACTGTGATGATCAATACTCATCATTTCACGCTTCACTAACTTGGATTTTAATTTTTTATATGCTTGTTTTCCTAAGCACATTTCAGCTACAATCAAGACGTTGATTATGATATGCATCTCTGATATTACAACACTCTTACAACAAAAAGGGTTCATCGTGACCAATATTTCATCTTTAACTTGCTCTGATAATTTTTTCATCGACCCCATGTCTACGCAAGGTTTTGGCTAGAAACGTGAAATTCGATAAGTAGATACCAGTTTATAAGTTGATCATCCTTGTTGCAAATATGGTCTATGTGACATGTGTTTCATGCTCAGTGATATTCGAATTTTGTGTTGGAAACTTATTTTTTGGGTTGAATATAAAGAAGTTTGGTAATTGGATCTATCTGTATTGTGCCACACTCTTAAAACCACATCATGCAATGGGCCCTTCAGTGTATGCCTTGCAAACAATGAGTTCCGTTTCTTTGTATATGACCACAATGGTAAATCATTGCAAGGCCTTCGTACAACCTAGCCAACTAACCAAATGCAGTTGGAAGTAGAAACACGTGTTTATGTAATAGTATATTTGCCATATTTATGACTATAAATTATATATTGTGGTATGTTATAACAGCCGGCTAATTGCGATTGTGAGTATAGAAACTAACGAGTGGACTGCATGTTGCACGCTTTTAAGGTTTGGCCTCATCTGTTCTGTATAGGTTAAGTATGCTGCATGGACTTCATCCTGATAGCCGTCACCGCAAGATTATTCTCAGCGTGTGCCTCCGACCCAATCAAATTTTGCGTCTTGGATCGTACCACGTGCTTACCTCTTCAGACAAGTCTTGATAAGAACAACGATTTAAACAAAACTAATACAAAACCATTTATTAGTTTCTTATTAGCTGATTACCTTAACTATCTTATAAGAGGAACTTAGTTCTTGTTTCATTTGTTTTTTATGCTCTGTCATAATAGGTATGTAAGTAGGTGAGTCGGTGAGTAGTTTCACACTGTCAGCACAATATTGGGTTAAAGGCTATAACAGTTTCAAGTATTGAATCTTAAAATGATTAAAAGTTCCAGTTAAATGACTGTAGAAACAAATTTAGATAAAAAGGAAGCCAAGATCGAAGTAGTTTGAACAATAGTCTGGATAATATTCAAATTCATTACTGGAGACAGGGAAAACTAGCTGTGTAATTATTGATTACAGTTCATTACTGGAGACAGGGAAAACTAGCTGTGTAATTATTGATTACAGTCGGGTTTATATATTATATCGTTGGATTGTGAGTTACTTAAATTGCTTCTTCTGTACACTATAAAGCGTATCAGAATACCGTAAGGACGATATTTACTTTTTTGTTAGAATTTGGAGATAAACACGTACAGGAGAATCCCGCCCTCGTTTCGCTTGCTGTGCTGTTCTTCCGTTGGCATAACAACCTGGCCAGGAAATTCCAGAAGCAGAATCCAGATTGGACGTCTGACGAGGTTTTCACTAAGACGAGGCATTGGGTCAAGGCATCTTTGCAGGTCCGTCATATGCTACAAATTTGTATTGTCTAATATAAAGACGACTACGCAGCTTTATCGCAAGGTAGATGATGAAGCAGAACTGTTGTACCAAATTTATGTAATGCAAAGGAATATTCCAGAGAGATAGTGATATCTCAAATATTTACAAACCTGCACATATTCTATTACCATTTACATTTTTAAATACAAAATGTCCCTAAAACAACGTGAACAAACATATCGTAAATCGACTATTTTGTGAATTTTTGGGTTTATATATGTCAAACAATGTAGCATCGATTCACTTCACAGATTCGACAGTGATAATTTTCTTTAATTTTATAACCCTACGTGTGTTTTGCTCTATAGACATTTTCTGATATGACACTTTCGCTAACTCAGCTGATATAAACAGCACCCCACCAAAATAATCTTGGAAAACGTCTGATAACGTATTACAATAAATTGCATTCCTCCAAGAAAACGCTATGCGGTGTCTAATTATGTACTAAAACAAACAGCACCCATCCCAATAAACACTGTACAATGTCTGATATGCATTAAAATAAATAGCACCCCCCCCCCAAGTAAACCATGTACAATGTCTGATTATGTACTAAAATAAATAACACCCATCCCAATAAACATTGTACAATGTCTGACATGCATTAAAATAAATAGCACCCCCCCCGAAGTAAACCATGTACAATGTCTGATTATGTACTAAAATAAATAGCACCCCTCTAAATAACCTTGTACAATGTCTGATTATATACTGAAATAAATAGCACCCCTTTAAATAACCATGTACAATGTCTGATTATGTACCTTTTCTGCTTTTCTTTTCTTGTAGAACATAATATATTACGAGTGGCTGCCACTATTCATGAAGAAGAGCTTGCCCCGTTACTCAGGTTGGTGTAATAATTTTTATTAGATTCCCAGGTTGGTGAAACGTTTCTATTATATTTCCAGGTTGGTGTATTAGGTTTCATTAGATTCCCTGGTTGGTATAAAATTTTCTATTAGATTCTCAGGCTGGTGTAATATTTTCTATTAGATTCTCAGGGTGGTGTAATATTTTCTATTCGATTCCCAGGTTGGTGTAATCATTTCTATTAGATTCCCAGGTTGGTGTAATGTTTTCTACTATATTCCCAGGTTGGTGTAATATTTTCTATTAGATTCCCAGGATGGTGTAATATTTTATATTAGATTCCCAGGTTGGTGTATTATTTTATATTAGATTCCCAGGTTGGTGTAATAGTTTCTTTTAGACACACCCCCCCATGTTAGTGTAATATTTTCTACAAGAACCCTCAGTCCAGAGTCTTATTTTCTATTAGATCTCTCACATTCGTGTAATATTTTCTATTACGTCCAATATTGTTATAGACTAATTGTATTAACTGATGGGTGTATGGGTGGTGGTGGTGGGGTACATTAAGATACATCCGTACATGAAAGGCGTCTTAGTGCGAGACAATGAAGTATCACGTTATTTTATGATTTGATAATATGGATTAATTTATGCGTTTTTTATATTCTTAACACACTGTCTAACGTGTTCTTTTGTTGGAAATAAAAGGATCTTAAATAAATGGAATGAAAAACACGGCACATCCCGTGCATGTTTAAATCATTGTTTTCAAAATCACGGGGGGTTGGGGGTGGGGTGGGTTGGCCGAGTGGTCTAAACTGCTCTCTGTTACGGATCACTGCCATTTCACCTGTCTGCGTGGGTTCGAGTCTCGGATTCAGCCAATGTGGGCATGTGAGAAAGCTTGCCAGTAGCTTCTCTTGGGTTGGTGGTTCTTTCTGGGGTTTTCCCGGGTTCTTCCTCCACCATTAATACTGGCCGCCATGTATAGCCTATCGTGTGCTGGAAAATGGCGTTAAATCCTACAACAACAAGAACAATCAACATCACTAATGGAATGCTATATTTACTAATCAGATTTGCAATAAATTATTTCTCTATCTCTCTTCTCTATACATCCTTTTGTGATTAGACGTTAATCGCGTCAAATGTCACTGTGTAAATTTATCAAACTATTTAAAATTACTATTTAAGTGCTTCTTTTGCCATAAAGCTAGAGAAAACAAGGATGAAAAGAGATGAAAAGAGAAGAAAAGAGAAAAGCAATAACAAACTATCATTTCACAAAACGCTACATTCTTCCAACCTTTTTTAACTTATTTTCTATTGTCTAATTTATTTCCTTTTGTTTCTCTCCAGGATATAAACCCTATATTAACCCCGACGTTACTTATTTGTTTGATGCTGTGGCACTTCGATATTTCATTACTATGATACCATCGGGAATTTACCAAAGGTAGGTTTACAAAAGTGCTTCTTGATAATAGACATTGATTCCCATTATGCACTAATCAGAAGTTGATGTAACTACGATGGGGCTTTTAAACGTATCTATCTCGAGAAGTGTACTAAAACTATGTAATTGTGATGATCTGTATACGTGAACACACACACACACATACACACAAAGCACGCGCACATATTCATGTATATGACAATGTTCTGTTTAAAGAAATCAAAACTACTTATTTAGAAACCTGCTTCAGTGTAAACGTCCATGCGAATGTTTGGTTTGAAGTTTCAAAGAACATCGAGACTTGTAGCTTATTTATTGACGAAACAATATCCGATCCAGGCTTGTCTGATGGTTGGACTTAAACACATACCCTTTAAGCCTTGAATCTAGCACAATAACCCCCGATCCAACGTAACATAGCTGCATGTAAAAGACAACCTGTTTGTAACAGCCATATATCTCATTATTTTCAGCATCCTTTCATAAGAGATGTTTTAGTGGTTTAATGCCAGTTAGTTATATATATATATATATATATATATATATATATATATATATATATATATATATATATATATATATATATATATCCTGATCTCACACACACACACACACACACACACACACTTATTTATTTATTTATTGCAGAACAGATAGGTGCGTGCCAGTGAGGGACAAAGACGATGAACATATTCGGATGTGTAACTCGTACTGGAAAGCGCAGGTAAAACTGATGCTTATATACATAATATGTGCTTATAATCTGCTTTTAAAAACGTGTGATAAGTGCTATCGATTTCTGAATGCAATCTGGCGGCCATTAAATAACTACATAATTAACGACAACGAAATGCACCCTTACCCATTTATTGGTTCTTCCATTTGTTACAGAGAAAATAAATTACGTGTATACTTGTATGGTTAGTTACAAGGTGGATCACAAAACCTATATCCATTGATGAATTAACTGAAATATCTTTGTAACAAGCCCATGTAGCAGCGGCCATCATGGTTTGAGGTGTACTTTGTAGTGTCAGCTGATGAAATTCTCAAGCTAAGTGCTATTCAAATGCTGGATGGAAATTTAGGCGTGATAAACACATTTCTGTGCGTGATAAATTCATATGAAGTCATATTCAGAAGATTGTATGAGTGTTTAATGATGTGTACTTTTGAATTTGATGACAGTACAGTTGCTACCACATGAACGGTGAACACACCTAACACAAAACTTGAACAATTGCATACCGAGTTTAGGACGAATTACGAACTCTACATCTCTAATCCAATGCATCATTTAAATTCACTTTGTTTTAGTTGTATATAATCAGTGACATTAAAAATATAGTTGATTTAAGAGTGAGAAAAGCTACCCTTTCTACCCATCATATTAAAACTTTAGCGCCCCTAGGTCTATTGCATTACCATATGATACAGATGTGTAGAGTACAGGATGTATTATAGAAGCACATTATGTATTGTACGATACAGATATGTAGAACACATTATGCATTGTATGATACAGATGTGTAGAAAACAGTATGTTTTGTATGCTAGAGATGTGTAGAAAACAGTATGTTTTGTCTGATACAGATGTGTAGAGCAGTGTGCATTGTATGATACAGATGCGTAACACAGTATGTATTGTACGATACAGATGTGTAGAACACAGTATGCATTGTATGATACAGATGTGTAGAACACAGTATGTTATGTATGATACAGATGTGTAGAGCACATTATGCATTGTATGATACAGATGTGTAGAGCACAATGTGCATTGTATGATACAGATGTGTAGAGCACAGTGTGCATTGTATGATATAGATGTGTAGAACACAGTATGTTTTGTATGACACAGATGTGTAGAGCACAGTGTGCATTATATGATACAAATGTATAGAATACAGTGTTTTCTTATGATATGAATGCGAAGAGCACAGTATGTGTATTATACAACCAGTAACGGCCTCAGCAAACGCAGAACCAGAGTTTGATCATTTTGGCGGGCTCCCTGTATTTACTTGTGGGACCTCCTGTAAACACGACATTTGGAAATAATCGTTTAAACAAGTTTAATATGATATTGAACTTACCGTTTCTTTATAGATATATGTTTAAAAAATACTAACGCTCGGGGCCCCTGTGAGCGCAGATCGGTCCAATCGGCCTTGGGCTGGCCCAGAATACGACAAAAGTTTGTAGAGCAATATCTTCATACTGTGCCAAAGATATGTATAGCACAGTATACATTATGTACTACAGATGCGTCATCATATGGTAGCTAGAACCGTATAGTAGCGAGAATTGCTATCATCGTTATCATCGTCATTATTGTCATCATCATTATGTAGATTGTGTTATAGGTTACACTATACATGTTTAGGTTTTATCATGCTTTTCACATTGGTAGCTTTTGTCACACGAAACTTTTGTTTGAGTGAACTTACACGTTTTTGAATGGATTTGGTCATTTGTTAATTTGAATGTATTTGGTCATTTGTTAATTTGAATGTATTTGGTCATTTGTTAATTTGAATGGTGTTGATCGGATTATTTCATTGACTCATGCTGTATATCTTTCTCACACTTGCTTGCTATATTTTGACAGAAACGTAGAATACCTATCAGAAACCCTTTTAATAGCTGTAATATCGATTATTTAATTTTATGTGTGTGTATGTATCGATTTGAATTAAGACCATTAATTCACGGGGTGGGTGGGTGTAGTTCCCATCACAATAAATTAGTGATTCCTGTACCTACTCCAGAGTCAACAATCGCCAGGGTGACATATTTTGGTAAAACTTTATAACAAGATTAATGTCAGACATTTAAATATTAATTAAAATTAATTAGAAACATACAAATATTAGTGTTAATCAAATGATGATGAAATACTAAGCACTCAGACCGATAAACAGATGTGCATAGGCAGTCTGCAAACATAAATGTGAGCAATGTTTCCTGCATGCAGATGTGAAGGTACAACAACTTACAATAATGCGTTATAGTTCTTAACTAATTAAATTGCTGAAAATTCCTATACCTGATCAAGTTATACGGTATTTGCATGTAAATTTGTTTTTGAAATTTAACTGAATTCAAGTTCAGTGATTTGTATACCAAGAGAATGTTTTGATAAATCTAGTTGTAGACCCTTTAAAATGCGTAATGCATTCTTATATCCTGTACCACTGAAGGCAGTAAAGACTATGGCCTTTGACGTCACTTACTCTCAGATTCAGAGTGGTTACTGAGGGCACAAGTGACAATTGTATGCACAAATCTGATGCTTTAAAACAATCATAATTCGAACACACCAGTAATGTAAAAGAATTCATATTTTTCTATAGATATTATCAAATATAACACAATGATATTATTGACTTGATTAGTCAATGGAAACGAACAACTAAAAAAAATATTTATGCAGCTTAGCCACAATGTCATATATGTACATTTTCTCGCCCGAAGTCATGTTTGACACATAGGGATGCTCAGAGTAAATATAATCCCTTTCCGTCTGATAGTTTTGAAGAAACAGTCTACTAAACAGCTTGATGCAGTTAGGTACCTTCAACCCACAAGTCTACTGCTATCGATGGCTAGCTCTGATTCCTTTTCGGCAACTGATATTTCACTATGCAGATACTGTGAAGTACCTGTAGGAGGTGTAAGTGTCTCACATCAATTTCAAGTACAGCACTACCACAAGACACCTAATTCACAAATGGTATTAATTATTAAACAATAATAGCTGAAAAAGTTACACATTTCCTTAAGGTTAGAAATCGGAAAAGGGGCCTGTTGCGAAATTATTCTTGCTACTCGAGCAGGCACGTTACTGCCTCAACCGATTTATGTGAAAATAAATAGTTTCTATGATTTGTCTTTCTGCTCTTCGCATAATAGTTTTAATATTTAAATGCTAAGGCGCTATGATAAAACTGAAAACACTGTTAGTTATGTAAAAGCCACGGGTTACATTTATAGCCTACATGCTACGTTAGCATATTGGTTTGTGCTAGTGCGTGACTATATTGACCAAATAGGTGCTGAGGTGAGGTCAAATTATAATCAGGACGTTGGTGAAATTCACTGGATATAATTATTCTTGTATAAACAGGTGTTGATTCAGAGACAGGAAGGAGTAGAAGAAATTCTCATGGGCCTCGCCACTCAGCTGGCAGAAGAAGAAGATACCATGATAATCGAGGATCTCCAAAGTAAGTTTTGCAGAAACCAATTTCGTTTTCCGTGGTGGCTAGGAATGTCGCAGAGGAATGGAGGAACCTGCTGGCTGATATTTTCATCTGAGCCTGAATATTTTGCTTTTGTTCCAAAAACGTTTTTATAAAAATCCAAACCGTATAAAGTCCGAATCTGATTCTAAGGGGCTAGTGGACCTATAGTTAGTACATAACGGAGCAGAAACATATTTTGGGACAAACAGAAGTCCAAACAGTTCGATAAAATGATAGATTCCTGGTACATTTATTCAATGTGGTACACTCCATATTTTTTCGAGCCTAGAAAATCAAATCATTCGGTGATAAATAATAATTCCACGTGTTTTTATAGCCTAGATAATCCAGTCTTTCGGAGATAACAAACACTAATTCCACAGGTAAGCGAAAGATCAAGGTGCATTGTATTCTATTCAGTAATTAACGTTCACCAAATAATGTGTTTATGTTCTGATATTTCTCAATTTTCTTTCATCCATCCTTGCAAATGTTTTGTATTACTAGAGGACGATTTTTGTTATTGATAAACGAATAGTGCTTCCTTGTTACTGTATGGGATAAATGAAGAACCATCCTTAACATTTGTTATATTAATAGACGATGATTTTGGTTTATTAGCACAAAAACAGTGGTTTGTTTCTGTAGGGATTAAATGAGGACGACGATTGTCTTGATTTGTACTTTTTGTAGGAAATAAATTAAGCGCAAGAACAAATAACTTCAAACACAAAACAATACAAATATTTACTTAGGTTTAAAGAGGAAAACCTGCAGAATATTTTTTAAGATTTGTTGTAGGATAAAAGTTATTACATGGCAAACATTTCGCGATGAATCGACTGACATTGCCCGATTTTGTTAGTGTAGCGGTACAATATAGTAACGGACTCTAACGACATGATAGTAAGTATAAAACTCAACTCAATAAAAATAGTTCTTACCTGTCAGTGATATTAAACCGTAACAATAGAATTTAAATGATATATATATAAGAATGGCAATAAGATGTGCGATATTTACAAAAAAGTGTTATGTTTATTTTCTTTAACAGGAAAATTTTACGGCCCTCTTCATTCTTCTCGCCATGACCTTGTGGCCTCCACGATAATGCGAGGGCGAGACTACGGTCTACCAGACTACTACACAACACGGAATCACTTTGGTTTACCCCCATTGCATGCGTGGGAGGACGTTAACCCATGGCTTATGAAGAAAGATCCACAAGTAAGTATCAAAGAGCTTTCTGTAGGACTTGGCTTGGAACATATTATTTTTGTCGGTGTATTATATATTTATTGCATACCCCTGACAAGTCTTGACATAAATTACGTTTCAAAGTTTCGATTGATGTCGACGTGCGCCTAAGTCTCTGTTTAATTAACACTGTTCTACGATGGTAATAGAAAAATTAATTGCTAGAATCTGAACAATAAATGGCATTTGTCTATAATTGAATTCCGCTAGTTGATGGCGCCACTTTGAATACTGTCTAGATCGTACCTGGTAGTCCGCCGTGGTGTGTCCGGAGAAGAAGCTTATATAAATTGCTTCGTCACAATAGAAGTTTTCATTTAATGATGTGTTGTTAAGCACGGAACCTAACTAAACATTACAATGGAGAATGTTTGGCGCCATACATTTTGAACCAGCATGAATAAATCTGATTGACACTTATAAGTAATTTAGTCTTTCAGTCTGCAGTTGTGATTATCGTCGTTGTTTATATCTTATTTGATACAAGCAAAGCCAGTTACAGTAACATATTTCATTATTAATATACCTCCGATTTTCTATATTTCCTTGTCACAAAATATACCAGGTACAAAATATAATTTTTCACAGTGGAAAACAAATACAAAGAGACGTATTGCACACTAGGAATGGACGGTACCTGGTCTCGCCATCTGAACCCAGCCTGGTATTGCAGAATTCCCAAATAACCTGCCTAGCTAGCATTTAAGATAAAAGCTGATCTTGTTGGGTTGAAATCCCATCCCCCGGCGGTAATAATATAAATAATGATAAAAAAATAATGTTAAAAAGTTGATTTAGGGTTGACAAAAATAGAGGTGTGAGACGAGGTTAGGAAACCGGACAAAATGGGAGTGGAGAAGCCCTACCCGGCCGGCTAGTTCCCTGCTGGGTACCAGGACCAGGTAGATGGCAAAAATTCCCTTTCCGTCTGTCCCTACTGCACGTTAAACAAAACTACTGTCACCAAATTGATAGTCTGTATCATATCTTGAGTTTTACTTCATATAGGAAAAACAAATGACTTTCATCGGTACCATTCTGTGTTTGAAAAGGTAAGAAGTATTTTTTGTAAACCTTAAAGTCGCTTAAAGTAGACATTATGTTAATCCATGCGATGAAATGATTTTAATTTTGTTTCTCAAATACAAAATATTACAGCCATGTTATGTCTGTGGCATGATGTCCCAGTGCTAGACATCACTATAAACTGCCACATTGCAGACATTGTAGCTGTATGACTGAAAAATTGTTAAAGCTACGCTAAAAATCAAAATGACACACACACACACACACACACACACACACACATAGCCATGTTATGAATACCTAAGTTTAATTCATTCTCTTGACTAATCCATATAAAACCAAAATTTGATATGCTCTCAATCATTCTGTATTTATAATTTCTAGATCATAGGTTTATTTTCTAAATAACAAAGCGGTTGTTATTGTTGTTGTTGTGTGGTTTAACGCCATTTTTCAGCACACGATATGTTACGCATGGCGGCCAGTATTAATGGTGGAGGAAGAACCCGGGAAAACCCCGGGAAGAACCCAAGAGAAGCTACTGGCAAGCTTTCTCACATACCCACATTGGTCGAATCCTATACTCGACAGGAGAGATGGCAGTGATCCGTAACGGAGAGCGCTTTAGGCCACTCGGCCACTCGGAGCCCCGCAACAAAGCGTTAGATGCATATGTGATGACTAATGATACATTTAATATATTAAACTTCTTTTGTTTTAGATAATCACGAAGTTAAAGAACGTGTACGGAAGTTTTGACAAAGTGGATGCATTCGTAGGAGCCATGTTTGAGACAACCCCCGATGGTCCAGGAGAACTGATCTCTGCCATTTTGTACGATCAGTTCATCCGTGTCCGGGATGGTGATCGGTTCTGGTTCGAAAATACAGAGAATGGGTATGATTGTAATCCCTTTAGTTGATCATATATACATAAAATGGAGACCAGAATTGGGAAGGAATATTTCCAGATCTAGCCCCGATTTCGTGATTGGTAATCGACTTTAGCAATATAATTATTCTTTTTATAAGTGATCCAACAGGAACGAATATATATTCAGATATTTCATCCTTGAATAATTTGGAAAATCTAGGTCTATGCAGTTTACAAGGACCAGTTGTTAGTACAGGCAGGAGGAATGAGATCTGCAAAAACATTGCGTTAGAACAGGTTCGGGTTTTGTATTTTTGGGGTTTGGATCTGACGCAGGTATATTCGACATGTACTTAGCTCAGAATTTCTTAAAGTTTATGTGGAATCAGCTTTAAATTCGTATCTCAGTATTAATCCCCAAAATCATCGGACTGATTCAAAACAGTTTTGACGAAATAATCCTATCCAGCTTGGTAAATAATCATGTTACAAAATGTGAGGTGAGCTTGTATACCCTCCGAGGCAGCATTATTTAGTAATTCTCGTATATATCCATTCGTCTATCAGAAAATTGTGAACGCAGCAATTCCAGCAGGTCATGATTGATTGCCATTAATAATTCAAATATTTATCAACGGAAGTTGCAATTATGAACAAAACCGTTTGATCCCACTAGTTTTTGTTTCAGTTATTACCCTTTTTGTTAGGATAAATCTCGTTGGCACAGTTACTAACGCAATTCTGATATTTTGCCGTGAAACATTGTAATATTATGGTCATTACTTGAAGTTGACTGCATCAGCAATTATTCCATGAGTTTTCTAAGAATTGCAGCCTTTATAACTTTCCGGGATTTTGTGAATGCAATTATTCTGTCCGTTTTGAGTGTATTGCAGTGAAAACGATGACACATCATGGTCAATTCACTGCTGTAATACCTTTTCTGATTGGCTGATAGTAAACTCAAGCTCAGCCATAATTTCAAGAGATTCATTTGCAGATAGATGTGGTTAGGAAGATCGAAATCTTAATGTGAAATTCTGTTCCATTTCATGTTTATTTGAAGCGAGTATGGTAATATACTTTTTTTTAATGAATCCGTATGTAAGAAACTAAACGAAAGAACTAATGAAATGTCTTCAATACCAAGTTTAATCATAAAATTACAGTGCAATACATCACAAAGATGTACCTGTTTTCCGCAGCAAAATAGAATGTGACACAGTAAAATAAATCATAAATACACGTATGTTTTCTACAAGAAAGTAATATTAATGTGGCAAGTATCAAACGTCTTATGGATGTGTCCATTTTCAAACTATAATGTAGCAATGTCTAACACATCAGAAGGATGTGTTTAGTTTTACACACACATTAACCGCTCCGGTGGCCTAGTGGGTAGAGTCCGCCTCGGATACGGGAGCTCGTGCGTTCGATCCTCGACCGAGTCATACCAAAGACTTATCAAAATGGTACAAACAGCTGGCTCCATGGCGCTCAGCATTAAGAGGTTAGTGTTACGATTGGCCGGTCTGTTGTCAGGATAATGTGACTGGGTGGGACATCATGCTACATGTCAGCGATGATGCCCCAGTGCTAGACATCACTATAAACTGCCACACTAGCAGACATCGTAGCGATATGACTGAAATGTTTTTAAAGCTACGTTAAAAATCAAAACCACACATACACACACACACCACATTAGATTGCAAGGCAATCTAATACATCATAAATCTGTGTATGTTTTCCACAATACATTATAATATAAAACAGTCTAAGATGTTTGTTTTCCACAATAATGAACTAGAATGTAGCAGTCAAAATACGCCATAAGAGTTTGTATGTTTTCCACAATAAACGTAGGATTTATGTTTTCCTTAATAAGCACAGGGTTTGTATGTTTTCCACAATAAACTAGAATGTGGCACAGTCTTGTGCACTGTATGGTTTAACTGGAACATCGCTAGGCCATTTCCATCAGTCCGTGAAATAGGCCCGAGGTAGACCCAACAAGTAGCTATCCACATTTTTTTGTGACGGTGGACACCAACGGTGTCGGGCCGTATTCCATGCCGAAGTCTTTAACCTCCCCATCAGTTCTGACTATGGACCATCGCTAGCAATTAATAAATTTATTTCGATTGACCTTGGTATGTAGATGGGATGGTAACTAAAATTCCTTTTTTTAACCCATGGCGTTAAATCCTTCCGATCACTTTTTTTTAGTAATAATCCCTGTCAGAACAGAACACCTATTTATACATCTATTTTTGACCGTAGTTTTAAATTGCTGACGTATGCGAGCGTCCGATAGTCAGAACTGATGGGGAGGTTAAAACAGCGGATAGCTTCAGTATGGAATACGGACCGACAACTTTAGTCTCCGCTGTCCCCCAAAAAAGAGACCTACTTGTTGGTCTAGAATTGAGATAAGTAGCCGTCATTTAGAATTATACCCTGAATTAATTTCGTTCTCATAGAACAATATGGCAGCTGAAGGAGACAAAACTACAATCGGAACAGTCCCGGCATTTGCCGTGGGTAACAAGTGTTGAACTCCGCCAGAGGCGAACCACCAAACACTTCCATCTATCTGAATTCTTACAACTATTCAGTGGTTATTTCACGACCTGATGGAAATGGCCGAGCGATGTACGATTACATAAGAAAGTGTATATTGTCCAAAATAAACATCAACATGATGTGGATATTTTCCACAATAAACTGGAATGTTGCACATGCAAAGCTAACAATTGAAACGACAGCTTACTATTGATCCTAAAGGACTTATGTATATACCTTTACAGTTTTCTGAAGAAACAAAATAATCAGACAGCTCCGGTGGCCTAGTGGTTAGAGCGTCCGCCTCGGATGCGGGAGGTCGTGGGTTCTATCCCCGGCCGAGTAATCCCAAACACTTACAAACATGGTACTAACAGCTGCCTCGCTTGGCGCCCAGCATTAGGAGGTTAGTGTTAGGACTGGTCGGCTTGGTGTCAGGATGATGTGACTGGATGGGACATCATGCTACATGTCTGTGGCATGATGCCCCAGTGCTACACATTACTATAAACTGCCACACTGCAGACATCGTAGCGATATGATTGAAAAAATTGTTAAAGCTACGTTAAAAATCCAAATCACACACACACACACACACACACACACACACATTAATCAAACAAAATAACACAAAGGTTCACTTATTTTTAACGTTTGATTGAATGTCAGATTGCATTAAAGGTATAGCAGAATTAGGTAAATTCCTGAACAATTGGCCATTCTGTACACCATTGTACATCATTATACACCATTGTACACCATTGTATATCATCATACACCATTGTATATCATTATACACCATTGTACGTCATTAAACACCATTGTACGCCATTGTACATCATTATACATCATTGTAAGCAATCGTCTGGAAGGTATTGTTGGTAAAAGTGCTACATTTGTATAACTTTATTTTATTTTATTTGTCAATACCATCGTAGAAAATTGGAAGAGTTGATTGTACTGAAATGGACCAGAGTTGGAAGGTACCTCTCATGAATGTGAAGTGGAATAAAAAGATAATTTATATTTGGCAAAAAAAAATGGCATGATTGGTTTAGGAAAAATGGGAAAAAATAATTTGAGACCTAAACGCTGGAACTGCAATCTTTCAGGTTATTCACTGAGGCCGACATTAAAGAGATTAGAGAAATTCGATTTTACGACATCATCGTGAATTCCACCAACATCGACTTCGACCAGATACAACGTGACGTTTTCAAAGCAACAGGTAAAAGTAATCTTGTAAAAAGATTTTTAGAAAGTAACTTGAGTTGGTTATCTTACAAGCGAAAGTCACTATAATTATTCAAGAGTTTGACATTGTTTTGTTCTGAGTTTATCGTGGTATAAACTGTTAGTTGCCGAATCACACGGAAAATAATGCACGAAGGGCGTTGTTTAAGATGTGTGAGTTAGCAAATGACAATTTATACCACGATAAACTCAGAAAAAAACAATGTTAAACTCTTATAATTGCAATTATTTGTTTTTTTGTTATTTTGTTTTTAAAAGACATTTCCTATCAGTTTTAGAGCTGATTCAAGAGTATAAATTCTTGTTGTGACATCTGCTACATGGATATTTATAGAACAGGGAATTCGTCATCCGCAGTGTAATAGCTATGTGAGTATCAAAGAAAACATTCTACCAATGGTAGGCAATCTAAGGTTTTGAACCTTCCATAGCATGGTCCTAATCATTTGTCTAAACTACATACGAATGACTCTGTGATTTAATGACTCTTGGATTTATTGCTATCATTAGTTCCTTGTGACCTGTTAATTATTATTGTCCGGACACGCGAGTAACCAAAGTTTTGCGTCTTTAAATATATTTTTGTGTTGATTAACAGTTAAAGTTACCAACAGGGGCTACTTACAAATGAAATTATTACTATCAGTAAATGGTTATTGTCATTGGGGTCCGATAGTCAAACAATGCAAGACATCGAAACTGAAAGTTAAAATGGAGGGGGGGGGTAGCGGATCTTCCACCCACCCACATCGTACCCAACAAGGTTGGCGTCTTACACTGTAAAACTGTGAATCCAATTGTTACAATCTTAGTCTTTTAAATGCCCACCCGACTTCCAATCGCTATACATTTACCTATATTTTTAAATTCAATTGTAACGAGCTGCATTGAATGTGCTGTAGCCCCAACGTTCTTGGCAGATTTTGAGTTTCCCAGCTTTGCTTTCTCAAATCACGTCAGATAAAGAATTTTTTATATTGAGAAAAATAGTAAAGATGTGTTATATGATTATGTCAAATCAGTTTATTCAATTTTCTAAATAAAATATAAACCCACCGTCGTTATTTTCGTTTTAAAGGCGTGAAGTGTGCATACCATCCATGTCAATGTTACGTTAGTTATATTGCACGTGACTCAACTTTTAGAAGTTAGTGTAAAAACGTATCTGTACAATTTACCTAGAAATAAGCGGAGTTAGGCTTGATCGCATGATAATGTTCTGACCAAATGGAAATCGTCCCTTCATTTATCAACTGATGCAACTGCAATTATTTATTAATAGATATACCAGGTCTAGTTCATTGATATATCAAATTCATTAATAAATATATATATTTCAACTGTGGTCAAAGTCATACCCATTGGGAAATATCCACAGCTCAGGACAACTCGTAGGCCAAAGTCGTTCATCAAAATATATATATATATATATATATATATATATATATATATATATATATATATATATACACACGTGTGTGTGTGTGCATATATATATGTGTGTGTGTATATATATGTATGTATATATGTCTGTGTATATATATGTATGTATATATGTGTGTGGATATATATGTATGTATATATGTGTGTATATATATGTATATATGTGTATATATATATATATGTATGTATATATGTGTTCATATATGTATGGATATATAGGTGTATATATATATATATACATATATGTATGTATATATATATGTATGTGTGTATTTCTCTGTAGATATGTGTGCATACACACACACACACACACACACATATATATATATATATATGTGTGTGTGTGTGTGTGTGTGTTTGTGTGTGTGCATAAGTAGGATTTAAAATGTATATAGTAATCTAAGTATTTACGTTTCTACTTCTTATATTCAATTGTCTTTTTTAAAACATTTGACATTATTATGATACTTATTGCAGTTGACATGCACTTCTCAGTGGACCGTTATTTTTGGAGAAAATAGTTTTGCATCATATTTACATTTACGCAATAGAATACAAATTTGCTCTGTTTGACTCCTGTTTCAGATAGTCCATGTAAACGCGTGGTGTACCTCAATTCCAGTGATCTCTCTATTTGCACGAAACATAAGGGTTATGACTACTTCGCCGGAAGTGAAATTACCTACATCATCGTTTGGGTATGCTTCGGCTTGATTCCGTTTGGTAAGTGCCCTGTTCAATTATCATAAAAGTATACCTGACGATTCTAATCATTGTGGGCAATTTATAACTATGGTCTTTATCTCGGGTATTGTGCATTACTCGCTGAGTAGTTTGTACGGTACTATACTGTTGATATGTACTTGGCTTTTTTCTCTAGTTCTTTCTCTCTCTCTCATGTTTCTAATTTTTTATTTCATCCAAGTGCAATATGGCTCATGTGAGGAAAGCAAAAACTAAATAAAATAATTGGTCGTGTTACTGCAACAAAATCAATGGAAAATCTACGTTTGAAAAGATATTACATCTATTTCTGTTTCAGTGTGTATACTGTTTGCCTACATCATCAGCAAGTGCAGGTCACGGAATTACAGAAAACAACAACGCAATGTTCTCCAGAATGTCAAAGATACGGTCTTTGATATTCAACCCGGTATAGAGCGAGAGAGAGAGAGAGAGAGAGAGAGAGATGGAGGTGCACACGTTTAAGTTTTTTAACGACTTTTTAACAAAATAATTGGAATTACTGCTTATCATTGATCACAATAATAATAATGATCATTAGAAAAAAAAATTTGGAGTTTCATATGATTGTAGTTTTACTATATGTATAAACATGCTTATGAAATATCTGCAAAATATGATACAGACGATATTGTAGTTGGAGACGATAGTTGTTTCCATGTACATTTTTATGAGCACCCTAAATCGAGATTTGACCGGAAACGGGCCTCATGTCTTGGTTCAGTTAAAGCTATTTGAATCTTAATCAACCATTCTATACTTTCGACCTTTATCAACCATTCTATACTTTCGACCTTTATCAACCATTCTATACTTTCGACCTTTATCAACCATTCTATACTTTCGACCTTTATCAACCATTCTATACTTTCGACCTTTATCAAACCGTCATAACGTTTTGGTTTCTCGCTGACCCATTTATGGAAGTCAGTTGGTGTTGCAATTATTTCCTACACATTTCTCATTTAATATTATAATTTGAACAAACGAAAACGTGTCTTTGGGATTCATCAAACTAAATTAATGGGTAAACTTACTTTGAAATTTTTAAGTGGTACGTTGTTATGCAAAATGTCTCCAGACTGAGATCGATTCATTTTATTAATCAAGTTATTAATTAATTGATTGTTTAAATGGATTCATTTATTTATGACATCTTTAAGGAACGTTAATCAACTTCAAGGCAATGGAATGGGTTGGAGAGAATGAAAATACACGCGCCATTGTCGTCAGCATCAAAACAAACTGCCAGTTAGATGTCCTTAATCCAAGAGGCAAGAAGTTGCGAAGCATCAATATATCGAGCTTCACATCCCTTGAAACCATTCTAAGTTCAAACAAGGGGCAGACAACTGTCATGATCAAGCTTCCAAAAGAGTATGATTTGGTAGGTTTCCTCAGGAATGTTACACATGCACGCTCCTACGGTATGTATAAACACCCAAAAATGCGTGCAGACACACAGACGCACACACATGTCCACCATAGCAAGTACCCTTACTATCAATTCTCTTGCAATTTCTTTGAGACAATGCCTGTATTCCGCATCAAAATCCATTTGAACTGTGAAATGTTTTGAGAAAGTAAGCAGTATGTCGAATGTTTTCTCGTGAATTTCGACACAGTTCTTTCACTTTTAAAGTTTTCCTCATATTTTACCACAATTAGTTCATCATAATGAATGTGTTTTTCAATGCTCATCTTCGATGTAATGTCCTTGAGCTTTTTCATATATTGTATCGGTAAGAGTTTTAAATGTATCATTTACTCCCGAATGCGACCTGAAGGTTAATTTTCATGTTATACCCAATCAATTTATTGCGACAATAAAACAACCACGAGAATTTCATTACAAGTTAAGAAGTAATGAACAAAGAGAACAAATGTTAATGTCTTATTATGGGCAGAAAATTAAACTAAAATGCATCGAATATGTCTTAAGAGCGGAAGCAATAAATCGAGTCACCACCACCCCAACGCCCAACAACAACCCTCCCCGCACCACCCTCATCCTGACCGAACAAAATAAAAACGCTCGAAAGGAAGTCGTCAATAATAAACCAGATTTTATGTTGGAAATTTTACATTCAAACATTTATGTTTGAGACTAGGACATTTAAATAAAAAGCTTTTGTTTTTATTTGCAGGTCCTTCAGTTTCCTACAGAGTCACAGCGTAGGTATTTCGTGGACTACTTGAAAGAATCCATGTCGGGGTATGATCGGCAATTGCAAACAACGGAAATGAAACTGGGGCACATATATTCATCCGCGTTCACTCAGAAGAAGCGTAATGCGGTTCTAGAGAGATTTTTCAAGACGGTGTTTTCTGAGGTATTTAATTTACTTTGTTACCGTTTTCTATTTACGTAAGGGTCACGCAAATTATTGATTCTAGAATTGAAATCAGAACCACACAAGAATCCGTTACGTTTAGATGATTGGTAATACTATCCTGAGCCTGAATCAATATTCAGTTGTAGTATAGTTAGCTGTCATCATAGGTGCCTGATCCAGTGAGTACTTTGTAATTCCAATGAATAATTAGAAAAATGAATCCTCTCAAATAAAAACAACTACATGACTGAATCTCCTAGAGATATGTTACTATTAAAAATTAATAATTATGTTGATTACATCCCTTAAATAAAAAAATAAGTCAAAATATCAGAACCGGGATAAAGGTAAAAAATGAATTTCCACTATTTTCTAAGTTGTAAAAATGTCGTTTCTGAAACATTAACAAAGAACTTGATTAACAAGGAATAGCTATATTCATGCATGTATGTGTATGTATGTATGTATGTATGTATGTATGTATGTATGTATGTATGTATGTATGTATGTATGTGTGTGTGTGAGTGTATGTGTGTGCACGCATTTATATATGTATGCATGTATGTATGTATGTATGTAGGTACGCAATTTTATATATATATATATTTGTCTGTATGAATATAGATAGATAGATCCAAATAGTTTGGGAACAGTAAAGATCTTCAGTTTTCGTTATATATTCTGCTAGGCTTTTCAGATGGATTATGATCCACAGCTTGATAAAGAAGACACTATGACTAGGAAGACGAAAGACATATTGGAGATAGAGCTAACCAAGGTGCGTATACATCTTTTTCAAGTTAAATAAAATTATGTTATCCTCAATATATTTAGAGATTTCCTGCAGAGTCCTCTAATATAGTATCCCAGTTTATCAGAACTTCCTTTTTCAACGTATGGTTCAGGATTAAAGTTGACCTTTGCGTTAAATGATGGTTCTAAGTTAAAATATTTAACTATTTTCATTTCATGAAGTATGACAGAGTGCATGACATCTGGATATTTTATTCACCTTTGTATAGTTCATTCATTCACAGTAATCGAACTTAAATACATTTTGCAAGAACACAATAGCAGGACATGGGTCGCAATGACTAAGATAACCAAGTATACTCGCATCTGTAAAATCTGGGTGTTTTCTTTGATTCTTGTGTCACATATTTAGGTATTATATTTGTATTATATAATCTCACCCAGATTGTATAAAAATGATAATGCTAATTAATGTTGAATGGATACATGTTACGTATAAACTGTATAAGGTTTTACATTTAAAACAGCACACTTTCTCTTAGAAAAGGTTCGTGAGCAGGTATTTTATCTATCGTACTGGATCGACTGCTTCGGTGGCTTAAGTGGTTTAAGCGTCAGCGTACGATCCTGGCTTCAAACCTTGTCCAAGCCATAGCAAACAATTTTTTTTTACATGCTTCTTCGCTTGGTGCTCAGCATGAAGAGGTTAGTATTAAGACTGGCTGGCCTGGATAATGTGACTGGGCGGGACATGATGTTACATGTCTGTTGTGGTGCATGTTTGTTGGACATCACTATAAACTGCCACACTGCAGGCATCATGGCAATGACTAAAATTGTTAAAACTACATTAATAATAAAAAACTAATGGATCATATACTTGTTTGATACGAAATTGCTTTGTAGTCCATTAATTGACTCGTACGTATAATATGGGGATTTATCGATTGCCAGTGTTCTACACAGACCTTTACTCTTCCACTGGCAAGGTCCGACTTGCTATTACTAGGATGTAGTCAATTGTTTTCAGACTTGAATCGAGTAACGAGTATACCAATTATTCTGTAGATGATGCAGATTTCGTGCTGACTTTCTCTAATTCTCTCTCGTTTGAGTATCTCACGTTTGTACGAGATCTAGGTATTCGGTATGTTCTTTAGGGATAATTGGATTTTCAAAATTTTCATGTGTGTTAGTGAAATATAACTTATTAGCAGAGACAGCTAAGGTAGAGTTTTGTTCAGTTAGAAGATTTTGTTTATAATTAATTCACACTTTATTTGATTTTCTTCCTAGGAGGAATTTGCTGATGCCATGGCTGTAAAACCCAACTCTGAATTTGTTGAAAACATGTTCCTGTTGATGGACACAGACTGCAATGGATACATCTCTTTTGGGGAATTTCTCAATGCTGTTGTGCTTTTATCGAAAGGTGTCTCCACACTTTAGCAATTCCTCTAGCTAGATTCAGGAAGCCATGGGTTCTAGGGGGCTACTAATCTTCGGTTAAATTGCTCCTTACAAACACGAGCAAATTACTATCTTTGTCATTATTAATACACATACTTTGGGTTAGACACTCATGAGAATCTGCGTATAAAAGGCCTGATCTGACTTTTGTTATATTGTATCGTTTAATGTCTTCATTAAACACAAATTCATTTTTCACGCAAATATGTTTAAAGTAAGATGAGAAATTTTAATTAAGGGTGAAAACATTGCCGATGAGCTCGATATCTTTAATGGACTCATGTGCTTGAGGATTACCTGTTACTATTATTTAAAGATAAAATATAGTATGTACACTACTGGTATGTTTCGTAATTATTGAAGTTAATGTACGTCCTTCTGGTGGACATCGTTCTGACCAGGAACAAAATACTCAAATCATCTTTTTAATTTAAACAGGTAGCTACCAGGACAAGCTTCAGACATTGTTTAGAATGTTTGATCTGGAACGCAAAGGATGTTTGAAGAAAGACGAGTTAATCAGATTCTTCAGGTAAAAATAATCATCATGTTTTCACCGTCTACCTCTGTATATCCCCTATTCTTCTTCACTTTGCATAGTTGGTGGTGGTTATAAAACTGGCTGAATTGCCAATGCCAACGAGCAGAACAGTAGATAACAAATGAGTATGTACCATAATTATAAGAAATTCACTGGAATTTTACATTTTGCTCTAATGGGCAGTATCGGAACTAATATCATCGTTATGGAACATATGTTTGTTAATCAAAGTTTAAGGAGAGTAGTACAAAAAAGTTGTTCACTTCCCGAAAGTGCAAATCATTGAGATGAAAAAGGTCAAGAGCGACCGATGTCATGACGTAACGCAGATTATTATGAGGTCGAAAACATACAAAATCTGACGGTAAATCTACTGAGAAACTTGTGATAAATATGCTGCGCTATTATGAAAACAAAGAGCATCTTAGAAAATACATATTATGGCAACGAAACAACCGGGCTGCATGAATGTCTAAGCTGCATTTTTAAATCGTGTTAAATCTCCTTTCGTATTGTAATATCAGTAAACACTGTACTTAACCTACTTCTTTGCCTTTTTAAGCTCTCTTCTCGAAATGGCCAGCAGTAATTTAGGAAAACAGGAAGTGATTGACTTGGTTGAGTCAATATGTACCCACAGTGGACTGGCAGACCAAACAATAATTCATTTTGATGATTTTTGCAAGTTATTGTCACCCCAAATGGACAAGCTGTGGAATGCGGTAATCGAGTGGAAAGGCTGCATGGACTGCTATCCTAGCCAAGAAAGAAATAAAGGGTTAGATTTTAAAGGGTTAGATTTTAATTTTTTAAATGTAAGATTAATTTTGAACGATTGCTTTTTTAATCAGTTATATAGATAATGAATGGAAAAAGTAAGATACAAAGTTTCATACAGTTAGTATGAATACTGTTGTATAAGGAGTCACCGACATTGCACTGTAGCGTACCTTCAGTGACATTCTCATACATCATGTGTTGTATCTTTCTGTATTTTAATTTATAATTGTATAATATCACACGTGTTGTTTTTCAATTATTAAATGGAGACATGTGCATATTAATTTTTTCTTTCTGATTTTCTAAACACTACTACCCTAATTTACGTAATTGGTTTTTAATTTTAGCCGTAAAAATTATAGTTTTGACCATGGTTCTTACAGATAACTGTTCCGTATATAAACTAATGAATATGTTACACGTTTTGTGATATTCTAACATGGTCTTGGAAATGGCCAAATTGTCGACGATGAGTATAGTTTTAATGTACAACCTGTACGTTACTATTTCTATACAGTTGTTAGTCTAAAATATATCAAAGGAAATGATACAAACATAGATATAAACTTTTGAACCTTTAAAAAACATACATAATGTTAGTGATGAGAATTCGTGATGCATTTATCTTTTTTCTTTTGTTGTTGTAGCTACAGAGTCTTAAAGTTACCATTTTCATTTTTCATTATGGTGCTGATTTTAGAAAAAAGGCTCCAGCAGAAAATAGCGTTCTCCATCGAAACCAGAAACTAGGTCCTACAGAACTTCTGTCCAGCCCCGAAAGCAGTGGAAGTATTGGAAGCCAGTCTAATATTTTGGGAAAGGCGAAGAAATGTATTGTGATTCGTGAAAAATATACTCCACTTAAAGCCAGGATGAAAAAGATAAAGCATTTTTTCGAGAACAATAGGCAGCATATATTTTATCTACTGCTGTTCTACGGAATATGTGTCGGGCTGTTTCTGGAAATATTCTATCGTATGCACTACAAGTATATTAGCTATGTCTTGTCTCTCTGACACTTGTAGCCATGTGAAATTTCAAAAAGTCCAGGAAATAAATACTTGAAAAAATCATTCTCGTACATTTTTCAGATTAATATTATTTGCATAGTTTATGTAAAAGCTATTCATTAGATATCTTAAAATCACGGAACCTAAAACAAGTATTCACATCATTGGTAATCCATAAAATGGGCATGTCATCTTTTTACATACCAACAAGGTTATGCTGTCTGTTCTTTATTTCAGTTTCTACACTCTACAGTCAACAAACGTTTTAAATAGCATTAATTTGGGTAAAGAAATAAAACTTGCAAAATTTGGATTCATGGGTTAAAGGACATGGTGACTGAGGCTGAAAGAATAAAAACGAATTCCACTTCATAGACCCAGACAAAATGACATATGTTTAGGTGTGATAGATGTCTATTGATTTGGGGTCAAAAGGTCAAAATTCGTGGTCACTGTAACTGAAAAATGAACGATTTTTGTTTTTGCATGCAATTTTACTACTGATATTGTAAAGTTATTAGTACACTTTAATTTAATTTAATATTAGACGGCTCATCAACATAGGTAGGCTATTTCATTTAGTTCAGAGGCAAATGAAGTAGAGTACCTTGACCAAAGAAGCACTATGGTAAAGTTACACTGATCCGAGGGAAGGATTTGGACCCAAACCCTTTCAATTGCGAGTCCGGTACTCTAACGACTGAGTTATCTATAACCCTACCTTTGATTGGAAGTAAATCAGATTTGAATTTAGGTCAAAGGTCAAAATCAATGTGATTGAAGAAATAAATAATTCTGTGTCGTAACTTTAGTTCAGGTCTAAAAAAAGCATACTAATTTAGACATGTCAATGTCAAAGGTCACATGTTAAAAGCATTGTAACTATTTGAAAAAGGACTTTTCACAAAAGCATTTGTTATCGTTTAATTTTTTTTAAGCAGAATATTGTTAAAGACTTTCACTAACCCAGTAACCAAGAAACAAGTAGATTTTCCGATATAAACGTCTCGGTTATTGTATGTCTTTTTAACTAATTATGCAAATCTAGTTTCCTTCTTAATCAAATGCCACGTTCATTGAGACCCATTAATCAGTAATATGAATCAACCATGTCCTTCAAATGTCTAAATAGATATATATTTTATATAGACCTGGTGTATAATCTACCATTTCTGGTACATAGATTTTGGGGAATTATTTCTTTTCCATTATCTTTTGGCATTTATTTCTTATTAGCTTGTATTATGCACGGAAAAGTGTCTTAGTTTGACGATTACACGATCTTTTATTTACCTTATCGAAACATCTTGCTGATTGCAGCGGTTTTAAATTGTAAATTAAGAGAAGTGAACTAATTGTGTACCAACAGTACCTGTCATTTTGAATTTGTTTTAATGCCAGGCATATATCTTATTGTATTTTCTTTTGGGTTTGATGTAGCTATCTGCTTAAGCCTTTCCTATAAAAAACCGACGAACTTTGTTCTTTTCAATAGGTTATGCGGTGGAAAGAGAACACAGTGGACTGAGGGCTCTGATGAGTTACGGTATTAGCTTTACTCGTGGTGCCGCAGCCGTGATGAATTTCACATTTTCCTTACTGTTGCTGACAATGTGTCGAAATACTATAACATTCTTAAGGGGAACGTTCTTTAACCTCTACATGCCATTTGACTCTCATGTTGCCTTTCACAAGATTGTGGCGTGGACAGCTTTGTTTTTCACAGGTAATGACATAGTGCACATGCATAATATCACGTGTACATAGTCTGTATGGATACACATAACTGTAAATATGCACCTGTGAGATCTCAGGGCGAATCTCGCATTTACCCATGGAAGGTCATCTTATAACATAAAGACATAAATGTTTTACTTGGCATAGAAGCAACTAAGAACAAGTATTGTTATAACTCAAGCAGAAGGAAGGTAAGGAGTTGTAATTGTAGTAATGTTACACAAAAGCGATCAAATACCTAGCGAATCAAACACCTGCGTGAGCGTGATCTTGACAGTCCATGACTTCCCTATTTACAGGGGCCTCACAACAAAAGTTATTGCCTATTGCAAGGTTTTTAACTACAGAACTTTTTCCATTTCAATGAATGAACATACGCCACGAACCTCTAATATCAATCTTGCATCGTTTTCCTTGATTCACACTTGTAAGATTCCACAGGAAGCCTTTCCCTTCTGGATATTAGTACATGTTGTCATGCAATACAAAGCACGACCTAAACACACAATACAATCTGACGTATTCTTATCTCAAATTACTAAGTATGTATCATTAAAATATTTAAAGAATGCCATATGTTACAACGTTTCGGAGGGTCCGTTTTACGAACCTAATCCGTGTTATAAACTCTCGTGAATGCTGTACTTTATGATGCCTGCTCCTAGCAAGTTTTTCAGACATGATGTATATTCCATGCTTTCTTGGGGATAAAACAGAGGAAAATATTTACATATTACGTTTCAGGTATGCACGTGCTTGGGTACAGTTTCAACTTTTACCATCTTGCCACGCAACCTACCAAGTACTTATGCGTCTTCGACTCTATTGTCTTCAGGTAGGTATAGACAAGTTCTTTCTTACAATATAATTTTTTAGTATATTTGTCTTTTATCGCCTCCCCAAAAATTCAGACAAGAAGCAGAACATCTACATGGTTCAGTCAATGGGAATGCTACTCAGCCTAGAAACAATTTTGTTTAAGTTGGGTTTTTGTGGTTCGTCTCCAGTAAATTGTAGCATTAAATATATGGCACATTCGGTCGCCGGTGTTCAGATTGAAATCTGTTAGGAACGAAATATAATTTGGATGCATATCAGTGTTTCTTGCCAGATAAAGCACAATATAAAGTACACGTGTGTGTGCTGGATTCATAACGTAACTTTAAAACAAATTGTCATGTCGCTACGATGTCTGCAGTGTGGCAATTTAAAGTGGTGTACCACTGAGGCAGCATGCCGCAGACATGTATCATCATGTCCCACCCAGTCAAATTATTCTGACTGCAGGCAGACCAGTCCTAACACTAACCTCTGATTGATGAGGCAGCTGCTAGTACCATTTTTTGTCCTTTATATTACTCCGCCATGGTTTGAATCTGCGACATGTTGTACTCTAGAAGAACACTCTAACCTCTCAGGCCACCTAATGAAGATAAAAGTCCAATATCAGTTTGATTAACACACTGCGTTTGAAAGGAATAAGGATTTTCCAATTGATGGATTTGACTTGTAATAATGAATTAACATGTATCTTCAGCATCAGTCATATATATTTACATGATTAGTAACATTTACCACTGTCACCACAAGTTCCAGTGTTAAGATAAACATTCTTAACACAAAAGCAAAACAAACTTAAATTTGCATCATAATTCAGATTTTATGAATATATATTTATTATATTTTGCGTGCATTTTATAAACATGTATCGTAATATGGATGTATACCAATGCACGCTGAAAACATCTATATTTAGAGTACAGGGATAAACATTGTTCGGTTAACAGATTGATTAACCGATTGCTAGACTAACTATACCAGTGATTACATTGCATGATTAACCATTGATCAAACCGATTGCTTGATTAAATATACTATTGATTAAATGGATTAATTTGCTGACCTTATTGTCGATTAAACTGATTGCTTGATTAAGTATATCATTGTTTAAATAGATTATTTGGTCAAGTATACCATTGATCAAATGGATTATCTGGTTAACTATACCACTGATTAAATGGACTAGTTGGTCAAGTATACCATTGAATAAACAGATTGCTTAATTAGCTATATCATTGGTTAAATGGATTATGTGATTAACTATACAATTGATTAAACGGATTACAAGTTCGAACAGAAAGACTTGTTAAATGTATCTTTATTTTCTTCAGGGCCGATTTTCTGCCGTCGTTTGGGTTTTGGTTGTTTGGAAACCTGGCAGGTAAGCATCCACTATAACTGTTTCAGCCAAAGTATTAAACCATTTAAATTCCACATCCCCGAAAAATTAAAATGTCTACATTGGGAAAAGCTTTAGGAATTTATTACACGTTCACTTTTTGCTCATTCTTGAGACAGGAAACACAAAAGTCATTACATTCAACTCAGTTTTAAAAAGAAATATAAAGACTAATGTCATATTAAGCATTGCAGTTTGTTTTATCTCGTTGTCAAGGATATGTCTGATTCGAGCATATTATTTGTTATGTCTGTATTTCTGAATTAAATTACAATAGAGCACGCATCCGAAAGCTTCACAACAATGTAGCAAGTAAGATTTATCATCGTATGATTTAATTAGTGCTACAGCAGCAAAGTTGCTTGCATAAATGTTTCATATATATTCTACGTGTTTCCAGGTTTTACAGGAGTATTGCTAGTGATTATCGTATATACAATCTACGTATTTGCAACACAAACTGCAAGGCGGTACATTTTCAACGCATTCTGGGCCACACACAAGCTGATCATTGTGTTATATATCCTGACGTTCCTCCATGGATCATACGCTATTGTTCAAAAGCCGACATTTCATGTATACTTTGTGGGACCTGCCATCTTGTTTAGCATTGACAAAATGATAAGCCTTAGCCGAAAACGGATGGAAATTTGTGTCCTACAGGCGGAGAACATGGCATCTGGTAAGAGCTTGAACATTCTTTAGTTTGGTGAGTTAGCTGAATACTGAATTGCAGATAAATTCATTCTGAAACAAACATACCTCACCTTAGTGGAATATTGTTCTGGACGATGCGGCATACTTTCTGACATTTTCTGCATGTTACCGGATAGTAATGCTGTCTAGCTAGTTTCGCATTAAAAGAAAAGATTCTACTCTTCTGTGTTTGCATTTGTCACTTCTGGAGTCTTGAACGATATTAGTAAGTATCAGTAAATTAAATCATTGACCTGGCAAAGATCCCTTTTAGATATATTTCCAAATATTGATGGAATTTTACCCTTGCACAGAGCTGTATTTTGAGATAAAAATACCGGAACAGTAACATTCCAAAGCCCTTCTTGCATTAAAGACAAGCTCCTATACATCGATCCAGGGTTGGGTTTTCTGTATATGAATACAAAGGTTATATGAATACAAAAGTAGACAACTTCATTTAATCTACTGGTCGTAACTCATTTTAGCATTTGTCAATTATTTAATGCATTCTTTCATTGTGCTGCAGATGTTACCTTCATTGAATTTAAAAGGCCGTCTCATTTTGAGTACAAGTCTGGTCAGTGGGTTCGGATCGCCTGTCTTGCCCAAGGTAGAAATGAGTATCACCCGTTCACATTGACTTCAGCCCCTCACGAAGATAGCTTATCCATCCATATCCGGGCTCTTGGACCCTGGACGTGGAACTTACGTAATAATTTTGATCCAGAAAATCTTAAGGATGGACCCTTACCCAAGGTAACTAAATGAATTTGCAGCACAATATATCGCTTCATCAGCTCTTTGTCCGCCTTTCTGTCTGTGTATGTCTGTCTTACTCACAGACACAGGCAGTCACAGCACACCCACACAGATATGCACTCACAGACGCACACATATTTTATATGATGTCATTATTTGCGATGACTTGTTTCACCAAGAAAAACACGACAGTTAATTACTATTGTCAGCTATTTGCTAGCCTCAACTGCATATCTTTTGGCCTTTCATCTGGATCCTCCCTTAATGCCAGTGCATTACGATAAAACTTGGCCCCATGAGTTATCGTGTTAAGTCATTGACTTATGATGACGTGTTCGTCAGATGTATTAAGCGGAGTGTCAAAAGAAATAGCAATTTGGTAACTTTCAGGATACTTTTGTGTTTAAAATGTTAGAAAAGCTTATTCTCGAAGTAGCAAAATCAGCATAATTTAGGATTCCTATATTTAAAATGCAGACGTTTGTTAGGAATTATAATCGTATTCCATTTCTAGCGACATAAAAAAGATACAGGAAATGTACATTATTTCATTTCCTACCTTCTCCAGCTGTATCTGGACGGACCGTACGGAGCTGGGCAACAGGACTGGTACCAGTATGAAGTGTCTGTCCTAGTAGGGGCAGGTATTGGTGTGACCCCTTATGCCTCCATCTTGAAAGATTTCATCCACATGGCCACAATCAAGAGCACATATAAGATTCGTTGTCAGAAGGTAGCTTTGTACATTGCAGCTTTTTATATATTTCAGATTAGAAATGAAAACAGTAAGACAGAAACCGATTTGGTCGATTTCAGAATAAAGGGTCTCAAACGGGTCTTTGCGTTCAGTCTGCACCAGCAAAATGTTGTATTTTCATAAATATCAATACTTTGACATATGTTCACATTTTCAGAAAGCCTTTGGGATAAGGAGTGCATATTTCTTGATGTCAAATCCTGTCTCAATGAAACGTTATTGAATGCCAAGTTTCACCAAATTTGCACTAGTTTTATTGCTATCAACAAACTTGTAAACTTGCAGACTATCACACTATGGTGACCTCTAGACATCAAATTATTTTGAAAGAGAGTAACTGCCTAAGCCATTGCCATTCCTTCGATCAGAATTATATATTGTGCCTTTGATTTCAGTTGTACTTTATCTGGATCACCGGAAGCCAGCGCCATTTTGAATGGTTGCTCGATATTTTGCGGGAAGTGGAATCGATAGACGAGAAGGCAGTAGTGTCAATCGATATATTCATAACACAGTTCTTCCAAAATTTTGATCTACGGACCACTATGCTGGTTAGTTTTGACACTATCATTAATTGTTCATTTGTGTAATAAACCAAGGGTATGCGCTATTCGTATTACGTCTCCAATCATAGCATTGTTAGATTTTAGGATTAACCGCTCCGGTGGCCTACTGGTTAGAGCGTCCGCCTCAGAAGCGGGAGATCGTGGCCTAGTGTTAGGACTGGTCGGCCTGGTGTCAGGATAATGTGACTGGGTGGGACATCATGCTACATATCTGCAGCATGATGCACCAGTGCTAGACATCACTATAAACTGCAACACTGCAGACATAGTAGCAATATGACTAAAAAATTGTTAGAGCTACGTTAAAAATCCTGATCCTAATGATTTTATGATTATCTATTGATTAATGAAAGGTCGGTATTGGGAAGATATTCTTCAGCTCTAGGAACTAGTCAATGTCTGGTAGCAGTATCCATAATACTTTGACAGAATGGGATAGGCTCGTAAAAGTGACCCTCCTTAATTTCGTAACATATGGAATTATCTGTATTTGTTTAGGTATACGTGTTTAGTCAGTTGAGATAGGAATACTTATTAGCATAGGGTGTTGTGTCGTGTTGTATCATGCGCAACCTGAAGTACTAATATTCGGATTAGAAAGGTTTACTTTTAAACCATACACATTTGAAACAAGAAACAACAATGCAAGTGTGAACTTCGGATTTCATGATGCGTGTCCTAAGATGCTTAGACGAACTAATATGTAGTATTAGTTGAAAGTGACTGCTGTATTGAGGTCCTTGAAAATAGGGGAAAATACGTTTCCAAAGTGATCTTAGGTGGACTTCATTTAGGTAGAATCAGTCTAATTAAATATTTTATTCACCACTAAACTTTGCACATACCGATAAACTTTCACTTTTTTTTAATATATTGCCAGACAATTAACAACTGTTAATACATTCTTGAAAATCAATAAACTGCCTAAAATCACTTATCTACAAAATAGAATGCCATCAAATACAGACGTTTCTCTTTTTATTTGGAACAATTAACGATGTAAGGCTATATATATATTCGGATACATCAGCAACTTACTGCTACTACTGGTAATATTGTTTTATGTTCAGTACATATGCGAGGAACATTTCCAGAAGTTGTCTGGTGGAAGAAGTGTATTCACTGGGCTGAAGGCAGCAACTCACTTTGGACGTCCACAACTTAATAGTATGTTCGGAGCTCTTCACAAGGTACATCCACAGGTAAGTAAATCTGTTATCCACATCCAAAGGCGTGCTTGTTGGTGCGTGCAGACACAAACATGCCAACACGTATGTCAGCTTAATCGCTTTCGTACATAGATAACTATGCAAATGTGCGCGCGTTGTAGCCTTGCAAATTTAGATCCACCGCAAAATATTTTCTTTAAATTTTAGATGAAAACGTTTGATAATTATTCGTTTAGAACAATAATAACGTAGGAATGATGATACTATAAGGATGATGCTAAATAATATAAAGGTGATAATTAATAACATAAGGTAATATAAGGATGGTAATAATATAAGGATTTGGATTAATAATAAAAAATAATAAAAAATGCATACTAATGTAAAGATGATAATAAATAATATAATTATGTTAATTAATTAAATGAATATGATAATAATATAAAGATGATAATAAAAATATAAGGATGGTAATAATATAAGGATGTTAATTATGTAAAGGTGATAATAACATAATGATGATCAGTGTTAGGTGATAATAATTGAAAGATGACAACTAATAGTATAAGGGTAATAAGTATGTTAAGTGTAATAACATCAGCAGTTAATTAGTAATAACATTACCTTGATAAAAGGGGCCCCGAGTGGCCGAGTGGTTTAAAGTGCTCACCGTTCCGGATCACTGCCATCTCACCTCTGTTTTAGTGGGTTCGAGTCCAAGGCTGGGCTAGCGTGGGTACGTGGGAAAGCCTGTCAGTAGCTTCTCGTGGGTCGCTGGTTCTTCCCTGGGTTTTTCAGGGTTCTTCTTCCACCAGTTATACTGGCCACCATGTGTAGCCTATCTTGTGCTGAAAAATGGCGTTAAACCCAGGAACAACAACAACCACCTTGATAATAATGTTAGGATGATGTTTAACAAAATAATGATAATTAAGTTTATAAGGATTGGATATGAAAACAAAATTGATGTCAACTATATTCGTTTATACCATAAACGATTGGTCTCCATGTATAATTTCCACACAAAAAAGACTTGTCTTATGTGAAATATAAGTTTGTCTTGCATTTATATTTTACAGGTGCGAAAGGTGGGTGTTTTTAGCTGTGGACCGCCAGGTGTCACGAAAAGCGTGGAGAGAGCATGCGAGGAGACCAGCCGAAATACTAGAGCCTTGTTTAAACACCATTTTGAGAACTTTTGATTCTCTCCATCATTTTACAATAAAGAAGGCTGTCGTTGTAATAAAATGAAAAGATTTACTCGTAGTTTTTTTACAGCATGTTATTGATATGTTTGGATATCATTTGTGGTATTAAGACCGATTTGAACGTGTATAGATATCGTTGGTAATAAGAAGGCTGTTTTTGATGTTTGAATATAATTTATGTTATGAAGACCGTTTGTATATCATTTGTGTTATGAAGACCGATGTGAACGTGTATGGATATCGCTGGTAATAGGAAGACTGATTTGATAATGTTTGGATATAATGTATATTATGAAGACCGATAGGATAATGTGTGGATATAATTTGTGTTATGAAGACGGATTGGATACTGTTTGGATATCATTTGTGTTATGGAGACTGGTTGGATAATGTTTCAATATAATTTGTGTTATGGAGACTGGTTTAACATTGTATTTGTAGCTTAGGTATCTGCCAGAGATTTGAGTTGAACTTGAACACGGAAAAGTCTGTGTTTTATTAACACGTAGAATGACATGGTATAAAAATGGCATACATCACCGAACAGCGCCGCTCAAAGCAGCCTATAACAATGCAATTATGTACGAAATAAAAACCATTGATTGTTTTGAAGGTAGTTCCTATCATATTTGAGATGTAGTATATATCTAAGTGTACAAGATGTGCTATTGATGATGTAGGAGCGAGTTTCGCATAACATTCTTTCAAATTCTGTGCATAATAAAATATGTAAAATGAAGGTAAATAAAATGTGTATATGTTCATTTACTTAAATCAGTGCTATTCATTACGAGTTTTGTATGAAATAGTACTGGTCAATCCTGTATATTATTATATACTTCTGATTGATATAATGTAAAATAGATTATGTTCTAAAGTAGAGATCTGATATATTGCATTAAGTCTTATTGTTTTGTAGCAATTATTTGTGCCTTTCCGTTTTATTTGAGGTTCATTGTTTAACTTTGCAGTGTTTTTCGTACTTGACTTGTGACATTTCATTCATACTTTACATTGTGACATGTCTTTCAAACCTCACATTGTGACATGTCTTTTATACCTGACATTGTGATATGTCTTTCATACTTGACATTGTGATTTTCTATTATACTTTATATTGTGATATTCTATCATACTTTACATTGTGACATGTCTTTCATGCTTTACATTGTGGCATGTCTCTCATATTTAACAATGTGACAGATCTTTCATAGTTTACAAGTTTTTTTTGTTTTTGTTTCATGCAAGTTTTGTATTAATTAAATAGTCACATACTGATTTATTAAATTTCCAAATCTTCAGTAGAATATCATGACTCCTGAATAATTAGTTCATAATAAACATATTTCAAAATTATATTTTCAAGATATTTTCTACATATTAAAATTCCATAATGATTCTATGATGTTTTTTCTTATTTTCACATGCTTTTCCGTTATTATTCGTTATCAATTGGTAGTATCTAACCTTTTATGCTTGAATGTTGATTGTCATTTCTCAAGAAAATTTATTATAACATTTATTATAACATTTGAGTCTTTACTGAAATCTGGAAGAATCAC
Organism: Sinohyriopsis cumingii; assembly: GCA_028554795.2. Taxonomy (NCBI): domain Eukaryota; kingdom Metazoa; phylum Mollusca; class Bivalvia; order Unionida; family Unionidae; genus Sinohyriopsis; species Sinohyriopsis cumingii. Next base: position 85,112,801 of record CM068832.1, read on the forward strand.
GATACTACGCACACAAGAGAATTTTAATCGGAGGAAATGGGTAGATTTAACGAAAAGAAACATGCATTTAACCAATCACTTAAATGACATAGTATTTTGATGATAACGACCTACAGGTACAACGACATTTTGACACATCCGAGTTCTCCACTTTGGATGACTCACCTGCAATGTCTATGTAGGCGAGTAATCTAAGATATCTGTTGCACAACTATGTGTATTCTAGTAAAATATGTTGAACAAGCACACTTTTAAACATTCCACTGATTGTGCTGATAACTGTATATTTAAACCATTTAACTCAATTAGATATTCATTAAATTCAACTTTTTCCCCTGTACTGGGTTTACATGAACTTGCAGAACTGTTTTCATCTGGACCATCGTATAGTTGTCGGTGTTTGTTGTCATTGTACATGTTTGGACCACCGTATCGGTGTCAGTATTTAGTGTAATTGTATACATTTAGACCATTGCATTGTTGTTGGTCTTGAGTGCTATTGTATATATTTGGACATCGTATCGTCGGTCATTAGTGTAATTGTATAGATGGCGCTCTAAAGTTATTTCTTTTCTAAGGAAAATAATTTTACTGGTTTTCCTCACTGGTTATGTTGGCTATCATACATATGTTAGGTATCGTTCAAAGAACGTTTCGCTTGATGTATGATTGAAGTGTGTAATATGGAATTTACATTATACAGCTTGGTCTTCAGATGTCCACGTCAGCAGCAGAACAGAACACTTTTTAGACACGTCCATTTGCGAAAATAAAGCTTCTTACGAAAAAGAAATATGAAATTACAAGGTCATTAACGTCAAACCGAAGCCTCTAATCGACCGAGATTTTCTCTAATTGGGTTAGCTAATTTTGTTATTTTATCTTTGTCGCTAGTGTTTTCAAATTTGTATGCGTGTTAGTGTACCCATCCGGACACTCCTTGTTGGTCGTCACCCTCTATGCAGCTGTAGCGTGTGAATAATTAAATCATTATTATATCAATAATGTAATCTCACTCATCTAAACTAGCTCGAGCGCGACTACAGGCAATTAAGAAATATCTCCCCGTCCGTAATTCTGTAAAGCAACAAGTACAAAAGCGTAGGGAGTCTAAGGTGGAATTTACAGAGGGTATATAACATTTAGATGAACAGGTTACGAAGGCTACCAAATGTCCTCTTCCCACGTTGGAGAAAACCGCTAAAGGAACTGGAAAAATAGCAAAAGGAATAACAAAAATGAAAAAGATTCTACGAAAGATTCCAGATGAAACAGCTGCTGCTCAAACAATGCAAGAAATTCTTGAAGGTATTGACCAAGCTTGTGCTGAAATAGGTGATATAAAGGATCATATACCAGAACCAGAACAAGCAAAAGAGAGAACTGAACTAAATGATACATTTACCGAAGAAAGTATAACCACCATAAAAACGTAATGGCGTCGAAGAATTATCTTCGTTTACCATGCGCAGTTTTGACCGAAGGAAAGAAATTTGGAACCCGAGTACGTTATTGTTACTGTAAATCGTGATAACTAGTATAAATTTATATTTCGCTTACACTACGGAGTTGATCGGATCCAAAGTAATGCTCCAAGATACATTGCATTTAGTGATGGAATAATCATCTTGCATTGTTACAACAACGAGAACTACAATTACAACAACAATTATAATTAAAAAAATAAAAATCACAGCAACAATTACAAAAGACAAAAACAACCACAATAACGACAAAAACAACCAGTCCAAACAACAAGTGAGAAAGAAGGGCAAGATGCAAGTTATACCACCGGCGCCGCTAGAACGAATGTTTCTACTCGAAGAAGTGGTCTTGTCACTCCTTGTCCGTTCTGGTTCTCCGAATATGACTAATAATAAAATTACTCGTCTTGGAGAACCATAATCAAGCGATGACGCTGCAACAAAAAAATACGTCGATAATTGCGACATTCCGATGATGAACTTCTTAATGACAATCAATGATGGAATGGCTACATTTAGATCTGAATATTCTAATCATGTATACTCGTTTATAAATTTTCTCAAGAAAATAAACGGAATCGTTGAAGATTTCTTTGAAAAACCAACATTTATAGGTATTAAACTCTCTGACATCAAAAAGATCAGACATTCTAGTATATACAAAATGGTTGTGAAACGTTACGATATTATCATTTTTGATAACTTTAATATCTAACGAAAATACATTTTTTCTTCAGAATTTATTAAATTTTATTTTCGTAAAAGCAATTACTATAATATTATCAAGATATTACTAGATAGAAATAATTACAATGTATCTATTTTGTAATGCTCATTTGAATTCAATATACACAGTAAATAACCAATGTTGGAACATGAATCTTGCGGATTCTCCTACGTGGACAGGTTCACTATGAAACATGTTTAAAAAATCACTGATATAACTTCTCTGTATTTCAATAAAGTTTCTTGTGGCTTTTTTAGAAAGTGCTTACCATTTCAAAAGAAAATTTGATTTGACAAAATTGACAAAATTGCATATTTATATTAACAGGATTAACAGGATTAATTATCCCTCATTTGACATCATTAGAGAAAGGTGTCTCTTCAAACGTACTTATTCACGTATACAATTCGCATTAAACCTATAAACATTGTAACTGAAAACAATATGGTATGTATTTGTGCCTAGAATGAATTTATTTAAGTAAACATAAATGCATATTAAAATTGTATTAAGATTCAATGAATGGTTTTAAGGATATTGCCACGCAATTGCAAACATTCTTTACTATTAAAATTGCCATGACGAAGGATATATTTGTGATGTTACTAATCGCGCTTGGTCTATCCAACAATACATTCAGTTAGATAATCTGGACTATTAAAATCGCGATTACGAAGGATATGATTGCAATGTTACTAAGTCGCGTTCGGTCTATCCACCGAATATATTCGTGTTTACTATCTGGACTATTCAAATCGCGATTACGAAGGATATATTTGCGATGTTACTAAGTCGCGTTTGGTCTATCCACCGAATACATTCGTGTTTATTCTCTGGACTATTAAATTCGCGATGACAAGGATATGATTGCATTGTTACAAAGTCGCGTTTGGTCTATCCACCGAATACATTTGCGTTGATTTTCTGGACTATTGAAAATGCCCTGAAGAAGGGTATGATTGCGATGTTACTAAGGTGAGTTTGGTCTATCCACTACATACATTCGTTTTCTGATTGTTGCTATTGCCATAAAACTCTTTGAAAATTCCCATGGGACGGATATTTTAAACAATATTAAATAATGAAGATCATGATTAGGCTATGGAGAAGCGCAAGAAGAAACCCTGTATGTGAACACAGCGCTTTAACTTAGGTAAAGCAAATATAAATAACTTAACATACATCTATGACAAGTTCTGCAAACATGTACATTCCCGTAAGGAAATTAGAGGTTTGTTTGAGAAATTAGTAAAGTTTTAGACCGGGTGTGACATAAAGGACTCATTCACATATTTGAAGCTACTAGTATCACACAAAGCCTTTCAAATTGGTTATCTAGCTGTCTCGAAAGCAGAAAACAAGTAGTGATAACTCCAGATGTGTTTTCAGAGTGAAGGTTTGCTAGAGTTGTTGTGCACAAACGATACGTCTTAAACCCTTCAATTTTTCTGATATACATACATGACAAAATCTAGGAATACACACGAATATGAGTTTATTTGCTTGTGATACAAGTTTCTTTCTAATCTTAGATAATTCTATCGTAATCTCTCATATCCCCAGTTCTGACTTGGAAACATTTCCCAGTGGGGACCTAGTTGGTTTGTGTCTTTAAACCTTTCTAAATCTGAATCTCTGATAATTGGTAGGAAAATTAATAATCCCTTACATCCACCACAAAATCTGCTCAACCGAAGAGTTAAGGACGTTGACAGGTATATATATTGGAGTTTTCTTTCAGGTGACTGTTAATGACACACACATAAACTATATAATGGAAAAGGCATGGTCAAAAATTAATGTAGCCTTAATTCCAACTTGACCGGAAATATTGAGAATTACCTTTTTATATTTTATACAACCCATTCTGGAATATGGTTACTTGGTTTGGGAGAAATGAACATTGCTCGGGAACAGGGAACTCGAAAAAATACAAAATGAGGCGGTCAGAATCATGACTAGTGCAACACAATTAGTAAATATTAAATCGCTACACCAATAAATAAGAATGAAAGGTCTTGAATCCAGACGAGAAAAAATATAAAAAGAATAGAACAAACAAAAAAATACCCCCATAAACTTACACTTTTGTATAAAATTACAACTGGTTCACCCCTCCGTATCTCACATGTGTTTTTCCACTAGCTTTTATCGGCATTACTTGCTATGATTTAAGTAATGTAAAAATGTTACCATCAGTATAGGCTCAAGCAAGTCTTTCTTACAACTCATTCCTTCTTTATACCATTCGAAAATGGGATATGTTATCTATCGCGATTTGTCAAATATACGTGTAAAGCACATTAAATACTTGCGATACTTATATTCCAGGACATATTTATTGCGTAGAAGGAAATTTTAAATTCCACTGCTCTACAGTGTTTTTAGAAGTCGTCTGCTTCAGAAATACAATGTGCTATTTATTATAGATTTTGATGTGCTGAATTGAAATATGACAACTAAAATAACTGATTGGTTACTGGTTCCAAAATATTTAGGTTTTCATATTTTGCGTCTGTGAAACTGTGTAGATAGCAGAGTTTTAATCATATATTTTAAACCTAGGTCTTTTAATGTGTTTATGGTTGTTTTAATTGCTAAATTTCACCTGTGCTGTTTAAGTAACACTTGAAAAAACAGCAGAAGGGTTATATAAATAAAATTTATTATGAAACAAAAGGCAAAAAACTGTTATGTAAATATAAGTACATAGTTTAGTCCTTATCAGTGTCTACTCGGCTCTTCTTGGCTTGTCTCTTGTATTCATTAAGTGAAGCATCACATGTAACTGCCCAGCAAAGGCTGCAAGCATTGATGGGCTCCATTCCCATTTCTTAATTGTTGCAATGTTCTAGTGAAATCTCTCGCCGTGCTCGTCGCTCATTGCTCCACAGTTCGGTGGAAAAATCTAGATGAGAGTGCACAAAATGTATATATAGTGACCTGTTGCAACCAAGGCATTTGAATGTCTTGAGGAGCTTTTCCGCCAACTCCCTGTAGTTGTCTCCCTTGCTGTTTCTGAGAACATTTGTTGCCACTAACTGGAAAGCTTTCCATGCCGTCGTTTCCTTGCCACGCAGTACACGGTCACATGCATCATCTCGAAGAAGTTCACGAATGAGAGGACCAACAAAGACACCTTGCTTTATCTTAACTTCACTTAACCATTGAAACTTTACACGTTCACACTTGAAAGTTGCTTGTGTTTTGTCCATGGCCTTGACAAAGTTCTTCATCATAACCAGCTTGATGTGCAAGGGTGGTAACATAATCTTCATTGATTCCAGAAGTGGTAGAGACTGAACACTTTTCCTCTAGGGCTCCAATGTTTATCAAAGTGGCCAGCCTCTCTCGATGTAGTGGGAATTTCTCGCACGACTATCCCGTTCGCAGAGAAAACAGCAATACTTCGGTTATCCGGTCTGCGGGCAAAGGCAAAGAGTAATAACCTTCAAATAGCCATAAAACTGCCAGTGATGACGGTCATTGTTTATACACCTCAAAATATTTTCATAGGTTTTCTTTTTTATTTTATTTATTTATTTATTTTCTATCTTCCCATTCGCTTCTCCATATATTCTAAACTTCCTACACAATATTGGACACTTCGTTATTTGCAATTCCTTATTTTAATTTATTTATTTTCTTTTTCCTCTGCCTTCACGTACTCCATGGTTGTTCATCCTCTTGCTTTATAGACCTTTCCTAAATGCTAATGTCTAGTCAAAAGAAACATCAATTTGACTATTAACAATTTTTTTGTTTTTATAAAACTTAAGAAAATTGAATGTCATCAGCCATATATTCATATATATATATATATATATATATATATATATATATATATATATATATATATATATATATATATATACACTTTTTGTATGGTAAAGGAATAAGATTATAAGCCATTGACTTTCGTTCTCCTTAGCTGTTGATATTGTACATCATATAATTACCAATTACTTATTTATGAAATAAAATATGTTTGAACTTAATATTAATTTCTTTAAGGCCGAAGTTGGTGTTCTTTCACATCAGAATATTAGAAGTGCATGACTCTTGACCACAAACGATATAGCTGAGTGATCAAATCTCAACCACAGGAGTTTTGTTCTATTAATAAACTTTGTTTTATCCGATTCCTAGTTCCTGTATATCATTACTTCGCATATGTGAGATATATAAATGTAAAATGACTTACAGTCTTCTTGTCTAGCAAATCGTTACTGTTTGACTAAGGACTATTGATTCTAACCTTGAACCTTAAGGGGTTGAAGACGCGTGTGTATTTTAAAACAGTCGAATCATCATATTACCCATACCAATTAATTTAAAACATATCCTGCCGTGAGGAGATTCAGTAAACAAACAACACTCTGGGTATTTGTCTCGATACCGTCAGGCGACGTTTTGGATTCATATGTCTTTATTCAAAAATGTACAACATTACCATATACGAGTTTTAGAAGAGTAGTTTCAGTACTGTGGCAAGGGCGATATGCATATTGTACATTGCTAAAAAGACTGTTTGAATTCAGATGAGGTACATGCTGGGGTAGAACAACCTTTTCTAAGATTTTTGATATGAATGAGAGATTAGAAAATGGGTGGTAGTTCTTTAAATCGTTATGATCTAGTGTTGGTTTCTTTAGCAGAGGCTTTACAATGACAGTTTTGAAAAATGATGGGAATTCCCTAGATGTTTTGTTGTTCCTTTGTATGTTTAATTGAAATTGACCCTGAAATGTATGAAAATTGATACCGAACAAACATAATGGACCCTATTTTCTTGCCTCCTTGTATCATTACAAATGTAGCGTTAATTACAAAATAAGATATGTGTTATTTAAATGTGTGTAAATATTGTTAACTATTATACAGGTATAGATATAATGAATCATAAATATATTTTGATTCGTTGGAGACCAAAATACAAAGGCAATTGTTTCAATGATTATCACACGTGCTGCAACCTTGTCGATTTCATACATGGCTGAGAGTGGTAGGCTAAATCTTGGTCCTGCAAAATACGAAGACCGTTTCAATTTACTGGTATCTTGAGATATCTAATAGACATGGCTAATTATCATTTTATAAATTTTGATTAAGTAATAGTTTAGAATAATACTAATCATCATCCTTACAATCAAACAAACATTTTCATTAATAAACAGGTGCCATTTTTAAAGTTTGAATAAACACCAGCTAGTTTTAATAGTCATTCCAAAGTTTCGTGAAAGGAATGCTTTCTTTTGGTAATTGTTTGTTCGTTAAATGTGCACTACGACACGAAACGTTATATCGTGCAAAGTCAATATGCTTGACACCCCTTGCCAAAGAAACCCATGTAATTGCCTACCGGGACTGACCGTGTCTTAATTGGAACCTACATAAATAAAAATGTGAGACTGGGATGCTAAATGTTCTGCCTCAGTGACTTCTACTCAGCCCTCATCTAATTGTTAACTGTTTGCAGCACTGTAACACACCTTCCTTCATTTCATATTTTTTTGCCATATGATTTGTATATATATATATATAGAGAGAGAGAGAGAGAGAGAGAGAGAGAGCATCATAATCTGTTAAAATACATGATTACATATCACTGGTGTTATTTTCTAGGAATCACTTTGATATATATATATATATATATATATATATATATATATATATATATATATATATATATATATATGTATATATATATTTATATAACAACATCCGCTCATTTTGTTAACGAGCTGTTTATAATGTTATAAGCCAGTCTTTTTGAGAGAGAGAGAGAGAGAGAGAGAGAGAGAGAGAGAGCGCAGTGTAATCTTTATAGATACAGGGTTATATATCATTGTCATTCAATACGAATAACTTTTATGATATATATATATATATATATATATATATATATATATATATATATATATATATATATAAATATAAAGTTGTTTTGTTTTATTAATCTTTTATTTTCTTTCATTTCACTGCATGCTATTGTAATGTAGCATTGTTTGTTGTACCTGCCCTTGTCTAAAATTTAGCTCATTTGCTTGACCTGAATTGACATTTTCCTTTTATTCTGTGTAAACATATAATACATAGGTAGATTATTATCGATATGTATGGGTTTTAAATCAATATTATTAATAGAAGTAAATCTGTTTGTTTGGTTTAGGTCTAGGTAATGGAATTTCTCTAGTACATAATCCAAGTTCTGGTTTTGTATTTCTAGAAGGTTATTTGTTATTAAGGTAATGTTTTTTTTTGTATTAGAAAATGTTATATTGTGATCTTAGGTCAAGTGGAGAACTTGATATTTTCAGTCGTACTTTATGATCTAGCACTTTCATATTTTATTTTATGTTGTGTCCAGTATTTCCTTTTTTGGTCTGAAAATGTTATTTCTTCAAATTATTGACTTCAAGTGATTATGTTCAATGAAAATAAAAATTACTCTTTTAAAATTCATGGACAGAGATTTTCACTGGAATTTATAGTGTATTCAAAGCTGCAAATATATTTATATGATTCAACAAAAGACTTTTGACACATCAACACTGTACAAGATACAACTGACACATCATCGCCTTCATGTTCTTGACCTATTTTGAATTTTATTATCAGGACTTTAAATTACTAAGACTTGTGTCTATAATTCTTGGATTATTTTGGGATTTAATTTGCAATACCGTCAGTTATTTTGTGTCAGTTTTACTTTGTACTCTAGAAAAATAAATATTTATTGAATTTTACAAAGCTTTTTGCCTTTCACTCTTTTCTATTACTTATGGTAAGAACATAGACTCGCATATATATATACATATATATATATATATATATATATATATATATATATATATATATATATATATATATATATATACCCACACACCCAAACATAGCATAATTAGCGTAGTGATGCCGTGGTAAGTGTAAACACCGGATACACCGGATCCCCACCTCTGAAACGAATTATCCTATCCCTATCACCAAATGATGTTATCGTCTCGTTATAAAACATCATCTTGTCATTTAATTAACGAACTATTTATAACAATATAAGATAATTTCAGGAGAGAGAGAGAGAGAGAGAGATGATTACCCTTTTATGCCCATATTTAGTTCCTCTAGCTGCACTGAAATATTTAGACATGCATTTTCCCGTTTATGGAATCGTACACCTTATTAGGTAGCAAACATCTGCTGGAGCAGTCTTGCAAAATACGTGCAATGATGTATAGGTTCAACGCACATGCGCTCATTCAGCTAACCAATCACGCTAAGCTGAGTCGTTTGAGACGAAATGGCTTCCCAAAGATGGTTGGCATAGTCTGTGTCATTTATTTTTGCTTCCGCGAACAGCCTTCAACTACAGTTGGTGCTGGGGATAGTAGAACTTGTTTCAGATTTGGAGATTGAGTGTTTGCGAATCTCACGGCATCACTACGCTTATTCAATGCAGTCATTATAATTTCTACTACACCCATATCTTCATTCTTATACACGGAAAAAAAGATGGGAAAAGTATATGAAAATTAGTATAATCTAGACATAGTTGCATTCGAACTGAATAGAATAGACAGAATATCACTTCTAGCCACATAGGATTTGCAGGTTCTGGTGACTCGCGGTTGAAATCGTTCATTCTGATTTTTTTGTAATTGTCAGAGTGTGCTAAAAATATACAATGTCTATAAATAAGAAGATAATAAGACAAAGGATGGCTGAGTAACTTTTAAGAATGCTGCAATGCTTTATCATGGAGAGGAATAATTGGAAACGATTGTAATAACTGAATTAAAAGTCATTTAAATGACTTGTAATTACCTTTCCGGCAACGCACCTAATTTAACTTATATCTTAATGATGACAGTAGTTACTGTGTCAAAAGGTAGATGATTTTTGTGAATCGATTTGATTACAGAAAATACAAATGAATTAGACATTCTTTCATATAATGAATTGGCGTAAGTATTTATACCAGATCAAACTATTATGCAGCATGTCACCAGCAGTTATAAATTCTTTATCTAACTCGGCTAAATTTACAGATATAATATCTTTATTATCTTATTGAATGCTAATTGTGTATGCTGCCATTATTTTAAAATCGGGAAATTGGCTTACTAATGCAACGTCGCTTCCTCAAGCTTTTGACTTGCGTCATGGTACGGAAATGTATAAATCAATAGCAGACTAATTAAATAGTAGATAATCAAAATTAAACAAAGCCGTAATTAAGATTATTCGATTATGTTGGATGAGTCATGCAATCTTAAACCCTTGCTAAATGACAGATGTACTGTATGAAATGTATTACAAATTGTGGCTGCATCGCCAGTAAATAGAATTATGTTTATGTATCAGTTATTTATATTGCTGACAATTATTTTTGTTTCTGTGTTTTTATACATATTTCTTCTGTTTTTTCCAAAAATTCAAAATATACCTTTAGCAATAATAATTTTGGTTAATTTGAAACTTTACCTAATTTGGCTGTATAATCTAAGCAGCGTCATTATATTTATTATATTTATTATATTATATATATCTTATATTTTAAGGTTGGTTGATGGCACAATCTATTATGAGTTTGCGAAGTTGCTTTTCTCATCATAGCATAATTTATGAATGGATTAAATTTAGACCCCAAACCTAAACAGCAATCTATTCAGAATGTCTGAAATTTCACCACTGAGTACTCCAATACTGTACTTGTTTATTTTTGGATGCTAAAGATGTTGACCTTTCACCAGTGTCATAAAATATAATGTTCTTCATCATGTCCTTTTAATTTGCTGCTGTATCTGTGTTGTTTGTGTCCTATATACATTTTATACATTAATCATTTCATTAATTATATCACAGTAAATGTTGGATATATCAGCTTAAAAAGAGTTAGGTATTTTTGTTTGTCGTACTCACAAGAGCAGGCTTCTCTAATTTAGTAATATTTGATATTTCATTTTGTCTGTACATATTTTCATATTGGTCTTTTTGCCATAATATTCCATTAATTTGCAAAATAAACCTTTGTTGATAAACCTGAAGAAGAAGTCCTTTCTAGAACGTTAGCTGCGTTTTGTCCAAATTGTAAATCTTAAGTTGCTTTGGTCCCTATATATGAATATGATCACAGGTAAGGTTGCAGATTGTGAAAAAACAATTTTGTGTGCGTTTGGTAATATTAAGCCCAATTGTCGGTACAGTTAGGGATTTCAATAATGAATACTATGCTTGTGTTTATACTTAATGTGGATAACTCCACTTTTAAGACTGACATATTGATTTTGTATTTTTTTAACATTTATTTTATAGTGCAGATAAAACCAAGTTTATAGGGAACACGTTTCGTGAAGGGGTGGGTGGGGTAAGTGATCTGCAAAGTCATGCTAATGGTGTGGGATTTGATTTCTCCCTTTGATTACATGATGGCTTTCCACTTCATGTGTTCCACTTTTAAATTGCTTCAGATTCCTAGTTACACTTTGAGGTAAAATATGAATGAGTTTGTTTAGTTAGAGTGGCAATATATTTAACCCTATTGACAAGAGTTATCGACTTCCGGTCACAAATTCTACATCAAGGCAATCGTCAGCGAAAAATGTTTCATCTTCAGCTATTCATTGTTCCAATTTATTGTGCTTTATGCTGTACGGTCATTTCATGCCTACATCGGCAATTAGGTAGCTACTCTTAAATATTTAAAAATCAAAAGTTTATCATAGTTACATCGGGTCTAGGATCGTAATAAAACACTGTCTCTAAAGCATCGAGGCGCAACACAATCATTGGTAGATCAGCAAGGTTTGGACATGTACAAAATAATTGCAGAGTTCGTCAGCTGTGGGTATCTGAATGTATCTCTCTTATGTTGTTATCAAAATCACAGTTCTGAATCAACATCACTGTATTGTTATGTCCGAAGAATAGTTAGGAATAGTTCGTATTTCTATACGAATGGCTATTCGTATAGAATTTGACAGCAGGGTGTTCAATTTCAGAGTGTTAGACGGGTAGAATGCAAAGCCGTTCAAAGTTTATATATGACTAAACTTACGCACCTTATGAGCCTAGCTTCTGAACGTAATGCGTACATATCGGTTTAGTAAAACATGCATAATTTTGCATACCACTGAATTCTGTATAGACCGTTTTAACAATATTTTGCTACCATTTATGCTATGTACTCTTTCCTACACATACACACACAAAGTAATACCTCACAGCAAACACATATGTGCCCCTTAATGAGCTCACATTGCGCATCCGGATTTTATACCTCTCCTGGATCTTTCTTCACGTGCTGTTTATATTCATCATTATTGTAGAAATCACCCGGCTGAATGACGCACCGTCTGAAATGCGAAAAGATAATCAGTGTAGGGGGATGTTATATGAACAATTGGACCCAATACAGACTAGAACAATTATTATTACGCGCTGTTTTCGAATGAAACCCTATATAGAGTTTGACATTAGCCCACATAAATCAAATGATGAACGGTAATATGGAAAACGATATCACTACCACCCATCACTGACGTTGTGAAACTATATTCTTGCAAGAGAACACGCAAGTTTAAAGTGTCCTCATATTTAATATGATTGTGAGGTATTGTGAACAAAAGTAAACACACTGTAAAAGAATCAAGCACGCATAACTAGTAATCAGCGCAAACATTTACAGAAAAACACTTGTATCTACCAATCGATTGAGCTTTCCATTATAGTTTTAATGGCCACATCCATAAGTGTATCACGTAACATTCCGCCATTACGGTACTGTTATCACCCAGCGCTTTGTACTATTGAAGTTTTATACTCACATTTACTGTAAATGCCTTTTATTCGAAAAAATGTTTAGATGAACAGGATACTTATGAAAACAATATTTTATCGAATTTGTTGCTTTAAAAGATATTTTCATGTGTAATTTTATATAATTGGTTCTTTTTTTACCCAAATATTTTGGTGATATCGCATGAATGTAATATGAACACGCACTTAAATAACATGGTGAACAATACTAATGAAGCGAGCTTACTTTTGCTTTATCCATGCAGAGAGATTGCCAGTGCCATTTACATGAATGACTAAAGAGTAAGTATTAAAGTACATGAAAGACTGTGAATACATTGGTTGAACTTGTAGACGGCACTTTTATCTGGTGTTGCAATTTGTGGCTGGAAATGACAGGGACGGGCTTGATGGTAGTATTATGGTTGAAGAAGATGGTTTTGACAACATTGCATCTATAGTGACATTTAAGCTGATTGGGCACTGAAACATGTTCTCATTATTTACTAATGTGTATTAAATTTCAGATTAGGTTAACGTCATCCTTAAGATCGATCGAATCACATTGCAGAAAACTCTGTAAATTCATAAAAAGTAGAATTTTTTAACATTATCGTTCCTAACTGAGAAAGGGGAAATATAAAATAGATACGATAAAAGCTGGTATGGGAAATTTCCTCAATTCGAATTAACTTATTATATACCTATGAATGATCGAATATTACACTCAGCCGATCTCAAGTGTCATAGATCATCATCCAGTGTCTCACCAATTGTACGCTGATGACATTCAAATAGACAAATCTAGCCACCTAACTGAAGTTGATGCTATCATCCTAGGTTTAGAGAGGTGCATTTCGGATGTGAAATCATGGATGACGTGTAACAAGCTGCAGATGAATGATGATAAAACTGAGGCCATTCTGATCACAACACAAAGCCATTCTCATTCACATTCTTTACCTCAAAGAATAAATATCAGCAACACCAACATTAAATTCACACAATCAGTACGAAACCTAGGTGTTACTCTGGACAGTACTCGCACATTGCACCAACATGTCACGAACATATGCAAGGCTGCATATCTTGAGCTGAGACGCATCAGCTCCATTTGCAAATATCTTTCAGTTGATGTCACTAAAACACATGTGTATTCATTAGTACTTTCAAGACTGGGCTATTGTAACTCAAGTCAGTCTGGTACATCTCAATATCTACTCCAAAAACTTCAAAAACTTCAAAACACAGCTGTTCAGATCATACTTAGAGTACCACGAGCAAAATGTCCTATGATGGATGGATGGTACATGAAGGGTAAGAAGATGTGGCAGTTGTGGCAGTAGTGGGTGATTCATAAAACCTAATAATTCCTGTTAATCCAGTAACATATATAAAGAAAAATAATGGTTTAATATAAATGCTATTAAATTGAAACTGGGCTGTGGTCAGGTAACTATGTACAAGCTTTACGTATATATTTAACACCTATGATTGTATTTTTGTACGTTCCATGAAAGGTAACCTAGAACTTAACATCACCTATTATCATTAAGTGCTTTATTCTATGTTATAAGACATTTAAGTGATATTACTCAACACATATGATGCGTTCCTTTGGTATATAATTTGGGACTTATACAACGTCGTTATGTCAATATTTGTACACCTAGAAAGGATACGTTTTATTAGACACCTACGTGGCAAATGTATAATATGACCTAGATTTAGGTAAGGTTGTGGCAAATACAGTAGACAAAAAGTGTCAATACGGTTATGCACGACTGTAGAAAGGTCAAAGCTTGTCTATATCTGTATTGTTTAATAATCAGCTCTCCGGTATCTAGAACTTGTCTGGGAGCATTTAGAACTTCATCATCAACACGCCTTTACAGTGAAATAAATTAACCATCGTTTTCTTTCAGACGTACATACAAATATGAAATATTGAAAAATTGTTTCATTCTTCTCGTACAAATTCGGATAAATAATTGCTTTAATATGTACAATATCCATACCGGATGACACCCATCCATGCATGCATGTATGCTTGCATACATACATACACACACACACACATACATACATACATAAGAAAATACTTACATATCAATTAAAACATGGATACATAAATGATAAGTGCATTCATACTCATATACATAAGATTACATATTCGTACATTATGAGGTGCAAAGAAAGCGTTCGTTTATTCATAGGCTACCTCAAACTGTCGATGCATATTTACTTCAAGACTTGTGTCTTTTGCATATATATATATATATATATATATATATATATATATATATATATATATATATATATATATATACAAATAATGTAGCGAATAATAATCCTTTCTAGTGCATCGGATCCAGCAAGGGAGCACGTGTGTCAGGGATTGCCACAACTTCAATAGCATTTATATCTATGCACATTTATCACATAGTAAAAACGGCACGTGATTGTAAAACAATTTTGTTCTGAATTTTTAAGATAAAGATTTATTGCCTGTAGAAGTAATGTATCCAGTGTTCGACTTACAACTTTGCTAGAAAAAGTCCCTCTAGGCTCTTCTTTTAAAATTTTTGCAGCATAGATTTTTTTGTTTGTTTCACAGAAGTACGTTATAATAGTTTCCATAACTAAGCTGAAACGTGGCAGGAATAGAATTACATAATTAGATCTCACCTTCAAACTTTGACCTCAACCAATCCTATAATTTAGAGTCTAGCGGAGAAGAATGTCAGTATGTCGACAGTTGTCAGCCAGTCCAGAAAATGAAAAGAGCTGTCTACCTTTTCGCCGTTTGTCTCTTTGCCTACATTCGTTCAGGTGGGTACATACATACATACATCATACATACATACATACATACACACACACACGCACGCACGCACGCACGCACACACACACACACACACATATATATATATTTTTTTAATACAAATCATGTAGCGAATAACAATCCTTTCAAGTGCTTCGGATCCATCAGCTGATCACGTGTGTCCTTGATTGCTTAAGATAAATGCAGTAAACTGACAATGAACAGTGCGAGCTAGTATCTAACAAGCCTGAGCTTATTAGACTCTTTAATGAATCTTTAACAAAGGCAAATACAAAACATAGACAAGAAAAAGGAATAAAACAATAAAACGGTTCTGTGTGCAAATGTTACATAACTGTTTCTACAGAAATGAAACCTTTCAATTTATTCTGTTTCAACTAGTTTATTTCAACTTGTTGGTGATATTGGGCATTTGTTTTATTGACCTAGCAATTGATGAGCCATAAGATCTGTTATGTTATGTAAATTTATGTAAGCGCAAGTTATATCCCGGATATTACATTATTTTAGTAGTCAGTATAGGCTATTTAGCAAATTAGAGAATTATTTAAAAGAAAACGTGTCGGCTGCAATATGTAATTTTATTTGTGCATGGCTGCCTTTTTCTATTCTTCTTGATTTAAACCGCTTGGTTTCAATGTTCTTAGGCGGTGTATCAAGTAAGATTCCTATTCTTTTCTGGCTTGGGAACTCCAGTTGGTGTTGTGAGCAATTTCATTAAGTGTTATATCATTGAAAGTGTGTCCAAGGGATGAGAAGTGTTCGGCGACCGGACTTCTATACAGCTTCTATGTCACCCAATCAGATCTAGGAAGGTTGATCCTTTTGTGTAGCTTTTCAGTTTCTCCGACATACTGACGGCTGCATGTGATGAGATAAATTACATTATCTGTTAAGCTTTGCCCTGATAATTGCAAACTCTTTAGTCTAAATCACTTTAAAGCTCTTCTATTCAGACTCCAATAATTCAACGGAAGCATTCTCTAAGGAATTCATTTGCTGCGCTAGTTCGTTGGCCTCTTTTAGTTTGCATTTCTTTCTGTATGAAGCATATTAAATGGCTCCAATGGATTTTAAAAAAGCAATGAATCGCGACCGAAATAAGATATTGATTCCACACAATAACTGTAGTTCCCGATTATTAAGTTCTCCATGATTTACAGCTACCAAAATTTGCAGACACTTTGCACTTGGGTTAAGGAGAAACACCAAGCAGTCTTAATAACTAAAAAAAAATAAAATTACTCTCACTGAAATATGCATCATGGTTCCCGCTAAACAGCTTGTGTTCTGCATGATTAATGTTGTAATAAAACATTCTGGTTTCACTTTATGTCCTGAAGAAACTCGTTTCTTTAGTCAAGAGGTCGATGATCAAAACTGCTGCAGTTGAAAGACAATACTAAGAATTCTAGACATTATCGTTAATTTTTATGTGGATGGTTATTGATTAGG
Organism: Sinohyriopsis cumingii; assembly: GCA_028554795.2. Lineage (NCBI taxonomy): Eukaryota > Metazoa > Mollusca > Bivalvia > Unionida > Unionidae > Sinohyriopsis > Sinohyriopsis cumingii. Next base: position 85,130,109 of record CM068832.1, read on the forward strand.
GGTAGAAAGTTCAAAGGTAAATCAGGAAAGTGCGTTCTGCGTAACAATGTCAGTTATTAAATATGAGAATTATAATGTATATGTCAGTTTTATCACCGGAGTCAGGATATCACCTTTGGAATAGCTTTCATTTCCCATCTATGGTAATGTACCCTAATGTATTTTACTCATAGTTATGCCTTTTTCATTTTTCTACTTCTTCTACTACCTGCATCAGTTTCGTAACTATCGGCCCTACATGCACATCAGGGTGAACAGATCTTAAAATATATCAACTATAGACTCTAGTGTATGTTTAGCAATCGATGAAAAGCCATCAATAAATGCATACAAAAGGAATTCCGCAAAGGAAAACGTATATTTAATGCATTTCCTTTGAAGATATAGTATATAACATGAGTGATTGACAGCGTCAGAGACTGAACATACTTGACCTATTTGAATGCGTTACTCAGAACTCATATAATATGTTAAACGTTTGATAACCTAAAACGAACGGTACAAATGTGTCAGAAAGGAAAATTTCTCATTCAGTGGTGTGATAATCTTTAATTAGTTGATTAGTATTTTTAGGTTATAGTCGAAAATTGGACACTGCGTCCTTTTTAGAGCTAGACTGCAAACTTGCCAAGGCAACATATCAATATATGTTGCAATGGATAACAAACTGAGTTACGAATATCATTACAAGTGCACTCACAATAAGTATTTTACTATTATTTAAAGATGTTCCGACCGCTCTATTGCTTTTGCACCATTAGCCATATTGGGTTTGTTTCTATTTATATTGGCTTGTATAAAGAAAGTGACTTCAGGCTACTGCATCAATCATGTTCATTTACTGTTTGATTAGATTATTTTGTTGATATTGCTTCCAAAAACATTTTCTCATCTCCGTTTTAGGAACACCCACAAGCTTTGAAACGGTATGGCTTAAGGATGTGACCACAAGGTTCGAGACCAACAAACGTACACTCACTGGCCTAGACCTCCCGAATAATTTGATCTTTCACCTTACACGCGGGTCAGAAATTCTGACCTTAGATTTGAAGAGGAATCATGACATTAATCCACACGCTGACGTATATTTCGCACGAAAGTTGAAAAACGGCCTACCCGTTCTGGTGAAATCACGAAATTATGAAAAGGAGGTAAGCTTTCAACTGATTACAAAAGGGCGTTTGCTTGAAATAGTGTGTGATATCTTAAATATAACTGTAATTGCAAATTTCTATATATGGGGATTTGCAACATTTAAAAAAGTCTATTAAAATAACACGTTATTCATTTTAAGAATTTGGGTTTCTCAAACAGATTCTTGCCACACTTGCATAATTTCCTCAACAAACTTGGTTATGAATTTCGAAGATTTTCTAAACTTAACTCTGGGCCCATATATACTTGCTATGTGCTTGTTAAATATATAATCGCGAAGCGGAGATAGAGTGACATTTAGAGCAAGATTATGTTAACTGCACGTGTGTTTTAGTACGTAGAATTAAAACTAAGAAAAGATAAATAAATCAAAAGTAATACGAAAATTACAAAGTAAAATAAAATCAAGTAATTATCTGTTTCAACTTTGTTAAAACAAGTTAAGAAAATTAGATATGCATTGTATTCCTCTAATGATATCTGATACATAATAACTCGTAACAAAAATACATTTGTCAAGATAACGTACATAAATTAGTTTTTAAAGGAAATAATCATCCGTAATATTTTAGCACAACTCAGTTTGTAAAATGTATTACAAGCAAGATACTGATATCAATATATAACTAATTACAATAATATTAATTGCATTAGAGGTCATAAATAAATATGTCTAAAAACCTTGTGGCAAATATACAAGCAATTATGTTACTTAATGAATATGTTAAAAAATGAGGTGAGCATTATGCAGAATGTTAAAGAGAATTTCAATCATTAATTCTGTAAATTCGATTTTAAATAATCAACACCAATTACTCAATTTTGAATAAGTAATGTAATAAGTTTTGCATAGTATATGACCAATAAAAAGAGTGGGCTTGAGTAAATTAGAGAAATAATTTTATAGATCTTTGAATGTGCATGAAATATATTCAAGATAGTGATACGATTAGCTGACATTAATTTAGGAATTGCATGTTGGACTCGTTGTAACATTTACTGTACCAATGCGTTGAAATAAAAGATGTATTTACAATGTCATTACCGAAGTAGTAGTTGCTGATTATACAACTCAAACCACATAAGGCAAGACGATTTGACGCTTCTTCCTTTATCATCACCAGCAAAACTACGCGTTGTTGTTCATACTGACTTTAAATCTCTCAGTGTACCATACTCTATTCATTCATGTTGTGTACCATGTAAATTGTGACAGTATTACATATCCAATAGATATTGCTAAAATATACGAAATAAAAATAATTACTTATTATATTAGGTATTTTGCTTTAATGCAATTGCTCACAACCCGAAAAGAATACAATTTACTCTGGATACACCACCTTAGAACGTTGAAAATAAGCCATTTAATCCAAGACGACAAGAACAAGACAACAAATCACAATAAAAATTGTCATCTTGTTGCAACCGAAAATCATATTTTAAATAATTCCATAAATTTGCATATTTGTCAACCATCCATCTCTAATTACTACTAAAACAATGAAACCTATGGGATATAATTTAAGTTAAACAGATAGCGATGTTACTTATTAATTTTTAAACCAATGTAAACCAGTATTCAGCATCATTAACAAATTGAAGCCACCTGGTAAAAATAAAAGCATTACAGATTGTATCTCTGTATAAATAATAATTTACAATTGTGCAACCTGTTCTTGTCTTTGATTTTTATTTATCTTCTCTCTGTTTTGTATTTGTCTTTGAAACATATTCATTTGGAGTAGAAGGCACTCAGGCATTTTATAAACTGGTTTTGCACTGTTCGTTGTCACACACACGCGCACAAACACGTATTACTGTCTGTCTGTATGTGCGTTCTTCCACCAAGCCTGGTTAAAGAACGGAAAGCCAATACCATCCACAACACAGTACTTATCTCATTAGAAGTTATATATTATTATACCAGTGCTACACATGGTGATGGAATACGGACATCGAAAATATAATCTGAAACAACAATTGTAAAAACGCCATATATAATTCTTGAACAGACTTACTGAGTTAGTTGTAAAAATCAATATTTTCTAGTTCGATGGCAAGAACAAACTCAATATAAACTGAGTATCCACGGGGACTAGCTCGGCTCACTTAAATATTAAATATCTAACTTTTGATACTTGTAACACATATTTATTAACAGGTTCCACTTATGTTATGGAAAACAATTAGTTACAAGGTAGGAAAACTATAAGTGTTCATAATGCAATCAGTAACAATCCAATTGAAGCATTTGTAAACTTAATAGAAAGAGAAATTCAGTAGCACTCTCAAATCATAAAAACAAATTACAAGAAGTGCCAAAACTTTAAATATACACATTTTACAGTACAGTCAAGGCTGAAACAATACTTGCCCATAGACAGATAAATGCAACAACATTTAATGAGTCAAATGCAGTGCAAATTATACAACATCCAGTATCATAGGAGATGAATGAAACTAAATAGTAAAATGATTTTCTATAAATAACATTGGCAGATTGAATAAATGGAAGGAAGACCAATGGAGGAACACTTATGTTATCCGGGTCTCACTTTCAGTGATGTATTTCTGTCCGATTGCAAATGCCTGTAACTCGAAATCGGACATACATAAATACAATGCATTGCCATGCTGCCAATAATCATAGTCCAATATCGAGAAGAATTTAAACAGTAGTTTCGACCATTATAAAACTAACAACTAATTACTAAGTTACAAAAATCTCATTTTCCTAAGATTAATTAGTTTTCTTAAATATATGATGGAAGCTTCCATTCTTTTGTGAAGGAAAAAAATAATAAATAATGCAAATGTAACAACAGGGATATTATTGATTTTACTTATCAATCTAAATTCTTAATGTTACGAGCCTATGCTCTTAAAATAAGAATAGAAAAGAGCAAAGACAACAAGTTTTGTAAAATTTAACAAAAAATTTATTTTCCTAGAATAATATTTGAAAAATCAAAAGACACTAACTGAATTGCGAATTAAATCAAAAGATAATCCAAGAATTAAAGACACCTGTCCTAGTAAGAAATAGTCCTGATTTAAACTCAGTTCATGTCCGGAAGAGATCCAAAATTGAAGGAAATGACGTGTCTGTTATGGCCTGCGTCGTACGGATGTGTCAACAGTCTCTTCTTGAATCACTAGCATATTATTCTAGGTTTGAATTCAGTATAAATTCTAGTGCATGTCTTTATCCAATAATTTTTCCAGAGAAAATAATCACTTGAATACAATAATTTGAAGAACATAAAAATAGGCCCATACCAGTCATAACATGATATAACTTAAAATGCTAGATGTTAAAGAATGACTGGTAAAGTCATAAGATATTATAGTTTTCTGTTCGACATAAGGTCACAATTATCATTTTCTAAAAATAACCTTTACCTAATGGAAAATGACATTCTAGAATAATCTAATGAATCTTGTTTATTTACAATGCAATATCATATATAATTCACTTCGAAATCTCAAAACCCTGACCCTGTTCAACATATTTACTCCTTCATTGTTTACCTCAATAGTAACCCTGATAATAAGCTCATACACATATAGAATAATGAAACTATTATTATGTAGACAACATGAAGCAACTTTCTTATCTTTTCTAGTTTGGTATTTATTCTCTGTAGTTTTGACAAAGGTATTGGATGGTTCCGAAAAATTAAATCGATTGGTTTCATACCAGTTGCAAACATTTACGTGTTTCTTTAAATAGGACATGGCCTACTACCAGGACAGGGAAAACTGGGCATACATGACCGTCAGCTGTGTCAAAAAATCAAATGAATCGTGTGACAGAATCATCGTAAGTATATTATGACATGAAGATAAACAGGAAGAGTGCTGCACCTGATGCTTCAATTACAAATGAGGATATCTTTCTTGTAGAGTATAAGATTCTCTTACCAAATTATTTAAAGTATTTCCGTGTAATAACACAAAAATAGGTGTAGTATTTGCAAAGTCTTAGAATTTAAACATCTAAGACGTATACGGTAGTTGCGAACACACCTAACCACTCTATTTTGTTAGACATGCCAACTGACGAACTATATAGTTCTCAGGTTCACAGTTTTATTTGCACATGATGAAGTCAAAGATATAGCTTAGTGGATGTTGCTCCAAACTTTTGCAATTTGCATTGTTTCCATTTGTTTTTATAGTTCGATTGCATGGGTTCTAATTCTTTAAGCACACATATATACACGCATAAACTGTTTCACGTTCTGTTGAAGGTAAAAGTCACTAATTACAATAACACATTTTATCTTTTAGTTCTATTTTTGATTATGCTGGTTAGGAATTCAAGTTTTATGCCGCCTCTCATTCAACATGTTGGTCGGACAAACATACACACTCATAGGTCGAACAAGACATGCTCGAGATATATTTAAATATCAAACTCGCTCATGGTGTGCTACCTTGTTGAAAATGGATGGTCTCTCAAACTGAAAGCTTCCATTTTCTCATCGGGATTACCATCCAAAATTCCCAATGCAAAAAATGTGTATTTTCTGGTGCAACAACCAGAATGTTTATATTATTAATGTGTTGAATCGTAAATTCGGAAAGATTTTGGTGTATTTGTTATGAAGTTGTTGTATTGGTTAAATATTCAGTCTCACAAGAACACTTCCAAACCTTAATCTGGCACAATGATTATAAATCAAAACTACTGATAAAACGGATTAGAAATCACTATTTCTTTCTACGTTCACTTATTATACAACAATGGGCATGTAATTGCTTAGTGATAGGGGTTGAAATATATGCTACAAAATGTGTGTGTGTGTATGTTTGTTTGATCCTTCACTGACAAGATATATGAAACTCGTTTATTATGTAAACCTCTGGATCGTCTTGTAGCGCAAGACGCATTGTAACAGATGTCCTCAAGTGCATGCTATTTTCTGGATCATATATTAATTTAATTTACGTTTTATTTCCTAATGTACCTGCTTAACTATTTTAGGTAAATGAAAATAAGGCATGTAAGCTATATTCATCAACATCACGTCTGTTAAACCGGCAGCACTGTATCAGTAGGAAATTTAACTCACTAATTTTTAACGTCTGTCCTGTACTCAGTGTATACATTGTTGGTTTTAAACCTTTAATAAAGCCAAATAAAATTTCGTAGAGTATTTAGAATAGTGATAATTTACATTTAATATACGTTTAAACGTTCATGACTTGTGTTGTGATTCAATTATAATGTTAGTCTAATGCATATTATTTTCTGGATCATATATTAATTCAATTTACGTTTTATTTCCTAATGTTTAACTATTTGAAAAAAAGCGTCTAAGCTATATCCATCAACATCACTTCTATTAAACCGGCAACACTGAATCAGCAGGAAATTTAACTCACTAATATTTAACGTCCGTCCTGCCATAAATATATACTTGGTTGGTATAAAACTTTATGCAAAGCCAAACAAAATTTATCAGACAATTTGGAATGGTGATAATTTACAACTAAACTTTTGCACGATAATACTTTGTGGTGTGATTCAATTAGAATGTCAGTCTCTTTTTTATCTGTAGAGTTATTATCATAGTACATACTTGTGTTATGGTCGAGGTTAAATCTGGAATGTGTGTAATTCTGGAGACATTGTTATCTGATATCGTGTAATACCATTATCATAGCTAATATTCTATTAGCTGATATTACAATAAACACGATATACAGATGTAGGGATGTACAATTGGTGGGTACGATCTAACACAATTTGGGCCGATATTTAAACTTATATGACGTTACCTATCATCATCATCATCATCAGTCTCATGACCTAGTGTGGTCGTTGAGGAACTGTGCTGCTGAACATCTGACCAGTTCCCTCCACTTGTCTCGATCATGTGCCAATGCATGTGTCTCCACAAAACCTTTCCTGGTCCATTCTGTGATGTTGTCAGTCCATTATTTTCTCTGTCTACCTCTCCTTCTGCCACCCTGGACGCTGCCCTGCAGGACTGTTGTGGATAGACTGTTGGCTCTAGTGACATGGCCATACCATTTCAGCTTTCTCTTTTTAGCGGTGGTGAGGAAGTCCTCATATTGGCCTACCTCGCGCCTGATGGTGTTACGCACTTCTTCATTTGTGATGTGGTCCATGTAAGAGATGCCAAGAATGGTTCTGTAGCATCTCATTTCAAGTGACTGGATTCTTCGTTGCAATTCTGCTGTCAGGGTCCATGTCTCACATGAGTACAAAAAGACTGAGATGACTAGAGCTATCAATAGTCTGATTTTAGTTTTCAGAAAGATATTCTTGTCTCTCCAGGTATGTCTTAGCTTTGACACAGCTGCCATTGTTTGTGCTGCTCTTGACAAAATTTCTGCTCTTGATCCCTCTTCAGTGATTATGGAACCAAGATATTTGAACTGGCTCACTGTTTCCAGTTCATGTCCTCTGACTTTAATCTTCGCTGAGATTTGTTTGCCACTATTTGTCATCAGTTTTGTCTTCTCAGCGCTTATCTCCATGTCAAATCTGGAAGATGTTTCATCCAGGTTCTTCACTAAGGTGGATAGCTCGTCTTCACTGCCTGCCAGCCCATCAATGTCGTCTGCAAAGCGGAGGTTGGTGATGTTACGCCCTCCAATGCTGACTGTCCCGCAATGGTTTTCCAGGGCTTCGCTCATGATGCGCTCTAAGTAGATGTTCAAAAGCGTGGGTGACAGGAGGCAGCCTTGACGCACTCCAACTGTTGTCTGGAACCACTCCCACACAGCACCTTGGGCAATTACTGCACTGGTAGCCTTGGCGTACAGCTGCTTGATGGTATTGGTTAACTTTTGACCCATGTTATACTTTTTCATTGTGGCCCACAATGCCTCAGGCCACACTCTGTCATCATGCATTTGTTTAATCAAATAAATTTAAAGTTTCAAATGTCATGACTATACTATAGCGTTAAATATAATGTTGAAATATTGCTGTTTTATTCAGATTTATGATTAAGTTTATTTTGAAATAATATTTTGAAGTGTATCTATAATTTCAGTTTCAAAACCTTTTGATTATTTCAGTTGCTCCTACTTGCACAGAACTGAATTGATATGGTGAATCATATACACCCTCATGACTTTTATTAATATCACCAAGACTTTATATTTTTCTGACATTATCCGGCGAACTCTCAGTTTGGCTTTATTACTTAATTGGCGTTTTGGTTTAAATGATTTGAATATTATCATTAATCAGGCCATGATTTATTTTGCTCCGAGCAACACTCGTATGTTGACGAGTAAAAGTAAACATTTCGTTTCAGTTCAGTTGACTAAATATTATATTATATTATATTATTTCGCTAAATTCATGTCAGCATTGGATTCATAGCCTATTTTAGTCCTTTTCCTGCTTTTGTTCTGTAAATAAAATGTCACATTCTCTGGTTGCTACTATGTTCTCAACAACGTCTATTCTACTTCTTTGAAATAGCAGAAACAAAGTCTGACTGTATACTTTGAAAATATACAAATACATCTATGTTCTAGAATGGAAATTTACGAATAAGAGACAGAAGTTACGTTGTTGAACCAGCCGAGACTGATGTCCCATCAAGAAACTTAGTGGAAAGTCTTGGTGGTCTTGGTGTACAATATTATCTAAAGGATCATGCCGATATGCAAAGAGGATATTCAGTTGAAAAGAAAGGTTCGTAAAATCTTATTTAATTTGGATCAGATCACGTGCTGAAACGTTTACATTTTTGCATATTGTGTATTTTACTGCAAAGGCTGCGAATGTCATTTTGTTTCCTGTATTCAAGTACATACTTATGATGAGCGAAGCACGAATATATATATATATATATATATATATATATATATATATATATATATATATATATATATATACATAAACGTTTTATCGCATATTTTAAGATCCATTTGATCTGTTTTAGTTTTAATTAGGCAACGACTACTATATCTCGTTTACTCGACTGCGATTAAATTACGTTTGTGTTTCTTCATTTAAACGAAAATCGAGATCGGAAGAAATTACGGAAAAATCACAATACTTGGACCCCTTCTCTCCCTAGTTTCCTTAATCTTATCATTTGATTTATTTATCGTTTGTTTGAAATTATTCACACAAACAACACGACAATATAATTAAGTTTAAGTCATGATGATTGTATTTGACAAAAGTATATATCCTGCAGGTAGAACACCAGTGAATGAGAACAATGAAGAACATACAATTAAAGCATTCCTCCGACGTTTCAGAGGACAACACAGAAGAAAGAACATAACTTCCTTAGATGATATGCTATTTTCCCAAAATGTAGCAACTGTACATAATAGAACTGCAACAGGCGAGTACAGTTCTATTAAATATTTGGAGCACATGCAGTATTATTTCGTACAAAGATGCAAGTATAATTTCAAATAAGAAAATGGATAGATAACTCACAATGATAATGATAAATTCAGTTTAATGATTATATATATATATATATATATATATATATATATATATATATATATATATATATATATATTACGTGTCGTATGAGAAAATACATTAATATCTATAGGGTGCTGCATTTGTATGGGAAAATATAAATGAGTTGTTGTGAAAAATGCTGCACGACGTTAGGAGCGCAATATTCCTCAGAAACAAAACAAGTTAATATGTATCCGTAATAACCTTTTAGTATATACTCATCGCTTTTCTACCTGAGGCTGAATAATAAAAATAACACAGTACAATTTACAAAATGATTGAATTCATGATGGATTCAAATTCAACTAAAATATCCCCAAAAGACGCCGGATTAAATACTGTTGCTGGAGAATAACACTTTGGTTTCGAGTGGAGTAATAAGAACATGATTTCTGTTGGAAATATAGTTGACAAAAAAGTGAGGATCAAAGTTTGGACCCATACAAAAGTCTGATTGACAAATATAACTAAGAATATATAGTGTGACGAAATGCCAAAGGTAAGTATGTTTTAGTCATTTTATTATCAGGTAATGACTACTAGAGTTTATGCACTGTCACTTGCACGCTCTTTGTTTGAAGTACCCCATTTATTTACAAGACCTGTATAACTTGTATCTCTACTATAAATATTTTGCAAAATAAGTAAACCAGGGAAGATTTTAAAGCAGCTGCAGCGTCACATCCATTTTTCCGTTATACTGGCTTCTTGGGTCTGCGGTTGTTGATATTCTAAAACCAGTCTTCTTCAGTTTTTAGACAGAAATGTAAAATAGGATGTCTCTTAATGTAGTTTTCTTTGCCATTTTTAATAATGCTTGGGAACACGATTCATAGTCCGGCCCATTCGATTTCCAAATAATACTGAATATTTCCCCTAGATAAATAATTAAATGGTCATGAATATATTTTCTTACTGCAACTTATATACACAGATAAATATCGCGAGCTAAAGAAAGTCTACTACGTCAAGGTCGCCGTATTGATAGATTCATCCGCATGGGACTTGTAAGTGATCTCTTTGCATGAAAACACATTCTTTCCCTTAAAATTGTCAATCTATCTATCTATCTCTCTTTATATATATATATATATATATATATATATATATATATATATATATATATATATATATATATATATATATATATATATATATATATGCCTGCATATGAGCTTTTCCAGAGATAAAGTTGATTGCACGTACACATATCTATCTATACCTACTAGGGATGCAAACGAATACTTGTTGAACTATTTGGACAGTAACATGCTAGAGTAAATTCCGAGCCATATTACCTTTTGTACCAAAACGTAACTGAGCGCTCACCGTTAAAGGAGGAATCCGTGTGTGTGTGTGTGTGTGTGTGTGTGTGTGTGTCCATGCATTCTGGCCTATCGAATTCCTGCATATTGCATGTTCTACTCATTTTCTGAATTCGCAATACGATTCGAAGAGATAACTCATGACGAACACATTAAATAATTTAACTTTCATATGTTCGCAAATGTGAATCGCGTAGCAAAAGTAAAAAATGTTACACACAAGACGCAGAAAAAGTCATCGCTTTCGTTTGTTACATTTACTACTTTTACTTATTTCCTGAAACTGAGATCCTTAATCAAATTCACGTGGAAATTGTACGTTCCATTTGCGATGCACACAAGTGTACACATGAACACATACGCCCATTTAAACATATATATTTTGTCACTTTTGCAGCTATTTATCGACTGAAAGCCGGTTGAATTTCCTAACAAGAAGTCGAAATACGAAAAGAAAGATAAAACAAATTTATTCCCACATTTTTAACGGCGTAAGTTTCGAAACCTTAAAAATGAATACATTATTAACTGGGACAATAATTCTTAACGAGTGAACACATTATCAACGGGGTGATAATGAATTCTTAAGCTATTCGTTTGCTATACATACCACATGTTCTTACAGAAAACGAACACGATCATGATGTGTAATGGGCCGATATGTATGTAATACAGTAGAATATAGAAACCATATTTTATTACCTAAACATTGAAGATGGTAAATTTACTTCTAAGCGTATCGCTTAATTTAATTTCTTAACAAAATAGGCATTGTGTATTTTTTAACATAGATGTAATTATAACGCTACTTCCAAAATCTGGCCCATCTGTGAATAGGTCCATGTTTCCTCCATCCATGTCAGTAAAATAAGACGTGATGCGTACCGATGCATTCCATAAGGGAAAAACACGAAAAAGTTGTATTGTATTACTAAAAAGATGATCATGTTGTTCACCTCCATGAAACAGTCTCTTGATGTTAATTATGTCTGTTTTAGAGACATTTCCTTTTTAGTTACAAAATGTAACATTCATTTTGATGCCAAAAGGAAATACTTACGTAAGTTCTATTTATAGATTCTTCAATAAGAATATTTTATTTAGTACATTTTCATATTCATATTGTAAATTATAAACAATGATGAAGCCTTTATTTGTATTTATCACAGGTAAACCTGCTCTACAACGGAATTGAAGATCCTGACATATCAATCAATATCATCCTTGCTAGATTCGTATTTTTTAAGGTAAGACTAAACTATTTGTTAATTAGATATGTCTGAATATGTTAAGTACTTGTAGTTGAGTCATGTTTTGTCCGTGAATATAGACTACATGTAAATTATCTATTGCAATGGCTGTAGCATTTTTGATTTATGCTCAAAATGAGCAGAGCTGATAATAATTCTAGCGATGCTAAGTAGGCCAATACATCGTCAAGTTCGACCTTTGATATAAACGATCATTCAGCTTGCAGAAGAAAATACAATAATTAGCTCGAATTACAAATACCTGCACAGAATGCATTGATATTAGTATTTCTCAAATAATTCCAACCAATTTATTCATCAATATCAGATTATCAACAAACAACAAAAAAATATTTTCAGCTCCAGAGCAGAATTAAGTATGGACTGATGTTTATAGGGAAGCCATCTTTCAAACTGCGATAACTTATTGTATTTATTTTCCATGTAGATTTGTGATGATGTTTGAAATGAATAAAACTTTGTGTATCTGTCCACAATGTTAGCAATCTACAATATAAATATTGTCCATTTTTATAGAGACAGGCGACCAAAAAAAAAAAATGCCCGTTTAAAGGAACAATATTCCTAAATAAGTCATATTTTTGTTCCTACATAGTTTCGATGTGTGATAGAACCAACCATGCAACATTGTTTCAAGATCAAACTGGCTTCATATCCGGCTGATTTATATTGAACAAGCCTGGCTTATTTAAAATTAAAATATCCTAAGTTAGGTTTGAAACATGGATGGACACAAAGATGTGTTCCAAAACCATACTATATTCACATGCATACAAAATTATTTTAAAATGCAATGTTAGATTCAGCAAGCTAATGATTGGACCAAAGCAAATTCTAAGATTTTCGTGATTTCACTGAACAAATTTACTTTATAATATATTTTAAATGCATTGATTACCAGTGCCATTGAAAAGAAATATACACCTCTGTTTCAAACTAACATTGTTTTGCATTTTTGGTTATAGAAGTACACTGATTTTCCGTACAACGTTTCTAGAGTGGTGACCTTTAATAAGACAAAATACATTGATGGAGACGAATATCTTTATGATATGGAAGACTGGGACCTGAGTGTAGGCGCGAAGATTCAGCCAGCCTACGACATTGGAATGCTCTTTTCCAAGTAAGCATATTCTCAAGGCTCAAAATTCTATATAGTGACAATGCACGAAATCCACTCAAAGTATGTGACGTATGCGTTTTCAACATGCGAATCAATGATCATCAACTAAAATTTTGCTCATTTTCTCAGGAAGGCGTTGTATAAAAGTGGCAGCTCATTAAAATGTAGTTTTATTTTTCTCAAAATTTTAAATTCCATGCAATAAATACAGTTTGGTCTATCTAGCTGCTTATACTAATTGGCATTGTGTGTGCAAGAATTTAATTCGGATTCCATACTGTTTATGATAGCAATCACTCGGATTCCATACTGCATATGATTGTAATCATTCGGATTCCATACTGTATATGATTGTAATCAATCGGAATCCATATTGCATACGAATGTAATCAATTTGATTCAATACTGCATATGGATGCAATGACTTGAATTACATATTGTAAAAGATTTTAATCATTCGGATGCCATATTGTATATGATTGGAATCACATTCCATATCGCATATGATTGCAATCACTCAAAATCCATAATGCATATGATTGTAATCACTTGGATTCCATACTGGATGTGATTGTAATCACTAGACATTCATATTATATATGGTTTTAATCGCTTAGAATCAATATTACCTATGATTGCACTCACTCGGATTCCATATTTCATGAGATTGTAATCATTTAAAATCCATACTCCATATGATTGTAATCACCCGGATTCCATACTCCATATGATTGTAATCACCCTGAATTTATATTGCATATGATTGTAATCATTTCGAATTCAGCACACCACGTATGTATGTATGTATGTATGTATGTATGTATGTATGTATGTACAGCACACCACGTATGTATGTATGTATGTATGTAATGCGGTATGGATATTGTACAAATGAAACTAATTATTTCACCATATTTATATGAGAAGAATGGGACATATTTTCAATATCTTATTTGTATGCACGTCTGAAAGAAAACGATGGTTAATTTATTTCACTGTAAAGGCGTGTTGATGGGTATGTTCCAAATGCTCCCTGACAAGGTATAGTCCCTGAGAGCTGATCCTTAAACAATACATAGTTTGACAAGCTTTGATCTTTCTTCAGTCTAGCATAACCGGATTTACACCTTTCAGTCTACTGTCTTTGGTACGAGCCAAACTAAATCCAGGTCGATTATACAATTGCCACAAAGGTGTCTAAGAAAGGTTTTCCTTTCCAGTTGTACAAATATTAACATTGGGAGATTAAGGGATCTTTTTAAGTCCCAAATTCTATACCAAAGGAACGGATCATATATGGTGAGTACTATCATCTAAATGCCATACAACATAGAGACATGCACTTAATGAGAGCTGGTGATGTTATATTCTAGGTTAACTTACATTGAACATACAAATACACAGTCATAGGTGTTAAATGTACACATAAAGCTGTAGTTACCTGACCACAGCACGGTTTCATTTTAATATAATTTATATTACCCCATTATTTTCTTCATATATCTTACTGGATTAACAGAAAATATTAGGTTTTATGAATTACCCACTACTACCACTACTGCCACATCCTCTTATTTTTCATGTACCATCCATCCATCATAGGGAAAATAAAAGAGTTACATAAGTCCCAAATTATATCCCAAAAGGACGCATCATATATGTTGAGTAATATTACTTAAATGCCACTTAACTTATAGACATGCACTTAATGATAACAGGTGATGTTATATTCTTGATTACCTTACATTGAACATATAAAAACACAATCATAGGTGTTAAATATATACGTAAAACTTGTACGTAGGTACCTGACTACAGCCCGGTTTGAATTTAATAGATTTATATTATTCATTAATTTCTCAATATCCGTTACTGGATTAACTGGAAATAAAATATTTTATGAATCACCTGCTTCTACCACATCCTCTTACCCTTCATGTAGCGACCATCCATAAAACAACATTTTCCTTCCATCAAAAATATATTAGATTTAAGTTTTCAGACATGTATTTATGTCTGTCTGTATTTATTAATGCCTGTCTGTCTGTCTGTATTTATGTATGTGTGTATGTATGTATGTATGTATGTATGTATGTATGTATGTATGTATGTATGTATGTATGTATGCATATATGTGTATATGTGTTTATGTATGTATGAATGTATGGATGTATGTATGCATGTATGTATGGATGTATGTATGTATGTGTATAGAATCTACGTTTATATGGCGAATCACAGTCAAGTGCATCGGAACCAGCACAGAAAACGTGTTAGGGATTGTATAAGATAAAAGCAATTAACTGACAACGAACAGTGGAAAACTAATAACTAATTAGCCTGATTGTTTTCAACTATGTATGAGTCTTTTTCAAAGGCAAATACAAAACATCGACAAGATAAAAAAATAAACTAAAAACCCGCTGAGTTTGCACAAATTGTCATTGCTCTTTCTACAGGAACTGAGCCTTTATGTGTATTATGTTTTAACTAATTTATTTCAACTTTGAAACATAATGCATTTTAAGGTTTAATTCCTGTAGAAACAACCATGGAAAGTTTTGCAAACGCAACAGTGGTTCTTTTTATCTGTTTCTCTTGACTATGGTCTTGCAAAAGACTCATTAAGAGTAGAAAGCTCTCAGTTAGATATTAGTTTATTACTTTTCGTTGTCAGTTTATTGAACACACACACACACACAACATATATATATATATATATATATATATATATATATATATATATATATATATATATGGTTGTGTATATATATATATATATATATATATATATATATATATATATATATATATATATATATATATATATATATATATATATATATATATATATATTATACAATATACCCTTTCAGTACTTAAATCTGTTTTATCGAAATTCAATCAAAAGTGTCTTCGTAGATAAACTTATTGTCCCATTCTTCAAACGTTCCAGAGGTCACCCTTTTCATTTCCAATACATCATTAATTGGGTGAGTATCCACTGTTCGCTGTAGCCCCAATGCATAATGTCAATAGCACTATTTATTTTCTAAGAATGGCTTATATTCTGAAATTCGAATATATTCGGAATAACACTACAATTATTATTATTATTAGTATTATTATTATTATTATTAGTAGTAGTAGATGTAGTATTTATTAGTGTCATCATCATCATTATTATCATTGTTGTTATTATTAATTTATTATTATTATTATTATTATTATTATTATTATTATTATTATTATTATTATTATCATTTTTATTAATAATAATAATGATAAAAATAATAATAATAATAATAATAATAATAATAATAATAATAAAAAAATTATTATTATTATTATTATTATTATTATTATCCCAAATACGATGACTCGTTTCAACTCGTCATTACAATTCCATCCTTTAACAATGAATGTTTAGCGTGTTAGTTGTTCTAATATATCGATATTTTATATATACTTATAATAACTATATGTTTATTGTAGGTACTGGCTTTTTAAAGATAGTCTTGCTAGCCATTTACAGAAAGAAGCTTTCATTGGCGGTACGTTCTCTCTCTCTCTCTCTCTCTCTCTCTCTTTCACTCCCCTCATGATAGCACATGATGTGATATATGAATTGTCATTATGTCTAAATGCATGGAGGAGACAAGTTTCTTATTTAGGAGTCGGCATCAATTTAAAGAAAAGCCTCACTCAAGTGAAAGCTTATTCTGTTTTACACTTTTGAGGAATTATAGAATGCACTTAGAGTTTTGATGTTGAAACACGTGTACAAATTAATTTAGCCCAGCATAGCCATTGTTGGACCTATTTGAAAGGTTATTGCCGAATAGGTTTAGATGCTAATCGATCTGGTTACTGATTTTCTGGTTTATTACAGAAAGCATGTATCGAAAAATTCGTATTTGCTGAAATTTTTCATTATATTACTTCTAATTTATTTGTATGGACGCAGTTAGAAGAGAATGTAACCGTATTCATTACCTTTTCTGCTGTGAAATCATCACAGTGCTTCACTTTTGCAAAGTACTGAGTGTGTGAAAGATCTGCTGAGTATCATTCCATTGAGCTGAATCAAATATATTTTTGTGAAAAAAGCATTGAGTCGTGTGTGTTTGTGATCACTAAGTGATGCCAGTCCAAATCATATTATCTGGTATGAACTTGTAGGAATGTTATTATGATATGTTATTTTTTCTTGTTTTCAGGTCTTACCTATAAAGGGCATGTATGTGATATTGGTGAAAGAAATTCAGTTGTCATGGTAGATGACTTGGGTTGGATGGTGACGGCAGTGGCACATGAACTTGGACACAGGTAAGTCAACCCTTGGCACCTCTTTTGTCTGCCGCATTTACGTCCACTCAGCGCTTCTATTCTCCTAGTTGGATTCCTGACTTCTACGTGAGCAGCTATCAGTGTCAACCAATCCAAGCCTGTTGTTTATTCTATAGTTTCGTTTTCCTATGTCTCAATCACCTGATCATTGTATCATCTGGGCGGTTGCAATTATATCCAATTAATGTAAAATATAGTAATACTACACTATGGCCACAACCTCAAATAACAGGAAAGAAGCAAAACCAACAAGTTTCGTAAAACTAAACAAACAATTTAATTATAAAAGTTGTAAATGAAAACTAATATTGGAAGGTACAGTATTATGAAGTAAATCTAAATTTATAAAGTTCTACGAATGTCCTCATTGAATGAAAAGTTTCTTATAATTTTAAATACTGGAAATTTACTGGTCCTCATTGAGCCTCTCCTATGACCCGCTCCGACACTAAACCATACAATACGATATTTGCGTCGACGAAGATAGGGCAAAGTGTGTAATTTGCTGATCAAATCAGCTGAACTGATGATAAATAATGGTTCATTAACGTTGGGGGTGATAAGGTAAAATTAGCAGATGGATAATTCCCAAAACATAACACTTTAGTTGTATATTTTTGAGCACTATGCATAACCATTTAGAAACGTTGACGTAAAAATGTTAAATAACACAAACTAAACTGTATATGATTTTAAGTATAATCCCCCAAAGAATCGTTGTAAGGCTCCAGAGAAAACGATCGAGTTACTAGATACATATAGGGGGATACGTGTAATAATTTGCGTCATAATTCGAGTTGTAAGCTTATCGTTATTGTTGTTTCGATAAAAGGGTGTATGACGTGGCAGTAAGGAGGTTTTTAATGCTTTTGCGATGCTAAAAAAATTCAAGTGATCAAAATAATTCTTAAACCTGAATATCTCTAGCAAGATGATGTATGCATTCCACATTTTTAATGGTATAGCCTATACAATATTAGAAGATGGAAATAACTTCTAAATATTAGCCACAAGTGCTCTCATAGCCGCTTGGGTGTTACAATAATTAATTACATATTGAACGTGTATGTATTTTGAGTACAACGTTAGCGGTTCCATTGATAAACTTTAGAAATTATATATATATATATATATATATATATATATATATATATATATATATATATATATATATATATATATATATATATATATATATATATATATATGAAACTTTACTTCGTTTATGATCATGTGCTGTGGCCGTGTTTTATTTCCTTTCCAGTCTTGGAGCACATCACGACGGCCAGGGGGAAGCCAGTGATTGTAGAGCTGAAGATCTTTTTATCATGAGTTCTCGAAAGAATGAACCTGATCCAGATGAGCCATACTCCAGAAACCCATGGGTATTTTCTTACTGCTCTGTGAGATCATTCAAGCACACGTTAAAGGACAAGTATGTACAATGTATATCGAGGCATATACTATTATTATAATTATATCTTATTATAATAATATGAATTTGTGGTGGAAGGAGTGTTCACGGAGAGGTAGTACGTATGGTGGGGCTAGCATTCGTACCCCCGTGGGGGTAGCTAGTCCAACTTTGCACCCACTTGAAGCTCAACTCTTTCTTATAGCATCAGTGAGCGAAACTCGCTTGGCCGACGGGGCCCAGGTGACTAAGTTGGTGTTGGATACACCTTTTTTCTGGAGTGGACGTTGCACCAATGAACATCGTGAGTTTGGAGTTGGTTTCGCCGTCAAGCTGAGTTTGCTGAATAAGCTCTCCATCTTATCAACATAAATTAATGACTGGCTAACAATGCTGAAACTACCGTTACATGAAAAGAATCAAGCACCACTCAATAGTGCTTATGCATCAACCATGACCAACTTGGAGTAAGCCAATGTCAGGTTTTACTAGGAACTTGTAGCTCTGATTGCTTCGGTACCAACGTCAAATCATGATCATGATTTTAAAGCCATAGTTGGCGCGGATTACATTTCGTGGGAGGAATTTATGGGTAGACATGGCATTGCCAACTGCAGCAGCAACGCAAATTTGCTTCTGAGGATGTGCGCAACACACGATTTCTTGATCACAAACACCATAGTCCGTCTGTGTAACCGTAAAAGAACAATTTGGATGCACCCGCGATCTAAGCATTGGCATCTGGTTTAGTACATAATAGTCCATGGGAATGACAAGCACGTTGTCCGGGTGACTAAGGCCATTTGTGACGCTGGCTGCTGGACATACCACAGGCTACTGATTTCCAAGATGAATCTTAGATTTCAACCCCCCAGACGTCCACAGAGAGTTAAAGTCCCAAGGCGACTGAAGGTCTCCAGTATGAAAGTCTGCAACAGTGAGTAAGCTCTGTACGAAGCTCTGACAAGGTCGCTGGAAACCACAGACTTCGATACCAACGACGCAGAGAAATACTGGGCAACCTTGAAACATCTAAGGCACTCTACTATATCTGAAACCCTTGGCATCACTACGAGAAAGCAGCAAGACTGACTTGACGAGAACTGTGAAGAAATACAGTTACTGCTTGAGGAGAAGCGTGATCTCCATCGTGAGTACAATATCAACCCCAAGTCTGCTGAACACAGCTTCCTTCAGCAGCGTCTGCCAAGCTGTACAGAAGTAATTGAGCGAGATGCTGGACACATGGCTGAGACAAAAGGCTGTTGATATTAAGTACTTTGTTGACATACACGACATACATAATGTATATAGTGTTCCTCGTGATGTTTATGGACCAATAACAGCAGGCACAGACCCACTATTGAGCACAGATGACAACACTCTTGTATTCGAGATAGCGAAGATACTGGATCGCCGGGCGAGAACTCAATACCAGAGGCCTCACCCTGCAGACCGCCCCCATAACAATCGCCGACAGACCACAATGGTGCTCCTTTGTTGTCGCCTGAAGCACCAGACGGCGCAGAGAGGATTGATTGATTGATTGATTTTTGTTAATATTCTTACATCAAAAATGTATAAATAGGTTATACAATTTCACGCTGTTTCAACTTGCCCACAGAGGCATTTCTTCCATCGGCCTGTCCGCGGATTCAGAGGAATAGCCCGTGCTGACATGATTTTTCCCTCGATATAACTCATCGTTCCTAATATGTTTTAAAAATTACAACCGCACCAGTGTATATGTGTATGTGTCATCCGATTCCCTCATTTCCTGATCCTATGCACATCCTATTATATTGGTCGTGCTCTGAAGACATAGTTCTTTAAGCATTATCTTAGGCTTGTAATCCATAATAATCATGTGATTATATCGATGGATTCCAAAGTCTTTAATGCTCTATTTAAAGCTGTCATTCTCGCACTGACAAGCCGTTAACTCTTCTTTTAATTTCCCTACTCCTCATTCACTTCTTGTATTGTTTACTGATATGTTCACACATTTTTGACAACGCTTGAATTAGGTGGATAAGGATACATTCTGTGTTGTTAAAAACTACAACATATTGTCTGTATACTATTTGCAAACCATATTATACATTCCGCAATCTATATAGTCTATATTTGTCAATCGATTTCATTTTGTTGGTGTCGGATTCAGCGACCTCAACACCGATTGACCGATATTGCGTCAGAAAAATGGAAGTCTGTTGGTGGATATTCCTTCTTCTGATGCACGGGATACTGCATCATCTACTTCTTCCTCACTCCCCGATGCACTTGATGGTCTGCTCTGTTGTTTCTCTTTTTGCCACTTTCCGATGTTGCCTGACTTTCTTCTACGATCCGCCGTTTTCAGGTAAATTCTTTTACAACTTTCTGTTTAGTAAATTATGCCAGGGTATGCCTGACACACTAGATGGACTATACGAATAAAATCTGCTCAAACGACCTACAATAGTATGCTTTGTTTTCCAGAGTTGGTGTATTTTGTGAACCCATTCCAAAGATCGTTGCTAGTTTTCTTGATTGGAAACAATGTTGATTTTCACGCAAGAAGAAAACATTTTTAATAATGCCCGTTAACTCAGTCGCAATAAAAGAAATGAGGAATATGGATTAAGGTAATCGGGTCTTTTCAACTGCCGAGGGCAAATGCAAAACAAGTACTGCTTGCTTACAAGAGGTACGTTATTGATAAGTACGTTGCGACTTTCAACCATTTACACGAGAATCATTTATTAAAATGCGAATCTAAGACAGCATTAATGAAGAAACTACACTACGTTTTGTCCATACACAACTTTGTCTGATCATGGAAGCATTTGATTACTGAAACGAGTTTAGATAAAATTTCGTTTCAGAAATGTTTGAAATCATCTAGGAGAGGAAGTAATCCATATGTATAAAAGTTTCAACATTGTGGTTTTGGAAAGCAGATGGTCACTCGTGGTTACATACTATATGAAATAAGCTCGATTGTCTTTAGGTTCTCGACAAGGAAGATCAGTTTAACACAAATCATTGGATTCCATGGAACGGAATACGAAATCCAGGTCCCAAGTTAACGACGGTCCGATTATTAATTTTTACAAGTAATGACAAGTGATAATTTGGCAAATAAATTTACTTTTTCAAATATCTGTTAAATCTGTCGATTAACTGGAAGTTTCAGTATTCAGTTGGAAGAGAGCTTTGATGAGTTGTATCTGAAAAGGGGTCAATGGAAATATCAAATGGTCACTCAAGGTAGTCTCTTCTGGGTATCCAATGGTCACTCAAGGTAGTCTCTTCTGGGATGAGAGTTTCCAGATACTCTTCCAACTATTCTTCTTAACTCGTCATCATACATTGGTCGCATTATTTGTGACCAGTATAATCATCTTTATAACCACAAGAATATTCTTTTGTTTGGGTTATTGTTATACTAGAGGCGAGCAAAACATAATTCAAGAAGTGTTTCTCTTGTTCTAACACTCATGACATCACCGCTCTGTCTTTCTTTACTTTCTCACTTTGGCATCGGGACGTACCTGCCAAAGTCTCTTGTTTGTTGGAAAATAACATCCCCATCGATTTACAACGGTTATATTCCATTTGTATGTTAGTCAAGAGACAATGAGGGATTCGACTGTCACTCGTCGTAGAGTTTTCTTGGCTATGATAAATTTGAGAGGTTGACTAATGTTGTTCACAGATATTGCACATATCATATCCTTTCTCAATAATAATTGTGCGCTGGTTTATGTTTACTTTCAAATGTAACAGGGTAATACTTCAATGTAGTCGCAGGTGTACATTCACGCCATTCAACAACTGTTTCTTTTAGCCACATATCTAACCGTACAAGGTCATTCATTCCTACGCCATTACTTTATTTTTTTTTGGGTCATAACCATCGTTGTTTGAGGCATATCATTTTCCGTCTACTCTGCACTCTTTGAACGTATTTATTTTGTCTGGGGTGCACAACAAAGATGCATCGAAGTTTGGGGTCTTAGCCTCTTTTATATAAATAAGGAGATTATGTAAAGTAGTTCGGTATTGGTAAGTGTCCATGATGTAATACGTTAGCTTTGAAAGGCCAAATTCATTTGACTGAACATGAAATGCCTGAAGTTTCTAACGAGCGTAACTTTCACATCGGTGCTAGATTAAAGTAGCTGTATTGAAACTTTGTCATGCAGATGCCATTAACATGTAGTCAGATCAATGTTAACTTTGGTATGTCCTTTGACAACAAACTCGACAGGAACTGAGGAGGAAAGAGTCGAATCTGTGTGCAATTCTTTGTTGGAACATTTGCAAGAACCTAAGTGCATGGCCTAGGTAATCAAAATGTTTGTCTCTTATTCTTTTTCTGGTAGTGGTTTGAAGTCTGCATATTTTACAGCACCTCTTTCAGTCTCAACTGTGTTGTGGCGTTGGTGATAAACAGTATGTTATTGCTGATTGTTCTGGTTGAAGTAAGTGAAGAAATTGTTTCCACAAATACAAAACAAATTGAGAGAAAATATTGCGGACAGAGTTATGTGGTCAGAAAATGAAATTTGATACGGTGAGAAGATGCATCGTACTCGTTCATTATATTTTTGTCCGGTTTATCAAGTGTTTTGCCAAAATGATTGTTGAAAATACCTCAAATCACAAGAAAGACCTATCGAACTTTAAAATAATGATAAGCGTAGTAAATTTCATTTGTCTTAAATGGGTCTTGTTTTTCAAATGGGAACGTATTTTCCGTTGTTTAATTTGTCTTTCGTTACCGTTTTTAATGAATAAATGAAACTAATCATTTCGCTTGGAGTAGTCACTTCTTATGGAGTACATCCGATATTGCGAGGATGCGAGTCATTGTAAGCTTTAAAAGGGCGTGGTTACAGGTCTATTCATTCTAGACCATGTTGATGTGCATATTATTTACACACACCTTCTTTGAAGAATCATCCGCAACGTTCCAAGACACTAATTTTGGTTGCAGGATTTTGAGTGTAGAAAATAGGATTTGTTTTAAAATATTATCTAAATATTTGTCAAAGGAATAAATAAGGTCATTTTAAATATAAACCAATGACTCAGAAAACATACTTGCTTCCTCGATTTATAAAGATACATTTGTCGGATCGGCTTGCCATCGGTGGTCGATTCGTACGATTGATTAACATTAAAGCTGGGTTTGTGTAATGTGGACCGCCTATTGTTCTCGCCACTACTATCGTACATCCTACTTTTGCATAGGCTTTTGACTTGGATTTACCTTGATGGTACAGATCTCTGAGTGTATCTGTGTCCAGCCGTCTATATAGGACTGTAGTAAATGATGCCTA
Source organism: Sinohyriopsis cumingii (assembly GCA_028554795.2). Classification (NCBI taxonomy): domain Eukaryota; kingdom Metazoa; phylum Mollusca; class Bivalvia; order Unionida; family Unionidae; genus Sinohyriopsis; species Sinohyriopsis cumingii. Next base: position 85,154,562 of record CM068832.1, read on the forward strand.
AAAGTGTGTATATGTTCTTAAGTTCATTAAGTCATCCAATGTTCTATATTCTTAGAATATTGCAGTAATTTTGACAGGATGTGTTCGATGCGTAGCTCCTGTTGGGAAGATTCAACATAAGTCATTTATTTGCTTCTCTTTTCATTTTTACATCTCTTTTTGTTTCTGGCTCTCATTGTCTCTTTCTTCCGGAAGTTGTAAACTTTTCCCACTGTAATATTCTTTCCGATCATTTGTCAAAGGTCTTGACACTGCTAACTGACGCCTGTCTCTCTGTCTTGTTTTATCGATTGGTTCCGTTAAATTGGTTCAAGTACAATTCACAAACAAGTCCAATCAGCTGTTAATGTATTTTGAATGATCCTGATTTCCCGTCCATAAGTTCACTTTGGAAGTAATGAAAAGAAAGACATTTCGAGGTTTAGCTAAATATAGAGATTGGTCCATCTTTGAAGTAAATGAAGTGCTCTTCAAATACAAAATCTCAATGCATGTATGACATTAGATTATACATTATTTGTCCAATTTTATACATTACTTTCGTGCGTATGTGCAATCTCCTAAGAATACGAGATGTTATCGAAGTCATTTTAATCACTAGCAAGAAAGATGGAGGTGAATGTCGATTTTTTCGAAATTCGATAGGTGGCAACCTAATTATTCTTGGAGTTTCAACTCTCACTTTGAATGTCCCGGAAACCCAAACACATCGAGACTAATATATTCCATTAATGATTTTAACACCCATAAACATGGTCACATTTTAGACTGGATTCTTCATAGACCTGATCATGATATTCTACGTTCCTCCCTGGTATCCCACAAACTTGCATAAGATCACATCTGCATTATATGTCATCTTGACGTATCAGTCCCTAACCCTCCACCTTTTGTTGCTACTAAAAGAAACAGTCATATGATAAATAGAACCAAACTAATGCATGACATTCAAGAAAACCTAACAACTTGCCAACCATCTACAGCAGAATAACTAGATAACTGCCTGCGTTCATTGCTCGACAAACATGTCCCAGCCACCAAGTGCAGAGTATCAATTCAAAAGTGTTATCCATGGTATATCAGTGTTACGGACCAGCTTCCCATTGCTGAAAGAGACCGACGTAAAGCTGAGACGCTTTGGGTTTCCACCAGACTCACTGTTCATAAGCAAGTCAAAAGTCACTAAGAAGAACGTCACAAACATAGTCCATGCAACAAAATCAGCCTACTACAGTACTAAGATCATGGAAAGTTCCAGCTGCAAAGAGCTCCTCGAGATTACTAACAAGCTAATGTCAAGGAACAAGAGTACACCTCTTCGAACTATCTTCTCTCTAGTCGACCCTCCTGAACCGTTTGCAAATGTCTTCCGTGACAAAGTACAAACCATTAGAGATAGGCTTGACAACACATTTTCACTTGCCACTTCCTCACCATACAGTTGGGATGCAGAATTTCAGCGGCAACCATTATCAGCATTAGAATCTGTCTCTATGGATTTAGTACTTACGATCATTTTTGAAAACTGCCATTGCAAAGCCTCTGCTGAAGAAACCAACACTCGATCATAACGATTTAAAGAATTACCGCCCAGTTTCTAATCTCCCATTCATTTAAAACAATATTAGAGAAGGTTGTTATATCCCAACTTATATCTCATCTGAATTCAAACAGTCTTCATAGCAATGTACAATCTGCATATCGCCCTTGCCACTGCACTGAAACTGCTCTCCTAAAATTAGTTAATGACACTCTTTCTGCTTTGGACAGCGGAACGATTGGTCCTCACCGACCTTGATTTGTTTGCAGCATTTGACACAATAGACCATGCTATAATACTTCACCGTCTCCAGCATAAATGTTTCATTCATGATACAGCCTTACTGTGGTTCAAGTCCTACTTGGTCAACAGGACACAAATTGTATCTGTAAATGTAATAACTCCAACCCAGTTGATCTATGTTGTGTGGTCCGCAGGGGTCTGTTCTTGGACCTGTTCTCTTCATTCTATACATTCAGTCGCTCTGAAGTGTCATAAATCATCATCCAGTGTCTCAACAATTGTACGCTACAAATCTAGCCACCCAACTGAAGTTGATGCTACCATCCAAGGTGTAGAGAGGTGCATTTCTGATATGAAATCATGGATGACATGTAACAAGCTGCAGATGAATGATGATAGAACTGAGGCCATTCTGATTACCTGACAAAGACTTTCTCATTCACATCCTTTACTTTAAGCAATAAATATCAGTAACACCAACATACAATTCACACAGTCAGTACAAAACTTAGGTGTCACTCTGGACAGTACTATCCCGCTGCAACAACATGCCATGAACATATGCAAGTCTGCATATCTTTAGCTGAGACGCATCATCTCCATTCGCAAATATCTTTCCGTTGAGGACTGTAATCATTCCGCTGTCAAAGCAGAAAGAGTGTATGTTCATTAATATTTTCAAGACCGGACTAATTTGACTCATTTATGTCTGACTCATCTCAATATCTACTTCAGAAACGTCAAAAAGTACAAATCACAGCTGATCGGATCATTCTTAGAGTATGATGATCAGAGCACACGTCCCCGCTGCTCTGTACCCTACACTGGCTATCCATTCGATCCAGAATCAAACAGAAAATTTGTTCTCTGTGCTACTTTTCAATGACTGACTCCAATCCAACATACCTATCCGACCTCACACATGTATTACGTTCCTCTTCTGACAATCGTATACTCATTAATCCCACTACGAAAACGAATTCATATGGACAACGTTATTTGGTATACCAGAGCTCAGCAACGTGGAATGAATTGCCACTGAAATAAGACACATAGACACAGTGATTTCATTCAAGAGTGCTTTTAAAACTCCCTTATGTCGACTACAAGAATAAACTTAAAGACCTAATAATGTTCCCGACCTGAAATATTTACAGCATGTTTTTATGTTTTTTAATTTCATGGTGTTTGTTTTTCTGTAATAATATCATTATATATATTTCTATGTTATAGGTGTTGTCTAATGTTGTAAAGCGCTTAAATCTTCTAATGATTAGGCGTTATACAAATTCCTCATTAATTTTAATAATAATAATAATAATAATAATAATAATAATAATAATAATAATAATAATATTATTATTATTATTATCGTTTTAAAGACAGACAATAATGATGATTATGTTTCGAACATTTTTGCACTTCCTTCTTTACACCAATAGCGATCCGATACAAAATACGAAATAACACATAATGCATCGACTGAGTCAAATCAGTGTCATTAACATAAACATAATTCAGCCAAGGTGTCCCTAATTATTCGTCCAAAACATGAACTGTAGATTAGTCTCTAAGATCTTTACACATTACACCATAAAGAGCGTCAAAATTGGTGCAGCTTTGTTTGCATACTGAGTGAGGTATATACTTGTTGGTTTACTTTGATGTTCTTTTCGTATAGGCCGAAGATCTCGAAAATACTATGCCGGCAGACGAGTCAAGATGAATTGGACTAAGATTCTTTTTCCCCATATATATGTGTATGTGTGTGTGAAAGAGCCCTAAAATTGACTCTTGTTCTCTGGGATTTGCAAAAACTGATTCAAAAATACATATTAATATTTAAAGTTCTTGTCAGTATATGTTCTCATTGGTCATATTGTATATTATACATTCGCATTTCAGAGCTTGTGTGACTATTAAGGGTGACTACTACAACCACCAGGAATATACCCAGCATGTGATGAAACAGGCAGGAGAGGTGTTCTCTGCTAATGAGCAATGTGAGCTCACGTATGGGAAGAGATCTGTCGTTTGTGAGGTATTCTGTTGTGTGCGTGTATAAGCGTTGATGTATGTGCTTTTAGCGAACTACTGGGAAGATGACTGCCTGCTCAAAATTAAATGTTATTTATTTGTAAACTTCTGTATATGTTGCCAATATGAGATGTAGGCTGGACACTATGTTAAGCATCCCTTTATATGTGTATGAATGTTTTACCGGTTCTGCATTTATCCTGACACTCTGACACTAAATCGGATGATGTAATAGTAATATGAATAATCCATCATTCGTGCAGAAATGTCAAACTAGTTCCAACTACCATGCTTTTGTCGTGACAACACACTGGTGTGGTTTTTGTAGCACACATGTAATAACATATAATGGATATCTTCTGGCACCCATGGTTGTCCAACAACACATTTTGTACCAGAACTAAACGTTCCTCTAAGCTGATGTTCTTGATACACCTCGATGTCTCAGAGGCAGTGTTTTATTTGGAAACTAGAGCGAATGTAACCATCTTAGTGCGTTTGTCTCCAAAACGCAGGAGTTGTTATCTAATAACGGGACTGGATATGACGGTAAAACACGAACCACAATGCAACGGAACTGGCCGATGTGGGGTAAAGTGTAGTTGCAGAAGAAAGCTTGTTTGCTTAGCTTTGCATTGACATAAAATATGTGACCGGAAGTTTAATAACTGCCTAAACAAACAGTTACTGGCATTGCCACTTTAAATGTGTCATTGAGCTGTTATTGTAGATATTGTTATCAGTAAATCAATAATTTTTGTTATATCTCTGATAGAACGTGACGAAATACTAACCACTCAAAACTATTACCTGTATTTAAAGGAAAGCAACGTTAAAGCCATAACAGAACATAAATTGATTACAAAGATATACATGACTATGTTCACCTTATAGAATATAATTCATCTTATTACATGCCGCGTTGAAACAAACATTTTACATATCCATGACTTTATCTGTATTTAAAGTTTTTCCTATTTTTACTTTCCATTTTGAACAATTAACTGAAATGGCAGCATCCTTATAAAATAGACTACTGTGACCTACATTTCAATAATGGAGACTTTAGTTTTGCATTCAACTCATGACACGTATGACGTTGGTATACTAAGACCATTGTATAGCGTCTCTAGTTATAGCGAGAGGGTTGTTCTTGATGATCCCTACTACCTCAGGTCAGTAGCCATACGTTATGGCCCATGTTGAATGCCTCGCTAACTTGCGTCTTATCTTGGATGTGTAATGTTGATTTGGTAGACATTGCTAGTGCTAGCATAGCGAATTAGACGATGACATGCATCTTTTGTATTGCCACAGTCTTACAAAAAAATCTAGCCTCTTGTGACTATAATTGTATATTTTTCTGGTTCTGTTTTGTTTTTGCTTTTAACATTGGCCGTAAGAGTTTTTCGGTATGCGTTCATACGTATTTTACCTAGAATCATACAACTTGGTTATTGGGGGAAGTTTATTATCAAGTTATCAAAAAACACGTTACTACACCTTATTAACAAGAATGTCGCTGGGACATAAATTGTATCATCTACCAATATGAGTTCATTTTTTACTTTTATGATCACATATATAAATCAATACTAGACCGATATACCTCCTAACCTATTAGAAATTCCCTTCGTGGTCGTTGCAGTTAGAAATATAAATAGATAAACTAATTCATTGGTATGATTTCCATATTAATAACTTTATATTTATTTTTGATCGGATGACGTTAGCAGTTTGAGAGGGTACCATCGACAATTTCCACCATAAAACAAGTGACATGTTACAAGCAATAGTAGCGACATGACTAAAGGTGTTACAACAATGTTAAAAATCTACATCAAGAACACACACACACACACACACACACACACACACACACACGGACGCCCCAAAAATGGGTCCCTGCATCCATGTTGGCAATCTTGTCAGGTTTAGAGTCATTGGCTTTCTTCAAGCACATAATCCGTAATTATTAGAACCTACTGCTTTAATAGCGGATTTAAAGCACGTGAGAACATATTTACCTAATGTTACAATAGTGGTAATAAAGTGTTACCCATGAGTGGAAATGTCAGATTTCATTTCACATCACCGCTTTTACGCCAGATGTTATCAATGCATAACGTAATTACCCAAATTAATACACGCAATACCGATTACAGCTGATTGCTTGCGCATGAAAATGAATATTGCTATAACAGTAACCTTAAAGAGATACTCTTGCACTGTTGGTTTATTTTATTACAAAGGAGATATAAGAAATCAGGTACCTTTGAATATGACTTTTTGTTTTATCTAAACCACGAAATCTAAAACCTACTAAAATACAACGGTTTAGAACAAACCTCAAAGTTTTTTTTCCAGATTTCAACAATTTCCAAATTCAATCTTCAACAGGTAGAGTAATTCCAAAAGGAAATCTGGCGTATGCAGTGTCTAGTTGCACAACACAAAATAAAGTCTTGGTGAATCGTTAACAAATCAGATGTTTCTAATATGTGTTGATTAGAGTTTCATAAAAATTAAAGTAAAATCCAGTTAACAGCAAAGCAACCGAGACACATATTCCTTCCGCCCTCATCACGTAAATGGACTACCCCGAAGCTAGCTATTGTATTCCAAAGACAAACATAAGTTATAGGCTGTTTGCAAAATGTTAGAGGAAATAGTCCCATTCTATACATTTAGTCATCGGGATCAGAGCCAGGTCAGTTTTGCATTTATAATAACATAGCTCTAGACTAAAATAACTCGATTAGTGGCTGGCTATGAGAATTCAGACACTTCAAGCTATACCTAATTTTAAATCTTCTTTTTTAAAGACTCCTATTGAAAACATCTGCAGTTTCATGAGATGTACGGATCCAAAAACAAGCGTTTGCGAAGAGGGATATTATATTGCATCAAGAGGAACCGCATGTGGATCACTTAAGGTAATTCCTCCTTTTCACAATTTCTCTACAAAAATGCAAATGCAATTCTAAAGTTATACAATTCTAATTTACCCGATGTTCCGATGGCCGTTTATAGCAAAAGGATATTCCGTTAGATAACTAAATTATATTTTTGGGCAAATAATGTCTAATTGTGAAACATGAAGATTGCAAAAGATTGCATGATGTTCTAGAAGACATTACACTGTAATCTGGTTTGTTAGCAGCCATGTGAGCCTCTTGACAGTTAATATATTAAGATCTTGTTAACAGAAACGGAAAGGATTTCCGAAATTACGCTTTCTATTACAAATGCAGAAATTATTATTATTATAATATATATATATATATATATATATATATATATATATATATATATATATATATATATATATATATATATATATATATCTTCTTTTTGCTAGTGGTGCAGAGACGGAAAGTGTGTTTCTAAAGACTAGAATTAGGTGAGTTGGAACGAATAGAACTTACCATGCCAAACTCGGAAACATCATATGATGTAGGTTTAAATTCTTCTCAGACCAGGCATGACATGCAACCAATAGAAGTTACATTGACAATGAATTGTGTTGTACGCAATATAGCCTTTCACGTGTTTATATTCAGTTAAACAGCACACAAGTACCAAAAACAACATTCATAAAGACGTTGTTAAATTTATAACTTTTAAAAAATTAAATCGGCTATTAATAAGCGAAACGTTTGAATTTGCTGTTTATTAGATTACAATCATCGGGATGATGATTATATTCCCTGTAAGTATTCTACACCCCTGTAAGGTTGAAAGATAAGTGCATGAAAGTTCTCGTAGATTTTTCGAGAAATCAAGATTATATATTAAAGCACGCCTTTCATTTTACAGGACCAAGATGTCTAATACATGTATCAGACGGGAAATGTTGCAGTACTTTCCAATTGGATTATATATATCTTGTTGTTTAGTTTCCAGTATTTCAATGACATTGTTATAAATGCAATCTATATTGATGAATATTATATTCCAACTGACACGTAGATAATTGCTGAAAGTCTCGTTTTATATATGTTCATATTTGACATAGTAGTGCATAGTATATACTGCGGTTATGTTTCGCTGGGTACAAATTTGAAAACATGTATTGGTCGCACCTAACCACTGATTCAAAGAAATCAACATATATATGTGATGCAAAAGTCAACTCTGCGTTACTCATTTATTTTTAAAAAAATATAAAACGCTCGACCATTTTCTTAGTGAAATATATTACTCAAAAAATATTTCCGTTTAGTTGGGTTTATTTTATTTGAAATCTCTTGGAAAAGAGATTTAATCATTGGGTCCTCTCACTGCCGATATCGCCATATTTTGAGATGGTAATTGATGTAACAAAAGTACTAGGAACTTGAGGTATGTACTCGCTTTATTGAAAATGACAATAACAAAGTGACCTCACACAACGGGACTTAAATGCTCATTTATATCATTCCATCATCAGAGGATGCTAATCTGGAGAATATATGAACGAAAGAAAACAAAAGATCTCATTTTCAGCAATTATATGTGATTAAAAAGTTAAGCTGAAACATGACCAATAAAATGAATAACTACATCTAGCATTGATACATGCTCACATTTTCATCTAGTTACATGTAGAAGTATTTCCTGCTATAAAACCGATTATCTGATGACTTTTGGCCCAATAGGCCGAGTGGTTTAAAGCGCTCACCGTTACGGATCCCAGCCATCTCACCTATGTCTGCGTCGGTTCGAGTCTCGGGCTCGGCCAGTGTGGGAATGTGAGAAAGGTTGCCATTAGCGTCTCGTGGGTCAGTGGTTCTTTCCAGGGGTTTCCGGGGTTCTTCCTCCACCATTTATACTGGCCGCCATGTATAGCCTATCTTGTACTGAAATTGGCGTTAAACCCCATAAAAACAACAACAAAACTCTCTCCCCATATCCTAAACCGTGTTCCACAATTGAGAAGTCCGTTTCTCCAAACTCATTACCGACTTACTGAACATTATTGTAAGCTGTATGTAGCAAAAGTTTATTTCAATGGAAACCTCAACATATATATGCACCATTTCCATCATATATTGAAACGATTATATTTTAATCTTTCCAGTTTAATTCTTTTTTTTTACTGAATGAAATGTTCCATCCGTTTACGAAAATATAACGTTGTACCTCATTTTGAAAGTCTGTGTCATTTGCTTCCTTTAATCTTCATATTTATTTAGCTCAGTGTAGGGTTTCTCATGTGAGTTTTATTCTAAGCAAGAAAACTGTGCCATTTTATTTAATTGAATCTTAATTAAATAAAACTTTCGGTTTCTATCTTGAATAAGACACATATGTTTGCGCCTGAATGTAAATGCACATAACAGCTTTGTACAGTTCGTCCTGTCCTAGGGGCCCGGGTGTCCGAGTGGACTAAAGAGTTTGCCTGTACGGATCACTGATATCTTACCTGTTCATCTGGCTGCAAGTTTTTGCTAGGACAGTGTCGACATGCAAGCAACTTTGTCAATAGCTTCCCCTGGTTTTGGAGGTTGTTTCTCCACCTAAATATATGGGTAGCTATATTTAGCGTAGTATGTCCTGAAAAATGGTGCAAAACACCGCAAAACCAAACGAAATATATTATACATTTCAGCTAAAGTACAATGCTCCTTTATCCTGGAATAAATAATTTTCATTCGGAATTTTTTTCTCCGAGTTGAATGAGTAGTCTTTGAAATACTCCTGAAAAGTGATTTAATCTCCAAATGTGTTTAAATAATTTAAATTTTAAGTTCATTTAAACATGTCGTAGGTATCATATTTATCTATTATTTCAAACAGAGTTCCTCCTGCTGTGCCTTGTATGTGTATATGATATAATTTTATAGCTGATCAGGATCTTCCACTACTACTAATCATCACGGACATAATTTGTTAAAGGTTCATGTTCTAAACCCAGAATATTTAAACATGCATCATGTGATAATCCAGCAAAACTTGTATTAACCTAACTTTGGAAATTCATTGCATAATAATATATAGATTGATTATACAAATATACAGTCAACGACAGGATGTCAAAGGATGCATGCTTGTTATTGAAAGACTGATGTGGCTAATGAATTTGATGATATACTGATGCCATTATTCAAATCATTTTAACCGACTGGATATATTATAACATATTTGGATAAGCCGCTTAACTGAGTTTATTACTTTTATATTTGGACGTACATCGCATTTTGGATTTAACTCCTCAGATCTGTTTTATAATTAAATGAAATGATGCAAGATTGGCAATGAGTGTCACATCTGACATTGTTTCAACTGTCTGCATGACACTTATCTTAATAGTACTAATGGGTTATGTATAGAGTGATAATTCATTTATACAAGAACTATTTGCTCTTAGGCCACTTATGAAAATGCTTCAATAAAAGGTATGTAAAATGTTAATAATAATTGAATATAATGTTAGCCGTTTCATTCCCGAAAAACTGCTCCAGTGGCATTAGTGGTAAGAGCGTCCGCCTCGGATGCGGGAGGCGTGTTCGAACCCGGACAAGTCATACCAAATACATAAAAGTGGTACTAGCAGCTGTCTCGCTTGGCGTTCAGCATTTTGAGGTTAATGCTCGGACAGGTTGGCCCGATGGCATGGTGATGTGATTGGATGGGACATGACGGTACATGTGTGCACCCTGATGCATCAGTACTAGACATCATTATAATTTTCCACACTGTAGACATCGTAACAATGTAACTGAAAAAAGGGTAAAATTATGTTAAAGATCATAATCACACGCGCACACACACACGTTTTGTTAACCAAGGCTTTTAGTTTTGACATGCTTTTGTTTAATAAATCTCGTTGTGTAGAATTCAGAGTGCACGATAAGACAAATGTAGGATTGCAATAAAAGCCATCTGCCTATTGTTTCCTTTAATACACAAATAACGTGTTCGTGTATATATGTTGTTGAAAGATTTTAAACGACACCACTTTACAAGTCTTGATTTGTCTTAATCAGGTGTTAAAACATAATATTTAGATTCGGTACATTAAGCACAAACATGACCAACAAAAGTGATGGTAAAGATGGGAATATATACAGGAGGGAAGACACGATAAAATCTAATTGAAATGTGCAGGATATTGTGTCAGTTGTTGACAAAACGAGAAAATAAAAGGACGGAAAATGTTGGCGATTTAACGTGATTAGTATGTAAATGAAATTACATGTATCGCTTCAACAGAGCTATCAAATAACATTTCCTTAATCAGCATAATATTTCTTCCAAAACACAAGAAAGATGTACTATTAACTTTGTACACAGTTCAACGGCAACGTACAGTTCATATAATGATTACTCCGTGTTTAGAGTGTAACAGCAACAGACAGGTTCCAAGTATAGTTTCTACACTGACTTTACCAAGTTTCGTGTACTCGGCAATCAATATCAGCATGTATCATAATTAAAACATATTACAGCCAAATATTCCATCAAGTTTACCAAATAAATTGAAACAAATAATAAACTACATAATGTATATTCACCGAAATATAGTATACAATAAAAGAATAAAAGTAGTACCATTTTGTCATGTTTTGTCAAAATTATATAACAAAATGCTGCTCGTATATTCTGATTAAGTTCTGCTAATAAGATACAAGATCGCCCCAATAATATGCATGCATAGTGCCCATTTTATAAATTAGCATATACCTTGCTTAAGATAAGCATGCATCCCAATTATATATGGTCTTCAGAGTAAAAACAAGTTCAGCCAATCACATACAAGATTATCTCAGTGATATGCATAGATCTCATTCAGTATGGGACTCAAATTCGATCAAAGAGATACATGCATATATTTAATATTTAGTTCAAATTGGATCAGAAATATGGCACACAGAGTGGTACTAAAATCAGCCAATCAAATGCCAGAACACTTCCCTACAATGTATAGATCTTGTTCATTTTTTTTCAACTCGTCCATGAGTTTAATAATATCGGCATATATACTAAGTAACAACATACTTTGCTTCGGAAATATGGCCTCCAACAATACATCAATGTTATTAAAAAAGAAGCCAACGTAACTCATTAACATGCAAACATCGTGTTTATTATCTTGTTTGTACATACGTGTTTGTTATTAACCCATAGTTCACGCTTGGATGACAATTGACCAGAATTGTGAATTACATAGCAGTAATATGACCTTTTACCAGGGAAGAGACACATTTAAATAATAATAATAATAATAATAATAATAATAATGAAGACATTGTATAGCGCATAATCTTTAGAAGCTATAAGCGCTTTACAACATTAGACAACACCTATAAGATAAAAACATATAATGATATGATTAAAGAAAAAACACCATGAAGTTAGAAAACATTAAAAAACATACTGAGAATATTTAAGGTAAGAAACATTATTAGGACTTTAAGTTCGTTCTTGCAGTCGAAATAAGTGAGTTTTGAGAGCCCTCTTGAATGTGATCACTGTGCCTTAGTGTCTAAGTTCAGTGGGCAATGCATTCCACGTTGATGGGCCCTGGTATGCAAAAGAACGCTGTCCATATGATTTTGTTTTCATAGTGGAAATAATGAGCATACGATTGTCAGAAGAGGAGCGTAAGTATCTTGCTGGTGTGTATACGTGGGTGAGGTCGGATAGGTATGTTGGACTAGAGTCTGACAGTGAAACGTAACACAGAGAACAAATTTTGTGTTTGATGCTGGATCGAATGGATAGCCAGTGTAGGGTACAGAGCAGCGGGGAGGTGTGCTCTGATCGTGGTACTCTAAGTATGATCCGAGCAGCTGTGTTTTGAATTTTTGGAGGTTTCTGAAGTAGATATTGAGATGAACAAGACAAAATTGAGTTACAATAGTCCAGATTTGAAAGAACTAATGAACACACACGTGTTTTAGTGGCATCAAATGAAAGATTTTTGCAATTTGAGCCGATGCGTCTCAGCTCAAGATATGCAGCCTTGCATATGTTCATGACATGTTGGTGCAATGTGAGAGTACTGTCCAGAGTAACACCTAGGTTTCGTACTGATTGTGTGAATTTAACGTTGGTGTTGCTGATATTTATTGTTTGATGTAAAGGATGTGAATGAGAAAGTCTTTGTGTTGTGATCAGAATGGCCTCAGTGTTATCATCATTCATCTGCAGCTTGTTACATGTCATCCATGATTTCACATCAGAAATGCACCTCTTTACACCTTGGATGATAGCATCAACTTCAGTTGGGTGGCTAGATTTGTGTATTGGGGTGTCATCAGCGTACAATTGTTGAGACACTGGATGCTGATCTATGACACTTGAGAGCGACTGAGTGTACAGAATGAAGCGAAAAGGTCCAAGAACAGACCCCTGTGGAACACCACAACATAGATCAATAGGGCTTGAGTGTCAGTAAGGCTGTATCATGAATGGCAAATACATGGTGAGGTAATATATCATGGTCTATTGTGTCAGATGCTGCAGACAAATCAAGGAGGGTGAGGACTGTAATGTTTCCGCTATCCAACGCAGAGAGAATGTCATTAACTACTTTTAGAAGATTAGTTTCAGTACTGTGGCCAGGGCGATATGTATATTGTACATTGCTAAAAAGACGGTTTGAATTTAGATGATATACAAGCTGGGATAGAACAACCTTTTCTAAGATATTTGATATGAATAGGAGATTAGAAACTGGGCGGTAGTTCTTTAAAACGTTATGGTCTAGTGTTGGTTTCTTCAGCAAAGGCTTTACTATGGCAGTTTTGAAAAATGATGGGAATTCCCCGGATGAGAAAGAGGTATTAATAACATCAGTTAGTGAAGGCAATACTTAATCTAAGTACTCAAGCAGCAGTTTTGTTTTAACTGGATCAAGTTCACATGACTTTGGTACACTCATCATCAGGATTGTACGTAACAAATCCATAGAGTCAGGTTTAAATGCTGCTAATGGGTGCGGCTCAAATTCTGTATCCCAACTGTATAGTGACGAGTCAATTGAAATTGTTGTGTCAAGTTTATCTCTAATGGTTTGTACTTTGTCAAGGAAGAAATTTTGCAAACATGTCCGGAAGGTCGACTGGAGAGAAGGTAGTTGGAAGTGGTGTAGACTTGTTCCTTGACATTAGCTTGTTAGTAATCTCGAAGAGCTCTTTGTATCTGGAACTTTGCATGATCTTAGTAGTGCAGTGGGCTGATTCGCTGCATGGATTACATTTGTGACATTCTTTGTAGCGGCTTCATAGATTTGCTTATGAATAGTGAGTCTGGTGGAAAGCCAGAGCCCTTCAGCTTTGCGGCGGTCTCTTTTAGCGGTACGAAGCTGGTCCCTAACACTGCTATACCATGTAGAACACTTTTGAATTGATACTCTGCACTTCGTAGCTGGGACATGTTTGTCAAGCAATGAACTCAGGCAATTATCGAGTGGTTCTGCGGTAGGAGGTAAGCAAGTTCTTAGGTTAGCTTGGATATCGTGCATTATTTTGGTTATATTTATCATATGTATGTTTCGCTTAGTAGCAGATAAAGGTGGAGGGTTAGGGACTGATACGTCAAGATGGCATATAATGCAGAGGTGATCTGATGCAAAGTCATGGGATACCAGGGAGGACCGTATAATGTTATGATCAGGTCTATGAAGAATCCAGTCTAAAATGTGACCATGTTTATGGGTGGGTTGGTTAACTGACTTTTGAGGTTGAAAACATTAATGGAATCTATGAGTTTTGATGTATTTGAGTTTCTGGGACAGACAAAATTAAAGTTAAAATCTCCAAGAATAATCAGGTTGCCACCTATCGCATTTCCATAGTCCAGGAGATTCTGAAACTGTCACCAAAAAGAGAGAGTCAGCCAGCTTGCTTTTTTTCTACTAGGATGAGGGCGGTATAGGCAGAAAAAATGGACGGAACTTTGCTCCAGAGTGAGTGTGGTTTGGTCTAATTCAAACGATGTGTGGTTTAAATTGAATGTTGTGGTGTGGTTAAGACGTTTGATGATGGAGTTCTTTGTGATGACAGCAATTCCACCTCCGTGATAATTACGGGGGAACGACTTGATGGAGTAACTAGTGGGTGTTAGATCCGCACACTTAGGCTCATCGCCTGATGTTTTTAGCCATGTTTCTGTCAGGAAAAATACGTCAATATTCTGGTCGTTGATAAAATTAACTATTTCTATGCGCTTTTCCGGTGGTTCTTCTGAGTGGGCATTGGATTATGCAATGCGCAGATGTATTTCTTGGATAGTTGACACAAAGGTTGACGAATTAATAGGGATTTGAATTAGGTTATCTAAATTAATGGTCTTTTTTTTTAAATTGTTGATCCGAAATAAGTGAGATAACTGGAATTCTTCTTCTGGTTCTAAGGCGACCAGCTTTGAAACAAGGTTTCTTTCATTGCCTCTGTTTGCATTTAGGTAATGATGAATGTAGTCCCAGTTCTTTTAGTCTAGAGCACAATGTAGTGTGGAGAGCCAAGGAGTGATCATTTAAAGCAATTAATGAGGGTCCATCGTAGCATAAAAGGGTTGACTAGCGAGTATCACGTGACGGCGGTTTGTTAAAAGACAGTGGAGCAAGACAGCTGAGAAAAAGTCTAATTGTTCTCATTTCCAAAACAAAGAGATGAAGAAACACATACGACTTTAACAGCCAATACATAATGAACACAATAACGAAGATGAAAACAGGCAAGAAGCACAAATATGATGAAAATGGCACTAAAAAACGGAACAGCTGCTTCAAGCCGGTTAAGCGACAGCGGTCATCTTGTTTAAATGCAAGGTAATATAATAGAAAGTTCTGATCAAGTTACACAATAGACAGCTGATGACTGACAACAGACTATGAATGCTTAGTTTTATGAAAGCAACATGATATTGAGAATTCATTTATCGTATTGATTTATTTATGGCTATTACACTTTGTGGACTTTGTATGGAGCCCTCTATTTTTCCAAAAATGAAATTCCACCAGTACACATAGAAGCAAAACATCAGATAATGTTGTTTTTGAGATCCCGTACGTGTGTGTACAGTATTTTCCGTATATACTGGGATAGATCAATATAATTTCTAAAGTAACTGACTTGCATTGTACATTGTAGTACAAATCCTTGTTTCCGAGCCGTACGTTTTAGGATATCTTACAGTGATAACAATGGCAATCACTGTAACAATGCTAAGCTGGTATGGTTGTTTGCTTTAAAAATGTAATTGTTTGAAACTTGCATATACATAAAATACCATTTAACATTAACTTTTATGAAGATGATAAAACAAACCAAAAAAAAGACCCAAAACAACACGTTTGAAAAGCGTTAAATTCAAATGCATTGTTTAATAAAACATATTTCATTGTACCTCTATTCTTAGCAAGAATCACATGCAAATTATGGTATGCAGTATATTATCTATTGTATTACTGCATGTATTAGACAATAGTATAATCTACGTTTAGTTTGGATTTTTATAATTTCAAAAATTAAGGTAAAGTTATTTAGAGAGAAGAGTCAATGAATGTTGTTTTCTATTAAATATAATCATTCAAATTTCATGCAGTACTTCGTTACAGAATGACTTACATCAACTGTAGTCTATGTCCAGACATATAAACATGCAAAACACACAATTTTAGTTTGCATCTATATCAAGAAAATATCATGTTATGCCTGAATAAAACAACAAATAGAGCGCACATTATCATTAAAATATCCTTAATCATGATAATGTTTTCTAAAATTATGACACAAACAAATGTATTGTTTACTTTATGCAAAATTCAACAGTAACATGAACGTTCCATATAATGATTACACCGTACCTGTTCTACTGCAATAATAGACATGTTCCAGTTCCAGTTTTTACACTGACTATACCATGTTTAGATATACAGAATGGTGTGAAGTTTTAATAAGAAAAACGTGAATAAGCCATTACCTATTAGAATGAAGTTCATGTCGTTATAGTATGCGAGACTAATGTGACATTATTCAAAATATAAAATCCCTACCTTACATATATAATTTGGGACTTGCAAAAATCTTTTATCTCTATGGTATTATTGATTTTACACCTGAACAAATATTAGTTTACTTAGATACCTAGGGGGAGAATTTCGTATTTATCTGAATTGCACGTGAGTATTGGCAAGTACAGATGGAGAAGTGGATTAACATATATGTTTCATTTATTTTAAACCGTAGATAGATCTTATGGATTAGACCTAGCCTAGGAGCATTTAGAAAATTCCTATGAGAATGCCTATTCATTTAGGCAAATGAACCGTCTCTTACACCCATACACATATACGTCAATATATTCTTATCTGACCAGTTCTGTTGTGTAATTCATGTACCGCACCTGCCTCTTTATTGAGACAATATAACCCTTGCTTTAATCCAGACACATATACATCAATACGTGCTTTCATTTGTCCACACACACACACACTTATATATATATATATATGTTATAAATGTACTCATCATTAGAGCCTTGTGTGCATATTGTATTATAGCAGTATAACAATTTCTAGTTTCACATCGCATTAGTTTTCTAAATACACCCCTTTACTGGAAAAAAGGTATATAGATAATTGTACAAAGGTCGTTGTAGAACGCCTCATGGAATATTGAACAGCAGACCAGAGGAGCTTCCTCTTTAATTAAAGTTATAAGTATTATTAATATTATCATTTTGAATATATTTATTAGTATTATATTATATTTATTATTATTATTATTATTATTATTATTATTATTATTATTAAGAAAGATGATAATTATTGGGATCAGTTGTTCAGAATGGGATGTGCGGCGGTGGGTGGCTTACAAAAACAAATAGTTTGCAGTTGTCAAATACGAGATGAAGACAAAGTTTGATTACTATCTTTCACACACACACACACACACACACACACACACACACACACACACACACACACATGTTCCTTTCTTTCGGTGTGCCCTGGCTACCTAACAGTAGATTGCGAGTTGTTAAATTCGAACTTTTAATATTTCCTATTTTACTCTTTGTGTTTATATGGTCAAGCTTCTTAAAACCGATGTGTTTTTAGTTTTGTGTACTTTTGTATTCTTTTTCTAAGACCAGCAGTTAACCTTAGTAATTGCTATAAAATAGGTACATGCTTGTGTACAGGCAACTAAGCACACGTTTTATTTATGTATTTAGCATAGATGGTCGTATTTTGTGTTGTAATTTCCATCGACGATGCTCTAAAATACATCATTTCCTTTAAATGCACTTCTAGATCTGACACAAATCTGAAGTGATACTATCAGACATATGCAATCCCTTCTGCTCTTATAGACTTTTGATTTTCCTATCTCTCTGTTCTGGTCTCTAAATTAATAGGCGTACAGATGAAAATAACTACTTTAATTAGTAACATGAGGGCAAGCGTAATATATCCGCGGATGAATATGAGTCGTGGCAAACAAATAATAAACCAGCACCTGAGATCTTTGGAAAGGTCGCAACTTCACCATATTGTCAACATTAAAATTGGTTTAAATCCTTTTGCATAGAAAAAACAAAAACAATACGACACTGCATTATAAATTATTTTTATGGTAGATGGCTCTGGTGCTTGTTTTGTAACGTCACAATTTTTAATATCCCCAACCAGTCTTGTTTGATCCCCCTCGGTATACGAGGTCATAAATGGATGGCCTCTGCAATCTTTTTGAAGACAGTTAAGGTGCAGAGCTTTCACTAGTTGGGATTGAATAAACTTTGCATCAACTATATTACTGTTCATTTTTAGAAGAAAAAAAAAAAAATTTTTGTCAGAAGAATAAATTCACTTTCATGATCATGCTGACAGTATACTAGAACACTAAGCTCACATATGTCAGGAATCTCAGGCAGCAACATTAATGACAAACAAAAACACAGTATCTGACATGTTTTTGTTATTGATGTCACTGGGAGGATTCACTAATGGAAGTGATCAAAATTGTAACTTCGACATATATTGTTTGGAAGCCTTCTAAATAGTCTATAAAAACGTTCTATGGCATTTCTCAGAGTAGTGTTTCATCGATAACATGTATTTAATTAATGTGTATGATATATTAAAATATATTCCTGCAGGGTCAGTGAGCATTGCACCCATGTAGTAGGGCTCATTAAGTCACTACAGGGTTTCAAACTACATAACTTCACCACTTTTCCTGACCAGTTGATCTGCACAAGCATACCTCAGCAGTGGCATGTGTCAAGGGGATCGAAAATAAAAAAATAAAACCAGTTTCACTGAACTATATCGTGCTTGCCAGACCGATAAAGAATTGGAAAAGGAAGGCATTGGTTTGCCAGACCGATAGAAACAAAAAGTATGAATTTAAAATACAAATGGTTTACCAACATAAATACTTGTTTAAAGTCTTATTTAAGATGGAACATAGAGGTTAATATGTATTACTTCCACATTAAAATAAACACAACAAACAATGTAGGTTTAATACTTTGTATTTATTTATCATGATTATGTAACATGCTTGAATTGATACGTGATGGAAAAATATTCATGTAAATGTATAATACAATGCCATCAAATAGTAAAAGTAATACGGTGTGCGTTGAGAATATGTGCAAACCTTATAGATGTCTTAAATATTCATTGATACGAAGTAAACACTGAAACAACATTGTTTAACACGATCATTTTATTACATTTCAATTACATTTAGAGTAGGAAAGTGTGTGAAAAGGTCATGTCTCATCTGTCTAGCCTGAATGAAAAGGATATGTCTCATCTGTCTAGCCTGAATGAAAAGGACATATCTCATCTGTCTAGCCTGAATGAAAAGGACATGTCTCATCTGTCTAGCCTGAATGAAAAGGACATGTCTCATCTGTCTAGCCTGAATGGAGCACCCCGAAAATGTAGATTGTCAGTAAACATTTCTAAAGTATCAACACTTCTAGGAGACGGGCATATCGGGTGATTATTATCGTAATAAGTACTATCCAATAATAGTATATTCAGTGTTCATACTTAACGAACACAAGACTGTGTTAATACCTCTGCGACAAGAGCTTCTCCGTTGTGTTTACCAAATGAGTTCAAACCACTCAGTGAGAACACAAAGTGCATAAATCCATGTTACACTGAGGTATAGACAAGAAATGAGGCCTTATCAGACAACTTGTTTCAGGAGAGAAAATAATAAAGACTTACAACATTAATTTTGGGAAAGAAAATCAAGAAATTCTAAATCCAGTAAAACGTTTATTAACAGTTTGATTTTAAAAATTGACGTGAAAGTCAAAGCTCTTGAACATGGTAAAAAGACACAAAAAACTGCTAAACAAAAGTGTCTTGAAATGGTTTCCTTCTAGGTATTTCCATGAGTGAGGCTTTGTGTTTAATAATGAATTTAAAGTTTTGGGTGCCTCGCCTGATGGGAAACTATGTGGCCATGGAGTATGTGGAACTGTAGAAATTAAATACCCCTTCTGTGCTTGAAAAATGACCATTACAAGCCATACAACGATGTACCAGATTTATGTTTACAGAATCATGTGCATGTGTCATTAAGAAAACGCATAGCTACTATGCTCATATTCAACGCCAACATGTGGTTATAGTTTATGAATTTTGTAAATTCGTTGTTTACACATAAGAGGATATGGATGTTGAAACAAATTAAACCAGACTTTGAATATATGACTTCAATGTTACAAATGTTAGCTGAATTTTACAGTGATTATGCATTTTCATATATGCAATCTTCCGAATAAATGATTAAAATACTTTTCAGTCTGGGTAGAAACACTTTATAATTCATATCTGGACTGTTCAATCTGTATGAATAAAATACTTATGCACAATGATGTTAGTTCATTAACGTGCAAGTTTGCAAATTTACTTAAGATTAATTTCTTCATTTATTCTGAAACAAAACTTGTTAAATTTCACATGTAAAAGATGAATGCAACTAGAAACGTTCTGTGAGTTCTTTGACCATTACGCACTTCTGTTTTCTTCCGATTGTAGTCATTATTTTCGTTTATGCTGACTAATTTGATTTTGTCGTGAAGAAGCTCTGTTCACTGGACGTTTTCTTGATGGTATAGTACGTAATCTGTCAGCTTGAATAGTGTCCAGGAAAATCTCACCTGTTTTGTTTCCTCCCAAAAAGTGCTGAAAAATATGTATATTTGCAAACCAATATGACAATCAAAAAAGCAAAGTAAAAAGCGAAGAAAATCTGTGTTTTTATATTAATATCAGCAAAGAATCATTGCATTTCTATATTTTTATTTAGATGTATTGAAAAAGTAGTCCTAACGTTACTATATGTTCCGTTATACATGCACTGACAATAAACCGATGTGTTAACCTGTTGTTAATTCTTTCAATACAAGATGAAAATATTAAGTTGGTTGGTATGCGATACATGTATACTTATAACTAAAACACTAATATTGCTGTGTGCCCGAGTAATGAAATGCTGTCACATTTACTGGTCACTGCCGCCTAACCTACTTCCACAAAGATTCCGATCTCGGGGTAGGCCAATGTGGGTATGTGAACAGGCTTTTAATAGCTTTCCGTGACTTTGTAGTTCATGCTAACAACAAAAACAACAATTGCATAAACCAGGCTGACGAAATGTGTATTATATAGTCTTCTTTTTAACATTACTCTATAGAATATTACTTATACGTTTTTACCACAGTGACATCTAAATTGAATTACCTTTCAGGAAACGGCATTGTGTTGGTTTATTCTGGCGATATTAAGCTATTCGTGCGGTCGACCACACGGATATCACTCATCTGCACTGCATGTTCCCGATGCACATCGACGCACCATCATGTCAATATATTGTTACCATCAAGGAAGTCTGTGATGCAACTCTATTCTCACCAATTTTGTTTTTGTGTAAAACATGGCGGATGTTACGATAGAACCGGACACGTTTATTGAATTGGTCAATATTTGCGGATCTTTTCATATTACTCGCTGCGCAGAAACATGAATACATAAAATAATATATATATATGTAGACGGGAAAGTATATTTGCTATTAAACTATACTTTCCCTTGCTGTGGCTAATATCAATCTCATATTCCTATAACAACAAACTCCACCTTAGTAGTCTTTGATTTTTATTGTTCATCTTGGAACATAATGTAAGGGGATTTTGATCACTAACCACAATAATCTTTGAAGGAGCTGAATTAAGGTAAACTTCAAAATGTTCTAATGCCAATATCAAAGCCAAATATGTCTTCTCAATCGTTGAATAATCTCTTTGTTTGTCTTCTTGCATTAATACTGCTTCAACCCCAAACAAATTTATTTCTTCACAGTTCTTGTTGGTTCTGTCATCCTACTGGATTTACCACCACTGTTCTCTCAACCTCTCGATCTCATTTTGTTGTGGATGGAAATGGTTTTGAATATGAGATAATTATATCATCTTCAAGATCGCTAACACAAACCTCTACCAACACATTGTGAAAAGTGCCGTGTGACACGGATCACCATTGTCGCTTGGTGTCTGATTTCTCCGTGGAAAATAAATCGTTTCGTCTTTATTATAAAAAAATAATTTGACTAAGTTTTACACAATACTTGAACTCTTAACATTTTACGTTTTATGTGTAAGCCGTCATCTCAATGTTCTGGAAGTTTGTGTTTGCGTCTCTCAAATGTGGTAATATTTTCATGGACGGAACGAATTTCTTTTGGCGTGAATCAAGACTCATGGTTTCGTGGCACCAGTGGAGAGCTTTGATTCAAGGTTACTTATATCGTCTTCGAGATTGCTGGCACGGATTTAAGCTAACACTTCAGCTCGTGTTTGAGGCGATAAAGCAAATCATTGCTCTTACTTTTGCAATGAAATCGTTTCATCTTGATGCAAAATTTCATTTGACTTTTATTTGATATGATCAAGGGATCGTTTCACTAACACTGAATGAAAGTCGCAACGCACTTGCAGCTTACGCTGGATAAACTTTTATAGAACGTATACGTAAATCCAACACAACTTGCGCACCTGAGTTATTTATCTATGTCAAACTCATATTTTTTACTTGTCAAGACAAAATTTGTTGTCTAGCTAAGCCGTATAACATATAGCAGTAATGGATGTCTTAAGAGACTGTCAGTTGTTTGCCATTTATGTTCTGCTTATGATTGATAAGATAGATATGTTCCTAAGTCTAGGTGATAGAAGGCACTTAACTTTAGGACCAAATATAAATATGCGAAATTCAGTTCCCTGTAGGATTTAAACACGATCTGTTTCCGCTGCGTGATCTTCATTCCCGCTATGTGATTGACAACATTAAACATTCAATTATTCAATCAGAATGTTATCGATGTCTCAAGCAAATTACTTCAATTTAAGATGCACCAAGCCATGAACTAACGTCAAATAATGTAACTGTTATATTTATGCTATAGTGATGTCTTATAGTGGTTTCATATAGAATCATATATTCTATACAGTGACTAAGAAAAGTATTTATGTCACATTTATTCAAATATTTGTATTCTATTACGTTAACATTACCTCAGTCAGTCGTTTTCCTTCTCCAATAGGGTTGCTGCATTGTATTCTCATAATGCTATTATGTTACAATTTTGTCATAGAAACGCTGACATAAATAGCATTTCTAGAGGAGTTTCGGTACAATTATTTGTTGCGGTGCGCTACAAACGTATGATGCATAAGATATTATCACGTTGGATGCTTTAAATTGCTTACTTGTTTGATGCCTTACAATGTTTGTCATATTGATACTTTACAATATTTACCCGTTTGATGCTTACACAGTTTGTTCTTTCCAATGCTTACACGTGTGATGTTTTACAATGCTTACACGTGTGATGTTTTACAATGCTTACACAGTTTGTTCTTTCCAATGCTTACACGTCTTATGCTTTACAATGCTTACACGTGTGATGTTTTACAATGCTTATCCGTTTGATGCCTTAATAAGCATACACATTTGATTCATTACAATACGTACATGTTTAATGCTTTCCAATTTTTCCAAAGTTGATGCGTTATAATGCAGATACGTTTTATGCTTTAAATATTCTTGCACGGTGCTGATAATTCTAATATGCTTTATGTTTTACAGTGCATATACGTTTAAAGCTTTACAATGTTTACGCGTTTTGACGCATCAAAATTCTCCTAATAGTTTTGTCATTGCTTACTCTTTGATTGACTAGGCCGACAAAGGCATTTACAGCAATGAAGCAAATAAACATGCACACTTATACATTTTTAATCTACCATTTATAGTTTTAAATGAGCTGTATTTATTATTTTGGAGCAGTCGTCGACATTATAGGTAAAGATGTAATTATTCAAATTGAGTTCTGTGTTTTCCTTTTGTAAATGGAGGGCATAATTTAAGATGTTTTAAAGAAGTGTTTGAAAAGATAGGGGAACTCATTAATCTTAATTTGCACAACAGCTCTTTCGGCTAGCTTGGCTTGAACATGGCTGTCATCATCCAGAGAGTAGTGTGCACATGTTGTGCCCAACAAGCCAACAGTTCACACAGTTCTCCATATGTTTACTATAAAGAGAATTTATAGCACAACTGAATCATGAACTAATCAGATACAGTTATAACCTAGATTGCTAGATGGTTGTCAAAAGTTTAATGACACAAGTCTAACCTTATTTTAAGAAACATTCCCACCTCTCCATCCAATCCTCGCATTCCGAGTCATCCCCAAAACATTAGATATACGGACATATTTATTTATCAGTCCTTGTATTTGGTCATTGCATTGTGATATCTGTTCATCTCAGTTAAATAACTCCAGCTGTACATATCTATCATTATTATTTCCATCATTGTATATATCGACCATATTCCTTTGCATAAAGTACAATTTGTAGATATTTTTTTTAAACAGCTAAAATTAGGCAGAAAATTGCAAAACCATCTTAGAATGCGAATTAATTACATATACCTTTTATTACAAACCTCGTCTGGTTTGAAGATGATCATATATAAAATTTATATTGTTTAAATAATATAGTTAAAATTATATAAACTGTGGATACTTACTTTGACTGCATCCAACTGAATAACTAGCAGCTCAATCCAGGAAGAACGGAGCGTAGTAAGTGCCTTCACGCAGCTTATTGGATGCTTTACTTGTTGTACGGTCAAAACGTTCCAGTATCATAATCAAGTTTTCAAAATATTTCGTAAATGCTGGTAATCTTTTCGACTTATAGCTATACGGTTAATCATCATGGTAAACGGTTTCAGCGGTCTTAATTAGCTAGTCATTATATAAATATATATATATATATATATATATATATATATATATATATATATATATATATATATATATATCATACAAATGTACTGATCACTTGTCATATTTATATTTTTTGAAATGCAAGGAAAAGTATATCTTGTAGTTTGATATAAACTAAATCAGTTAACGTTAAATAAAAAGCTAATTCAAACGCAGTTTTGTTTACGGCCGTTTTTTATATATTATTATAGAAATGTATGCCAGTCTAGACGTAGGTTCTTGCTGAGCAGAGTTTTTTTTATGCCCGGGAGCGGTACATTACGGCCCATGATCTAGTTATATCCTGTAATGTACATCATAGGGTGTGGCTTTAAAAATCGGACCCACACCCTGGAGCAAAATTGACGACGCCTGTTTTAGGCTCTCCTTTATAAAGAATGCGTTGTTATTAAGCACATGTTAAACAACACTTATATATTTACAATTTAGCTCTTGTCTGTCTGACATAACGTTCGACGAATAGGATCGTTAGAATTTTTTCTCGCAATATCATTATATACCAAGTAACTGTTAGCGTATAAGCCCATCAGTATTCCGCTAGTCATCAGTCAGTCATGACAACGAAACAAGGTGTCTACATTTTTGCCGTTGGTTTCGTGTTACACATTCGATCAGGTACGTATCTACCCTGGAAATATTTAACCAGACAACTAAAGGTATTACTAATTCTTTCCTTAGACTTTCACAGTTGTGTCCGTCTACGTTTATCATTTCTGGTAATTCTTTGGCAGCCGTTTTAAGCTTAACACATGTTGTGACACTGCGTTTAATCAGAAAATGCGTCACCCATGCTTACATAATGAGACTTGGTTTTAATATCTTAATGAAGCTAAAATATACAAAAAGGTTTATACACTTCGAGTTGATAATGACGCGTCATCAATATGAATAAAGTTTTTTCTTCTCAAGGAAATCTGGAACATGGATACTCGACGGTGTCCATATAGATTCAATTATGTCCGTAGAAATGCCAAATTCGTATTGTAGTTGCCGAAAGAGTATTACATTTGGCTGTGCGAATATAAATGTAAAGAAGAAAGAGTTCTCATCAACTATCCCTTGTTTTTAACTACATGTCCCTTGTTCGCTGTCACATTTTGATTTCTCCCAAGGAATTGTGGTATTATTTACTTGCATAGTATGCAAACTAGACAAAAGTTTGACGGACAAGTACTTGCTCAAGATTTGCAACAATGTGGAAGACGATGCCGGCACCTATTATTCATCTTCTTTTAGTTCCAGTTCTGTTTACAAGTTTATGTGCACGTTGTACTTGTTTGCCGGTTTTATCATTCCGAGTGTTGCAATATATGGAAGTGACAAACATATTTTCTGTAGGAACATCACTAATTTATTTATACATCTTTGGCTCTGAATATAATTGTTATGTGTATGAATAGGTGCATTGATCATACACCTTAAATTGTATTGGCATCTATATTAGTAGTAGTATCATCAGCTGTGAGCATCACCCACCTACAAACATCGTGCCGAAATTGTTATACATTTGTAGTACATAATCTGCGTCTTCTGGTAACTTATACCTATATATGTCTTGACTGTACTTTGATAAATTGTTCGCAAAAAAAGCGCGAACATTTATAACACTCGTGTACATTTATCTTTTCCAAAGAAACAATTTTATTCTCGAACTTTCAAATTCTAAATTAAGTATTGTTAGATATAAGAAAATGTCCACTTTTTGAGGGAACATGTCATGAATGCTCGTTGCAATGCTGTAACGCCTAAATGAAGGCATGTCGTATTATGTCCTTTATAGTTAGCACAGTTTATTGAAGTTTTAGACTATCATGTCTTTTCGAGAGAAATGTAACATAAGTAGTCTAGACAACTGCATAACCAGACTGGGACAATAACATAACCAAGCTGAGACAATTACATAACCAGAGCGAGAAAATTACATAACGAGACCGAGACAATTACATATCCAGGATGAGACAATTACATAACCAGACAGAGACAATTGCATAACCAGACCTAGACAATTACATAACCATGCTAAGACAATTACATAACCAGACCGAGACAATTACAGAACCAGACTGAGACAATTACATGACCAGACCAATACAATTACATAACCAGGCTGAGACAATTACATAACCAGACCGAGACAATTACATGACCAGACCAAGACAATTACATAACTAGAACGAGACAATTACATAACCAGGCTGAGACAGTTACATAACCAGACCGAGACAATTACATAACCAGGCTGAGAAATTTGCATAACCAGACCGAGACAATTACATAACTAGACTGAGACAACTACATAAACATACTGAAACAATTACATAACCAGACCGAGAAAATTACATAACCAGACCAAGACAATTACATAACCAGGATGAGACAATTACATAAAAAGTTTGAAACGATTACGTAACCAGACCGAGACAATTACA
Source organism: Sinohyriopsis cumingii (assembly GCA_028554795.2). Classification (NCBI taxonomy): domain Eukaryota; kingdom Metazoa; phylum Mollusca; class Bivalvia; order Unionida; family Unionidae; genus Sinohyriopsis; species Sinohyriopsis cumingii. The sequence goes on from CM068832.1 coordinate 85,182,131, forward strand.
TAACCAGGCTGGAACAACAACATAACCAAGCCAAGAGAATTACAAACCAGGCCGAAACAATTACATAACCAGACCGAGACAATTACATAACCAGGTTGAGACAATTACATAACCAGAGACAATTACATAAATAGACCGAGACAATTACATAACCAGACCGAGAAAATTACATAACCAGACCGAGACAATTACATAACCAGACTGAGACAATTACATAACCAGACCAACACAATTCCATAACCAGGCTGAGACAATTACATAACCAGACCTAGACAATTACATAACCAGACCAAGACAATTACATAACTAGAACGAGACAATTACATAACCAGGCTGAGACAATTACATAACCAGACCGATACAATTACATAACCAGGCTGAGAAATTTACATAACCAGACCGAGACAATTACATAACTAGACTGAGACAACTACATAACCATGCTGAAATAATTACATAACCAGACCGAGAAAATTACATAACCAGACCGAGACAATTACATAGCCAGGATGAGACAATTACATAAAAAGGCTGAGACGATTACGTAACCAGTCCGAGACAATTACATAACCAGGCTGGAACAACAACATAACCAAGCCATGAGAATTACAAACCAGGCCGAAACAATTACATAACCAGACCGAGACAATTACATAACCAGGCTGAGACAATTACATAACCAGACGGAGACAATTACATAACTAGACTGAGACAACTACATAACCATACTGAAACAATTACATAACCAGACCGAGTAAATTACATAACCAGACCGAGACAATTACATAACCAGATCGAGACAATTACATAACCAGGCTGAGACATTTACATAACCAGACTGAGACAATTACATAACCAGACCAAGACAATTACATAACTAGAACGAGACAATTACATAACCAGGCTGAGACAATTACATAACCAGGCTGAGAAATTTGCATAACCAGACCGAGACAATTACATAACTAGACTGAGACAATTACATAACCATACTGAAACAATTACATAACCAGACCGAGTAAATTACAAACCAGACCGAGACAATTACAAAACCAGACCGTGACAATTACATAACCAGGCTGAGACAATTACATAATGAGACTGAGACAATTACATAACCAGACCGAGACAATTACATAACCAGACTGAGACATTTACATAACCAAACGAATACTATTGCATAACCAGGCTGAGACAATTACATAACCAGACCGAGACAATTACATAACCAGACCAAGACAATTACATAACTAGAACGAGACAATTACATAACCATGCTGAGTTAATTATATAACCAGGATGAGACAATTACATAAAAAGGCTGAGACGATTACGTAACCAGACCGAGACAATTACCTAACCAGGCTGGAACAACAACATAACCAAGCCAAGAGAATTACAAACCAGGCCGAAACAATTACATAACCAGACCGAGACAATTACATAACCAGGCTGAGACAATTACATAACCAGGCAGAGACAATTACATAACCAGACCGAGACAATTACATAACCAGACTGTGACAATTACATAACCAGACCGAGACAATTACATAACCAGGCTGAGCCAATTACATAACCAGACCGAGACAATTACATGGTCAGACAAAGAAAATTACATAACCAGACCGAGACAATTACATAACAAAGACAGAAACAATTACATAACTCGGATGAGGCTATTACTTATCCAGACCGAGACAATATGTATATTTGTTTACTAATCATTTTCATTTTAAAAATGACATCAATAAGCAGGAGAAAAATTCTTACAGAAATTAAGAAATAATTCCAATCTGCATCTTGGAAGCTTCATTTTGTCGTTCCCTACAATTGTAATCAGATTTTGGTACAAAACGTTTTGCCGCAATCATTTCGTTCTTGCACTAGCTATAAGGCTCATCGTATTACATCATTTTCTTGCTGGTCCATGCATATTTATGTCACAGAGTTGGTTTTCAGGCAATATCTATCTTGTTTGCATTTACAGTGTGCAAATTGTGTTGATGGTTTGTAATCAAGCTTGGGTTCGGGATGAACCCTCTCTATCTTAAATGCTCAAAGACCAAAGATGAAAGTGGCTAAAGAAAGAAAAACCGTTTCTGCACAATCACTTGAGATCACTTCCATGCCCATTTACTGAAATTTGTGAACTACAGCAGCTTATAGTAAGAAAACCATACATAATTTCGAGAGTAGAAGATTTAAAAACAGTAATCGGTACTTTAAAAAATAACTTTCTTCACAATAACTCCAGGTCTCCAGATTTTCGGCATTTCCAGCTTCCACATTTTTCCGATATCTTCTACTTGTCACTCAAAAGGTCAAGGGATAAAGTCACCCAGAATGCAATATACATAAATGCTCCCGTATAACAGCTTGAGGTGCCCTTCAATAATGGTTAAACTAACTTTATGCTTTTCACTTTGTGTAATATAGAACCATAGGTTTTGTTGAGTCAAGATGATAATGGCCACGTTTGCTGCGAATGAAAGACTAAACAATTTATTCTTGTTAATAATGATACTTTCATGTGGATGGCTCTTGATTATTGCTCAAAAGATCTAAGTTTCAGATAAATTACTACTAAACAATAAGCTCCATATCTTTTATCGCCACAGTCGCAATGTCACTTTTGGGAAAGCAAATGTTTCCTTTGAAGAAGTAAACAGCACTTTGTGTTAGTCTGACCCCTATTTACATATCACGCCTTTATCATTTTTGTTCTTCTTCCATTTCGTTTCGCCCTCTCGCATAAATCCCTCCTAATCAAACAAATCGGCATGTAAACGTGTCAGTTATATGTAGACATCTAGTGTGTATATGAGACATCGAAGATGCCCTCAAGAGGTACCTTAAAACGAACTCCAAACAGCAAAACGACGAATATTGAAGTGTTTTCCACAGGACTCATGGATTCCGGTTATGTTTCATGCACACGGTATTGCATTCAGTAATACTGTACGACATCGGTGCACATTTGTCAGACACACACTTTTCATTAAATATAGTAATACAGTTATTTTAGTACCATATTTAACTCACTATTGTGTTTGAACAAGGATGATGAATCAGGTGTTGATTAGCGTTGATTGGAAACCAAAATTAGATGACAATCGAGCATCAGACAATACGTCTTCTACAGAGCTAGGCGGCAAGATTATAAGGGACACAACATAATGTACGTTTGAATGTAGAAATTAACAAAACGAAAAACGAAAATCCTTACAAGTAAATTCATAATCATTATTGCCCTTATGAAGACAAATAGCTTACACAATTGCTTACAGTCATTGTAAACACTCTATGTTTCGCACATTCATAACTTTTTTCATTATTAAAATTGAAGATTACTATTATTATAATGATCATTATTATTATCATTTTTATTATATTTATTATTATTATTATTATTATTATTATTATTATTATTATTATTTCTTAAAGAATATTGTTGATTCTTTATCGATGGTAATCATGCAAATATTTAAAAATGTTTAAGTTTGTGTTTTATATCGGCTAAAATAAAATAACGTAAATAGCTGTCTAGTAATTATATCTCGTTCATTTGCTTGTTCACTTGTCTGACATTGTTTTCATAAAGATTTTTTCTTATTTCGAATTTAGCAGCGGCAACATCTTTGGAAAAGGTCTGGCTTAAGGATGCGACTACAGAAGTCCTGACTGAAAAAAGTACATTGAGTAATATTGATCTCCCTAATGAGTTAGAATTTCATCTCACTCGCGGTACAGAAACTCTGAAATTAAATTTGAGAAGGAACCATGACATCAATCCAAATCCTGACTTCTATTTTGCACAAAAATTGCAGAATGGTCAATTCGGTTTGGTGAAATCGCTCAATATAGAAAAGGAGGTAAGCTTTCAACGTATTACTGCAAACGAGTCTTGGTTGCATTAGTCGCTACAGTCTAAACATATACGACATGCGTTATTGTATGCGAGTTGAAAAAACAACAACACATAATTCGTAAGCAAATTACGAAGTAAATAAATTAAAAACAGACATTTATCTGTCTCTACATTATTTCTAACAATTTAAGATAAGCCTGCATACCTTTTATTATCTATGAAACAAACACACATATTAAACAAAACATACGTTGCTCATGATAACTGACACAAAAACAGTGCTAAAGAGGAGAATAATAAAATATAGCGAAACATACATATAAATCAATGCTTTTTTAAAACGAAGGCTGGTGAGATTGTTCCATGATTTACTGATATTATATCATTTGCGAAGAAACTTAAGTCTCTAAATTTAGAAGTAATAGAGTAATTACAAATAGTAATGACACTACTTAGCAATTTATTATCAAGTGCAAATGGACCCAGATTGTGCTGTGGCAATAATAAATTGAGCTATTCTTGAAGCAAAGCAAGATATCGGAACATTAGTTAATTTGATTATGTTCATGTATTCATATACCTAACGATCTGACTTATTAAACGACTAATTGAAAAAATAGAGAAATCGAGTAGTGTTCAATGTATTGTAGAATAAATCCTATCAAGGCAGTGAAAAGTGGCGACATGTATGAAGTCACTGGCCATTTCTGGAGACTTGACGAAATAAATATGTCAATAATGAAAGAAAAGTGAAAAATGTGGATGTTAGCCGTGGTTAAATAATTGACACAGCATTGCGATTGCCATATATATATAACATCAATATAGAAAATAGTTCCATGAACATAAAATAAATATACAATTTTTTACTATATTGTGTGTTTTACAAAGGATCATATAGACATGCAAATCATATTTGATGTTTCTCTAAATTATATTACACATAAATCATACACAATGACAAGATTAAAAACAAAACAAAATGAAATTACAAAGCAAATATATGGTGACAAAATTGGAAAAAAGTAGACTTAATTAAATCTTTAAGTCTGTTATTGTAGTTGAAATAGGCGAGTTTTAGCACTCTTGAATGAAATCAATGACTTTGTGTATGTAAGACTTATGGGCAATTTATTTCACGTAGCCCGGCCATAGTGAGCAAAGAAAAGTTTCCACTTTGACCACATTGTAATTATAACAATATGAATACGAGTGTCTGAAGAGGAGCGTTGTATTCTATATGGTTCAGACATTAAGCAGGTATATTGTACTGAATCCAGGTAACCTTGTGAAAATAGTTTGTGTTTGATTCTGAATCGAATGAATTACTAGTGAAATTCTGGGTGCGGTGGTTTGTTTCATTCATCGTTCATCGTTCTTTAGGGATGATCCCCGCAGCCGTATGTTGAAACTTTTTCACGATTTTTGTAGTAGATAACGGGATGTACCAGATAGAAGTGAACTACAATAGTCCAATGTTGAAAGTACTAAGGGACACACAAGTGTTTTAGTGCATCAAAGCAATTAAACTTGCCAATGAAGTTTCGGATCTACAGCCTCATTACATGTCGGTATAACCAGAGCGCAATGTCGAGATTGATACCTGGATTTTCTACTCAATATCTAAATTTAATATTGACATTGACGATACTTATTACTTGCGGTAAAGGATGTGAATGAGACAATATTTATGTGGTGATCTGGATGGCTTAAGTTTTATCATCATGCATCTGCAGCTTGCTACATGTGATTTATGTCTTTATATCGGAAATGTACATACCTTGACATTTAATGGTATGAGCAACTTCAGTTGGGCAGCTACATTTGTATATTTGTGTGACACCAGGGTACAATTGGTGAGATACTGGATGTCAATCTATGATACTTGAGAACGGAACAAAACCAACAACCGAACCTTTTGCCAGGTAACAGGTCCTTACTCTAGTTTTCTCAGCTTTGTATTTCGTTTACCTTCTCCACGCTTATTTATTTAACTCCAATTGGCATATACAAATCGTCGTGTTTTTTAAACAGGGTATAGCCATGAAACTTCGAATGACAATCTCATTGGACAGTATTAAAATAGCACAACACAAGCTATCATATATATTAGACTGGGCTCTGATATTGCTAATGGTAACTTCATTCATTTCTGATTTATTCCAGAGAGATGCTTATGTAAGAGGTGCATTGGATTTAGTTATTTAAAGTATTTTGTTGTCCATTATGAATTGTCTATTTCACAGTGAATCCCATCACCAGTACAACGAAACCAAATCTGACTTGGCGAAAGAAGATTGATAAATATTAAGAGCATTATTTTACCCGTATTTTCGAACGTTTGAGATCTCTTTAATATCAATTCTGTCATCAGGTCCATACGTAGATAGACAAGGGACTAAAGTTCGAAGGTGTCTAATTGCTAAATACCTTTTTCCTCTAAGATTCATATTTAATTATGTTACGACTGAAGACTTCAACATGTATTAGAAAGGACGATAGAAGAGCAGCATTCAAGGAATTATTTATGTCCCTACATCACAATGTGAAAGTTCAAAACACTTACAGTATTGTGAGCGAAATCTAGAAAAAACTTAAATGTCCTGTCATACCACCAACAGAATAGGACGTTCCGAATGAAATCCAAAAGCCTTGACGAGTGGACGAGTGGTCTAAAGCGCTCACCGTTCCGGATCACTGCCATCTCACCTCTGTCTGCGTGGGTTCGAGTCCAAGGCTCGGCTAGCGTGGGCATGTGGGAAAGCCTAGTAGCTTCTCGTGGGTCGGTGGTTCTTCCCTGGGTTTTCCAGGGTTCTTCCTTCATCAGTTATACTGGCCGCCATGTATAGCCTATCTTGTGCTGAAAAATGGCGTTAAACCCTAGAACAACAACAACAACAACCAAAAGCCTTGGATGTCAAGATGTACCATTTGTCTTGAATGTTATAATGCGCAAACTTACCATAGCTAATATTTCCTTAACCTGTGACGAAAGCACAGCAAAGCTCATTTGGACCGGACAAAAATGTCAGACTTTTATCAACAGATTCATTGTAGAATTTTACTAAGTATTTCAGGTGATATTTTCTTTTAGAGCTGTAAATGAAGACATCATATACCTGACAATCACGTAGACCAGATGTGATCATGTTTATAAAAAATATATAGTAATTACGTACATCTGGATTTGCAATTGCAGAGATTTGCTAAGAATATACCAGATTCCATTTATATGGCTAAATTTTATATCATATTTCGCATTTGGAAATTAACCCTTGTTGAAGTTATTGATGACATTTCCATATTCAGTACACATGCGAAATGCATCCTCATGTTAGTCACAATAATACATCTGAACTCCAGTTCATTTTACTTTTCTAGTAACATTTTAAGTTCCAGTCTTACACATTCCTTCTTCAGGGGATTCATCCTTTAAAGATACTCTTTTGGAGGTGTATAATTTACAATATCATGGTCTTGATACTATTTTATTTATCCGTGCTCAAAGCATAGGAAACATGGTCCCATATTCACCTAAAAGCTGATTTTCGATCATTTTTGTTAATTGAATTTGATTAAAGGTTTCTAGTTCAGATTTTCAATATTTTTGTATACCGACGAGTATTAAACTCAGAGTGAGATTGCCTTTTAATGTTTAGATACTCACTGTGTGGGAGAGGTAAACTAAATTGATTTAATAAGCAAATGGGAAATGGACGATCTTTATCAAAATACGTTTTAGCATATTTGTCCTATGACTGCTACTTATATGATTTACATAATTTACTTTCTACTCAATTGTACAAAGACCAGACATATTCTGTAAAGCTTGATAAAATGACCCTTTCATCAGCGTCATAGGCAGAAGATTCAAGCTGTTTGAAGCCTAATTCGTGCATTGATGGTTCCTTACAAAACGTTTCCTTTAATTATCCGGATCGTTTTACGTATTCCATGAAATGTAAAAGAAGCTATCCATGCTTTTCTTATATTTTTGATTTTATTAGTTCTGAAATGAATTGTCTCTGGAAATCTTGTAGACGCACACATTATTGTTAACAAGTATTTGGTGACTAGCTTGGTCGTAGGTTATTATGTTAAATTCTTCGTTAAATGCAGTAATTCGTTGCTGATGAATCATATATTATTTGAGCTGGCTTCTTTTCAAATTCACAAATTTGATCAACCTTTTTGGAAATATCACTTTTAAATTTTGGCCAACATAAATTCAAGGTTTTGTTATATGCCTTTTTGACATATACATACATCTTTGGATCTTTGCACTAATACATGGTCTGATATGACAGTTACCATGCCTCTTCCTAAATGTCCTTATAATACAGACACCATATACGACATCTGATAAAAGTTTAGTCAAACGTTCTCATGTCCTAATATGTCTTGAAACACAGATTAATAAATCACTCGCTAACGAACTGCCTACCTACTCACCTAAAACAGAAGTTCATCTTCAAATATATGTCTGTATATCTAAGTAATCCACAATATACATGCGTGCCTATGGTAATATATACATCTTTCAATACCTACCTACAATTTCGATTATAAATGTATGCATATTTGTTTAACAGGATGTGGCGTATTACCAGGATATACAGAATGGTGCATTTGTGACCATCCGATGTGTAAAAAAATCAAATGAACAGTGTGACAGAATCATCGTAAGTAGAAACTGAGATAAAAATGTACAGAAGCCTGCGGAATCCATTAGAAATCATGCTTTTGTTTTACTTGGTGATTTAGATTATGTTTACCCAAATAAAGGGTGTATCATTTTAATAGTCTTACAGTTGAACAATTTAATAAACCAGATTAGTAAGATACTCAGAAATTTGCACAGTTGAGATTGTTGACCTGCCAACTGGGGAACTATATTGTTCTACGGTGATCAGGTTCTCATTTACACAGAATAAGGTCCAAAGATGAAACTTGTGACTTAATTAAATAACATTGCGAATAAAGCTTTCTTTCCTTTAAGTGTAATTGCTCGATAGTATGATTGTTAATCATAAGACGTTACATACAAACAAACATGCATACATTTTTATCTTCTTTATGAAGGTTATGGGTCAGTAATAAAATACATACGTGTAATCGCTCTAATCTTGTTACGTTGGTTATCTCTACAACCAGAAACACTGGGTTGGTGACCAACATTTCCATAACGACTAGAAGAACATCCACAAAACATGACGGCAGGTAGAAGATTCTTAGCAAGAACAATAAACCAACGTATATAAAGAGATCAGTAGTGGAATGAAAATTACACCTTTAGAGAATTTTGAAAACATAGGAGAAACATAACTTGGCTTGGGTTATGCTGATATTTTTCTAATTAATAAAGTCCTGACTTTAGTATCAATACCGCCAAGATGTATCTCGCACAATCATAAACAATGTTATGTCAGCCAGGAACAAACTAACTAGCTCATGCTGTTCCGGTTCGTTCAAATTGGACGGGATTTCGAATTCATACCATCATTTTTGTCCATTAGGGACTACCATCTGAAATCTCTGATACAGAACATATGCAATATGATTTCACTCTTTGTGGGTGTGGTTGTGTTTTTGTTTCGGTATACCTCCTTCTCTGCCTCTTTCCCTGACTCTCTCTCTCTCTCTCTCTCTCTCTTTATATGGATATCACAATTTAGACGTTGGGATCAGTTTCACACCAAGACATAATATTAGTTCATATATGTACCAGCATGCTTTTCACTTGCATTGTGGGAAACGTTTACAACATTCTGATGAGCAAGGTTATCTGCCAAACTACATCTTTGCTAAAAGGAAAAGTATGTTACCAACATTTGTGAGAGGTCTTCATGCCATTTCTAGATAGAGTCACAAGAACATATAACTTTCTTCGACAGACGCTGGGTCTTTCTGCCATACCAGGTTTATTATGGACCTATATATTCTGGTTGCTAACGATCCGTCCCTTTACACGACTTGCAACGCATAGGAAATATCAGTGACTAGATAACGATTCTGAAAAAAAACACCGCAGACGGTTGCTGTTTCAAACTGTATTTTCTCACGAACCTGCAGATGAAATGTACAACTATATTTGTTTATCGTTGACATCTATAAAATAACCAAACAATGTTAAAATGTATGGTTGTCGTGGAGATGAATAAAGCACTATTATATGCAAACTGGTGGATACAGCGTTCAGGGAAAGGTTCGAAATCATGATCTGCTTCGGCCCCACCACCTGATTCAACAGTCGAAGAAACGGATACATGATTCATTCTTAATGTGACCCATAACAAAACTGCCCCGACTAACAAGCTGACACCCAAGTGTCCGCGTATGGGCCATCACTTAATATTATAACGCCGTAGCAGTAAACGTTTATGAGAAAACTTCGTGAGTGGAATTGAGAGTTGAGACTCAGTTAAAGATGGATTACAAGAAAATAGCATTATTGAAAATGAGAACCGTCAAAACGCCCAATATCTTAATGGGAACCGTTCCAACCATAACATTATAGCAAATATCCGCGAGATAGGTCATGTGTTGATTGTATCTGCTTTATACATGACGTCTTGTGCTGATACTCTCATGGTTGCATTACATGTGTCACCAGAAGGATCGTACGTCATTAAATAGGCCTATCTCATATGTGGCATTGGTCTCGATGTAGAGAGTTTGTCTGATCCCTAAACCCCTGGATTCCCAGACAGAGCACGATGGCATTGATATATATAAGGATTGCCTGATTGAAAATGTTGCAGCTGGAACGCAAAGGGAACATATTGACTGAGATCTAACACCTAATTGCGTTGAGGAGATGTATGACAGCGAGATGGCAATGACCAACGCGATCTGTCACTTGAAGCTTAATACAAAGATGAACGTCTCTCTGGGCGTCACGCAAGAGAACCTAGACTCCGATACCGTAAGACGCTTCTTGCCCATCGACAACAGCATCACTAAGTTTGTTACAGATCTGAAAGAAGAATCACTGTTTAGAGCCTCCTTGTCACATCCCGCCATTCACGTTTATTACAAGAAAGGTGCTGTAACACTATTCTCGCCCTGGTCAAATACCATCGACATACTTTACTTCGGAAGCAATCTATGTACGGATAAGGTACCGTATTTATTACCGACTACAGTATCATTTCAAGCACTATTATAGATCTGAAGAAGACTGTACAAGTGACTAAGGACAAACACCGAGGTAGAGTGATGGATTGCAACGGAATATAGAATTTCGCGAGAGATTCCTAAAGCAGATGTATCTCTTCATTGATATAGTCATGGAATGAAAGGTAGTTTGTATCTGCCCCAGGCCTGAAATCGATACCTGATGCTCAACCTACCATAATTTAGGCCGGACCGAAAACGTTATGGATGTAATCTATATTTCTGGTCGACGTGCCAGACTCGAATGAATGAATCATAGCATTATTAGAGTTTGTCTTCCTAATATATATTGCCACTTGATGATGGCTAAGTTTTATTAATAGTGAAACATCCTGATCTCTAACACTTGTACTTGGAAGATGCAGTAGGTACGATGATAGTTTTTGAATATACTCATCAACGACCAAGTCTTCTGAATCCATCTGCCCAGATAAATAATGTCGGTAGGGAAAGTGCATCCGCTAGGGTAATGTATTGAAGACGACATGAAAAAGCGCAGGTAGAATACCAACACCAACGGCACTATAACTAGTTAAACAGACCTGCCAGATCGTGAAGGAATACACAGGTTTTAGCTGATTCTACGCCACAGGATGTAAACATTTTCACTCGACTGTGGCGAGAGTTGGACCAGGGTCAATGCTTCCTGACTTTTATAAACATTTTTGGAAGCAGAAGAGATATGGTTTGATGTGTATCCTTAGAGTATTCCATGCTATATGCATCATAACGTGTAGGTGTATTTAGAACATTAACGTGATTAAGGCCCTTTTTTGCTAATGTTGACCCTGAGTTTTCTGGCTGAAGACCGCTTTCAGATGAAACGTGACAAAATTTGTCTTTAACATGTACAGCTATTCAACTGCAGAATCATTGTTCAGACACTAGTACACCAAGGAAATAGTACATGGCATACAATTTTGCAAGGTCATGAGAAAAGAACCGTAGATCGTGACAGATGACATTCACTTCATATCACCCATGAGATAAAATTGTGTACAATTATAGATAACCTGATATCAATTATGCTACACAAAATTACATCTCATAGGGCTACCCTCAAAGATACACGTGTTAGAATGACTAAGTCTATTGCGTAGCCCATTGTTCTATGTTGGGGTATTTTCTTTAAACTAATTTACCATCAAAATCCGGCCATGGGTAGTCTCGGTATCATTTATGGTCGTAAAGGTTAGTTGCAAAATTAATACATTCTCGGTAGGAGGCTTGTGTGGGAAATAGTCCGGACACTTCGGATTGTGTGCCTTCGCATGTCTATGTCTGTTAATAGCCACAACTATGAACCTATAGTGTTAACACATGCTTCACTACTATGTAGTGAGGACGGTCTATTCCATATATTTTCATTGAAGTAACAGCAAAGGCCTCATTGACGTCAGCCAAAATGAGCAGATCCATTTATGAGGTGGTCATCAGTCAACTTCGATAGGTCAGGAAATGGTAGCTATCTATAAACACTGAAGATATATAGATAGATGGATAGATAGATAGATGAATATTGATCATGTTACAATAGTTCAAGAATCACCAAGGAAAGATATAACACAGTCACCTGCACCGGATCCAGGAAAGTACATTATGCAACTGTCAAAGGCAGAAACAAATGTAAACATCTCAAAGCCATGGATACGAACATCAAGTGGAAATATTACACAAGACATATCACGACTCCATGAAAACACATGAAACCACCAATGCTAGCAATACGAAGCATACTACAGAGCCGTCAGTGCTAGCAAGAAAGGAACGCATTACACAAATACAAAAACCAGCTGTTGAAAAGACCATGTAATCAATAGATGTAACGCTATTTCAACCATTATTTATTCTGGGGTTTATATGTCTGACGAAGTGACTACTTCTTGTGAATAGCATAAGCTATGTTTTCTAAGTATGTTTGAAATAACACGATTAACTGATGCATTATGTTGTGAGCAAACATTATTCGCTTTATTTGGTTATTATTTTAATCTAATAGACTCCTAGGTATCATCTGTTATACAAAATACTCACTGGATAGATAGTTTTCTGACTCTTGGTAGGCAAAGACAACAATAAGGTATCATAAAGGTAAGTGAGATGGTTGCGAAAAGTATATCACATATTCAAATGACCAAAATCAATCATAATTTATCGTTGTTATTACCGATTTATTACACTTGTTATGTTCGACATTTTCATTTGAAGAGAACGATATCATGCATATGCCGTCAAAGCTGTTTAGATTTGCAAATGAACTATTATCAGTGAATTGTATTATTCTTATTATGCCATATATATATATATATATATATATATATATATATATATATATATATATATATATATATATATATATATATATGCTTCTACTCAGTCACATTCGTTGATGTTAGGCCACAACCTTCACAGTCAAGGCAGATATATATATGCTCATAACATACATTGCCTGCTTAACTTGTAGATGGATTAGATATCAAAGTAGTATAGACAAAAATAATCAAATTGATCAACACGTTATCACTAGTGTATTTTATTTTAAAAAATAGTTTGTCAACCATTTCATATGGTTGTTCTTGTTATTCAATTTCATGAATGTTGACATATCGAAATTATGTAATTGGGGTTCTTATTTCCTGAACGGGTCACATAACATCCGATAATGTTTACAATAAACGGAGAATTGATTCATGAATTTAGTAGTAACAGGACAAATCTGACATGACTGCCCATTTTGACAATATTCAAATACACATATGTTCTAGAACGGAAACGTGCGAATAGGAGACAGAGATTACGAAATTAAACCAGCGAAAACTGAAGTCGAATCAAGAACCTTGTTAGAAGATCCAGGTATTCTTGGTCAACAATATGTTCTACAGGACCAGACACATACCCAAAGAGAATGCTCAGTCAAAAGGAAAGGTATGAAATAGTATATGTTACTGTATCATATAACATGCGCAAAACAGTCTTTGCATCTCAATTTCAGTTCAAGAAGTCAGAAATGTTTCATTTATTTCCTGAACTCATCTAATGTAGTTGTCTAATAATTGTCATCGTTTTCTGTTGTTGTGATAGAATTATTAGGGCGGACGAAGTTACCGATAGCTCTCTATATTTAACCACTTCCTTCTTGACGGACCATAGTTTAAGGCATTATTTTATTTCGGGAGTGTGTTTGCCAGTTGACTACAATGACAACGTGCAAGAAACATTGAATTAAAACGATGTCATGATTTTTTGTAGTTGATAAAGAAATATATATCCTACAGATGCAGCTCAAGAGAATGAGAATATCATGGCACGTACACGTATGACCCTTCTCCGACGTTTCCAAGAACAGCATAAACAAAACAAAATATCTGCCTCAGTCACGACGTTATCTTCCCAAAATGTATCAACTTTACATAACAGAGAGGGAACAGGTGAGAAACGCCATATCAAATAATTTGAATATATGGTGATTGTTAGATAAATCACGATGAGAATGATAAATTGACTTGTATTTTAGGTTACTTCATTTGTATGGGAAAATATGAACGAGTTTTCGGAATGAATACTGCACGAACTTGTGAGTGCAGTATATCCTTCCGACAAAACGAGTTCATATTTTCCCATACAAATGCAGTAACCTTTTTATTATACGCTCATTTTGTTTATTCTACCTAAGGTTTAATTATATAAACAAAATACACTACAAGAAACAACTTAAATGAATGAATGCCGTATTCCAAACTAAATATACAAGCACAGATTTTACATTACAAAATTACATCATTATTAATGCGAACATAGCTCCGCCCAGATAAATTTGAACTTAGTCGCGCGGTCGACATAACTTTCGAAAGAAAATGGGTGTCTAGTTAAAATTGAAATTTGCAGTCATATTGTGAATGAATGCGCATTGCAACGACTTTTCCATTTGATCTGGAGTGAATATAGTTTGGTATTTTGTTTCGATTCGACGAAAGTTTGTGGTTTTGGACTGGATTCATCTGTGCAAATTATACATGAAATACATCGGATTGAAGTGGCTCGGGAGAAGCTTGTTTACGTCTGCAAATGTGTTTCTGTTTCTGTCATTGAATGTTTAAAATCATAACGTGGAAAAAATATGAAGTCTTTCAATTGCACTTTCCAAAAAGACGCTATGAAATTTAATGTGTATTTTATTTTGAGTGCAGTAAGACCGCTCCGGTGGCCTAGTGGTTAGAGCGTCCGCCTCGGATGCGGGAGGTCGTGGGTTCGATCCCCGGCCAAGTCATACCAAAGACTTACAAAAACGGTACTAACAGCTGCCTCGCTTGGCGCTCAGCATTAAGAGGTTAGTGTTAGGACTGGTCGGCCCGGTGTCAGGATAATGTGACTGGGTGGGACATCATTCTATATGTCTGCGGCATGATGCCCCAGTGCTAGAAATCACTATACACTGCCACATTGCAGACATCGTAGCGATATGACTGAAAAATTGTTAAAGCTACGTTAAAAATCCAAATCACAACCACAGCTTGAGTGCAGTAAGGAGGGTGCAATTGCACTTATCATCGAAATTACAGCACTCCTTCGAAATGTGTAATCCAGATTGAAAACCTATGACATGGCTCATGTAATTTGGATTTGCAGAATTAAGAAAAAACAGTTTGAGGAAATTCATGATGTAAAACTGTAAGTATATTTTATTTTGCCATTCTTATCACCAGCTAAAGAAAGCAGTCCTTGTTATTTGTAAGGACCAAATCCGTCATTTATATAAGGTCTCTAGCATAAATCCGTAACATTGTATCAACGCAAAATGTCCAGACAGCTGGTTTTTTTTTTTGCAGTCCACGAAACATATTTTAGTTCATTTAGAAACAAATTTAAACAACCACAACGTAAAGAGAATCTTACGCGAGTGTACATGATTTGTTTACAAATCAAAAGTACTGGCGTCTGAGTCCATTGTTTATTTACAAAAGAAAGCAGTTCCTTTATCCATGTGAATGCTATATGTGTATTGTCGCGCGCGTTCAGTATCGGGGAATATTGAACAATTCTGACAATGTAAAGTTAACGGGGAAAAAAATGAGCATATAATAATATGGTATATGTATTTAATCAGTATTACATATCGTCTACGAATATAACTTAGCATGGATGAGTATTATATTTTTCATGAAACTTATTCTGAAGACAGTTATGTCAAGCTAGGACAACTTAAATATAAAAATTATGCATATTTATGTTTATCATTAAAGGCTGCACTTTATTACGTTTATGTTTTCTCACTGCAAATTATATACACGCAGAGAAAACACGGGAGTTACCAGAAGTCTATTACGTCAAGGTCGCTGTACTAATAGATTCAGGATTATGGGACTTGTAAGTGATCTTTTTGCATGAAACTACCCCTAAAATATATCCATATCTCTTTCTATCACTCTGTGTGTATACACACACAAACAATCACACGCATGCATATATATATATATATATATATATATATATATATATATATATATATATATATATATATATATATAGAGAGAGAGAGAGAGAGAGAGAGAGAGAGAGAGAGATAGATAGAGAGAGAGAGAGAGAGAGAGAGAGGGAGATAAAATATTTACGTCTTGATATATATATATATATATATATATATATATATATATATATATATATATATATATATAATTCTAAATATCTACACACCCACGTTTGTCTATGAACCTACCTGCGATCCTATTTAACACTTCCAGCCTAAATTGAACTTCACACACACACACACACATATACACACACACACACACACATATATATATATATATATATATATATATATATATATATATATATATATATATATATATATATATATATATATCGTCATTATTTGATAGCTAAGTAAAATTACAAGTGTTACTTTCTTCTGAAAACTGTGATTATTTCCCAAACTTTCTTGCACTGTATACGTCTTTTTGTCATATTCAAAAAATTGACATGAAACAAACACAGCTTCATATAGATAAAATATATATTTCAACTTTAATTACAGTTATTATTCCACGGTACACTCGTTTACTCACTTGACAAGAAGTCGGAATGCAAAAAAAAAGATAAAACAATTGTATTCACACATTATGAACGGCGTAAGTAATGACTTTATAACACATTAATATTCATTTAGTTTTCATGCATATATTTTTTGATAAACCCAAATGATGATTTTGAATGGACCTATGTGTGACCAAGCAGGGCATAATAAACCTTTAAAAAATTGTTGTAAATATGTGATGTTTACAGATAGATAATTACTACGCAGCTTCCCCAAGCAGGGCCATCTATACATGGGTGCAGTCCATTTTTTCTCAAGCCATCTCTGTAAATACGTCGCAAGGCATAACGAACAGGAACATGTTTGTAAATTGTAAGCACATGTTCATTTAATTGGTGGCCTCTATGACACGAACACTATTTTGATATTAATTTTGTCTGGTGTATCCAGATTTCATCTTTGTTGATACAAAACACATTTTTTTAATGCCAAAAGCAAGTTACACTTTTATAGTCTCTAAGGTGAATTTTAAGGAAACAATTTTAAATTAGTTTTATGTTCAAATTGTAAATTATATCTAAGACTTTATTTTTGTTTTGTCACAGGTAAATATGCTCTACAAAGGAATAGAAGATACAAGTATTCAGATAACCGTTATCCTTAGTGAATTTATAATTTTTAAGGTAAAATATTTTGTCAACTCGGGATTCCTGCTCGTCCTTGAGTGATTTGATAGAATGCATGTTTTATCCGCAAACACGTCAGTTGATCTAAATCATATATTGCAATATATTTTGTTGCTATAAATGCCTGCAAAGGTTCGCTGCTATTGATATCCTCCCATGTCTGCGTCAGTGCCAGATTAATAAAGAGAATATCTTCAGCTCATCAACGGATTTCGATATGGCGTTGATACTTAAATAGAAAATCACGAGAAATTAGGTTCAAAATGCAACACAGTATTCGTTTTTACCCATACCGATTATGATAAATCTTTAAATATAAAACAGTTATATTATATTCTTATGTTTTGTCACATTGAAATTAAATATTTTATATTATTCTAAAGAGAAACGGCAACAAAAGCCTTGGTTAATTGGCATAAGATTACTAGACTAGATACATTTTCGGATTTTTAGTCACGAAAACGTTTCGATTTATGATAGCACCAACATGGTAACTTTGTTAAAATATAAAACTAGCTTTATATCAGACGTGTAGCTGCCTTTACTTAATGTTGTATGCAGAACATTATGAAACTGGCATGTTTACACACATTAATGGATAGATGGAGGTGAGCAAAATATCATAAAACAAATCACATTACGGTCATATTCAGATACAAAGTTGGACTGGATGAACGAATGCTTAAAGCATGGCAAATAATACGATTGTCTTGGTTTCACTGAATCACAGACACTATCATATGCTTTATATGCATTGATTATCAGCGCGATTACAAGCCAATTCACACCACTATATCAATTTAACATTATTTTCCCTATTTGTGCTTGCATGTTGCGTGTAGACGAAAGGTGAATTTCCACTCCATGAATCTAGAGTGGCGTCAATTAATGGGATAGATTACGTAAATGACGAGCCCTATCTTAATGATTTAGCAGAGTGGGACAAAAACACAGCTGCGAGACATCGGATATTTTTCAGCCACGGGATGCTCTTTACGAGGTAAGTAGATGTCCATCGTGTATATAACTGACATAGTGGATATATTAACAACTTCCAACCAAAATACGTGGTGTATGGGATTCAAGCGATTGGATTATTGGTCAGCAAATATACATTTTACTTATTTGCTCAGTAAATATTAATATCTTAGAGAATCGTCATAGCTCCCAAATACAACTGTAAATTTTGTCTCTAGATATGAATGTATAAGTTGAAAAAGGTATGCAAGAAAATCACAATGACTTCGTATCGTATTGTTTCTGAAGAGATTGAGTAAGAAACTTTTTTAAGGTATAACAGACATGCGATGCACATCGTTTATAATGTACAGGAAGTGAAATTGTTCTTTACAAAGAATATTGTAATAATTCTTTCTATATTTATCTGCATCGTGAATTATATAGGTTAAAGCATGAATACGGTCACGAATGGGTATGTAGGTTTCATCGTATATAAGAGACTCTTTAACATTTCCAAATCATAAAGTCGCTCTCTTTTATTATGTTTTCACTAATACTGATGAATCATGTTGAAGCCTTCTGGGATTTTTCTCTCATTTATCTCAGCAGAATATCAACGATAGCCATTCCCATAAATTATATCATTAAATATGGACCAACATGCGATTTTAAAATATTGCTGTCCATGATGGCGAAGTGTGTCAAGATACAAATTTAGTAAGAATGATAGCAATATTCAAATGATGGATTATTATTATTATTATTATTATTAATTTTATTCAATTATTATATTTGTATAGGTTAAATTTAATTAAAAAAAGAAAATTACGTATTTATTTTAAAAAATATTTATACCGATTACGTAAAGCAAAATATCACGATTCAATTCCAATTAGGCTGTAAATGTGCTTTTAGTCAAGTCATTTTATAAAAAAAACTGTCAGTACGCTAAGATTTAGACGTTTTCATAATTTGTCTTTTTTGTCAATGGAATAAACAGGATCTAAGTCAGAGCTTGTGGGAGAAATGTTGAATTTATGATACGTCTATTGCATTCAGTAATACAAGAAGACAAACAAATGCATTACCAATATGTTACCCAGTCCAAACCTAAAGATAACCACAACCCGACCGAATTTGTAAATGACTCATCCACCAGCTATCTATGCATATTGTTCTTTTATCGAAAATCAAAACTGGAACAAGTTAATAAAGTTTAATATTAGCTCTTAAACTGCATGTCAATATATATCCAAACCACACACAAACACACACACACACACACAAACACATACACACACACACACACACACATATATATATATATATATATATATATATATATATATATATATATATATATATATATATATATATATATATATATATATATATATATATATATATATATATATATATATATATAATGTATGTCTGCTTTGTTGTAAACATAGAGCACGGGCGAACTTTCAATTAAATAACATAATATAATAGATTGACTTTGGTGCTCGTAATACTTTTATAAGTATTTTGTATTATTCACCCGCGGTTCGAACCCGCGACCAACCTCTTCTGAGGCGGAAGCTCCAAACACTAGAACACCGGGGTAGGTCGCAAAATATAAACAAATACACCGATTAAAATATATACCTTTCTAAATAAGTTTACTGTAATATTCTTGCAACGTGCCTCGGGGGTATCTGATTTCACTTTCTCGAACACATCAACATCTCGTTACTCGTTGTGCACTATGACACCCATAACACTATACTAGTCATGTTATAAAGAAGAATATACGTTCTTTATATCAATGCTATACATTCCTATATTGAATTGAAGAATCACAATAAGAAAAACAAATCGTAGTTAAAACAAAATATAGGAACGAAAAGTGTATGTCCTTCACCAGAAGAAGAAAAAGACGTATTGAAAGACAAAACAATGAAACAAACATTAGTTAATTTCATGCAATACTTAAATGTTGCTTCCATTGTACTTATTGTGTTGGATGTAACATTTTAAATGGACATTAATGGGTTCGGAAGGTATAGGGTCCAATCGAATCTATGAATTATATTGCACATTGCATATATATATATATATATATATATATATATATATATATATATATATATATATATATATATATATATATATATATATCTGTATGTATGTAGGCGTGCATGCATGAGAGAGAGAGAGAGAGAGATCACATATTCGGTACAGTTTTCATAAAGTATGTATAGTTTCCTATGTGTTATTACCACATGTTCAAATATAACTTTATGTGATTCTGATTGGTCTAAATAAGGCCTTACGTCTCTACTGGTTTGCTGCTACCAAGGGAACACATTTTTGACCCGGCCTTCTGGAATTATTTATTGTTTTTAAAGAACACTTAAGGCTTCCATTTGTTGTATTCTACTCGCGAAAGGGAATTTGGGGAAAATGTTCTCGTCTGTTTCAATATGACCAGTTTACCTTTACAGGCGTTTGATATCTCGAGTAAAACATATCATAACATGAAACTTGGCTAAAACCCTCAAGACAAGAACAATAATAATAAGTAAACATACTGGTATTGTTCAGTTGATAGCGGGATGGGGTGGAAGGGCAATATATCTGTAGCACGGAATCTACCCTTTGTTCACGGAAAAATGTTGAAGTTAACCGGTCCCCCAACTGACATAACTTTAGCCAACCACAGCATATATATACTCGTTAAATGCAAGTCCGACTGAATAAAAAGACTTGCTTACGTTTCTCTTACAGTTTAATGCTCCAAAATTAAAATTTGGATGGACGTTTATTTATTGATTTAGAATTAGAATTAGCAAAATTGTATAACCTACAATTTCAGCTTTGTTTGGGAATAATTTTACCCACAACAAAATGAAAGGTAAATCGTCTGTCAGAATTTACAGGATCGTTTATTCTTTTTTTCTATCCAAATAATTTCTACTGCAAAATAACTGTGATAAAAATCTAAAATGGATAATTATTTATTAATAAATGTTTGATACTCCTTAAATAATATTTATGTCCAAGGTAACATGTTTGGCACACCGGGAAGCAAACGAACAATAACTAACATAAAATGGAAACCACAAGTGGTGTATCCTTTGAATTATATACTTTTGTTTTCTATGTCTTACATGTGTAGTTCTAACATAACGTTTTTCGTATAAAATATTTTCCAATCATGACAATTTTTATTAAATATACTTCATGTAAATTCCTTATTTTTAAAGTGCCAAAATGTATTTAATACATTTTGCTTAAATATCTCGTTAGCAATATCATTCCAAGAATGTAAATGAAGTATGCATATTTTGCCGTCAAAGAACATGTTGTAAATGTACATGTCATTTGTTTATTTTAGGTACAAATTGTATAATGATGAACTTAGTAAACCTATATCTGCCGGTAAGAGCTCTCTCTCACTCTCTCGCACTCTCCTGTTCTCTGATAGCACGAAATGGGTAATAAAAGTTAGCCTAATAAATCGATTTCCCACTCTGTTTGATAGTGAACCTTTAAAAAGTCATTAAAAGTACAATGAGTCTAAGTGTTGAAATTCAATTGTCTACTACCACCGTGATCGTTTATGTCTTAATATTTATAGGCTAGGCGGTACATGCGTCAGTAAATTCGGTTGCGCAGATGAGGCTTCATATGTTTTATTAGAAGATCATTTGATTGCATGGATCGGAATTTAGAGTTTACAACGGGACAGTCTTCACTCTATTTGTATTTTCCGAATCTTTAATTCTAATACATATATATATATATATATATATATATATATATATATATATATATATATATATATATATATATATATATATATATATATATATTACATACATTCGCCCCTGACTTGATTTCGCTGATCTTCTATGAGATGGTTGTTCCGACGACAAATATCAAATTAGAAACATAACAATTAGAAGCGGGAGAATTATAAATGGATTCACTTGTCGAGTCTTATATCATGATATGTATAAAGAAACTGGTTAATCTACCTTGTCAGACAGACACTAGTGTCGTAAAGATATATTTTAGTTTCTTCATACAACTCCTTGTCATCTTTGCTAACATTATACCACAACTGTTTGGTGAGACAAGCATACATAATCTTAGAAATAATAATTATTTAATGGCATTAATGTCAGACTAAAAATAAGCTGAAATTCATTCCTTTACTTTTGTACCATGTTTGGAACTCACTCCCATATACAGTAACAAAATGAATGCACCTACTATATCTCCAATATATATATATATATATATATATATATATATATATATATATATATATATATATATATATGGCAATATAACAGTTTTTAACAAATGAAACCACTAATTATAAGTAAAATCAATACGTTATTTATTTCCTTACACTATTAAACGAAAATATGAAAGACATGTAGTATTAATAATTTAATAACAAATAAGCTTAAAAGTTCTATTGCAACTCCAAAGCCATGAAATACTACGGATCGCTTCCAATAGTCTTTCATGTGCTTAGGTAGCACAACGATACGATCCAGAATGTCTTTGATTTCCAAAGTCAATGAACACGTTAGTAGTTTCACTGAATAATGTTAATAAATAGCTATCCTCCTAATATACCAAACACAACCACAACCTCTGATCATGGAATCAGATAAAGAAATGGAACAGATTATTTGCTCATCCAATTCCTAATAATACACATTTTTGCTTGACCAATATAGTAATAGAATATGAAAACTTAAAAAGGAAAAACCTTGTCTAACTAGAAAACTGAACTTGAAATCTTGTTGCGTAACACGTTGTATTTAAACATAAAATCTCTGACCACATCAGCAATGAAAATACAATTTTACAATGTACAACCATGAGCTGAAGATAAACACAGTGTTGTTTAAAATTACATAATACTTGCATTGATGGTTTTTGTATGCATTCAACTGACTCTTTGTTCTTTATGATTTGAAGAGATAAAGTATACGTGGTATCCAGACTGAACAGTTGTACCTTGCTATATTTTGCATTTATTTAGATAATATCACTTGCTTAACAAACTTTATTAGTCCAGCACTCCAAGGCTTGGAATCTACCACACTAGTTCATGCACTAATATTTCTGGCTTCTAGCTGGCTAATTTAGTTTATTAGAAGTGCATCGTTCAGAAACAATAGTATGTATCGACGTTGTATCTCATAGGATCAATGCGTGGGAATATTTCTAATTATCTTTCTCAGTATACACCATTCACGATTCAGAAAAGATAACCATATCCATAAATTTTTCAGCTGGGAATGCTGTAAATATGCTACGCGTTTGCAAAACACGTAATTCAATTTAAGTTGCCTGCCGTTCCATTGATACCAAACAAACAAACTTTTATTAATTAATCACTGATTATTGTTTGTGTAACCAATATATAATATCGGTACATATCAGAGTATTTGGGAGTCCATGCACTTTGGATTGTAATTATACAATCTAGTATTGTGCTTGCTTCATTATAGGTTTGACCTATTCAGGGGAGGTATGTAATGTTGGTAAAAGAATGTCGATAGTCCAAAGACGTGGTTATGTCTCGACGGTTGAAACAGCAGCACATGAACTCGGACACAGGTAAGTCAATTCATGAAGCCCGTTTTTTTTTCTCCCGCATTCTTCCCACTCGCTTAGTGCTTCTTGTGTTCTGCGCAGGATTGCTCATTTTTAAAATAGCAATAATCATCGGTCATTAATCCAAGGCCTGTGATTTCTTCTGAGATTTGTTTTCATATGTTAAATTACCTAATCACTGTTTCATCCTGGTAGTCGAACTTATGTCCTTTTTCTATCAACTTAAAAGACATTAAGTATGACAATGATCTGGCATATTTGAATGTAAAGAAAACTGCGACCAGCTATTTCGCATCTTTTTCAGTTCTAAATATTACCCACGGGTGTTTGCATACCACTGTTTAGCTTTTTGGTGTCATAATACTGACTTATCTATTGAAAGTGTGTATTCACTGAGGAAAAGGCTTAAGTTTAAGTTTTAATATTACATCAGTCAAAAACGAATATACATTTTCATGATGGTTTATATTCATACGCCTTTATATGTCTCTTATTTCCAGTCTTGGAGCAAGTCACGACGGTGAAGGGCAAGACATTGATTGTAAAGCAGAGGATATGTTTATTATGAGTTCCATATCTGGTGCCTATGATCCAGACACGCCATACTCAAAGAACCGCTGGTTATTCTCCAAGTGCTCTGTAAAGTCGTTCAAGGTTACACTAAAGAAAAAGTATGTGCATTATTTATCCATTCATAATATATTATAAAACTGCATTTGTTTCAGAGTACCTTGTATACGAGTTATTGGCTTGACAATAGTTTGTTATGAGGAACAATATTAAACATCTAATTTGATATTTGTTTTGGAGGTTGCCAAGTCTGAAAGCATGCAAAGTTTAGTTCGTCTCCCCGTATTCAGTTTCCGGCGTATCTTTCAGCTGCATTTGTGCTGTGACTTTGAGGATAAATGCATTGTGTAAATATGAGTATGGAATGTAATGATAAGAGTGCCTCGGCTAATAAAGAGCCTTTTTCTGTATGTATCAACAATATTTTCATTTAATTGGTAACCATGGCTTGAGACATTGTATATGATTGAGTATCTTTTGGAGAAATTATTTTCTTGTCTTTGAAAGCATGCAATACTCGAGATATTACAGGTTTTACACGGGTGCCACCGTATTACAGACACGTGTAAATAGCTCATCTATACCGTGTCCTCGTCTCCTGAGAACAGATAATACATTCTTAACAACTCACTTAAGAAACGTTCTATAAAATGTAGATTCAAGTTAACTGTCCCTTTGGAGACTATCCACTTTTGCTGAAGATCTGTTGTTATGAAGTTATGCAGGCTGTCGATATTCGATTTACTGAAAGACAGATAGTATAATCTCATTAGAGGTAGACTTTACCACATCATTCTCGGCATCATCGGGGTGCACACAGATTAAACTATGAGGTTGTTTAATACTCTAAGACATAGTAAATTCATGTTTTCTGTTGTTGCTGCTGTTTCTGCCTGAAGAGAAGGCGCTCTTTTCGCAAAGATGAAAAGGACCTGTAAACAATAGCTGGACAGAGAGTTTTGCTGTTGGGAAATGAAATTTGATACGAGAAGATTGGTGGTACTGGTTCATCATATTTCGGTATCTCTTATCGAGTACTTTACCAAATTACTGTTGTTGCTGCTTTAGTTTCAACCAAAAACCGTGAAGAACATATCCAATACCACGTCTAAGTTAAATATTATATGCTCATACATGCCATTTTTTGCAGGCTCGAATGTTTAATAGCTGCTCCAGTTCCACAGTCCAGGACATATATATGACATACAAATTACATTTTTAGGATCACGTAATCTGCAGTGTAAGAATCAGGGCTAGGTTGATATCACTTCGAAAGGACTGTCATATATTGAATAAGAGTTCGCTGATGGAGAATGCTTTGTTTTTCAAGTAATGCAGTCTGTTCGACTCCTCTCCTTTCAAGCCTTCCCATTTATATATAAACTGAGCTCGGGTATGCACCACTACTCTCGTACGAAACATAAATATCATCAATTTTGGTAAAGAGCCTTTGAATTATATATTTGGCTAGTGAAGCAAATCTGAACATATATTCATCTTCAATATAGGGTTTATAAAACGTTATATTTAGCAACGTGTTGACTATTGTAATGTAATACCTCTATTTCAAACATAACATAACTTTTAAGACTCTAACCAAGGCTTCCAGTTTAATTCTAGATTATTGGATTGGTATGCATAAAAGCCATCCTTCTCTTTCTAGGCGATATCTTACACCAAAGTGATGCTGGTTGTACGTCAAATTTAAAGACCGTTCGAAGTAAACATTACATTATACCAATGTCAAAAAAGTAATAGTTTAAAAACCGTTTTCAATATACTGGTCCACTGGTATGGAACAACATATCCAGTGAGATAAGGCAGGCTCCCAGTGTTTCTTATTTTCTTGATCAATGTTCCAATACATGGAATGTTATGACAATCGAACACTTCTTGCGCTGCAAATATCGCCTGCTGTTCTGTACTTTTGCACAATTTAGTTTTCAATACATGCTTGTATTTAATATTTTATACATGTGCATTTGTTCAGAGATTCCTATGCATATGTTCCAGGCTTGATAATTTGAGTTTTATAATCATTTAATTATTTAACATCAAGCAAACGTTTACACATCTTCTCGTATAGACTTTATATATTGTACATAACAGCTAGAGGGCCTCAAGGCAGATTAGTTCAGTAATTAAATGAGTTACCTTCTCTAAAGAAAGTTTGTATTATTATTAGTAGTAGTAGTGTTATTATTCTTATTATTATTTCATTATTATTATTTTCATCATTGTTATTATTATTAGTAGTAGTAGTAGTAGTAGCAGTAGTAGTAGTAGAAGTAGCAGTAGTTGTAGTAGTAGTAGTATTATTAGTAGTAGTAGCAGTAGTAGTAGTAGTAGTAGTAGTAGTAGTATAATTAATATGTTTAACACTTCGTTTTAATTCTTGTTAGATGCATTTTCAGTTTCCAAATAATCAATCAAACGAGATCATTTCGTTCGGAGTATTTACTTCCGTAGAGCACATATGATCCTGCGAAGGCACGATTAATTGTAACTTTGTCAATGAACGTGGTTGTGCGCCTATATATTACAAGCCACGTTGATGTGCACAGTACTTTCGCATACGTCAGTTTAATATATTTAGGAAACATTCTAAGATATTGGCTTTTGTTTCAGGAGTTAGAATGCAGACATCTAACTATCATTCAAAGACGATTGTAAACCTTGTTCTAGTTCTGAACGTATGTTAGATTTCAAAGACACCACAAAGATCACTTTGATTATGCACCAAAGTGCATGTCACATCGGTTTACGAAGATAAAATCGACACATCTACTGGATCAGCTTGCAATAAATTGTCGATTCCTAAGTTCGTTTTGACATCTTGGAAATTATGACTAAATGAGTTTGTGTAATGTATACATCTATTGTGCATGACACCACTCGTCGCCGCAGTAGTACATCTTGAAGTTGTAGACTGAATATTTGCATTTAGTTTCATGACACTTGAGTATCTGAGTTGCTCCATAGCCAGCGCTGATACTCTGGATTGCACTAAATTCTGTCCAAGTGTGTATCGTAATTTTGTATTTTAAAAGATTCACTCAATGTTTTTTGAACTTAGATTGGTACAATCATTTCGAGTGTGATGACTGACGTGTTTGAGGAGCCGGACTTGTAACGAGATAGAGTTCAACTGATTTTGTTAATTTTTTTTCTGTTTATCTTTACTTTTCTCACGTCTGAATTCCATCCATTATTTCGTTTAATTTCTCCTGGAGGCAGCCTCGATCTCATCGATTTGAAGTTGGTTTCATTTAGTTTCAAATCGGTATTGTTATTAGGATTGCCACACCTGTTAAATACAGTTCTTTGTTGAGCAGACGTAGTTTGAATTTCGTGTTACATTTCCAGTAGCAT
The DNA here is from genome assembly GCA_028554795.2 of Sinohyriopsis cumingii. Taxonomy (NCBI): domain Eukaryota; kingdom Metazoa; phylum Mollusca; class Bivalvia; order Unionida; family Unionidae; genus Sinohyriopsis; species Sinohyriopsis cumingii. The sequence goes on from CM068832.1 coordinate 85,210,428, forward strand.
ACCCGTTGGTCCTTATGGACCTGTTAAATATTGTTTTTCTTTTAATCACGTTCTTGAAAGATGTCAGTGTAAAGTTTAACAGCCTAGTGGAAAAGGTTTTTGGTAAAAGATTTGAATACGCTGTAATAGTTGTCAGTTTGTTGCAATTGCTTACTTTATTACGAATCTGGATGAACCATGACCGATTGTAACTCTTGTTGAAAGCGTGAGGTTTATGTGATCTTTGGATCGGGATGTAAGTGGGGTATCTGGCACTGTTTCCAACGGTGGAGTTCCATCCATCGTTTGTAAGTAACTCAACTGTATTTGTGACCTTATATAAGACCCATGTAAAGACATGTCATGTCATTATAGAAAATACCGTTCATTTAATAGTAATTTTCAAAACGTCGTCATATAGAAAATACAGAGACTGATCCCACCAATTCAGCGGTGACGTTTATCAGCGAGTAAATCAGTAAAGGGAAACTTCCTTTTCGTTGGGTTAGCTCTCTTTCCTTTGCAATATTCTTTGAAGCCATTTGCAACAGAGGTGTCCATGTCATTGTAATGGATCTTTCTCTGTTTTGGTCAATGAATTAGTTTTCTTTAATGAGTTTCATGTAGGCAGACCATATCGATCATCTTCGTGTTTCGGACGATCTCTATTGTCGTCAATGTAATACATTTGGTAAGTATCGACAAGATATTTCAATGTTTACCTAAATTATGAGCGAGCCATTTTTCTTTAATTAGGATTCATCGTTAGACTTAGACTGTTATGTGTGAACTATTATATGACTATAGTTTGATTAGAGGAACTGTAGTGACTACCGTTTAGCGTTTCTTTTGTAGTTGTAGTCTACACTCGTTGTCGGTACGTCTATACTACCTTAACCTTGGGCACAGCTAAACGACGATATCTTTTCGTCAAACCATTATTGTATAGACAAACCCATTCTTCCTGTTCTTTTGTTGCTTTTCTTCTTCGTGGCGCCGTTTTGAATGCGACATATTCAGAGAAAACAGAAAATGATGATGACGATTAAAAATCATAAGGTGGTCTGACTAATAACGTCTCATTAGTCACTATTCAAGGAGAAGCCAACGGGAAATTAGCAGCATACATCTTTGTAGTCAGCATGTTGAGGTTTCTGTGAATAGGTGCGTGTTCTAACTGCAGCATATCTATTACTTCATAGAAAGGGGTATGTATCAAGAAGTATTCTTGATAGAGGTGTATTTGTTACATGGACAATTATTTGAGTTCACTTCGTTGTCTTTTATTGGACTTGTGTTTCGGGTTTTCCTTTCAATTTTATAACATTTGTAGGTTTTTAAAATGCTTCGAACAGAAAAACAAACCTCCCATAAAACGCGCCTTCCACCTGGTTTCAAAATAATATGTTTCTTCCTTTGAGTATCGATTCGTAACTCGGCTATATATCAGAGCTGCTCTAAGATGTATTTGTTGAAGTATCGGAATAATTGTTCGTAGTAAAATAGGGTTTTGTCCATGTATATCATCTCAGGATTTAATATACAGCTCCAACAAATTCAACCACACTTGTGCATTCATTTTATATGATTGCAGTTTGGATGATTATATGGGTTGAAAAGGAAACCAAGTTAATCGCTAGGAGTAAAGGCAGGGGTGAATCTTGGTGTTAACAGTTTTGTATACAGAAGAAGGTGACGAATACATTATTTACCTCCTTGTTGACACCATTCCTGTAACGAATTCGAATGAACATGCATATAATTTAGTCTTATAGGTTTTGCATCGATGTTTGTGGACAGTTAGTGACATTGTCATACGCATAATTTAGCCTAGGTGGCCGTTTTTGATGATTTAACACATGGACATATATTTGTGTCCGACAATTGTAAACAACACAGCATAACAAACATCAAAAACTGGTGAATTTTTATATGCTTTCATACATTGTTAGTGAGGAAAATAAATAGTTAGTTTTATGTTTATCTAATGAAGACTAAAGCTTAAATTCTTTTTCGTTTTCTCTTAATGCATCTTCAAGAAGTTCGAACACAGTTTAATTCACCATGTATTGAACGACTTCAATAACCTACTCCCATGGAATTCTTTTTAGCATTGAATGTAAACGTCGATAAATATACAGTCTTTCAGCGTTTTAGCAACTGATGATTTAATGAAAATAGATCATCAGGAGATTGTTGTAAAGAGAGACAGATACAGTGTGGCATCAAATGCGCTATACCCACGTTGACACTTGTTTCAGTCATATTGATGTTCCAAAATTAAGCCTTTGTATAGTATGAAAGTAGGAAACCTTTAAAAATCTAGAATTGCATTTTACTTTCGTATCTAACAATAAACGTTATGAATACTACCTTGTTCTACAATATTAATATGAATACTAATCTGGCTAGACGGAGAAAAATAATTGACAAATGAAATACCAAATGACATGCTGAAATAATGGTATATCTCTATACTCACATTAAGAAAGAAATGCAAAATTAAATGTGTATTCTTCTCTGAGAACCAGACTAATTTGTGACTCTATGCACGAAATCCGTAGATGAGCACACATACATTATACCCATCGTTAGTGGAAATATACGTGTTAAAAGGCAACGCTTTCTTCAGATCATTACCATTCTTTGAAGTAATCCTTTTCTTCTGGAGTGTAACACGAGGAGAAGTAACAACTGGCTTCTTGTTTCAATTTAAGAAAGTCGTTGATGTTGCGGAAACAAACTTTCCTAGATGCGGTTCGTGATATCATCAATATTGTTATGTGTTGGGAAAGTGCCATATTCCGTAACCTTTCATGAATCCGTACCCACTGTCAAGATCCTGAGTGAATTTGACACTTACCGATATTCCTATCAAAGCACGCCTTTCGTCATCATAACCATTCTAACGACGAGGTTGGTGTTGCTTCACGTGTTAGCACACATGCAACATAAAATAAAAATAATATTTCAATGGCGAGGATAAAGCAACTCAGGCCGATGCATGTTTGTCGGTATTCGAAATTAAAAGGTAATAATTTTTATTAAAATTGAAGTGTGCCCGTTTGTAAACAAAGCATATATAAACACAGAGGAAAACAAGTATCATACAGCAATATGACGGTTGTTTCTTCTTGAGTATTGTAATATTTGGAAATTAAGTCTCTTGTTCTGCAGACGTTCATAATCTCCATTGAATAAGGAGATAGTGTCGGCCGTTACTGCAGTGAATTGATCACAGTTGCTTTAACTATTCACCTCATTATCTACATTTGTTTTCTGTTGGGTCCATATCTCAATAACAAACAATTTTGATATAGATGAAAGAATGTTTCTAAATACATTCGCCACACGGAAAATGATAAATATGCGAATCAAAGTATGCTGGAATTATTTAAAAGACATACTAGAAAACTGACACTATAACACTGTTTAGTTTATGTTTGTTCTGGTGACGAAATCATACTCCAGATCCTTTGTCATAACTCAGATTGTAAAAATGCTTTTCTACCTGATTTTCAAATTTGCAATCTTGAAATTGACAGTACAAGTTACAACGGTTGTTGCAAGCCTTATTTATATGAACTTGTTGATTTGTTGAATGCAACAAAAAATCTTTTTACGATTTAATGTTGCAACGTCTCGTGTTCCTATACAGTTACAATGGTACGCATGTTCGGGTAGGTTAATATTGTCAACATAAACACCCATATTATTTATATGAGTTAATGTTAACTTACGTGTAGGGTTGCATTTGAATATTAATCTCCCTTATGCATACAAGGTCTTATTGGTCATAAAATATCCCCCTACACTAATTTCATATTCGTATTTCAGAACGTGCGTGAGTGATCCTGGTCATTATTATAACTACGACGAATATCACAAGCATGTGATGAACGAGCCTGGAGAAGTGTTTACAGTTGAAGAGCAGTGTGAGCTAATTGTTGGGCGCAACTCTGTCTTATGCGAGGTATTATATTTTGTGAGCATAAATGTGAGGGTGTGTTGGTGCCTTTCCATTCCAGAAAGCATAATGAGTAGCTAACTATTAAGTGGACGACGGCATGCTCAAACTTTAGTGGTATTTATATATGCAATTGTGTATGTGATACATATATGCTATGTAACCTTGGCTCATTGCCAAGCTTACTTTAAAAGATGTATGAACGTTTTCCTAAAATAAAACACTCTAACACTGAATCAAATGTTGTAATATTCAGAAAGAGTAAGAAGTATCACAATATTCCTATTCTGCTTTTGACTAGCTCGATATTTGTACTAAATCAATATCGTCCTGTCTGCTGATGGTTGTGTTGAATGTAATGCTTCAGCGGCAGTAGTCAATTTGGGTTCGTTTCTAAAGCTAAATCGTGCTACCTAATAACCGTGGAAAATGAGAGTAGAACATGAAGCAAAATAAAACTAACCTAATGAAGTGGACAGTGAGTCTCTGCAATACAAGTTTAGTATGCAAACTTTTGCCCTGATGCAACATTGTGTGACCTGAAGTTCATAGCAACGTAGCAATTGCATTATAAACAATGATATTCTAAATTATTATATGAGCTTTTATTGCACTGCAGTCCCCAGAAAATCTATATTATTATTTTGTCTCTAATTGATCTTGGTGATTTACTAACCATTCGAAATCTCTGCTAGCATTCATAGACAGCAATATTAAAGCCAAACCAAAACATGCACTGATTACTCAGGACTGATATATTGATTAATACGTGTAAAGTTGATAACGAAGCTCATCTCATCGCCTGGAACGAAGAAAACAAATAATATAATTATCATCCCATCAAACAAATGAATACAGTTGAAACTGCATGGCATTAAAAGAACATGTAAACCATAATAAGTAATTGATATCATCTCGTGAATACATGACATAATCAATATTCTACTACAAAGAGCCCATATTTAAACATGGTTCAACAAAGCGTTCGAAAGAAACATCTGTCGTACACATGTACAACCTGTGCCGTTTAGTATATCGGAGGAACAAAACAGCACTATAAGAACATTATGGGAAAATACTTCTTTAAAGAGATGATACGATGCAAAAGAAGACTAAAAGAAGCATAGTTGCAAAGCAAGTATGATGTTACCCAGTTATACCTTCAATGATATAATTACAGCTGCAATTTCTCATAACATCAACTGAATTTACAAAAGCAAGAAAAATTACGTTTCTGACCGGATATGCTGAACGCTGAAACCAATCCCCATTTTGTCGTCAATATATTTTGTTGTAGTTCAATAAGCAGTCACCCACATATAATTTATATCACTTATTGCAGAAGATATGGCAAGGACACAACAAGAGTGAGAGAAATTAATCTAGTAACTTTATAGTGTCTGCACAGATTGCTGTTAGCTATATACTGTTATGCCTATATTCATAAGATTTGGTGAGGTGTTTAATCGTTATGTATACGTTACTACTATATATATATATATATATATATATATATATATATATATATATATATATATTAATATATAAAATGCATGTTTCACGCTTCAAAGACGCTTTGAATGTATTTTAAGACTATTTATCTAGGTATGTCTATCCTTTAATTACGCAACTGGATGCATGGATCTCAATTAAGATCATGCCTTACTAACCAAACTAAAGCACGTGTATGTACGTTTTGCATCTACATGTTCAGTTCACGTCTATGCATTTAATTGATAATCACATGTGTGTTTTGTGCCCAGAATACATTATGTTACACACAAATATATGACATGTGATGAGAGAGATCTTCATGAGTACTTGAACACCAACACAAAGGTATATGCATGTTTTTCATATATCTTCCTTGTCAGTGCCAGAGTCATGAATCTCGATTATAGTATGCATCCTTTAATTTTATATTTAATGGCTAAGGATAACAGTTTGCTTAGCTCATGATCACGTCCGTTTCTTTTATCTCATGTACAATATTGTTATATGTGTAGTTACGAAATTTGGTGTGATGAGGCACCTTGCTGTGTTAGACAGCCATATCATAAATGTAGTCACTGTTACCTACAATCACTGTCTCTTTTTGGCTATTTAATGTTTTACCGCTCGGGGGGCTAATTGTTAGAGTGTATGCCTTGGATGCAGGGGATCGCTGATTTGAAGCCCTGTCGAGTCATACCAAAGACTTATAAAACTGGTACTGGAAGCGGCCTCGCTTTGCACTCAGATTAAAGCAATGAGTGTTATGACTCGTCGACCTGGTGTCCAGATAATGTGACTGGGTGGGACATCATGCTACATGTCTGCGTTATGACGCCCCAGTTCAAGACATCACTACAAACTGCCACACTGCAAACATCTTCGGTATATGACTGAAAACATTTTGTAAACCTAAATTAAAAATCCAATTCACACGTATACACTATGTATTATTTTACAGTTCATGTTTGACTCATTAAACTGAAATATCAACACCAAAATTTGTGTGACCTATATTTCAATGAATCAGATTGTATTTTCGCTTTCAGCTTATGACACGTAAATAATGCAAAGTACATATTTTTATACATACAATCATAACACATAGTGAGAAGATGTGTCGGTGATTGCTACTGCTCAGGTCATTGTATTGTTGTCATATTTAACCTTAAACATATAAATTTGTGTTCTGTTTTAATTAATAGGCAATGTCCATGCTAGAATTGAGAAATGGATAATTGTAAGCAGTTATGTTACTGGCACAATATTGCAACAAAGTAATTCTCATGTGACTAGAATTTTATTTTTTACTGGGGCTGCATTAGTTTATGTATCTAGCTTTTAATCGTAATAGTCTGTTTGTCTGCACACGTACTCTCTTTGCTAGAATTATGACACTTGGTGAGTGGATACATCTTGATAATCGCTACAACCTTATTCTACAAATACGTTTTTGTGAATCAACTTCATGTTTCAGAAACGTACTGAAATGTTGCATTTAAAGTCTATTTATTTGGTCGTTGTTACGTTCACCAAACCTCGCATAGGATGTATCGCATTGGTATTATACCTACAACCAAATTATTGCGAATGTGTCTTAAATTGTATGATTTACAAATATGAGCTCAGTATTTGCTTTTATGATCACAAATATCTCTCAAGGATATAGCTATATACCTCTAAAATACTCAGTGTTAATATAGCTTATGGGCGATACTATGCCATTAATAGTTTTAAATGTTGCCATCAACAGATTCCTCAACGCACAATTTATATCTGCATTTTAATCTCTAATGCGATTATGAATTAGTACTAGCTAAAGATGAGCAGACAATATTCTAGATGCTTTTCATGTAAGGCCTAGTCGTCATTGACGTAGCCATTGTGATCGTGGCATTTGCGTCAGCGTTATTGAGTGTGCGGGTCTGCGCCAAGGGATGCGATCCTGTAACTTTTGCAACAAGGTTTGTAATCAAGGTTGAATACCTTGAGGACATGTTCCACATTTCTGAGCCACGTTCTTATCGATAATAATATTCTGTTTACTGCAGGCTTTTCAGCATACGTATATGATTCATATATTTAATTTCTTGCTTAGACTAGATTTTATTTGTCAACGACAGTTGCTTTGATCTATTCCTGATCATTGCATTGAAGGCTATTGATGCTGCGAATACACCAGTAGCAAAGGCATTAACATTTCGTGCATCGACACTAAGCGTCCAAGCGTTCTCTCCGTATAGTAAAGCTTGTGTCATATATGCGTTATACAGCCACACCTTTTTGCACAAAGGTTCTTAATGCTATTTTTATGTCGTGGACTGAGTAGTCGAGATACTTAAACGAGTCCATTGTCCCTGCTCGAGTCCTTGGGGTGGTTTGCTGACGTGATTATGTATAAACTGACCCCTTGTATTTTACACGTAGAGTATCAGAAGGCCAAAAATCGTTGCTTTCTCTTGCATATTCTCCTGTGAGAGATCAAAACCAGCAAAGTCGCTCCAGTGAACGGAATTCCTGCTGGTTAGGCGCAAAGATGCTAAAGTTTATTCCTACTCATATAACACGGCAAGGATGAGTGCATTATCAGTCTCTCGTACGGACCTTATATGTCACTCGTTTCCCACACAAGGTAATTATTCATTAATGTACTAAATGACTGCGCTCCAGGCTGTCACGCCAAGGTGAATCGAAATTTATGACCTTTATCCAATAAAATTATGCTCACGTTATAAATCTTAACAGAGTTAACTGTCCAAACGAGAATAAATATATAAGAAAAATAAGTACTTTAAAACGTGTTGTCCTAGGAATTGTTCGATAGTTAATTTAGTACATCATACTATCGTAAAACAAGATTACACAAAATTAACTGTACGTTTTTATTCTGCCATGTGTTCTGAAATAGTAGTAACAAAATTCCAAATATTTTACTTAATGCGGACATATATGGCCTTTTGTTTCTCTAAGTTAACTGCAGTTGTGAAATATTGCAACTTCTTGTACATGTTTAGAATTAATGCTGAGGGGACACTAATGTGGAAAATGAACATACAGGGATGGGCCTAGCGGTTGAATAACAGTCATCCTTTTTCATAAACGTTTATTAAGCACAGGTCTCAGAGCAAGACCCGTATTTGCTCAAGTTTATTGGTGTTCATATCGGCGCAGAAATATTAGGCTAAGGGACAGAAATTGAAACTGGAAATTATAAAAGGATGCATGGTTATCAGATTGGTCAGTCCAACTAACACGTGACCAATAGGGTTCTCGGCAGGTAGTTTCATTGAAAGTTTCATATAAAGATTGTTCGCATGTGAATCGAACTGCATTTGATAGTCTATGCTGATTCCTAGCCTTTAACATTTTCTTCACAGTCAATGAGAACACTGCCTATGTGTAGCACTGGTTTCATTCTGAATCTCGTGTTACTCAATGCTGGTGATTGACACATACCATAGATTACCTGCGTTTCGTTCGCAGTGAACCAGTCAACAAGTGAATCAAAATGTTGGACTCTGATACATCTGTGTTGATTAGAGGGTCATCATCTCGTAAGGAACATGACAAAATGTTAACAAGGACATAGGTATATAAAGAGCCATACATAATAAAATGAAAAATATCGTTGATGAAAACACAGAAGACTATTTGTAAGTTAATTATCCCATTAGAAATCCTTTTCTAAATCTCAGTCTTGCCACTGAGTACACCCTGTGTCTTAATTTGCTTCTTTGCATTGATAGATAGCTCGATAACAGTCAAATTGCTTCATCCAAAATATATCAGCCCTTACTAAGAAGATTGTCATGATGGAGACAACCAAAAGCATTGGTACATCCATCATAACTGCAGCTACATAATTATGAGTTCAGAACCTTTCTCCAGTCTTCACGTAAACTTAACAGAATGGTCTGGCAGCAATGATCATTATAAAATGCACCCTGACTGTTAACATTTTTCTCAAAACTTCTTATGTTTGGGTCTTAATTGATTTTTTGAAAGCTTCTATATGATGACTTGAGACGCTGACGGGTCTATATTTTACCAGTATCAAATAGATTGTTATATTTGAAAATTATAACTGCTTCAACCTCCTTTAGATGATAAGAAAAACATATTTGACATTGTGGTAATTAGATTTGTAATAGGATTGATTAGCCAATTTAACAGGAATTTGATCTCCAGTGATCTTTCGAACTTAATCCTCGTTTTATTTTACATTATGAAGATCTAGAGCTCTCCTTAGTTTTTATATTCATATAAGGAAGTGGTTTTCTCCGTGGATATGTATATTTTAATGTAGCATGCTTGTCTTTTAACATTTAACATAATTTTTGCATAGTTAGCTTTGGGAAGCTAGTCAGACTCTAAATCAACACTGAAATCCAAGACAGCACATAAGTATTTTTTAAATCATTTAAAAAGTCATTCACATAAAAATCTTTGAAACTTTAATATCATAATTTTATCCATCACGTACAAAGTGCATCCTATCGCAGGACATATATATATATATATATATATATATATATATATATATATATATATATATATATAATATATATATATATATATATATATATATATATATATATATATATATATATATATATATATATATATATATATATATATATTGGTTAATATTATTTGCAAGTATAAAATAAACCCATTATCGACTATATCCATTCCTAAAACATGCATGTTCTCTAAATAAGCATGTTGTCAAAATATCAAATATATCACATTTTCATCCCACTTTTGAAAGTTCCTGCACATTGAAATAAAGCTAATTAATGCCAACGAGGTTTGCACACTTAATCTTTAACTAGTGAAGCGTTTGTTTTTTTTACACCATTCTCCGAAACAAGATGTTATTTGCTAGTGGTTGCTGTTAACACTATGATTTGACCAGATAGTCTTATTGAGATAAGGTTCGCCATTAATCTGCTCCGGTTACTCGCATTCTAATTCCTTCTTCCTGCGAAATGGACTATCTAACATAATAGAAAACACTATACTTACCAACATGGGAAATTTGCAAGAAATAAATTTGTTTGCCAACATAATAAGGAAATCAGACATTTTATCGACTAGAACTTTACGACTCTCTATAGACTTTTACTTTAAACTAATTATGTGTATATTAGAAATATAAACATGTTTGTTGTGTTACATTCTGGTATCGCGAATACTCATGAAAATATATCTTTGGTGGATACACCATATGGAATATGGGATTTGGAATATGGCGTGCTGAATCGGTAGGGTGAGATTACTTGCGATGGTACTGTCAATCTCACAAATAAAACCCCGTTCTCTTATAAAAACGAATCTGTAAAAGTTGTCATATCTTTTTGTTAAATTTATAACGCTAGAAGAAAGAGTAATGCGACTCATTAAATGTGCTGTAAGTTGTAATTGTGGAAACATACATTTAGGATGAGTCAAGCGATCACACAGATTACAATGTAGCCCTTTGCATTTTGATTTGAAGATTTACTGCAGCAAAAACACAGGTGCGTCTTCGGGTCAGGATTCGTTTGACAACAATAGATAGAAATGTCGTTGCTACTCATTATAGTTATAATGTGCAGAAATTTTGTTGTATTATCAGTTGCAGAATGGCACGTGGACATCCATATTATCATTTATTTTACTATTTATTTTAGATGATAGAGAAATTTAAAGTTAAATTATGTCTTACACAGTGTCCATTTGTATAGTACGAAAACTACCTGTTGTAAATCTTTAACAAAGAGTCTAGCTTTTGGGATATTTGGTAGTTAGAGTTTTGAATACTCATTAAGGTGTTTTTTTCACCATCATCACGTAAAATGGACTTCATTAAATACACGTATCCTATTACTAGGACCAGTTGTAATTCGAGCCTGTTCGATTCGATTTCGTGATTGGCTGTTAAGTTGGCCTAAAATACATAAAGTTAGACGTAATTGTATTCGTTTTTTAAAGACTGCTCGTGAAGATATATGCCTACTAATGAGATGTACGGATCCAATAAAAGGCATATGCATGGACGAATATCATGGTGCGGCAAGAGGAACCGAATGTGGAAGAAACAAGGTAATATCACCTCTCTCCCCATCTTTACAGAAATAAAAAAGGTTCCTACTATTATAAAAATACAAATTACTCGAACACATGATGGAATTTAAACAAAAATAACCTATTACATCTATACCAAACGATGCTTACTTCTGGTAAAACAAAGAAAGGAAAAACAGTTCATAATGTTTTGCAAAAATGCACATTTAAAAGTAATAATTTAGCAGCAACAGGATCTCTAATGAATTTGAATTGAGAACCACTTTAAAGAACCGAACTATTTCCACTATGTATATATAATTCAATAGTTATTCTTTTTCCAGTGGTGCATTGATGGCCTTTGTGTTCCTAGACAGTAGAAACAGGTGAGCTGGAGCCTTGGGAACAGTAGTTTGCCTGCCATACTCGCGATTATAGGCTGTTAGTTTGAATTCTTGTTAGGCCAGGCATGATACGCAACGAAAAGCAATTAATTGACCGGGAACATAACTATAAACGATAAAGCATTTCGCATGTTTATATTCCGTTAACCGGATAACAGGTACAAACCTTTTCTTTCTGAAAAATATTTTAACACAAGAAACAAACTTTCGGCCATTATACCTGAAGTATGTTAGATTTAGTCCATTCGATGATGATTATGATGATGATAATTATTTTACACTCTTGGTGAAGTCAGGGGTATGAATTGAAAGCTCGCCCCATTCATTCAATAGATTAAGGTGACAGATTAAACCAGTTCTTTAATTTTGCAGGACCAAGCTACAACAAGACTGTCCCAACCATGTATGAAAACGTTGAAGGACTTCCAAGCCGAATTAGAAATAAAAAACTGCCTTTGTACTTTAAGCCACATCAACTCATACTAAAACACGTGTATGAATTCAATATATCTCTACCTTTACATTAATTTACGTTACTAATTGCAATTAGCACTATATTCAGAATGATACATAGATATATAGAATCTATGTTGGGGTTTGGACCGAGACAAGGAAATATCAGTCAAAGGGTTACATTATTTGTCTCCCCACGAGACTTGCCGAGGGAGGGGATTATAATGTATCCCCGGACTGAGAATTTCATTGGCACGGTCCACACCCCAACGTAGATTCTTTCTCTCACCCAATACTTTCCTTTAAAGTAAAAAAGAACTTCTCACTTGTGCATTATTGTTCACGCGCAAATGTTTACATGTGGTACATTAATACGAATTACAGAGTGTTTATGCGTGAGCCAAAGAAGCAACAACATACAACATAAAACGTTGCCTGACATTGAGGTAGTATCACATTTAACATTTGGATTCTATAAATAATTATAAATAAATAGTTAATATTTATTACTAGAAAATGTTTCAATTTCATCAGTACCAATTTAGAAAATAATATTGTAAATATTGAAACGATACCGTTCCCACACCTTCGTTGTAGTGTATAGGCTTTTATTATAAACAAAATGTACATGTAGCATGAGTGTCCGTGGTTGGTTTATTCACGGGTTATCAGTTAGCTGTGTCACTGTGACATACTTGTGTTGTCCTTAATATTGATTGTAAAATTACCTCTGTGTATAAAATACCAGCCAAATACGAACCGTGGCGAATAACCATGTGCTAAACTTTCAACTTCACGGATTCTTTAAAAATGTATTTTTCTGTCTTGGTACTACGGCAAGTGATTCCGTGAAATTTGCATTTCGATTAATGTGTTGATGGATAAATGATTCCTACTAGCGGGTACGTGCATTATTTGTCATTAAACATTATTGGCATATTTTTGGTTGAACTAGGCATACACTGTAGACGCTTAAAAAAAAAACAATATTAAAGCATGTTTGACATAACACATTTTCTTGCTGTTCCCAAGTTTGTATGTTTAAGAGAGTTGGGAGGATATCAAGTATATGTATAATCTATATGCATGGGTCAGTGTTTTCTGTCATAGTTCATTTCACACAGCATTGAGAATTGTTATCATATATGTTGCGGTCCTTTTTCAGATTAGCGTCATTAAATGCCTAGCTCACTTTTCAGGTCAGAGTCATTAAATAGAACTTAAGCTGCGTAACGTGTTTTATAGTTTTAAAAACTTCGTGTTAATCAAATTATATAATATTAGCTACATGCATATATGATACGATTGACCATTCTGTTTGGAACGAACTAGCATAAGACCAAAAAGTTCGACATAATACTGTTGTCGGGCATTTCTGTGCATACATGTTTCGGTCACCAATGTTGAAGCTATAGGCATACCGAGTACGAGCGATTGACAAATATAAAATAATTCAATGCTTTTCCTTTGAAGCATCAGCAGAATATTCTGTTCAAAATAATATTAATTTTGAACACACAGTATAGATACTACCCTAATGTTTACATGACTCACGATATGTCGGCATAAATTTGAAAAGACTGTTTCAATCAGCAGTTCCGTCGAGTAAGCAAGTCAGGTTTATTTATAGTGTGACAAACGTCAACGTAACAATGCCAATAAATGACAGGCGATATTACGCCAACTAAACCGATATTGTAAACATTGTTTGTAAAACTGAATATTTTATAAATGAATAAGCTATTATGTGGAAGAAAAACAACGATGAATATGATGCAATATGTTTACAATGTCTTCTTTATGGGGAACATTTACTAACGAATTTAGGAACACACTAATCGGCGTGGATATTGTACTTCAATTAAAATGCAGATTCATTTAAGGTAGACATAATTCTTGAAGATACTTCACAAATAGGATTTTCTCGGTTACAGGTTCATGAAGGTCATGGAGTGGGTCTTCATGTTGCCATTTACAAATCACATTTTCAAATGCATTCCGAGTTGAAATTTGGGATACTTTTGCACACTTTATGAATATCACTTGACCGTCCTTTCTTGATACAAAAAGGAAAATGTGACCAAATATAACACGTGATCCAATGTGTACAGAAATGACGTATAATTGCACAGAATTACCTGACGCCGTGAATCGGACGACATGGTGGTATATACATGTCTTTTATTCTTGGAATTTAAACTAATTGGAAAATAAATATTATTTTCGATTGCACACACTGCATAAATCAACTACATTTGGGATCAGTAAGGATGTAATGGAAATATAAATAACATTATTCATTTAATTTCTAGTATTACTGAAGTTAAAAGAAATAATAATAAAGTGACTTACAAACTTTAGACTTATTGTATTCAATATCATCTCCTCCTTAAGGCAAAACTGTTCGAGAACATTTGTACTGAATAAATGAACTTACTTTATTATCTGCAATTACATGTGATTAACAATCGAAACGCGGACACTATTCACTAAATCAATAATTTACACCACAACGGAAAAGCACAAAAAATAAAAAATTCCTAGATATATGTATAAACCTTTAAACTTATGTGATGGACAAGCTGCTTCAAGTAAAACGAGACTAAACTTAGGACTATACACACATGTACGTTAGCGCTTGAAACCAAATATAATCCTTTCAATGAATTTCGAATCCAACAAAATAATAGATGTTGTATCAGCTAGGACTCCTATCAGAAAAAGATACTTTTCATATTAATACTTTGAAATAAGAAGAATGACTCAACTCTTGTACAGTGTTTAAAAAAATCAGATTATTAGATCCGACCACTTAGGCATGGTTTGACTATCCGCTACCAACTTTTGTACGAGTCGACGTACCTTATATATTCTCAAGGTCGGTCTGGTGATCGTCACTTGCGATCCCTACATTTTTGTATCGTGGTTTATATGACCAGATTCTAATGTCAGTAGAGGTGCGATTTCAGATCTTATATATATATCTCTGTGTGTGTGTGTGTGTGTGTTACAACCAAGTACAATGGATAGAGTTTGTTCGTATATCAGACAGGCAAAACGAAATAAATTATTCCACCATGCTTCAATTTACCTAGCATCGCACTTATGGGGTTCAGATCATTGATTCATTTACCGTATATAATACATGTTAGCGTTTAAACAAATAAAACTTTCTGCCCTAAATGATCCAATAGACAACGCAACTACTTCTGTATGTCATCCAAAACGTTTTGATAAGCAGGTCAATGAGCGGGTAAGACTAGAAGCTACATTAATAATGTTTTGTACCCGATATATGCAAAACAAATTTGACCGGACACAAGAAAATTATGTACCTTCACATACATAACATATATAAGTGTAAGATTCTTATCATGTTTGCTTTGAAGAAGATTTGAAAAAGATTAGGAAACAGTTGTAAACATTGTAAGACGTCCCTTACACATCATAAGAATTTTTCTGATTTTGAAAGCCCACACATGAAGACAGTCATGTGATCAATTGTGGAGGATCTCTGGTAGATTTGAAACAGAGGATGCACACTCCTGTGGTCGCCTATATATAGATGGACAAATAACTTGCAAGATATTTGTATTCTTTTCACCTCGACCTATTTAAACATTAAAAGCCAATCGCTATCTTTTATGTGTCATTGTTACGGACAGTATATAAAGTCGTTACGAAAACTTATTTATAATGTAAAAAGTAGCACTCCGTATGTGCAATTCACGGGCAATTTTATTGCATTAGCTGATAAATGAATAGCTCATATACATGACCAGATGAATAGGTACTCTAATTTTGATTAACGTACCATAAAACAGGTTTCCAAATTACATGCATAATATTGTTTTAATGAGCCCTGGGAAAATACAAAGCATTATGTGTTACTTTGTTTGGCCATCATCAATGAAATTCGGTATGCAGCAGCAAGATGTGCAACAAGTTATCTGAATGTATGTCCCAAATTATGATGGAGCACGTTAAATTACAATTTAAGATAAGAAATATGCAATCATTGGCAATACACGAAAGCGCATAAAAGTGGCACAATGGACGAACGAATCACAAATTAAATAACCATATTCATAATGGTTCAAACTATTGATGGAATATATTTCTTATAACTTGCGTTTTGGTTGCTGGCTCCAAACTATATGAATCCTTTGTCACTGTTGCTCTGTGATTACAACAATCGAACCTATTAGTATTACTTTATTGAACAAACCTTTTCAATGCATTCAACATGTGTTGTATTAGCTGTTAAAGAAATCATACCATAGGTATATGATAAAGGCCAGCTGATGATTCCTGGCAGTTCCACTGTTTCTTATATAACTCACTGACACACATATTCTCCAACAGTGTCCATGTCTTTTTTATGTTCCTATTATGGAATCAGTGGAATAAACTTTGTGATTTACTGGTACATATTAACCTCTACCACCATCACCACTATCTCATAAAGATGAACCAGGTATTACGCATTTGACGTAGACTTCAACCTAAAAGAACTCATTGAACGTAAGGATTTTTCTGAATGATACTTCTTCAAGGCTTACTTTGTATTTATTTTAATAGTTCATCTTTTGGACCTTTTTGCATTGATAGGTTTGCGCCTGATATTTCCTAGAAGCTAATTTTATATTGATCTTAGCAATGCAGCTTTTAAGCCCATTTCATTGAGTACCTTGTAGTACATTTCAATTTCGCTTTGCCGCATTTATTATTTTTTTTGAAATGTCTAATTTTATCGGCTGTCTCTCATACATTTCTAAGTCAATATTTATATAAGTAAGGTTCATTAACTTCCATATAACCCCGCTGTTGACATGACACTTTCATTGTAATTAATGTATTAGACATATAACTCTTAATTGTTTTCGGTATGTATTTATAAGCCTCGTCTTGTATATCTCGCGCGTTCAATGATTTATAATTAATTGAAGTTTACTATTTTTAAGAGGTGTTAAATATTGCCTGTCTACGGGAATGTCCACTACTATCGATTAAACATTACACGGACATCACACTATTTTTTATTCTTCTGTTGAATTTAACTAGCACAACAACATCAAACAAGCTGTTTTAAAGATGCAGTATGATAAATGTTTTTATTGGCTTCCAATTTCTGACATCTTAATTCCAACTCCACCATTGTTTTTGTACTATATTTGTATGTTCTGAAACACTTTAATGGGACATTCTTTAATTCAATTGTATTTCGTCTATGAGTTGTCCTTGATCAAAATAGTATTCGTATAGGCACATAGTTGCGTATTTAATTACTACATTGTTAGTTAATGATGATAAACTGATCATTACACAATTGCATCACTCATTACATCTGTTATGTCATTATCCTTATAAATATCATCAAATTTGTGATCAAATTTATCACGAAAATCGCAATTCTCACACTCCTGTAGACTACAATTAAAATCATCACTTCAGTACAATAAATGAATGATGAAGTAAGTGACAGCATCGAATAGAATAAAAGCAGTAATTAAAAATTAAAGTTATTAGATAATATCTGATAGTCATTTTAAAATGATAAGGAGTTGGATTCAATGAGGAAGCTGGTGAAATAAAAATTGAAGATAATTCAGTTGCACATAAAACACCAAAGAATGTGATTTTAGAAAAACCAAGATCCTTCGCGAGCTAAACACATTTACCATTTAACAGTTCCTTTCAGTCGGCGTACGGATGATAATATAATATGCTTAAGGATACTACGAGGTAAAATGATCAAAGTAACTTAATAATTATGTCATTCAGTCCATAGATAATATCATTCAAACAGCATATCTTTTGCGGTGCTTTTCCGACGCTCGTTGCATTTATTTAGTCTTTTAACGAAATTAAGAAAGATACAGATAAAGAGAACTCTGCAAAAGTATACGTAATATTTAGAAGAAACGTTTTCATTGTTTAAATGTAGAGCATCTAGTGGAACAGCTGACGATACAGTTAGTTAAGGAGTTACATCAATAGCTAGGAACAGTAATATTTCTCTAGTGCTTACACTATGAAATAAAATGCCGTAAAACATAACGAGATAGTAATGTTTGCAATAAATAAGTTGAGCCCAATCAATGAAATGCTAAGTAAATGAGAATGCAATAAGGCATGATGAGTTGATGTGAAACAAGTGAATATTCGGTGGCCAGCCCTAAGAATTATGAAGCCTCCATATATACATATATAAAAAGAGAGACAGACATACAGGTGGGCAGACACACAGACACAGATATACAAAGATAGATAAAGAGACAGTTCATGCTGGGTGGTAGGTGGGTAATTTCATGTATTCTTAAAAGGGATATGGGCTTCTGACAAATATATGGGATTTTATTAGATTTGGAAACGATGTTGCGTCGTATGATTTCTCTCTGAATTTAATTCATACAAGCCTAACTTCATATAGCTACAAACGTGTTTGCAAAATTCAGGTATCTCACGTGGATCAAGCAAGTTTATTTTGATTATGAACTGTTCGATTTGGTCGTTGTTTGCAATACAGTGGGTATCATTGTTCCATGAGTACGCAAGGTTCAGGCATAATTCGATTGGCGTTGGAGCAAGTATATTTGGAGCGTTTCTGATTTTTAACTGAGAATTAAAGTTCTGAAAGAGAGTTAAAACATTTTGTATGTCGTCGGCAGGTAAACAAGATGATTTTAATTGACACTGTACATTTTAAAAATGATATGTTAAATAAACGCGAAATATATATAGTGGTGAGTTCAAATATACAGATAGTTCTTATAAATAATTTTGCTTAAAACTGTAGG
Organism: Sinohyriopsis cumingii; assembly: GCA_028554795.2. Classification (NCBI taxonomy): domain Eukaryota; kingdom Metazoa; phylum Mollusca; class Bivalvia; order Unionida; family Unionidae; genus Sinohyriopsis; species Sinohyriopsis cumingii. The sequence goes on from CM068832.1 coordinate 85,229,570, forward strand.
TATTTGGTACTATACTGTACTTTAAATTTACCATATATGTCCTATGTTTACTTATTACTTTAACTATTTAATAGAACAGCGGTTGGCATAATGTAGTAAGGCGTGGTTTATGAGAAAACTTGTCAGAAGTACCCGGTACGTTGATAGATCCGCCTAATATAATTCTCCTCCAAATATAATGTCCAGGATGTATAGTCTAACATGTGTTGAGCAATGGAGTTAACACAAACAGCAATATCAATTATAAGTTTTTACGTTTAACTTTCATAATTAAAAAGCGATCAAAACATGCAGATCGTTTCTAGAAAGCATATTTTCTGATGTATTGTCAAGACCTCTTGCAAACTCAGCACTTATTTAATGTACAGTCTAGTTGTATATATAGTGGGATGATCGTAATGTTACTTTGCCAAAACATGCAATTATGTAAAACTGTTCTGATAAACGGTTACAGTTTGTATGTGAACATACCGCATTATTCACAGTTCAAGGCTAGTGTAATATCTCAATACATGAAACATGCATGCTTCACAAAAGGTTCTGATGAACACATACGCACAAGGCCTTTAGTCATTTACAGTTGCTTTAAAATATCTCCTCCAAGTGAACACAGAAAATAGTTTGTAAGTACGTGAATGATTGTACACTTAAACATTTGATTCTGGATCGAATGTATAGCCATTGTAGAGGACAACGCGTGAGGATGTGTGTTTTGGTCGTGTGTACTATGAGGATGTTTTGACTTTTTGAAGTGTCTGCAGTAGCTATTGAGACAAGCCAGACCGAATTGAGTTACATAAATCTAGTCTTAAATTTATTAACGAAAACATGAGTATTTCGGTGGCATTAGCTGAAAGATATTTGCGAATGGAGATGATGGGTCTTAGCTCAAGATATGCTGCCTTGCATACGTTCATCATATGTTGATTCAATGTGAGTGTACTGTCGAGAGTAACACCTAGGTTTCGTACTGACTTTGAATTTAATGTTGGTGTTGTAGATATTCATTTTTTGACATAAATGATGTGATGGCATTGTCTTTGTGTGGTAATCAAGATGGCTTCAGTTTTATCATCATTTATCTGCAGCTTTTTACATGTCATTCGTAATTTGACATTAGACATGCACATGTCTACACCTTGGATGGTGGCATAGACTTCATTTGGGTGGCTAAATTTGTATAGTTTGATGGATCAGCACACAGTTGGTGAGACACTGGATAAAGATCTGTGACACCTGAGAGCGGATGAGTGTATGGAATGGAGAGAACAGGTGCAAGAACAGACCCCTGTGGAACACCAAAACATAGATCAAACGGACTGGAGTGTATTCCATTTGCAGGCACAATTTGTGTTATGTTGACCAAGCAGGACTTGAATCACAGTACGGCTGTATCACGAATGCCAAATAAATGCTGGTGACGGTGAAGTAACATGTGATGGTCTATCGTGTCAAATCGCACATACAAATGAAGGTGGTGAGGCCTGTAATAATTCCATATATCCATTGCAGAGAGAAGGCCCCTAACTAATGTCGAATAAGTAGTTTGAGTCTTGTTGCAAGGACGAGTTGTATACGGTACATTGCCAAAAAGACTGGTTTAATTCTGATGGGATACAATGTGGGATAGGACAACACTTTTGAAGATGTTTTATGAATGGGAGAATATAAACTGGGCGGTAGTTCTTTAAATCGTCATGGTGGAGTGCTATTTTCTTCACCAGAGACATTACAATGGCAGTTTTGAAACATTATGTAATTCCCCGGATGAGAGAGAGGTCCTGAAAACATTAGCTAGTGAAGGCAATATTTAATCTAAGCACTTAAGCGTCAGTGATATTGAAATTGGGTCAAGTTCACAATACGTTGGTGCACTCATCATCACGATTGTAATCACTAAATCCATAGGGCCAGGCTCATATGTTTCTGAAGGTTTCCGCTGAAATTCTGTGTCGCAACTATGGTGACGACGTGTTAATTTAAATGGTGTTGTATGACTCATATATAACAGTTAGTATGTTGTTACCGAAGACATTTGCAAAGAGTTCCGGAAGGTCGACTGGAGAGAAGGTTTATAATACGGAATAGCTCTTTGTAGCTGGAGCATTCCTCTGCACGGACTATGTCACGGTCTTCTTAGAAGCTTCATAGATTTGCGTATGAATAGTGAGTCTGGTGGAACGCCAAAGCCTCTCAGCTTAACGGCGGTCTCCTTTAGCGGTGCGAACCTGGTCCATAACACTGCTGTATCACCGAAAACACGTTTGACTTGATACTCTGCGCTTAGTTGCTGGGGCAGATTTGTTAAGCATTGAACACAGGCAGTTATCAAGTTGTTCTGTTTTAGGAGGTAAGGAAGTTGTTAGGTTTGTTTGAATGTCTTGCAGTAGTTTGCTTCGATTAATCATACGGAGGATTCACTTAGTAGCATATAAAGGTGGAGTGTTCGGTACTAATACGTCAAGATGGGATATATTGCAGAGGTGGTTTGATGCAAACGCTGTGGATACCAGGGAGGACCGTAGAAAACTATCATCATATATTCCATAGTCATGCATGTAAACCAATCAAAAGCATACACTAACTGTAAATGGACTATCAAGACAATGATGATGGATATTGTCTAAGTATACGCATGTTTACATTCATGTCTTATTAATAGGCATGTTCACTGATGATTATTGATTAAATGCTCGACAGGTTCAAACAGACGTTAATATTAATTAACAGCAAGATATAAAATACATGAGTCACAATACATTGTGAGTAACACATTAATCATTTACAAATGAAGGATATCTGCAGTTAAGGTACATGCATAAGAACATACATACATACATACATACATACATATATACACACATACACATACATACATACATACATACATACATACATACATACATGTACACACATACATACATACATACATACATGCATGCATGCATACACAGACACACATACATACATGCATACATACATACATACATACACACACATGCATAAATACATACACACACATGCATATATACATACATACATACATACATACATACATACATACATACATATGCATAAATACATACACACACATGCATACATACATACATACATACATACATACATACATACATACATACATACATACATACATACATACATACATGCATACATACATACATACACACATACATACATGTGTTCATTTTTCAGGTTCCCACACGCTTCTATCAACTTTTGTTTAGAATATTTTAGGGGATCGCACCTCCGTTTTGTTTCTCGTACACAATTTACACAAACCAATATATAATATGCTGGCCAAAAAGTCCTGTTGCCATGCAGTGTTTATAGCTTTCACTTAAATTGTATATGCTAGGCTGAAAACTGCCATGTGCAGCTCTGGTTGTAAATTGCATTTTATTAAAACAGGTTTTCAATTGTCATTGATTGATAGCGATCAAAAGCTCAAACAACCATCAACTGTCCTGTCAAACAATGATCATGGATGTTCTTAATTATATATATGTTTATACGCATAGTCTAGATATTTTGTATACACATAGATGAGTAAAGATTAAGTAATTGAAAGAAAGTTACACATAATTACATACTAATGATAAATAATATTAGTCCAAATAAATATGCATAAATCACGGGAGTGTTTGAGCAACACATTGATCTTTTATAATCATATGAGCCTTTCGGTTAAAATGTAACCTGAACATGAAAACGGTCAATCGTTAGTGGGCCCATGGAGCATAAATAAATTAGTGGGCACCTTGAGCATAAAAAATGTATCCAAATTACTTATGCATTATTCAGGTTCCCAACAATCTTTACTCTCTTTTGGTTTTACTACTCTATCAGTGTTCTTTCTATTACAAAGATTAAATCCCCACAAACCAATAAGTACTATATTGTCCATTAAGACTTATCACAATGAAGTGTGTGCAGCTTTCGCGTTAAATCGGCATGCATGATTGATAGTTTCTACATCCTGGTCTGGTTTTCTAAGACACATTTGTTCAAGCAAAATAACCAATACCCATAGGTTTATAGTCATCAAATGCCTAAACAAAAACGATTTAAATTGTCAAGCAATGACATGGATGTTTGGAAGTATAAATATGACATTAGGCATTTTCAATCTACATGTATATGCATAGAACATCAAAGTGTAAACGCTTGAGGGAAGTTGCATGAATCACAATGGTTCCTGAGTAATACATAGGTCATGTACACTTGTAAGAGACTTACAGATGAAATAAACATAATATGAATGATAGGGAATAGGGTGGGTACCTTGATTCCAAATACATGTATCCATAGTACGAATTCAATTTGTAGGTACCAACAAACCTTTTCCGTCTTTTTTGCACTCTACTTGTTGGGTTATATATCAGTTTTCCTTTTCTTACGAAGACTTCTTTGAAGCTAGTATTGAAATAGCCATACATGTATATATTTCAAACTCTAACATAAATAATAGCTGTACTTTCATGGACATTTGAAACTGTATATATGTTTAGAGACATGCCTTACTGTTATGAATATTCATGAGTAAATATTAACTGCTTCAAAGGTTTTCCAAGCATACGTACATATGACTGGTCTTTAAAACGTGAAGATATACAAATGTATGAATCAGAAGGTTGCATTTGTTAAATAAATGTACATGAATGACTGAGAGCTTTGCTGTATAGTTTGGTTCTATATGGCACTTTCTTTTAAGCATGTTACAAAAAGCCATATGTGTTTTTTTAGCTTATGGCACATATATAATGGATATTTTCAATTATGCGCATGTTAATAGGCATGCATTTCAAATATGTATATAGATTTATGAGTAACGATCAAATGCATAAAAGGTTGTCGATGCAGAAATGCATATGGATGGTAATTAAGAAGTGAAGATATTCAAAGGCATAAATCACAAGGGATTATGAACCGCTTAGATTGCTTAAGTGGTTAGGGCATCCACCTTTGAAAGTCGGGGGTTCAAACCCCGGTCTAATCATGCCGTTGGCCTGGTGACCAAATAATGTCACCGGGTTGGACCTGATGTTATATGTCGGCAGCACGATGCCCCAGTGCTAGACATCACTACACACTCCTACACTGCATACATCTTTGCGATGTGACTAAAGTTGTTAAAGCTACGTAGAAATCGCCTAAATGCAAACATAAGAGCTTGTGTTTGAAACCTGTATATCATTTTTAATTGCAGTTAAAGTGGAAAAGAGAGTGCACCTTTCTATGCAAAATCCTGCTCGCAAGACTATATATGTACCGTTCGCCATGCAACTTCAGTCTGCAGATGTACATTTCTTCAACTTTATTGGTCGTAATGATAAAGTTTGCATTTTCATGCAGAGGATGTAATCATATTGTGCATGACATGGTTATTAAGTCTGATCCAAGTGTTCAGATATTGTGTAACAAACCATTGTTTGATTTATCGTGTTTGTTGATATGCATACTATGTTGGAGTATTTTATAAATATTCAGATCAAATTCATCATTTGTCATCTGTCTAATGATCCTTTCCACAAATAAAAATTTAAAATATTCTTCCGCCACCCACTGTTGCTTAATCATATATACTGCAGTGGTCAGATATCAGGGTAACAGGAAGTGAACTTGTTTTCTAATGCACATGATGACACGTGAACTATACACAAGGGTAGCACGCCTATTTGTATCTAAATTGCTGTGTTACACTCTTGACGGATTGTTCCTGTACAGTGTGTAACGGACAGACAAATGTGAAGGGCACACGCGACGTTTATGTTACAGTGGTAGTAGCGTATAACCATATATATGGATGTGGAAGAAAGTAGAAATTCTTATGACAGCTGTTTTTAGAGAAAAACAAATAACTATTTCTTACCATTGACTGAAGGTGACATTATCACAAAGCATTCTTCGATTAAAGTTTTTCACAATGACCTATATTGTATATCTCATTGACATAAATCAATCTTAGTGTTCAAGTTCATGTGTGTATGTAAATGTAGTGTTTGTAGTATAGGATTTTGCATGTTATATCTATGTTCTATAGAGCAAATGAGACCTTGACCATGATTTCATACTAACCGTTGGTTCTCTTTGAGGTCCGTAATGATATCCGACATATAATATGTCCACCAGAGCAGCTAATTCTAAAATAATGTTCTTGTTTAGTTACAAAATATATGTTTTCAAGATTGTAAAAATACAATGAAACACCAGTCTTATCTAGATTGACTTGGAATTATTTGTTTTCAGGAGAAGCTTAGACCATTTGAGGAATTATTGATACTTTTGAGATATTGTTAGGATTGTAGTTCTTCCAGAGTATTTTTCTTTCTCTGTCCAAAATTCTGAAACTCCTTGCCTTCACACGGTATATTTGAGGATAAAGACATCTGCAATTGACTAATTTTGAATTTGTCAAATACTAACTTTCTCCATCATGGCAACTGTCAAAGTAAAAAGATATGTTTGGCGTGAACTGTTCTTATGCTTTAAATGATCACGAATTTTCTAACCAGGTCTTTGTTAGGTGGCTATTGACAGAATATATTTGCAAAGTAGCACAGAAAGTTAAAGGATATGTGTTTTCTTTAATTCCACAATGGCATCGTCTTTTATGAATTATTCAAGCTAATGTCTGGGTGGGGTATATCTATGTAGCATTTCAAAATGGTGTGACTATCATGTAGATTGCCTTGATATGCAAATGCCAATTCTTGTCTGCAGGCACAGAGTAATATGTAATATGCTATTTGTGTCAATAATTTATGTTAAAGTTCTGGTGAAAAAAGTATGCAAGGTAATCCCATCAGTTTTTGTAAACTCCAGTAAAATCGACTTTTGATTCATATATTTTCCCATATATATATATATATATATATATATATATATATATATATATATATATATATATATATATATATATATATATATATATATATATATATATATATAATTATTCCGAATTGACTGTAGTATCCCTGTAGTGTTGAGAGATAAATACTTTCTGGTTTTCTTGCCTGTCTTCACAAATACGAATGGTTAAATGGAGTTACAAATGATTATGTACATGAGGAAGAGAACGAGGAAAAAAGTTGGTGTGTTTGCATATCTGTCACAAATGGTAATTATGTATTTTCAGAAAAGACATGCTAGTGAAATATTATATTGTTTAAACCATTATTTCAATACATTAAATGTGTGTTTTGCCAAATTTGGTGCAGTTGTATTCCCGATTTGGCAATATTATCACATCATTATCCCTATTGATTTCAGGAAGAGCACGGGTGGTGGGGTGGCCGGGTGATCACAAGCTTTTGTTGCTGCTGATAAATGCCATTTATCCTCTTTCCTCGTTAGCTTAAGCTTGGGGCTCAGAAAATGTGGGTATGTGATGAACCTGCCATTAGTTTCCAGTTTGTCCTGACAGGAATATGTTATCGTATCTAATCAAGGCATTTCACAACCGTTCCTGTTTTTCAAACAATGTCACTGCATGTACTAAAGGTGAACTCTGCGTCTGCGCGTGAAAAGAATAGACGTCTACATGTAAGCAACCAACAAACGTAGATACTCATTCTTATTTTCCATTTTCCTGTAAATCATGGGTGTATCACTTAGAGCATTATTGATATGTTGGTGCCTTTATCCAGATATACATCATAACACGAGATCTAGTCAAGTTGGATACTTTGATATTTGATGATAGTGTTATAGCCATCGTGCAAATTGGGATGTACGCTGTACTCTACCTTACTACTGTTCTCTTTCATTTCTTTGCCTGATAAATTGCTCCTACCATCTTAGAATAAATAATTTCATGACAGTTTATCATGAAGACATTGGTGGGCATGCAAAGGTATCTAACACAATAGTGACAATCTACTCAAGGTGTTATAGATGAAAACCTAAACCTCTACCGCTCCGGTGGCCTAGTAGTTAGAGAGTCCGCCTTGGCCGAGTCACATCAAAGACTTAAAAAATGGTACTAACAGCTGCCTCGCTTTCCGCTCAGCATTAACAGGTTAATGTTAGGACTGGTCGGCCTGGCGTCAGGATTATGTGTCGGTTGGACATCATGCTACATGTCTGCGGCATGATGACCAAGTGCTAGACATCACTATAAACTGCAACACTGCAGACATCGTAGCGGTACGACTGAAAACTTGATAAAGCTTCGTTAAAAATCCATATCAAACACACACAAACACCCCTAAACCTTATAACTTCACTCTATTCATGCATACGTCAAAACTGAATGTAAATTTCTTTTTCTTTTCTTTTGATATTTGGTCACAAAAAATGTTAATTCGTGAAATATTGTTTTACGCATTATGTAGTTAATGTAATTTAATCAAGGTTCCGTTGTGAGTTGCAGTTAATTACTTTACTTGTATAATCAAAGTTGTGTAAGTTCCAAAGTGGGAACATGAATCTTGAGAACAAAGGGCAAGATGGATTAAAGAGATCTAGAATATACGTAGATACTAGTGTTTAAGCTTAGAAAGCAAGTGTTTCTTGTGGATTAGAATCAATGAGATGAGTCAAGGTTATTCCTGGACTACGTGACGTGAAGCACGTGTTCATTCGTAAACAAACTTCTACTTTTTTCTTGAATGCTGAACTATTTACCCCATCCGGGAATTTGTTTTGCATTTTAGTTAGTCTTATAACTGATGTTATTATAAGAAATCCATCAATCGTGTCTTAACACTTGAGACGTCAAGCTGTTTTGAGATGTGACCAGTTTGGGGCTGAAAGTTTATTTTTGTTTCAAATTAATGAATTCAAGTGATTGTTTTACCGTGTAATACTAAAGTACTTTAAATTAAATCTTGGACAAAGACATTTACCGGAATTTACACGGATATCAAAAACATGAATAAGATTTACTGCGATTCAACAAGAGCATGTTGACACATCAGCACAGCGCTGAATATTGCATACATCATCGCCTTCCATCTTGTATTGTTATCCGGTGTTGTACTGTTATTCACTTAGAACTTTCGTTGATAAGATTTGTGTTTTTAACTCTTGGATTACAATTTGGATTTAATTCAAAATATTGTAAGTTATATTCTTTTTTACTTTGTAGTTTGGGTAAATAACTTATTTGCTAAATTAACAAAGCTTGTTGTCTTCACTCGTTTCTGTTCCTTACTTTAGGAGAACAAACTCGTAACAGAAAATTGGGATATCGTCCATGGGATACGAACTTTGGCTGAAATAATTCAAACAACTTTTGTTGCATCAACATGATGTTTTAAAATGTCATCATACGTAAAGATCATTCTTACAAATCCTACCCAGGAGCAGTTCAACTGTTTGAAAAGAAGGTGAATTAATTCAACTTGCCCGAATATATGATTTTCAGAGACACAAGCTTCTTTAACGAAGCAAGAAATAAATCTTTTTGGGACGAGTATTTGTTGGAAAACAATGTTTTTGATAAGATTATTTTGGTTTCGATCAGTACATCTGTATCAGAATCTGACATGAAAGTATAGGAATTAAAATACAAATACATGATGGATTTAGAGTTAAGAAAGCTTGAACTTAAAAAGACAAAAAGGGGCAAAATGCAGGTGCAATTGGAGAAAGAGGTGAGAGAGAGACAAGTGCACTTACAATTGTAGAAATAGGAGAGAGAGAAAGATGCAAATGAAAAGAGAAAATGAATTAAAAGAATTTCATTTGAGAATCAAAGAATTAGAGCTGGAAATTAAAAAGAACATTCCCACATTGGATGCAATTTCAAATTTTGATGTTACTAAGAGCGTTATATCAGTTCCTCCATATAGAGAAAAAGAAGACACATATTTTCCTTATTTTGAAATGATTGTTAAAAATTGAAATGGACATTGTAGCATTGGACTCAATTACACTGTGCACTTTTCGGCAAAGCCCGATAAATGTGTGTACCTTTGTCATTACAGCATAGTGCTAAATATGATGTGGTGAAGGAATGCTTATTAAAGGGTTATAGGTTACTGATGATGCATATCGACTAGAATTCAGGAACTATACAAATGAAGCTGAAGACACTCATGTCGATTTGCATGAGAAAAAGAGCAGTTATTTCATAGGTGGTGCTTAGCCACGAAAGTTGGACAAGAATATGAATAATTCTGACAAGTAGTATTACTTGAAGAGTTAAAGAACTGTGCCCATACTGACATTAAGACTTCTCTTGATGAGCATGAAATCGAATCCTTGGGAAATGCTGATCGTGCTGCTGAGGTGTATTCCTGAGCTCATAAAGTTTCTTTTGTAAGCAAGTCTTCTAATCAGCGTTTACCTGGTATAATCTTATTTCGGCCTAATACAAGCTGTTTCATATATCAATCTGGTACAACTGTTATAAATCAAGATCCGGATAAGAAATATCAGAAATCCTGATTTCTTCCAATGTGTACCAACTGTTAAAAGAAAGGACACGTTATTTCTGATAGCTATAAATTTAAATATAAGGAACACATTCAAAACAAACCTATTCAAAATTCTTTTATTTCTAAGAGGCCATGTTCACGGTCATGTATTTTTAAAGCAAAAATACATTTGTTGGGTCCAATAAAGCATATTCTGATTTTATTATTAACAGTTAGAAACCACTCATGTTGAAGGGTTCTATATCACTGTTTGGTGATTCGGCCAATACAATTTTAAGGGACACGGAGGCCTCTCAGAGTCTTTTATTATCAGGCTCTTTGCCCTTTGATGAGAACTCTTTTTCTAATGAGAATGTTCTCATTCAGGTAATATAGTGAGGCCTTTTAAATATTCCTCTCCATTGTATCAATGTGTCATGAGACGTTGTCTCAGGACCCATGCCAGTCGGAAGAGTGTATTCTTCATCCGTTGCGGGTATTCATTTACTACTAGGCAATAAATGAGGTTAATCGATTTGTACGTGAGAAACACAAATTAAAATGGTTTAAACAATTCACTATGTAAGCTAAACTTGTTTTAATAAAATGGGTTAGAAAAAAAATACAACAGAAACATAGAAAATCTCGGTAAATACCTTATCAACTAAAACACCAAAGTTTTCTTACTAGTCATTAAAAGAAATATCAGTAAAAGGTTTAGGACATTTTAATCGGGTTTCAGATTAGTAGTTTGAACAAATAATGTTTGATAACGTTTAACCACATTACGTTTAGAAGCGAAAAGAGTTCACAAAGCTTGTGAAGAGAACTGTGAGTCAAGAATGCAATTCAACTACGACTACTATTTCCAGAAGTTTTCTACTTTGAAAACTCTGTACTCTGACAACTATTTGAAGGTAACCTGAAGATAACTGCAATACAATTGCTCGGTTAGCATGCGTTGCAAATGTAATCAAATAAATTGAGTACAAGTTTAAACGGAAGGTGTCGCAAAGAGAATTAAAGAACATCGTTGGCTCATAAATAAAGAGAATATAGCTTCAACAAAGACGACAGTTCCTCATTGAGCTGAACGCGGAAGTCAATTTTGGAAAGTGTTCGCAAAACACTATTTATAATTCACTTTACGTATAAATGTTACAGTTAGTTCCAGTACCATTTGGGAAGGACATTTTATTTCAACATAGCTTCCACAACTAGCACTGGCATACAATGCCTTAAAGATTGCTGGGTCCAATTTATTTCGGTCAGTTTCTAAATGACTATTAATTACAACAAGATATATTATCAGACTAAATGATTACATTACTTGATAATTTATTGATTAACTGTATTGTTATGTTGGGTTCCATGCTTCAGGTTTACCGACTCTCTCCAACCCCAAAATACACATTCGCTACTGGGAACTGGGCAATGTTCATAGTTTTACTTGTTCTCATTCTTGTCTTGAGGTTTTATCCACGAAATAATTAAATATACAAAACATCCCATAAATCAGGCATAACATATCGTCTTTTACGTATGTTAGCTCATCCATCATTGTATTACATCCTCCAACTATTATACAACATCAAAAGCATTTGCAATTAGTAATACCTAAACTGGGGCATAATGTACTGATTGTACTAGGTCGATATTTTCTTTTGTGCAATGGTTAGATCAATGAAGTAAACTTATCAGCTGTAAGAATTTTGTAACTTTTTGTCTCAAAATCTACTTAATATCTTAAAAGACGTAGTGATAATTGACCCAAACCTCTTCAATGAGATAAAAATTCAACTCAAATATTAACTTTGTGGGTGATTTGGACGTAAATTGATTTGGACCTAAATGTTCTGTTTATCATCATCATGGGGGCCAAACCATGTCCGCCGGAGAAAGAACCTTTCCTTTTTCAATTCTGGCCGTCATCATACTTATATCTATATCTATCTATCTATCTATCTATCTATCTATCTATCTATCTATCTATATATATATATATATATATATATATATATATATATATATATATATATATATATATATATATATATATATATATATATATATATATATATATATATATACACACACACACACACACACACACACACACATATATATATATATATATATATATATATATATATATATATATATATATATATATATATATATAGTATTCTCCTAGCTCAGCACGATTTGGAACTAGCATGTTCTGAGATTAGAAAGACTAATGACGAACGTGAGTTACACCAAAAAGAAAGGTAAATTATTATTGGTACAATATTACTTGTAATTCACTACTGCCTTACTGTGTATACCATTGTGTATATCTTTTTTCCCCTATTTTTTATATTTACATTTTTGTATTTTCATGCAACAATCTTACTTTCAACTCGCTCATCCCATCTTATTGTTTTCTTTGTTTCCTCTAGGCGGGGTATTAACCTAATCATTCTTAAAACATTGGTTCTGGGCTGTGAGCAGGTAATTAAGTATACGCTGTATTTAACTACTTAGCACGGATGATCGTACTTTTGTTTGTAATGTTCATGGGCGATGATGTAGAATATCTCTTATTATGCAGTATTTGTTATTCTCGATGTTATGCAATATTTAAGTGATACTGTTAAAAATATGCAATCATTGCCTCCAGTATAAATAGTTGACATACATATGCCTTATCGTTATACTAATATGTGTACAGTTGAAAAGTATTACCTAAGGGGCTGACATAATATAGTTTTAGGAGTTAATATGAATCGTGATAAACAAAGATTGAAAAGTAGTCCAGAATGTATTAATCCGGATAGTCAGAAATGTAGAGAAATATACATTTTTATTTTTATATGATCAGGTGATCGTTTCACTAGCGCTGAATGGAAGACGTAACCCACTTCCAGCCTACGCAGAGTAAACAGAACGTATAGCAGTACGTAAATCCAACACAACTTGCGCACCTTCGGTAGTTATTCACCTATACCAGGCACATGATCTTTACTATTTTGAGACAAAATTTGCTGGGCTAGCTAAACCGTATAACATATAGCAGTCACGGATGTCTTAAAGTCAGTTGTTTGCCATTTATGTTGTCCTTAAGGTTAGAAAGATAAATGTTTATATGTCAAGGTGATAAAGGGCACTTAACTTTAGGACAAATATAAATATACGAAATTCAGTTCCTTGTAAGAGGTGAACATAATATGCTTTCATTACGTGTATGTTCCTTCCCACTATTTGATTAACAACAGGAAGGATGAAATTATTCAATCAAAATATTACCAAGATCTAATGCAAAAAGTTGTTCCAAATTAGTTCAGCAGGAAATTCACCGAATCATGAACTAACGTCAAATAACGTAATTGTTATGTTCATTCTATATTTATGTCTTTACAATGATTTCAAATAAAAGTATATATTATATACAGTGACTTAGATTTTTTTATGTCACATTTATTCAAATAATTGTACTGTATCACATTAACATATCGTTAATCTTATCTCTTCTCCTATATCGTTGCTGCCTCCTGTGCTCCTAATGTTAGTATGCAACAATTTTTGTCATAGAGACGATAGCAATAGTACTATTGCAAGAGGAGTTTGATTTACAATTATTTTTATTGCGATGCATTACAAACGTATGAGACATATGATATTATCTCGTTCGATGATTTACATTACTTACATATGTGATGTTATGCAACGATTGTCATATTGATACTTTACAATTCGTACCCGTTTGATGCTTAACCATGCTTACACATGTTATGCTTTATAACGCTTACACGTTTGATTCTTTATAATGCTTACACGTTTAATGCTTTTAATACTTGCAGTTTAATGCTTGGCAATGCTTACACTGGTGATGCTTTACAATGCTTACACGTTTAATGCTTTAGAATACTTACACGGTTCATTCTTAAAAATGATTACACGTATGATGTTTTAGAATCCTTATACGTTTGATGATTTACAAAGCTTTTACGTTTATGCTTTACAAAACTTAAACTTTGTATGCTATCAAATGATTCCAAGGTTGATGCGTTATAATGCTGAATCGTTTTATGCTTTAACAAATTCTTGCACATTTTGATGCTGACAATGCTAATATGTCTTATGCTTTACAATGCTTCAACGTTTGACGAATAAAAATTATCCTAATAGTTTTGTCATTGTTGACTCTTTTATTAACTAGGCCAACAAAGGCATTTACAACAGTGAATTTACTAAACGAAATTAGCATGCACACTTATAAATGTTTCAAACTACTATTTATAGTTTTAAATGACCTGTATGTATTATGTTGGAGCAGTGGTGGACATTATCCATAAAGATGTAATTATTGAAATGAAGTCAGTGTTTTCTTTTTGCAAATGGAAAGTGTGATATCAGATATGTTAGAGCCGTATTTGAAAATATACAAAAACCAATTACTCTTAATTTGCACAGCAACTCATCAGACAGAGTCGTAGTGGGTATAATTTGTGCCAAATAAGCCAACCATTCCCACCGTTCTCCATATGTTCACTAAAAAGAGAATTGTATCACAACTGATTTATGCATAGATATGAGTTATTTATAAAATAATTTGCTAGAATGTTGTCGCAATTTGAATGACACAAGTTTAACCTTTTTAAGAACGATTTTCACCTCCCCCATCTCATCACAGCAATCCGAATCACCCAAAATAGTTAGATCTACGGACAGATTCAGTGATCAGTATTTATACTTGTATGTATTGCTGTATTGTGTCATTGTATTATGATATACGTTCACCTCAATTAAATTAATATATATATATATATATATATATATATATATATATATATATATATATATATATATATATATATATATATATATATATAATTATTCCTTCGAGCATTTTATAAATCGACTGTATTCCTTATTATAAGTACAATTTCTAGAGTGTTATGTTAAAGCTGAAATTGTGAAAAAATTGCAAAACAATCTTAGAGTGTGAATTAATACCATTAACCTTTTATTACACACCCCCATCCAGTTTGAGGATAATCATATATAAAAAATATGTGGATGAAATAATGTAATTAAAATTATACAAACTGGAAGCTACTTGCTTTTAATGCCGCCCTACTGAACATATAATATCTCAAGCCAGGAAACACTGAGCTTATTTAGTGCTTTACTTGTTGTACGGTCGAAATGTACCACTATCATAATCAAAGTTTTAAAATATTCTGTAATTGCTTGTAATCATTCGTATGTATTGATATACGGTTAATCATCGTAGCATAATGTTTCAGCGGTCTTAATTAGCCAGTCATTATATAGATATTTATGATACAGCTGTATGCGTCACTTTGTCAAATTTACAATTTCTAAAATGCAAGGAAAATTATATCATTTCTTTCCATATACAAATAAATCAATTAGCGTTGAATCAAAAGCAAATTCAAACTCAGTTTTGCCCGTTTTGAGTTAATAGTAATAGAGCCATACGCATAATTTTGGTTTTCGTTTTATTTGGTTTTGTTTTTAACACGAAGCATTTTGAGTTACGTTTTAAACAATTACCATATAGACCCCTACAGATAACAGTTCTCGTAAACACAGTAAAAACTAAGCTTTCCAAAATTATTAATATATTTTAATTTTGGTTATGATAGGTTTTAATCATATTAAAGAAATGTATGCCATGCTAGACGTAGGTTCTTTCCATGCAAATTTTATTTTATGCCATGGAGAAGTAAATTTGGCCCGTGATTTAGTTTTATCCAGTAATGCACATTATAGGGTGTGGCTTTAAACATAGGCCCCACGCCCTGAAGAAAATTGACGATGCTTGTTTTAGGCTCACCTTTTTATAGAATATGTTGTTATTAAATACATATGAAACAATAATTCTGATATGTTTACAACTTAGCCCTTGTCTGTCTGACATAACTTTCGACCAATATGTTTGTCAGAATTTTATCCTGTAATATCATTATATACAAGTTAATTGTTAGTATATAAGCCCATCATTATTCCGCTCGTCGTCAGTCAGTCACGATAATGAAACAAGGTGTCTATATTTTTGCCGTTGGTCTCGTGATACACATTCGATCAGGTACTTATCAAACCTGGAAATATTTATTCAGAGAAAAAATGTATTACTAATGCTTTCTTTAGATTTTCACATTTGTGTCTTTGTACGTCTTTTTATTTCTGGTATTTCTTTTGCAGTCGTTTAAAACTTGAAAAATGTGAACAGTACGTTTCATCAGAAAATGCGTCCCCCGTGCCTAGATAATGAAACTTGGTTTTAATCCATTAATGAGGCTGATATATATAAAAAGGTTTCTATACTTCTATTGGACAATGACGCGTCATAAAGATAAATAAAGTGTTTTGTTCTCTAGGAAGTCTGGACCATGGATAATCGATAGTATCCAAATCGATTAAATTTTGTCCCTATAAATGCCAAATTCTTGTTGTGGTTGTCGAAAGAGTACGATAGTTTTTTTTGCGAATAAAAATGTAAAGAAAATAGAGTTCTAATCTACCATCCTTAGTTTTTAACAACATGCCTTTATTTGCTGACACATTTTGATTTAAACCAAGGCATCTTGGTATTATCCACTTTCATAGCACTATACGACATTTTGATGGACAATCACTAGCTCAATATTTAAAACAATGTGAAAGACCATGCCGGCAGCTATAAATTCATCTGCTTTTAGTTCCAATTTTGCTTACACTACAACTTAATTGTATGTGCACGTCATACTTGTTTGCCATTTTTATCATGCCGATTATTGCAACATATGAAAGTGACAAACATATTTTCTGTAGGAAAATCACTATGCGTATTTGTACATATTTGGCTCTGAATATCATTGTTATTTGTATGAATGGGTGCATTGAATATACACTTAAAATGTATTTTCATCTAGAGTAAAAGTAGTAGTAATATCATCAGCAGTGATCATCATCGTACAAAAATTGTGCTGAAAGAGTTCTACATGTTTACACTTAATCTGCATCTTGTGGTGACTTAATAACGTTATACCTGTACATGTTTAGATTGTTCTTAGATAAATGTTTTTGCAAGAAAGCGTGAATACTTAAACAAACGTAAAATTGTAATCGTTTCAATTTCTGAAGTAAGTAGTGTTACATATAGGAAAACACTTCACTTTTGGAGAGAAACATGTCTTGAATGCCCGCTGCAATGATGTAATGCCTAAATGAAGACAATTCGTATTATGTCGTTTATAGCCAGCACACTTTATTGATCGGAACTTTTTAAGTTTGAAATTAGCTCAAGTTTCAGACTATCAATTGTTTTCGACACAAATGGAACATAACTCGACTGAGGCAATTATATAACCAGACTGAAATAATTACATAACAAGGCCGATCTAATTACATTTTCAGGTCGAGACAATTACATAACCAGACCGACAAAATTACATAACTAGTCTAAGACAGTTATGTAACTAGGATTAGATTTGTACTAACCAGACAATGTGTATATATGTTTACTAAACATTTTCCTTTTAAGAATGACATGAATAAGCAAGAGAGTTATTCACTATAATTGTATTCAGGTTTTGGCTAAAAAAGGTTTTGCCGCATAATTGTTTTTATTCTGGCACCAATCGTAAAGCTGATCGTATTACATCACGATCTGCGTGGTCCATGCATGATTATGTTACAAAGTTGGTTTTCACGCAATAGTTATCCTGTTTACATGTATAGTTTGCACATTTTATTGATGGCTTATAAATAAGCGTTGGATCGGGATGAAACATATCGATCTTAAATGATGAAAGATCGAAAGTGAATGTATCTGAAGAAAGGAAAACTATTTTTGCACAATCATGAGAAATTATTTTCATCCGCAGTCAGTAGACCATTTCTGGGTCAGAAGTTTAAAAGTCAGTCATCGTAACTTAAAAAGAATATGTTTCTTTACAATAACTGCAGATATATGACATTTCCAGCTTCCAAATTTGTCGGGTACCTTGCACTTATGACTCAAAAGGTTAAAGGATAAATTCACCCCAAAAACAATATACATAAACGTTCCCTCATAATAGCTGGAGGTGTCCTTAAATAATGGTTTAAAGCACTCTATGCCTTTCACGTTGTGTAATATAGAACCTTAATGTGTGTTTAGTCAAGATGTCAATGGTCAGGCTTGCGCCGAAAGAAAGACTGAACAATTAATTCATGTTAAGAATGATACTTTTATGTAGATGGCTATGAATTAGAGGTCAAAAAGATCGAACTTCCACGTAAATTACTACTAAACTGAACTTCCACGTAAATTACTACTAAACTCTGAGTGCTATATTAGCTTCTTTATCGCCACAGCGGCAATATCACTTTTAGAACAATAATTTTCTGTTGAAGACGGAAATCTGCCCCTATGTATTATTCAGACCCGTATTTACAGATTTGCGCAGTTTTATTTTGGTTCTTCTTTTGACTTTTTCTCGTCTTCTTGCTACATCCTTCCTAACCATCCACATAGGCATGCACAAATATCAAAAAAGTGTCAAATGTAGACGTCTAGTGTATATTTAATCAATCGATGAGATGCCTTCAAGATGTGCCCTAAAACCAACTCCATCAGCCAAACGGCGACTTCAAGACGTTTTCCACACAAATCATGGACACTTGCGATGTCTCACTCATACAGTATGGCATATAGTAATACTTTACGACAATCGGTGCACATTTATCAGACAAAAGATCTTCATTAAATGTAGTAATACAGTTATTTTAGTAACATGCTTTACTAACTATTGTGTTTGAACAAGGTAGATGAATAAGGTGTTGATTAAGTTTGATTGAAAACCTAAATTAAATGACAATCGAAAATCAGTCAATGCTTCTTCTACAGAGCTAGACTGCAGAATCATAAGGGACACAGAATAATGAACGTTAGAGTTTAGAAATGAACAAAATTCTTTACAAGCAAACTCATAATCATGATTGCCTTCAAGTTCAAAGATCTTATGATCTTTGGTCTGGCAGACGCAACACCTGTCTTGTGTTTCTCTGTTTTTCTTTACCACACACAAACAGTCTCAATCCGAGCTATGAAATATGTTAAAGAAATAAAAACGTCTACAATTACTTACAATCATTTTCTGACAAAATGCACAGTTTTAAGCATGATATTGTAAAAACTGCTGTTAAAGTTATTGCAAAATATGGAAGCTGCTATTTATTTATGTAATTGTTGGTGTCATTGGAAAAGAATGGAGAATATATTTGCAAATAGATGACTCTAAAATATATTATGAACGAAACATATACTTTCTATGAATTGATATACGGAAATATTATTCTTTTGGTGGGGACATCTTTTGTATTGTCACGAATGGCGAATAAAATGTGTCTACTTCATTGTTGAACTATTTCCCTATAATTAGTGAAGAAACATAGATCATAATCTATGTGCAAGTAAGAGAATAATTATACTGAAACTGGAAATACCATTGTATCTCCACATTTAGGAAAAATGTCCTTTCGTATATATATCATTCAGTTTTTAGTTACACATGCATGTATGCATCTGCGTTCAAGGCGACATTTGCCACATGGCATACCTTTCCAAAGAAAAGTGGGTTAAACATCTAGTTTTGTTTTACCGGAAATAATAAAGTTTTGAAACCCCTCTACGTTTAGCACCTTCATATCTTTTTCATTACTTTCACTATTAAAATTGATGATTATTGCTATCATCATCATTATCATTATAATCATTTTTGATTATATTTATTATTATTATTATTATTATTATTATTATTATTATTATTATTATTATTATTTTCTTTTCTTCTTCTTCTTCTTCTTCTTCTTCTTCTTCTTCTTCTTATTCTTCTTCTTCTCCTTTTTCTTCTTCTGATTCTTCTTCTTCTTCTTCTTCTTCTTCTTCTTCTTCTTCTTCTTCTTCTTCTTATTATTATTATTATTAATAAGGCGACCGATATGTACACATTGCTGGTTATTATACAAATGCTTAAAATGTTTTAGTTTGTGTTTTATATCGGCTAATAGAAAGTAACGTTCATCACTGTCTAGTATCTATATGTCGTTCATTTGTTCATTTACTTGTTTGTCTCTTATTTTGTTTCTAAAACATTTTCCTATCTCCATTTTTGCAGAGGCGACAACTTTAGAGACGGTCTGGCTTAAGGATATGACAACAAAATTCCTGAACTAAAAACGTACACTGAATAATATCAATTTCCCTAATGAGTTAGCATTTCATCTCACTCGCCGTTCAGAAACTCTGAACTTAAATTTGAGAAGGAACCATGACATCAATCCAAATTCTGATTTCTATTTTGCACATAAATTTCAAAATGGCCAATTCGTTTTGGTGAAATCGCGCAATATAGAAAAGGAGGTAAGCTTTCAACGTATTACAGCAAACGAGTTCGGTTGCATTAGTCGTTACAATCTAAACATATACGAGTTGGTGCTACTATATTTATGAGCTTTTATAATTCTTATAAACTCTCATACCTTTATTTATTAATTGTGAGAGAAAAAAAAATTTAAAATTAGCTCTAGAGATATACTCTTGTGCTGCTAATATATTGTTGATTCAAAAATTAAATAATTTATTAAATGTTTATATTTGCGTGCCATCAGCGTACGATTGAGAGGTAATGGATGTCATTCTAAGATACTTGAGAGCGGCTGAATGTACATAATTAATAGGACACATCCATGAGCTGAGCCATGTGGAGTACGAAAACTTTGATCAGCTGGGATGGAATGGTTTTCATTTACGGATACGGTTTATATTCTGTTGACTAAGTAGGATTTGATGATAATCAATCGCAAGTTTATTTAAAGTTTGATTTCTTGCTGAGTATATGAGTTTCTAACTGCTGTGTAGTCTCAGAAGAAAGTGGTTCTATTTACGTACTTAATTATTTATTGTTTACTTAGGAAGTAATCGCATCGTTCTCACGAGAGATGATTTACTGTTCCATGATTGGATTTTAGTCACTTATGCTGATTTTGCTTTGTCATGTGAAATTATAGATCTGAATGAAAACCGCATGGTTACGCTATGTTAGCATCTGGAAATCAATTGTATTCTTCACTTTCATTCCATACACAATACACAGTAAAGCTAATGTGCAAATACTTTGCTCGGAATCAGCTTTTCTCAACTTTGTATTTCTTTTACCTTCGCAACTCTTATTTTTTTTAAATTCCGATTGGCATCTGGCAATCTTCGTGTCCCATGACAAGGGTATAGGCATGTACCTTCCAAAGACATTCCCATTTGATAGTATACCAAATGGCACAACACAAAGTCCAACATATAGGATGGACTGATCCCTGATATTGCTAATTGTAACTTCTTTCGTTTCTGATCTATTCCAGATAGATGTTTATGTAAGAGATGCATTGAATTTAGATATTTAAAATATTTTTCTGTCCATCATGATTTAGATATTTCACACTGAATCCCAATCACATGTACAATGAAAATAAACATGACTTGGATAAAGAAGATTAGTAAACGTTACTAACATCATATTACACGTATTTCCGGAGTTTTGAGATCTCTTTCATATCAGCTCTGTCCTCAGATCCATGCGTTAGCAGACAAAGAGACTAAGCGTCGCGAGCGTCTAATTACTAAATACATTTTTACCCTCGATTATTCGTATTTAATTCTGTTACGAATGAAGACCTTAAAACAGAAAGAAATAAACACGAACAATGTAAGTAGCATTCAAGAAACTACTTATACCCCTAGATCACAAAATGAATGTTCAAAGCATGCCTACAGTTGTGTCAATGAAACCCCAAATAATCTTAAATGTCCTCTCTTACCACCAAAAGAGGACGTTCCGAATGAAATCCGAAAGCCTTGAATATCATGGCGTACCATTTATCTTGAATGTCATAATGGCCTAACTTACCATAATCATGAATGGAACGCTGTACTAATGATCTTAAATGTCCTGATATATCAATAATTCAATTAGCACTGTATGTTGAATGAATTCACAATAAACCTAACATACTATGTTAATCCAGTCAATGAGCATTTAATAAATCTATTGAATATTTCAAATAAACGAACACAACTGCAAATCATGATAACATATTCCTAAGAGTTGAAATAAACCAGGATTAAAATTTTTGTTTTAAATTCAATCCCTCTTTTATAGAAATTTCAGTTAAACTATGACGGAATAGATTTCTAAGGAAAAACTCACTAACTCGTAAGAACTCAGACTTGTTTTCAAAATTCAAGTAAGTCTCTTGTTTTCCAATTATTAACAGGAAAAAGTCAAATATGCATATCCATCAATCACAGACATAATGTTACTCATCCAGTGTAAATTAAGTATTCATAACACTTTCTATTCTCAAGAGAAATTTTAATATATAAAAGTAGTCTTTTACATATTGGTAAAATATATATGATAATGTGATAATTAAAATTACATACGATGATGCCTGACGAATAATGCAAATAGTATTAAGACTCTATGGTCTTAAACTAAGCTACTGTGAGAAGCCAAACAAACAATAAGAAAACAAACAATCTAAAATCAAGATATAAATCCATTTCTCTAAGTCGTAAAGTGAATATTTTTGATAGACGTAAAATGTGTTTAATTAATCTCAAAAGATCTGAAATGTTTCATAAAAAAATAATCAGAAAATATTTTGTATGAATTCCATTTTTTAATAAGCGAGACACCAATAGTTTTGAATGATCTGCTGAACAAAATAGTCTAGATGTACCACAGTGATATGATCAAGAAATGATTTGAAGATATTAATGATTATTCCAAAATGAGCATTTTGTAATTCTAAAGAATAAGTTTTAAATCAATGATTCCTCTCAAATTGCATATGACCAGAATTAAACAGTCTTCAATCACAAGTTTTTCTTTAATATTAATGATGTAGTACTGTAATTTCAAATTCCATGTAAACTGTCTCTGTTATTTGTTTTATTGTTGTTAAAGAAATTAGCGCAGTAGCGAACACCCAAATACAACCAGTGGAGATGCTTAAATAACATACACATCAAAATATTGCAATTCCAGAATCAATGCCTTCTCAAATGTGCAATAATTGAACTGGTGCTTTTTAAAAAATTAGAACACAGGATAATCAATACCTTTTTTGCCATCTTGAATCAATCCTTCACCAACCCCAAAATTACTTGCATCAACAGTCATTTTAACAATCGCCCTATATTTGGAGCTGCAAATACTTTCACACTTTAAGTATGGACGTTAATTTATCAAAACATTCATAACATTTGTAATACCAACGAAACTTTGCCTTCTCAATCACAAAAACTCGAAGGATCTAAGCATTTATGACAATATCTGAACATACCTTTGGATAAAATTAGCAATACTCAAATTTTGCATCATTTTCTATATATTAGCAGGCACTGAGTATCATTATACTGAATATTTTCACATGACCATGAGCAAAACTATGTCCTAAACCTGTTAAACAAGCACAGCAAAACTCATTTTGAAAGAACTTACCTGTCATATTTTCGTAACCGTGTCGATGAAAGAATTTTGCTATGGTTTCCAAGTCATATTTCAATATATCGATGTAGGTGACGAAGTTATCGTTATATGCCTGAAAATTATGAAGACCAGATGAACTCATGTTCATTAAAAACTGGAATGTTGATGAAGACGTTTTCATACCAAAGCGCATCACGTTATAGTAATTACGTACATTTGGAGTTGCAAATGCCGAAACTTGATCGGAATGTGCCAAATTCCTTTTAAATAGCTAGATTCGGTATCGTATTTCGCATTTTAACTTTGCTAATGCAACCAGTTGTTCTTGCAATTGAAAGTAGACCGTATTGGAGTGACTGATGACATTTCCATATTCAGTACAAATACGGAATACATCATTTGATTTAGTCACAATAATACATCTGACCTCTAGTTTATTTTACTTTTGCAATAACATTTGAATTTCTTTACTTAGATATTCAGAGGATTCGTCTCTTAAAGGTACTCTTTCAGAGGTGTAGAATTTACAATGTCAAGGTCTTGATAATATCGTATTTGTCCGTGCTCGAACAGTTGGAAACATGTGCCCATATTCACTTAATAGGTGCTTTTTCGATTACTTTTTGGTTCAATTTGATGTCAAAATTTCTATTTCAGATTTTTCGTATTTCTAAACACCGACGAGTGGTTAAATCAGAGTGAGATTGCCTTCTCTTGTTTTGATACTGTCTGGGACAGGCAGACTAATTTGATAAAATAACCAAAGGTGAAATGGGCTAACTCTCTCAAAATACTTTTTTAAAACATATTTATTTAACAAAGTCGTTTGTTTCCCCCTCCCAGGAGTGTTACTTATATGAGTTACGTAATTTATTTTATACTCAATTGACAAAGACCGGACTTGTTCTTTAAAGCTTGATGAACTCTTCCCAAAGACCCTTTCATCAGCTTCATAAACATACTATCCAAGCTGTTTGATGCCTAATTCGTGCATTGATGGTACTGCACAAAAATTACCCCTCAGTTCTACGGGATAGATTTATGCATTCCATGAAATGTAAAAGAAGCTATTCATGCTTATGCTTTAGTTTTGTTTGTATTATTTCTAAAATTAATTGCCTTACACATGATTTTTAACAAGCATTGTGTAACTGACTTGGTCTTCGGTAAGGGACAAACACATTGTTATATTGTTCTGTTAAATTATTCGTTAAATACATGAAGTGGATGCTGATGAATGTTATGTATCATTTCAATTGGTTACTCTTCGATTTTACAATTATGATCAACAGTATTTAACAAGTCAGTTTTAAATTTTAGCCAACTTTAATTCAAGTTTGTTTATGTGACGTTTTGACATATACATACATCCATCTGATTTTTGCACCATGACATGGTCTCAAATGACAGTTACCATGTCTCTTCCTAAACGTTCTTATAATATTGACACCGTATACAACAATTGTGAAAAGTGTATTCAAAGGTCCTCATGTCCTAATATTGAAACACAGACTGATAACTCAACACCGAACAAACTGTCTACCTACTCACCTGCAACATAGCTTTATCTTCATATCGATCTATGGGAATATATATATATATATATATATATCTTCTAATATGTACCTATCAGTGTCGATTATATATTTATGCATATTTGTTTGAACAGGATGTCGCATATTACCAGGACATACAGAATGGGGCATTCGTGACCGTCCGATGTGTCAAAAAATCAAATGAACAGTGTGATAGAATCATCGTAAGTATAAACTGAGATTAAAATGTACAGAAACCTGAGGAATCCGTTATACACTATGCAATTATCTTAACTGGTGATTTGGAGCAGTTGTATGTTTACCCCATTAAAAGGTGTATCATTCTTACAGTCTTACAGTAGAACACTCTAAGAAAACTGATTATTCACATATGCACTAATGTGCACACTTGAGTGCTTTTGATCTGTCAACTTGTGAACTCTATTGTTCTATGTTGTTTAGGTTCTCATTTGCACATAGTAAGGTCCAAATATTAAACTTGTGACCTATTGATTCAACATTGTGCTTAAGGCATTCTTTCCTCTACCTTTAATTGATTGATAGTATGATTGCTAACCTTAAGATGTTACATACAAACAAAGATGCATACAGTTTTACCTTCTGTATGAAAGTTATGGATCAGTAATAAAAATAATCTCGTTTAATCGCTCTGCAGTATTATAATCATGTCTAAAGTTGTTACGGCGTT
This sequence comes from Sinohyriopsis cumingii, assembly GCA_028554795.2. Lineage (NCBI taxonomy): Eukaryota > Metazoa > Mollusca > Bivalvia > Unionida > Unionidae > Sinohyriopsis > Sinohyriopsis cumingii. The sequence goes on from CM068832.1 coordinate 85,255,719, forward strand.
TATTTCTAAGACCATAACAAACTGAGTTGGTGACCATTATTTCAACAATGATTTTAAAGAACATTCACGAAATCATGTCGGCAGGTAGAACATCCATAGCAACAACAAGAAACCAATATATATAAAGAAATTCGTAGTGGATCGAGAAATAAACTTGTAGCGGAGTTTCGAAAACATACAAGAAACACACATTAGCTTTGGTTATTCTAATTTATTTGTTAATTAAGAAAGGCCTGCATTCAGTGTCAATACCGCCATGATGTTTGTCGCACAATCATAAACAATTTTATGTCAGCCAGGACAGATAGTGGAGCTTTATTAAAAAATAACAAACTCGCTCATGTTGTTCCGCTTCGTTCAAAATGGACGGGATTTTGAAATGATACCCTTAGTTTTATCCATTATGGGCTCTCATCCGAACATATGAAATATGATTTTCACTCACTGTGTGTTTTTTGTGCTGCTGTATACCTCCCTGACTGCCTCTTTCTCTACCCTTATCTAGCTTTATATGCATATCGCAATTTAGACTTTGTAATCAGTTCCACACCAAGACATAATATTAGTTCATTTATGTATCACATTTGTACTATCGACACCGGTAAATCATACGGGATTCGGCTCTGCATGTGAGACTATAAACAATGAGAAAAACAGTTATACTGGTTGATACACAGGTTACATGTTAAACACTGACGCTAGTGTATAGCAAAAAATATGATCACGATTTGATTGGAGAATAATTGTCGTTTTCAGAACACAGTACTGAGTAATACCTTGTATTTAGATTAAATGAATCCCTGTAGCAACAACTAGCTCAAGTTTTAGGTCATATATTGTCTTCTCCATCGTTCAAGTCAAAGGCTCTCATCTCAAGTTACTGTACGTCGTATTCTGATACGATGCGTGGTAAGTAACAATTTAATTTCCCCTTGGGGGAGCTGTGAGCGAAGTTGCATTCCACATCAAGGTTTAGCTGCATATATGTTTCTTAGAATTGCTAAGATTTGTGTGACGATAATTTTAGAGATTGATTATACTTAAAGCCATAATAAAAAATATGCACTGTATTCAGCCGAGTAACGTAGGACTAGGTGCCTTTCCGAATGATATCATGAGACAGTTAGTCAGATCGGGATGCTCTGGGTGTATATTTGACGCCTGACTTAAATTGCAAGTGAATTCAGTTATGCAGCACCCTAGGCGTTTACAGCATACTCAACCCAGGGCGTCAGAACGACACGAACCAAGTGCTCTAGTACCGAATAGTCTGTACTTCATTTTTCGTGTTTTGCTTCTGAGTGTGTGAAAACAACAAAAATGATTAATTATTGAAACCATCTTTGCATATTCTAATGACTTCAGCTCAAAAGGCATATAACGTTCATGGCGAGGATACTCTCACATTAAAGACTTTGAGCACAGAGGCAGGCTTAGTCAGGAGTATGGACGACTGTCATAACCTGTCACAAAATCATATATTTCACACGTTTTATGAGATTGAGAACCATCACACATACCAAGATGATATTTGGATAGTCTTTTTAATGACATCCCCATTGCTGTGATGATTGATTATCATTGTCCTACTAAAGTTCGAAAGCATAAAATAAGAATTGCCAAGAAACACGCCGTACCAAAAAAAAAAAAAAAAAAAAACAAACAAAAAAACAAAAAAACAAAAAACAAAGGAGATTAATTGAAGGTATCACTTCGTGAAAGAAAAACACAAACGGATATCATCATTAGCTTCTAAAACTGGATCAACGAAATGATCCACGTGGGAGCATGTTACCAGTGGACTATCCCTGTTGTTCGACGCAGCGAATGTCACTTTTCTATACATTGAGAGCTTGCATGAAAAGTGGCAGAAAATAGAAGCAATACTGCCTTTTGACGTCAACCTCAAATCTCGCCCAAGAGTCCACAGGCTATCGTCTTCCTCTTTGAGGGCGCATATACCAGCATGCATTAAGTTCGCTCTGTGGCAAACGTGTGCAGCACTCTGATGAGCAGGGTAATCTGCCAAACTACACCTTTACTCAAAGGATACGTATGTCACCAACATTTGTGGGAGGTATTCAAGCGATTTCTAGATAGAGTCACAAGGGTATATAACTCTGTTACACAGACGCTGGTTCTTTCTACGAAAATAAAGTTGGTATGGTCCTAAATATGATATTTGGTATGCTAAAGTCTACACTCTTCATAAGTCTTCTAGCGCAAATAGGAAATTATAACGACTAGATAACGGTTCAGACAGAAACGATAGCGCAGGCAGCTGGGGTTTCAAACATGCATCTCTTTTTCATGGACGTGAAGCTGAAAGGTACAAATATAGTTATTTAATTTTGTCTTCTGTGAAGTAACCACACTGTGTTAAAAGTGTTGGTCGTCGTGGATACGAATAGAGCACAAATTCCTGCGAACTGCTGAATACAGCATTCAAGGAAAGGTTCCAGACCATGCTCGGCTTCGACACCATCACCTGATTAAACAAGGACGGCGATTTTGGCGTATCTCGGAGCAACGCTAGTTGGATACGGATTATATCTTGCTATTGTTCAGTCGAGGAAACGGGTACCTTATTCATTCTCGAAGTAACCCATAACAAGACTGTCCTGACTAACAAGTTAACACAAAGGTGTCAGCGTATGGGCCACAACTCAATATCATAACGCCGTAGCAATAGACTTTCGTGAGAACCTTCGTGAATGGCCTTCGTTTGCTGTAACAACTGAAACTCTTGTATAGATACATAACAAGAAAATAACATAATTCAAACAGAATCGCCAACGCCCAAGATCTTAATTGGAACCGTTCCATCCATAGTTTTATAGTAAATAATGGCGAGATAAGTCATGTGGTTACTTTATCAGTTTTATATATGTCGTCATGTGCTGATCCTCTCCAGCTTTCATTCCCTTGGACACCAGGAGGTTCGCGAGTCATTAAACAGACATAGCTCATATGGGGAATTGGTCTCTAGTTAGATTTCGGTTGTTCCATAATCCCTGCTTTCCATGAAAAAGCGTGATGTCGTTGATATATATATAAGGATAAACTGATTAAAATTGTTGCAGTTGGAACGCAAAGGGAACATATTGACCGAGCTCTTATTCCAGAATACGTTGCGAAGTTGTGTGACTGCGAGATGGTAATGACATAGGCGATTTGTCATGTGAAGCTTGATGCAAAGAGGTACGCCTCTCAGGGCGTCACGTTGGTGAACTTGACACCGATACCGCAAGATGTCCATCGACAACAGCAACACAATGTTCACTACAGACCTGAAAGAAGATTCACTCTTTCGAGCGTCCTTTCCACAGCATACCATTCATGTATATTGCAAATACGGTGCTATATTAACTAGTCTCGTCCATGGAACTATCATATACATAAATGGGAGTAATCAACTAGCTTATGACTTCGGATGCAATTAAAGTACGGCAAAGGTACCGCATATATTACCGACTGTGGTATCATTTCAAGCACTATTATAGAACAGAAGAAGATTGAACAAGTGGTTAAGAACATTCACCAAGCTAGAGAAGTGGCTGAAACCTGTTTCCAACTGAATTGCGAATTTCGCGAGAGATTCCTAAAGCGGAGAGACTAGATTAATCGAAGATGTATCTCTTCATTGATATAGTCTTCGATCTGTCCCAAGCCTGAATACTAAGATTGAAATCGAAACCTGCTGCTCGACCTACTATAAGTCATGCCTGTCCGAGAACTTTATGGATGGAATGTCTATTTTTGGTCTACTCAGTCATGGTAACCATGGAGTTTGTCATCCTAATATATAGTGCAACTTGATTGTGGCTAAGATTTTGTCAATGGTGAAATCTCCAGATCTCATATACTCGGACTTTGAAGATGCAGTAGGTACGATGACAGTTTTTGGATACAGTCATCAATGACTACGCGTTCTCTGGATCCATCCATGTTTGGCCGAAATAAGTAACATGTCAGGAGTTAGAAGTGCATCCACCAGGGAAAGGTCTTGAAGAGGACATGAGAAAAGCATGCAAAATACCGACATGGACAACACTATATATACATGTTAACATTCTGACACAAAACGAAATAATCAACTAGCGGAACAGACTTGCCGGATCGTGAGCGATTAAACAGGGTTTAGCTGATTCTACGCCAGAAAAAGAAGACATTTTCACTCGATTGTGGTGAGAGGTGGACTAGGACCAATGCTTTCTGACTTTTATAATTAAATTTGTAAGTAGAATATATGTGATTATATGCTTATTCTTATAGTCTTATATGATATAGGCATCATTACTTGTAAGTAGATTTAGAGCAAAAACGTGATTAAGGCTGAGTTCTAGGAATTATCAACTACGGTGCCCTTATTGGCTACATGTTGACCACGGTAAAGAGTGCTTGGGCTGAAGACTATGTTCAGATGAGACGTGACGAAAGGGGAAAACTTTCTTTGGACCAAGAAAATAGTACATAGCATAAAATATCGCAGAATCATAAGAAATCATCTCATATGGCTGCCGTCAAATATACACGTGCTACAATGACCTGGTATATTGCTTAGCCCATTGTTATATTTTGTGGTATTTTGTCTAAATTAATGTACCCTTAATATCCGGCCATGAGAAGTCTTGCCATCATTACATTGTCGTAAAGGTTAGTTGCAAATTTATAACAATCTAGGTAGTAGGCTTGGATTGGTCATACTTCGTACACTTCGGGTTATTTGCCTTTGCATATCAAAGTCTGCCAGTTGCCCAACTCTGCACTTATGGTGTTAAGATGTGCTTTACTACCAAGTAGTGAGAAGGGTCTATGCCATACATCTTCATAGAGGTAACAGCAGTCAGAACGAGCTGATCCAATTATGAGGTGGTCATCAGCCAACTTCGATAGGTCAGAAAATGGTACATATCTATAAAGGCTATCCCATGGATTCGAGATATACGTTTACATGTTGTACGGAAGAGCAGATGGCCGATGTAGTTCCACTAGTGCAAGAAGATAGCGTTTTTTTGGGTGGGTGGGGGTGGGGGGTGGGGTGGGTTGGTTGATTCGTTCCTGTAGATTTTTACATAACCCTCATATTTTGGAGTCATATCGTTTTTAATACTGTAATATCTAACGCTTCAGATAACATATCACGATTAAATATTATTAATCCCTTTGCAATTCCGTTTGTAATTCGGAACTTTGACTTCTACATCCGTTTTTGTCAATTCAGTTACGTTCTTATTTCACCATCCGAATGATTTGTCATTAGAATAGAAACATCACTACATTTTATATCAATACTATTGGTACAAATATGTGCATACCATTATTTACATGATCTTAATCCTTTACAAGCTGAACTAAATTCTCAATCATATTAAGTCCTGAAGTCATTTTTGTACCATTTCAGATGAATCTGTTAGCACTGCAGGACCCTATGGTACATCAAAATCAATACTTATTATGTCTCATTTTATTTAGTAGAATTTTAATAGCACATATTATAACCCGTTTATGTGACAAAAGTATATATATATATATATATATATATATATATATATATATATATATATATATATATATATATATATATATATATTTGTGTGTGTGTGGATAGATAGACACATAGATATATATATATAGATAGATAGGTAGGTAGATAGATAGACAGATTAATAGATAGATGAATATTGATCATGATAATAGTATTCAGCAAGCACAAAGGACACATATTACATACCCACCTGCACCGGATCCAATAAAGCATATTATGCAACCGTCAAAAGAGAACATTCTATAGCCACGAATACGGACATTAAAGGAATATATTACATAACTCATATCCTGAGTCTAAGAAAACACATTAAGCAATCAATGGAACGTACTACATAAGTAGAAGAACCAGCTGTTTAAAAGACCATGTAACCAGTAGATGTAACGTTATTCCGACCATTATTTATTGAAGGGTTTATGTAAGCAGCAAAACAACTACTTCTTGTGAATAGCAGATGTAATTTTTTGAGTATGTTTGAAATGCTAGGATTAACTGGTGGATTATGCTTTGTCAATGAGCAAACAATGTTCGCTCTATTTGGTTATTGTTTTAATCTAATAAACCCCGTGGTATCTTTAGTTATAAAAATATCATTTTATGAATAGGTTTCTTCCTCTCGGGAGGTAAAAACATCCACAAGGTATCAGAAAGGTAAAATAGCTGGATAAGAAAACAATATCACATTTTGCAAGTGATTAACATCAGTCAACAGTCACAACTGGTATTACAAATGTATTACACTTGTTATGTCCCTTATTCTCATTTGAACAGAATGATGTCAAGCTGTCAATTATGTTTAAGTTCGTAAATGCACCATTATTATTGAAATGTATTATTCTTATTATGGTATATATATATATATATATATATATATATATATATATATATATATATATATATATATATATATATATATATATATATATATATATATATATATATATATATATATATATATATATATATATATATATATATATATATATATATATATATATATATATATATATATATATATATATATATATATATATATATCAATATGATGTTGGTCCATAAATGTTCATGAGGACCTTTTCATGTCATCAATTCAAAGTGGTGGTGGGTCCGGAGATGTCTGATTAGCCCGATCCGGGCCCGGAAGAGTCTGTTGCAGTGGGGACATAGATGAACAGGTTGCTGACTGGGAGTTGAGGGACTGCTGTTCCTGGATATGTGCAGTTCACGTTTCTCAGCTATGTTCACCATTCTTCTCTGCTCAAAGGCTGTCGCACCGGCATTGTCTTAACTGCGCCAGGCATATCGATTAGCAGCGACTCTCTCTCAGCTGTCAGGTTCATTGCCAAAGTTCTTCCGCGAGGTCTTCATGGTGTCCTTGTACCTCTTATTTGACCATCGTGCGAATGTTTGCCTTGCTGTAGCTCTCCATATTGGACCTTCTCGTGTAGGCGTGATACCGGCATGCGGTAAACATGGCCAGCCCATCGAAGGTATGCATTGCACAGCATGGTGTGGATGCTTGTCATGTCGACCTGAGTGAGCACCTCTGTGTTTCATACCTTGTCCTGCCTTCGGACTTTCAGTAATTTTCTCAGGAAGCTCATATAAGAGTGGTTCAGTTATTTTATCATGGCGGCTATGCTCAGTCCTGGTCTCGCAAGCATAGAAGAGGGTGGAGAGAACCGCTGCATAGACTTTGTGTTTGGTGGCAAGCTTTGATGCCTCTCCTATCCCGGACATCTAAGCGTAGTCTGCCAAAATCAACGCTGGCTTTGGCAGTCGTGTTGTTAACCTCATTGTATATGTGGATTGCTTGTAAGAGGGTGCAGCCGAGGTATGTAAACTTGTCTACAATTTTCAGCTTTTGGCATTGACAATGATGTATGGTTCCATATAATCATCTCCAGGAGCTGGCTGATGCACAACCTCGGTCTTATTGGTATAGTTGGTGAGTCCGACGTTAATACACGCTGTGGAAAAAGGTCAATATTCTGTTGCATGCCTGCCTCAGTGCTGGAGTTGAGGGCATATTCGTCTGCAAATAGCAGGTCGCGAATGTTCTCAACTTTGACATTAGTTTTGGCTTAAAGCCTCCACAGGTTGAGAAACTTCCGATCCAGCCGGTATCGGAGGCCTTCTACCACATCACTGTCCTTCAACACATCCATTAACATTTCGGAGAACATGAGGCTGAAGAGAGTGGAGGGCTAAGACGCATCCTTGTTTCGCATCATTCGTAACTGCAAAAGGCTCTGAATAGTTACCTTGTCCTGGACTCTGGTAAGCATGTCGTCGTGACAAAGTCCTCACCATTTCAATGAAGACTTCTGACCGTCCAAATCTGGCCATGATCTTTCAAAGACCTAATAGGCTAGGGGATCCGAGCGACCGAGTGGTCTAAAGCTCTATCCGTTACGGATCACTGCCATCTCACCTCTGTCTGCTCCGGTTCGAGTCTCGGATTCAGCCGGTGTGGGTATGTGAGAAATCTTGCCGGTAGCTTCTCGTGGGTCTGTGGCTATTTCCACGGGTTCTTCCTCCACTATTAATACTGGCCGCCATGAATAGCCTATTGTTTGCTGAAAAATGGCGTTAAACCCCACAACAGCAACAACAATTACCTACCTGGTAATCTCTCTCTCTCTCTCTCTCTCTCTCTCTCTCTCTCTCTCTCTCTCTCTCTCTCTCTCTATATATATATATATATATATATATATATGCTTAATCTCGGTCAAACATGTTGCACGTACCACACTATCATCACAATGAAGGCAGAATTTTAGAATTTTAAATGCTCATTGAATACAGTTTCAGATGAACTTGCATTTGGATTAGATAACAAATTATTATAGACATCACAGATACACACAGATACACATTAATCAATACGTTACCACTAGTGTATTTTATTAACAAAAAATAGTTTATCACCTATTTCATATGGTAATTCTTGTTTCTATGTTTTATAAATCTAGATGTATCCATATTATGTAACTGGAATTCTTATTTCTTCTACTGATCGCATAACATCCACTAATGTTGAAAATGAAAGGATAATTGATTCAAGTGTCTACTTATGACAGGAAATGACAGGGAAAATTCGAAATGTCTGACAATTTTTGCGAGATACAAATACTCATATTTTCTAGAACGGAAACGTACGAATTGGAGACAGAGATTACGAACTACAACCAGCGGAAGCTGATGTCACATCAAGAAACGTGTTAGCCGATCTAGGTATTCTTGGTAGAAAATATACTCTACAGGACCACGCACATGTCGAAAAAGAATATTCTGTCGAAAACGAAGGTTTGGAGTATTTATACTATTGTTTCATAATGCACGCTCAGATCAGTCTTTGCATCTTAATTTCATTTCAAAAAGACAGAAAGGTTTAATTTATTTCATGAAATCATCAAATGCAGTTATGACTAGCCATAGTCATTTGTTTTTTCTATTCATTTGATAGAAAGATTAACGGACGAAATTACTGATAATTCACTGTGATCAGCACCATTCTTTATTGATGAAACTTAGTCACTATTCAATTTTGGGGGTTGCGAGAGTCCTGTACATTAACAATGTGCAAGAAAATATCATTTAAACTAGGTCATGATATGTGTAGTTCATACATAAATATATATCCTACAGATGCAACGCAAGAGAATGAGAAAAACATGACAAATAAACAAAAGACTCTTCTCCAACGTTTCCAAGAACACCATAAACAGAAGCACTTATATCCCTCAGTCGCTACAATATCTTCCCGAAATGCATCAGCATTACATAATACAAGAGGAACAGGTGAGAACCGCCTTATCAAATAATTTGAATATATAAGGATTGTTCGATGAATCAGGATGAGTATGATAAATTCAGTTTTATTGAGGTATATGTATGTTCTATTATTAAGTGTTACATATCGCCTACGAATATAACTTAGTATAGATGAATATTATATTTTTCATGTAACCTGTTTTGAAAACAGTAACGTCAAGTTACTGTATATTATATATAACATGAAACATATTTATGTGTGTTTTTAAATGCTGCACTATATTACGATTATGTATTCTGCCTGCAAAATGTATACGCAGATAAATCACGCAAGATACCGGACATCTACCACGTCAAGGTCGCCGTACTGATGGATCCAGGATTATGGGACTTGTAAGTGATCTCTTTATATATATATATATATATATATATATATATATATATATATATATATATATATATATATATATATATATATATATATATCAACCTACCTACGATCCTATTTACCACTTCCAGCCTAAGGTTAATTTCACACACACACACACACACATATATATATATATATATATATATATATATATATATATATATATATATATATATATATATAATCTATTCCTAAGATTTATGCAAAGTAAAGGTTAATGAAATGTTTATCTTGTAACGTTTTAAGTCAAACTGACTTGAGTATGCATTACAAAGTAATTGTGCACTTTGGTATTAATGAGGTTCCCGATTATGCGTTTCTAAAACGCATACGTCATTTATGAAAATTCAAACTTGGGCAAAGTTCAAGTTCTATTTTGTTTGGGAATTCGCAATCCAACTGCAACATACAAATCACAATGAATCTATTTTGATCGTTTAATTTGCCGTATGATCTCAAATCAGTAAACATCTGCTATGCAGATACATTTATCACCTCTACGTCCTTCTGGAAACTTTGATCATTTCCCAAATTTTCCTTCATTGTTTAAGTCTTTTGTGTCACACTAAAGCATCCAAATGTGCAAGCATAGCTTCACGTTGATAAAATATATATTTTGTTTATTATTACAGTTATTCTTCCACGGTACACTACTTTAGTGCCTTAACAAGAAGTCGGAATACGATGAAAAAGATAAAAACAATTTTATTCACAGATTATGAACGGAGTAAGTAATTTTGTACATATTTTTAATTAACAGAAATGATGATTTGGAACGGACCTATGTGTGACCCAGCAGGAAATAAGAAACCGTTTTAAAACTTGTTGTAAATATATGTTGTTTACAAGTAGGTAATTACCATGCAACTTCCGTAAGCACGTACATCTAAACGCGTTTCCAGTCCAAGCTTTCTCTAGTCTCCTCCGTAATTACGTCTCTTAACATAACGAACAAGATCATATTTTAAAATTCTAAGCAGACGTTTATTTGATTGGTGGACTCTATGAAACGAGCAATTTGTTCACATGAATATTGTGCGGTTTAGAAAGATTTCATCTTTCTTGATAAATGAAATATGATTTTTATGTCTAAAGTAGATACTTATGCAGGTTACGCTTAAATAGTCTCTAAGAAGAACTTTAGAGACACAATGTTAAGTACAAGTTTATGTTCATATCGTTAACAATAACTAATGCTAAGGACTTTTTTAGAGACACACTTTTAAGTATTGGTTTATGTTCATGTCATAAATAATATCTAATGCTAAACACTCTTTTTATTTTGTCACAGATAAATATGCTCTACAAAGGAATAGAAGATACAAGTATTCGTATTACGGTCATCCTTAGTCAATTTATAATTTTCAAGGTAGGACTTTTAGTCAACTCGGGATTCCTGCCCGTCCATGAGTGCTTGCGATATAATTCTTTCTTTTTTCTCCGTAAACACGTGTTTATCTAAATCAGCTGTTACAACAAATGTTGTAACAATAAATGCTTACGAAAAGGTGCTGCCATTAACATTTCTCGAATTATATCCTCCCATTGTTGCGTCAAGGCCAGATTAATAATATGAATATCTTTAGCTCATGAACGGATTTCAAAATGATGTTCATACTTAAATGGCATATCCCGGTAAGCAAGTTTCAAAATACAATAAAGTATTAATTATTAACCAGAAATATTTATGATGACTGTTTAATGAAATAAAATTGTTATAGTCTGTCCACATCTTGTGTCACCGAGAAAATAAATATTTCCCATTACTCTAAAAATATGGCGACACGACCGCGTCTTAATTGGAATAAGATTGCTAGATAAGATATATTTTCTGTCACGAAAATATTTCGATTTCTGATAGCACGAACAGTGCGAATTATTTTTTGAAATATGAAACCGGCTTCATATCTGACTGATTTAAAGGTCTAGATTATTCATATGTAATGTCTTATTCAGAGAAATGTGAAACTGACAGCTTTATAAAACTTATGAATAAAAGGTGGGGAGCAAAACTGTATATATACAGTCATGTTAAATTTAAGTTGAAATATTAGACGTTATGTACGAATGTTTAAAAATATTGCAAATATGATTTTCTTAGTTTTACTGGCCCATAAACATTAAACTATACTTTAAATATTGCATGAATAGCAGTATGATTATAGCCAATACAAACCATTGTGTCAGTTTGTTTTTGCATTTTTGCATATAGACGAAAGGTGAATTTCCACACAATGAATCTAAAGTGTTGCGATATAATGGGATAGATCACATTAATGGAGAGCCCTATCTTACTGATTTAATAAAGTGGGACGAGAAAATAGGTGTGAAACATCAGCCATTTTACAGCCACGGAATGCTCTTTACAAGGTACGTAGATGTCCACCGTGTCTAACCCTAACGTAGAGGATATATTGATGACGCGCGGATGCCACCCAAAGTACGTGCTGTATGAAATTCAAGCGATTGAATCAATGGTCAGCAAATAGACATTTTCCTTCTTTTGTCATTAAAGATTAATACTTTGGAGGCACGTCGTAGCTCACACAATACATTTATAAATTTTGTCTCTAAAGTTTACATACCCTGCAGTAATTGGTAGTGGGGCTATCAATTTTAGCTTCAGATCTCTCTGGGCCTGTCACTTTATCTGCTTGCAAACAGTAGCACATAATATCGATTTTTTCAAATACTTCTACATAAGTTGGATAGGGTATGCGAGAAAATCACCATGACTTCATATTATATTGTTCCTGATGAGACTGAGTAATAAACTGCACACCATTTGCAAGGTAGAACAGACGTGCGATGCACATTGTTCATATCTGTTTAGGAAGACGAATCGCTCATTACCAAGAACATTGTAATATTTGTTTCAAATTAGTCTGAATAGTGCGGTGCATTGGTTACACCATGAACACGATCACGAATGGATAAATAGGTTGCATCAATATCAGCGGCTCCTTAATATTTCCAAAAAAATAAAATCGCGTTTGTTTATAATGTTGTCACTAATATTGGCAAATACGTTTGATGCCTGCATAGATTTCCACACAGAAAAAAGGCATTCAATTAAATAATAAAATAGACTGACTATGGTACTGGTAATATTATGCGCTGCTGTTTGCAACCAGATAAAGCAACAGGCCTAGAGAGATCTGAAGCCTAAATTGACATCCCCACTACCAACTATCCGACATATGTCTATATCTTTTATTGCATCCAGAACTATATATATATATATATATATATATATATATATATATATATATGTGTGTGTGTGTGTGTGTGTGTGTACATATGTATATATATATATATATATATATATATATATATATATATATATATATATATAGGGGCCCCGAGTGGCCGAGTGGTCTAAAGCGCTCTTCGTTACGGATCACTGCCATCTCACCTCTGTCTGCGGCGGTTCGAGTCTAAGATTCAGCCAATGTGGGCATGTGAGAAAGCTTGCCAGTAGCTTCTCGTGGGGCGGTGGTTCTTTCCGGGGTTTTCCGGGTTCTTCCTCCACCATTAATACTGGCCGCCATGTATAGCCTATCGTGTGCTGAAAAATGGCGTTAAACCCCACAACAACAACAACAACAACGCAAGTTAACAACACCACCTACCTCCAGAATTGGATGGATTAAAAAGATTATGACCATTCCTTCTTCATCACAAGAGAAAAAGAAAGTGAAGACAGAAGTGAAACAAGAACCGATATCCCCTGCTCCGACATCCTCCTCTGCGACACCTATTGCTGATCGCACACGCAAAGCATTGCAATCCAAGAAAGTACCCCAAGAGAAAAAGAGTAGCATCTTCCAAGAGTGGGTGCCTTATTAACACACAAACACAAAATGGAAAAAGTGTTAGCCAGCATTTACTACGATCCCTCGCAAGCCGCAGGTTACGCAGGAGTTCAAAAATTGTATCGTGCTGCCAAAATGCGACTGAAAAGTCTCCGTTTACCTCAAGTGCAACGATGGTTACAAGAACAAGCTACCTAAACGTTACACAAACCCATTCGACGCAAGCTTTCCAGAAGTCGCACCCAAGTGGAAGGCATCGATCATCAATGGCAAGCCGATTTAGCCGATGTCTCTCATTTGGCCAGCTACAATCGTGGCTACAAATATTTGTTTTGTGTCATCGACGTCTTTTCCAAATTTGCCTGGGTCGTACCCATGACTTCCAAATCGAGCAGCGAGTTAGTGCGAGCCCTGCAACGAGTGTTGAAACAAAGCGGTCGTCATCCTCTTCGATGGCAAACGGACAAAGGCACCGAATTTCTGAACCAAGCTTTTCAAAAAGAATTAAAGAAACGTGACATTCATTTCTTTACCACCGAGAATCCCGAAACCAAAGCCAGCATCGTGGAACGTTTTCATCGCACTTTGAAAGAACGTATGTGGAGATATTTTTGCACATCACAACACTCTGAAGTACATCGACATCTTACCGCACCTGGTGCAAGCGTACAACCAATCTTACCATCGAAGCATCGGACGTGCCCTGCAAGAAGTGACTCCCGAGAACGAAGTGCTGGTGTTTGAGCGCCTGTTTGGTACGTCCCGACGAGGGCTGCCCCCAAGAAAAGTGAACCGTTGACCGTAGGAGATTGGGTACGCATTGGCAAAACCAAACGCACTTTCGACAAAGGTTACTTACCTAACTGGACGACCGAATTGTTTCGTATCACTAGACGAGTGCATGGCCGTCATCCTGCCGTCTATAAATTGGAAGACAAGAACGGAGAAATCCTCAAAGGAACGTTTTACTTACGTGTCACCAAAAAGGAAGACAACGTGTACGACATCGAAAGCATTCTCGAACGCAGAACCCGTAAAGTGGGCAAACGACGTGTCAAAGAAGTCAAAGTACGTTGGAAAGGATATCCACTCAGTTTTGATTCTTGGATCGACGCTTTGCAAGTCATCGACTATAAAAAGAAGTGACCATCATGCCCTTTCACACAGACGCAGCTACGTCGACCACTCCTTCACCTAGCTCTTCTCTGCAAGATTTACAAAAACAACCCTTGTGGGTGTGGTGTGGAGAACGTGTGCCTAAAACGCAAATCGTCTTTTTCTGCCAAATCTTCGTGGTGTATTGTGTCATCGGGGCAGCCATTGCCAATTTGAGTTTGCAACAAGGAGACAAACAATTGTGGACCATTTTATTGAGCAGTTGCATCGGTTACCTCTTCCCAATCCCTCCCTGAAATTCTCTTCGAACGGGAACCACGGGAACCTTGTGTCCAGTGCCAGTGCCAGTCACCACTCCAACAACAACAATAACCCCATTTTGAGCGGAGACACGCCTCTGACGTCCAGTAACCCCTCGGACAGCCACAGAACTCTGGAATTATGAGTCACCAAAACCAATTTTACTTAACCTTACCCAGTGATAGTCCATGGAGGTGTTTCCCAAGAACACGTTGTGCTGTTGCACGGCCAAATTACCTCAGACCATCCCATTAGATCACGAAGCCCATTGGGAAGTGGCTTTAGTAGAAATCATTCACCCGACCCAAGTCCTCAATGTCCTTCCCAATCAAAATTTTTTTGATGTGGAAGTTCATGACGAACAATTGCAACAGTACTTGGATACCTATGGCAAATATTGCAAGAAAATCCCTGGTATAAAAAATCAAAAGTACACCACCTATCACTTGTTCGTTCCCCCAGGCTATTATTTTAGTGGTCAACATTTGGTGCGCACCGTAGCCTCCAGGTTTAATGTCGTGTTTCTGAAAGCTTTGGAAAGTGTCAAAAAAGTGTCACCATGGAATACCACAAAGCAGCTCGTCGCTTCTTGATGAAATTTGACGGGAGTAAAATCGTGTCCATTTTATTTTGTCCTGAATTGTTTGACATGTTGGGCGGAGACATGGACATGAGAATGGCCATGCTCAAGAAAAACGAATTACCAATCATTTACGACAACGAGTCTTTTAGCAAGTTATTTTGTGCCCCGGTAGAACTGAACCAAGGACTGAATTTGATCTTTGTGTACTCCGATGGAGTATAACGTGGTGGGACACACCTCTGTGCCCTTACTGCGTGTCATTCCTTTCAAAGTGGATTCTGCCACGGTCACTGACGAGGAAGGTGGAAACACTTACCACGTTCACCGCGAATTTGTACATCCTCACTATTTGCCTGTCAGCAAGTCGTATTTGGACACGGTCAACATTGCTATAAAAAGAGATCTGGGACAAAATATTCCATTCACCAAAGGAAACGTCACGGTGAAACTCCATTTTCGAAAACGGTTCTCTCACGATTCGTAAGTCATGTATCCAGTGTACCGAGGGGTTGCTCGACAGCGAGGACACGGTTTAGGAGATATGTTAAAATCGGCCTTTCATTCGGTGACACGCGGACTGCACGCCTTGAAAAATGCGGCACTGACACAAGGCAAAGAATTTCTCCAAAATGTCATCGTCGACAAACAAAATCCTAAAGAAGCCTTCATGAGGGCAGGCAAAAATGTCTTGCTGCAAACGGGCAAAGACCTTTTGGGCCGACGAGGCACACCTATAAATGCCCTGCACGCTACCGAGTCAAGCATTCAGCAAGGACAAGGCAGAAAGAGACGACGAAGAAAACAGCCTTTCACCAGACTTCACACGTCTAAGCTAGAAAGGCAAAGAAAAGAAGAACCGTTCGATACTTAGACGTTTTCGATTATTGAGAAAGATCAAAAAATGATGCACCGAGAGTCTTGCGCCTGTTCCAAGTCGGAACTGGATCTGTTTGCCATGCCCCCCACCATGATGACCATGCAAGAATCCCAGTGGGTGGAATTTCATCCCGTCTCCTCTTTGACGGATTCCGCTTCCATCGAGTTTGAAATCAAAGGACTACCCGAAGATTACATTGATCTGAATAGCAGTTACCTGTATTTGAAAGTGAAAGTGATCAAAACGGACAACACCAATCCAGGAGGCGATGCTAGAGTAGCTCCTGTCAACAATATCATGCATTCCTTGTTCAGCGAAGTGGACTTGTACTTGAATAACAAACTGGTCAGCAGCAGCATGGATACTTACCCATATCGTGCCTACCTGGAAAATCTCTTGACGTACGGAAAAGAAGCCAAGAATACTCACCTGGATGCTTGCGTGGTATGGAAACCTGACACGGCAGGTGTACACACGTTTAGCGAAACAATCCTGACAGAAGATGACAATCCTCACAATGTGGGGTTTACCGACCGTCGTAAGAAAATTCTGCAAGGGCGAAGTTTAGAACTGATGGATCGTTTGCATTTGGGCATGTGGTTACAAGAAAAGTATTTGCTCAACGGGGTGGATATCCGTCTGAGACTGAATCGTAGTAGTGCCGCTTTCCATTTGATGGCCCATGCCAATGAATACAAAACTATCATTCAAGAAGCCCGACTTTCCGTGCGTCGTGTGGAAGTGTTACCTAAAGTGGGAAACGACGTCAGTCAGACGTTGAGCAGAACGACCGCCAAGTATCCGATACGACGCGTAGAAGTGAAAACGTTCACCATTCCCGCTGGACAGCGATCTATGATCGAAGATCATCTGTTCCAAGGACAGTTACCCAAACGTTTGATTGTTGGTATCGTCAGGAATGCAGCCTTCAACGGAACCCACGATCAAAATCCTTTTGAGTTTCAACATTACAATGTGTCCAAGATCGAAGTCAGTCGCGACGGCAAGACCTTGTGTACCCGACCCTTTGAGCCCAACTTTGGTGTCGCAAAGAATTATTTGAGATCGTACTTGTCCCTGTACGAAGCCACCGGACAGTTAGGAACCAACACCAGTCGCGGTATTTCGAACGACGATTATGCAGGAGGCTATGCTTTGTGGGGTTTTGATTTCACTCCAGACCAAGGCAGCGACGAGGGACATTTCCACCCTATAAAATCGGGTCAGATTCGTGTGGAACTTCAGTTTGCAAATCCACCTCCAGATCAAACAGTGAACGTCCTCCTGTATGCAGAATTTGACAATACCATAGAAATCGACAGTTTGAGAGAAGTCATTCTAGATTATTAGAAGCCATGGAAGACTGTTATCCCTCTTTGCCTAGTGGAGAAACTTTGAAGATGGAATGTGAGGAGACCTTGGAAGAAGAAGAAGAAGAATCCCAAGACGAAGAAGTTATCATGATGAAGTCAAGATGGCCAGAACAAGAAGCCCATTTAGTCTCCTATTTTGCTACATTCCTGACAGATGTAATGAAAGAATTGACCAAGGAAGAGTGCTATGGATGTCACAACGATCATCCCAGTCAAATTCAACACGACAAATGTCTGATGTTGAGCCAAGAAGAAAAATTGGACGAATATCTGGACAAAGCTTCGGGTGTCATCGAGATAGAATTCGTGTTGAACGAGTGGTATAAAGGCTTTGATAAACATTCTTCTCCTCCATTAACGTCTCTGGAGCGCGGTCGCATCAAATCTCTCTTGGACCAGAGTAAGAAGTCGGAGCTAAACGCCTTTTACTTGTCAGACATTTTCAAGCAAAAGGTCAGGATCGAATTGATGACTTATCATTACCTGTGAAGAAGAAGAAGAAAAAACCACACAAAACATTGATACCTGGGAACTTTATTACCTTTTGAACCACAGTTCGTACACGGCTTCTTGGAATCGTGTCGTCTGTCTAAAGATGAACTCCCTCATCGCAAACCTCAAGACCATCTAGCTTATGTCATCAACACGGACGACAGTCATCTCCCAGGAACCCACTGGGTAGCCGTCTACTTTCCTCAAGAAGGATGTGTGGAATATTTCGATTCGTATGGATTGCCTCCTTTGGAAGACGATATCATTGACTTTATGAGAAGAAATGCTCAGACCACCCGATTGAATAATGTGAAATTACAAGGCACAGATTCCTTGGTGTGTGGACAATATTGTGTGTATTTTCTGCATCATCGCAGCCTGGGCTATTCCTTAGAACATTTAGTGACTCATTTTGATCCTCGTTCTTCTTCTAGAAACGATGTGAAAGTAGATCGATGGTTTTGTGACCATTATGCTTATCTTTTGTCTCAAGCTAGGAAACGTAGTGTCCATCAATGGCCTAATGACTTCCAACAGTGGAAATCACAATTTCATTCACAACGTTCTCAACCCTGTCCAAAAATAATGTGTGAGTTGAAAAAAAATGTTTGTGATTTGAAAAAAAATGTTTGATGTTATATTGTTAAAAATGTTATAGTTGTTTGTTAGTGTTAAGTGATTTTGAATAAAAAATGTTGTGTTTTGAAGAAAAAAATGCCTTTATGGTTTGTTTGACTAAAGAAATCTTGATTCATGCTCTTTGACTTCTTACTATCTCTCTCATGACACTCATTGAACGTTCCGGCTCGAAAACCGTGTAGGGATGTTTTCCTTCACGTCCGCGCTTTGACTTTAAAGCCGGGGTAACCTCCAGTCTAACCATCCATTGTCGACTCATCCTCCTACGAAGATGTGCTCCAAACTAGCTAAGCTAAACGAAGCCTACGTGAATTTGCATAGGGTCAGACACAGTCTGATACCGAAGCCAGAAGAGATAGAGAATGTGAGAATGCTAAAAGTCACTGAAGACCTGATAGAAGAGCTCTTCAGAGAAGAAGTGAACAGGGAGATAGAAGAATGGACAGAGAAGTACAGACTTCAGAAACAGCAGAGAGAGCAGCAACAGCAGCAACAGCATCAGCAGCAACCTGAACCTGACAGAGGCTTTGTCGATTGTCGTATCGACACCAAAGAGTTCTTCTTCTCTTTCCGAAGAAGCAGACCTATCGTCAGAAAGTCTATCGTCAGAGGACATCGCATTCTTAGAAACTTAAAGATTGCCATAGCAAACAAAAAAACCCAGTCCTTTTCAGGTCTACCCAATACTCTAGAAAAGAATTAACAATTGATTTGCCAATGTGTGTATGTAGACTAGTGTGAATATAAACACTGACTCTTTTTTTTATAGTGTGAGTGTATGAGTTTGTGTATATGATTGTGTGTTTGTAAGTGCTCACGTAAGTTTGTGTGGATAGTAGATCATGATCATGTTTTTTTTGCTGTCTGACGTGTGGGGAGAGTAGATTTGGGGTTTGATTGCTTTGCGTATGTGGATATTATATTGAAGTGATTAATGAAAATTTTAAAATTAGTAATGGGTAGTATAAAAAAGTGAGTGAATGTTTCTTTTAGGTCCGCGCGTTGTTTGGTCATGATCTAGGTAATATCAATTTTGTTTTAGGGGATGTTTTCCTTCACGTCCGCGCTTTTACCTTAAATTGAAAATCGCTCGGCAGTCTAGCTACCTTTGTTGATTGATCAAGAGAATGAACACCAGACTAGCAAAACTGCTTGAACTTCATGTACACCTGGAATATGCCAGGCGTATAGTGAATGAGCTGGCTGCAGAGGCCATAGTAGAAGAGGGAAGAATGAAAGAGGAGGAGAGAAGAAACAAAGAAGAGGAGGAGAGAAGAAAGAAAGAAGGGGAAGAAAAGGAGAGAGGAAATTTCAGAATCCCAGTGACACAAGATTGGCATTCTGAAGCCACTTATCCCGCCTCTGCTCTCCCCACAAAAAGAGTGAAAGGAGACTGGGGAAGGAAGAAGATGTGTGTGTGGTGCCAGGCCTGGAAGGTGCCATCATTAACCAGGTGTCATGGAGTTCAAAAACAAACAGCTCTTTTCAGGGCTACCCAAACCTTTAGAAAAGAAATAGTAATCGATTTGCCAATGTGTGTGTATATAGAGTAGTGTGAATATAAATACTGACTCTTTTTTAATTGTGTGTGTGTGTGTGTGTGTTTGTTTGTAAGCGATCACGTAGGTTTGTGTGGATTGTAGATTATTGGGTTATGTAAGAGCTTAAGTTGGTTTGTGTGATAGTAGATTAGGATTTCATTTTAATGCTTTGCGTGTGTGGATAGTAGATTTGGGGTTAGTTTATTACTCCTTCACGTATGTGGATAGTAGATCATGTGAAATGAGAAAAGTAGGGGATGTTTTCCTTCACGTCCGCGCGTTTTAAGTAATGATCTAGGTAATATCAATTGTATGTCTTAGGGGGATGTTTTCCTTCACGTCCGCACTTTAACTATAAGAACCCACAAAGTTTGATGTTCCAACCATTCTAAGGAATAATCAAAACGAAGATGGAGGTGACAAAATTATTCAACAATTTGAGAGATAGCTATTTTTGGATCATGGATGGGACTTATGTAGTAGAAATATTGAATAAGGAAGGAAGATTTGAAGGTAGCCTGAACAATGTGAAGAGTCTTGAAGTAGCAAAAGATCAAATAGGGGGAATGATTGAGGAAGAAGTAGAAAGAATCAGAAGATTCATTGACCCACCTTACGTGAGAGTAGTTACTTTAAAGGAAGCCTTGGATCATGTCATAGAAGTTAGGAGCTTCCTAGAAAATAGCTTTCATTGGACTGACTGGTGGTACGTAAAGTGGGGTTGTAACCAGTTGATAAAAGCATAAGAACTAATTAGAGAGGTAATGAAAGTAGAAGTGATGAAGATAAAAGAAAAATGGAGCAAAGAGAGAAAGGAAAAAGAGAATAAGAAGAAGAAATTAGAGTTTGAAAGATTGAATAACAACTGGATGAAGATCCAACAGAAATTCAGAGAGATGGGCCATCCTGACTGGATAACAGAGGAGGAGAAGAAGAAGAAGAAGAAAGGAATAATGAAAAAAGTGAGAACTTGGTGGAAGAAGTGGAGGAGTTAGAAGAAGAAACCCAAAGGTCCTTTTCAGGGCCACCCACATTTTTCGAAAAGAGATAGACTTTCAATTGCCTACCCCTTTTTATATTTTTTATTTTTTTTTAAAATAGGGTCCCGACCCTGTTCCATTTCCCCTAGTCCCTAAACAGTCCCACGATCAATTCCCCATGTTCAATTTACCTTGTCGCTAGAGTGACCCAACAACTTTCCCCATCTTAATTTCCCTTGCCGCTAAACAGACCCACGATTTATTCCCATGTTAATTTCCCTTGTCGCTAGAGTGACCCATGATTTTTCCCCATGTTAAATTTCCATTGTCGCTAGAGTGACCCAGGGGGGTCTGTAATGCTAATTCCCATTGTCGCTAGGGTGACCCTATTCACTACTCACAAACATGCCAACACGTATGTCAGCTTAATCGCTTTCGTACATAGATAACCATGCAAATGTGCGGGCGTTGTAGCCTTGCAAATTTAGATCCACCGCAAAATATTTTCTTTAAATTTTAGATGAAAACGTTTGATAATTATTCGTTTAGAACAATAATAACGTAGGAATGATGATACTATAAGGATGATGCTAAATAATATAAAGGTGATAATTAATAACATAAGGTAATATAAGGATGGTAATAATATAAGGATTTGGATTAATAATAAAAAAATAATTCAAAATGTATACTAATGTAAAGATGATAATAAGTAATATAATTATATTAATTATATGAATATGATAATAATATTAAGACGATAATACAAAATATAAGGATGGTAATAATGTAAGGATGTTAATTATGTAAAGGTGATAATAACATAATGATGCTCATAGTGTTATGTGATAATAATTGAAAGATGACGAATAATAGTATAAGGTAATAATTAAGTATGTTAAGTGTAATAACATCAGCAGTTAATTAGTAATATTACCTTGATAAAAGGGGCCCCGCGTGGCCGAGTGGTTTAAAGTGCTCACCGTTCCGGATCACTGCCATCTCACCTCTGTTTTAGTGGGTTCGAGTCCAAGGCTGGGCTAGCGTGGGTACGTTGGAAAGCCTGTCAGTAGCTTCTCGTGGGTCGCTGGTTCTTCCCTGGGTTTTTCAGGGTTCTTCTTCCACCAGTTATACTGGCCGTCATGTGTAGCCAATCTTGTGCTGAAAAATGGCGTTAAACCCAGGAACAACAACAACCACCTTGTTAATAATGTTAGGATGATGTTTAATAAAAGAATGATAATTAAGTTTATAAGGATTGAATATGAAAACAAAATTGAGGTCAACTATATTCGTTATACCATAAACGATTGGTCTCCATGTATAATTTCCACACAAAAAAGACTTGTCTTATGTGAAATATAAGGTTGTCTTGCATTTATATTTTACAGGTGCGAAAGGTGGGTGTTTTTAGCTGTGGACCGCTAAGTGTCACGAAAAGCGTGGAGAGAACATGCGAGGAGACCAGCCGAAATACTAGAGCCTTGTTTAAACACCATTTTGAGAACTTTTAATTCTCTCCATCATTTTACAATAAAGAAGGCTCTCGTTGTAATAAAATGAAAAGATTTACTCGTAGTTTTTTACAGCATGTTATTGATATGTTTGGATATTATTTGTGTTATGAAGACCGATTTGAACGTGTATAGATATCGTTGGTAATATGAATGCTGATTTGATAATGTTTGAATATAATTTATGTTATGAAGACCGATTGGATATCATTTGTGTTATGAAGGCCGATGTGAACGTGTATGGATATCGCTGGTAATAGGAAGACTGATTTGATAATGTTTGGATATAATGTATATTATGAAGACCGATAGGATAATGTGTGGATATAATTTGTGTTATGAAGACGGATTGGATACTGTTTGGATATCATTTGTGTTATGGAGACTGGTTGGATAATGTTTCAATATAATTTGTGTTATGGAGACTGGTTTAACATTGTATTTGTAGCTTAGGTATCTGCCAGAGATTTGAGTTGAACTTGAACACGGAAAGTCTGTGTTTTATTAACACGTAGAATGACATGGTATAAAAATGGCATACATCACCGAACAGCGCCGCTCAAAGCAGCCTACAACAATGCAATTATGTACGAAATAAAAACCATTGATTGTTTTGAAGGTAGTTCCTATCATATTTGAGATGTAGTATATATCTAAGTGTACAAGAGGTACTACTGATGATGTAGGAGCGAGTTTCGCGGAACATTCTTTCAAATTCTGTGCATAATAAAATATGTAAAATGAAGGTAAATAAAATGTGTATATGTTCATTTACTTAAATCAGTGCTATTCATTACGAGTTTTGTATGAAATAGTACTGGTCAATCCTGTATATTATTATATACTTCTGATTGATATCATGTAAAATAGATTATGTTCTAAAGTAGAGATCTGATATACTGCATTAAGTCTTATTGTTTTGTAGCAATTATTTGTGCCTTTCCTTTTTATTTGAGGTTCATTGTTTAACTTTGCAGTGTTTTTCGTACTTGACTTGTGACATTTCATTCATACTTTACATTGTGACATGTCTTTCAAACTTGACATTGTGACATGTCTTTCATACTTGACATTGTGATTTTCTATCATACTTTATACTGTGATATTCTCTCATACTTTACATTGTGGCATGTCTTTCATATTTAACAATGTGACATATCTTTCATACTTTACAATTTTTTTTGTTTTTGTTTCATGCAAGTTTTGTATTAGTTAAATAGTCACATACTGATTTATTAAATTTCCAAATCTTCAGTAGAATATCATGACTCCTGAATAATTAATTCATAATAAACATATTTCAAAATTATATTTTCAAGATATTTTCTACATATTAAAATTCCATAATGATTCTATGATGTTTTTTCTTATTTTCACATGCTTTTCCGTTATTTTTCGTTATCAATTGGTAGTATCCAACCTTTTATGCTTGAATGTTGATTGTCATTTCTCAAGAAAATTTATTATAACATTTATTATAACATTTGAATCTTTACTGAAATCTGGAAGAATCACGATACTACGCACACAAGAGAATTTTAATCGGAGGAAATGGGTAGATTTAACGAAAAGAAACATGCATTTAACCAATCACTTAAATGACATCGTATTTTGATGATAACGACCTACGGGTACAACGACATTTTGACACATCCGAGTTCTCCACTTTGGATGACTCACCTGCAATATCTATGTAGGGGAGTAATCTAAGATATCTGTTGCACAACTGTGTGTATTCTAGTAAAATATGTTGAACAAGCACACTTTTAAACATTCCACTGATTGTGCTGATAACTGTATATTTAAACCATTTAACACAATTAGATATTCATTAAATTCAACCTTTTCCCCTGTACTGGGTTTACATGAACTTGCAGAACTGTTTTCATCTGGACCATCGTATAGTTGTCGGTGCTTGTTGTAATTGTATATGTTTGGACCACCGTATCGGTGTCAGTATTTAGTGTAATTGTATACCTTTTGGACCATTGCATTGTTGTTGGTCTTGAGTGCTATTGTGTATATATGGACATCGTATCGTCGGTCATTAGTGTAATTGTATAGATGGCGCTCTAAATTTATTTCTTTTCTAAGGAAAATAATTTTACTGGTTTTCCTCACTGGTTATGTTGGCTATCATACATATGTTAGGTATCGTTCAAAGAACGTTTCGCTTGACGTATGATTGAAGTGTGTAATATGGGTTTTACATTATACAGCTTGGTCTTCAGATGTGCACGTCAGCAGCAGAACAGAACACTTTTTAGACACGTCCATTTGCGAAAATAAAGCTTCTTACGAAAAAGAAATATGAAATTACAAGGTCATTAACGTCAAACCGAAGCCTCTAATCGACCGAGATTTTCTCTAATTGGGTTAGCTAATTTTGTTATTTTATCTTTGTCGCTAGTGTTTTCAAATCTGTATGCGTGTTAGTGTAACCATCCGGACACTCCTTGTTGGTCGTCACCCTCTATGCAGGTGTAGTGAGTGAATAATTAAATCATTATTATATCAATAATGTAATCTCATTCATCTAAACTAGCTCGGGCGCGACTACAGGCAATTAAGAAATATCTCCCCGTCCGTAATTCTGTAAAGCAACAAGTACAAAAAAGTCATGGGTCTAAGGTGGAATTTACAGAGGGTATATAACATTTATATGAACAGGTTACGAAGGCTACCAAATGTCCTCTTCCCACGTTGGAGAAAACCGGTAAAGGAACTGGAAAAATAGCAAAAGGAATAACAAAAACGAAAACGATTCTACGAATGATTCCAGATGAAACAGCTGCTGCTCAACCAATGCAAGAAATACTTGAAGGTATTGACCAAGCTTGTGCTGAAATGGGTGGTATAAAGGATCATATACCACAACCAGAACAAGCAAAAGAGAGGACTGAGCTAAATGATACATTTACCGAAGAAAGTATAACCACCATAAAAACGTAATGGCGTGGAAGAATTATCTTTGTTTGTCATGCGCAGTTTTGACCGAAGGAAACAAATTTGGAACCCGAGTACGTTATTGTTACTGTAAATCGTGATAACTAGTATACATTTATATTTCGCTTACACTACGGAGTTGATCGGATCCAAAGAAATGCTCCAAGATGCATTGCATTTAGTGATGGAATAAATAATCATCTTGCATTGTTACAACAACGAGAACTACAATTGCAACAACAATTATAATTAAAAAAGAAAAAAACCACAGCAACAATTACAAAAGACAAAAACAACCACAATAACGACAAAAACAACCAGTCCAAACAACAAGTGAGAAAGAAGGGCAAGATGCAAGTTATACCACCGGCGCCGCTAGAACGAATGTTTCTACTCGAGGAAGTGGTCTTGTCACTCCTTGTCCGTTCTGGTTCTCGCAATATGACTAATAATACAATTACTCGTCTTGGAGAACCATAATCAAGCGATGACGCTGCAACAAAAAAATGCGTCGATAATTGCGACATTCCGATGATGAACTTATTAATGACAATTAATGATGGAATGGCCACATTTAGATCTGAATATTCTAATTATGTATACTCGTTTATAGGTATTAAACTCTCTGACATAAAAAAGATCAGACATTCTAGCATATACAAAATGGTTGTGAAACGTTACGATATTATCATTTTTGATAACTTTAATATCTAACGAAAATACATTTTTTCTTCAGAATTTATTAAATTTTATTTTCGTAAAAGCAATTACTATAATATTATCAAGATATTACTAGATAGAAATAATTACAATGTATCTATTTTGTAATGCTCATTTTAAATCAATATACACAGTAAATAACCAATGTTGGAACATGAATCTTGCGGATTCTCCTACGTGGACAGGTTCACTATGAAACATTTTTAAAAAATCACTGATATAACTTCTCTGTATTTCAACAAAGTTTCTTCTGGCTTTTTTTAGAAAGTGCTTACCATTTAAAAAGAAAAAATTGATTTTACAAAATTGACAAAATTGAATATTTATATTAACAGGATTAGCAGGATTAATTATCCCTCATTTGACATCATTAGAGAAAGGTTTCTCTTCAAACGTACTTATTCACGTATACAATTCGCGTTAAACCTATAAACATTGTAACTGAAAACAATATGGTATGTATTTGTGCCTAGAATGAATTTATTTAAGTAAACATAAATGCATATTAAAATTGTATTAAGATTCAATGAATGGTTTTAAGGATATTGCCACGCAATTGCAAACATTCTTTACTATTAAAATCGCCATGACGAAGGATATATTTGTGATGTTACTAATCGCGTTTGGTCTATCCAACAATACATTCAGTTGATAATCTGGACTATTAAAATCGCGATTACGAAGGATATGGTTGCAATGTTACTAAGTCGCGTTCGGTCTAAACACCGAATATATTCGTGTTTATTATCTGGACTATTCAAATCGCGATTACGAAGGATATATTTGCGATGTTACTAGGTCGCGTTTGGTCTATCCACCGAATACATTCATGTTTATTCTCTGGACTATTAAATTCGCGATGACAAGGATATGATTGCATTGTTACAAAGTCGCGTTTGGTCTATCCACCGAATACATTTGCGTTGATTTTCTGGACTATTGAAAATGCCCTGAAGAAGGGTATGGTTGCGATGTTACTAAGGTGAGTTTGGTCTATCCACTACATACATTCGTTTTCTGATTGTTGCTATTGCCATAAAACTCTTTGAAAATTCCCATGGGACGGATATTTTAAACAATATTAAATAATGAAGATCATGATTAGGCTATGGAGAAGCGCAAGAAGAAACACTGTATGTGAACACAGCGCTTTAACTTAGGTAAAGCAAATATAAATAACTTAACATACATCTATGACAAGTTCTGCAAACATGTACATTCCCGTAAGGAAATTAGAGGTTTGTTTGAGAAATTAGTAAAGTTTTAGACCGGGTGTGACATAAAGGACTCATTCACATATTTGAAGCTACTAGTATCACACAAAGCCTTTCAAATTGGTTATCTAGCTGTCTCGAAAGCAGAAAACTGGAGTGATGTGTTTTCAGAGTGAAGGTTTGTTAGAGTTGTTGTGCACAAACGATACGTCTTAGACCCTTCAATTTGTCTGATATACATACATGACAAAAGGACGTTGACAGGTACATATATTTGAGTTTTCTCTCCGGTGACTGTTAATGACACACACATAAACTATATAATGGAAAAGGCATGGCCAAAAATTAATGTAACCTTAATTCCAACTTGACCGGAAATATTGAGAATTACCTTTTTATAGTGTATACAACCCATTCTGGAATATGGCTACTTGGTTTGGGAGAACTGAATGATGACTAGTACTACACAATTAGTAAATATTAAATCGCTACACCAATAAATAAGAATGAAACGTCTTGAATCCAGACAAGAAAAAAAAAATATAAAAAGAATAGAACAAACAAAAAAATACCCCCATAAACTTACACTTTTGTATAAAATTACAACTGGTTCACCCCTCCATATCTCACATGTGTTTTTCCACTAGCTTTTATCGGCATTACTTGCTATGATTTAAGTAATGTAAAAATGTTACCATCAATATAGGCTCAAGCAAGTCTTTCTTACAACTCATTCCTTCTTTATACCATTCGAAAATGGGATATGTTATCTATCGCGATTTGTCAAATATACGTGTAAAGCACATTAAATACTTGCGATACTTATGTTCCAGGACATATTTATTGCGTAGAAGGAAATTTTAAATTCCACTGCTCTACAATGTTTTTAGAAGTCGTCTGCTTCAGACATACAATATGCTATTTATTATAGATTTTGATGTTCTAAATTGAAATATGACAACTAAAATAACTGATTGGTTACTGGTTCCAAAATAGTTAGGTTTTCATATTTTGCGTCTGTGAAACTGTGTAGATAGTAGAGTTTTAATCATATATTTTAAACCTAGGTCTTTTCATGTGTTTATGGTTGTTTTAATTGCTAACATTTCACCTGTGCTGTTTAAGTAACACTTGAAAAAACAGCAGAAGGGTTATATAAATAAAATTTATTATGAAACAAAAGGCAAAAAACTGTTATGTAAATATAAGTACATAGTTTAGTCCTTATCAGTGTCTACTCGGCTCTTCTTGGCTTGTCTCTTGTATTCATTAAGTGGAGCATCACATGTCACTGTCCAGCAAAGGCTGCAAGTATTGATGGGCTCTATTCCTATTTCTTAATTGTTGCAATGTTCTAGTGAAATCTCTCGCGGTGCTCGTCGCTCATTGCTCCACAGTTCGGTGGAAAAATCTAGATGAGAGTGCACAAAATGTATGTATAGTGACCTGTTGCAACCAAGGCATTTGAATGTCTTGAGGAGATTTTCCGCCAACTCCCTGTAGTTGTCTCCCTTGCTGTTTCTGAGAACATTTGTTGCCACTAACTGGAAAGCTTTCCATGCCGTCTTTTCCTTGCCACGCAGTACACGGTCACATGCATCATCTCGAAGAAGTTCACGAATGAGAGGACCAACAAAGACTCCTTGCTTTATCTTAACTTCACTTAACCATTGAAACTTTACACGATGACACTTGAAAGCTGCTTGTGTTTTGTCCATGGCCTTGACAAAGTTCTTCATGACTAGCTTGATGTTCAAGGGTGGTAACATAATCTTCATTGATTCCAGAAGTGGTAGACGCTGAACACTTTTCCTCTAGGGCTCCAATGTCTATCAGAGTGGCCAGCCTCTCTCGATGTAGTGGGAATTTCTCGCACGACTATCCCGTTCGCAGAGAAAACAGCAATACTTCGGTTATCCAGTCTGCAGGCAAAGTCAAAGAGTAATAACATTCAAATCGCCATAAAACTGCCATTGATGTCGGTCATTGTTTATGCACCTCAAAATATTTTCATAGGTTTCTCTTTTTTATTTTATTTATTTATTTATTTTCTCCCTTCCCATTCGTTTCTCCATATATTCTAAACTTCCTACACAATATTGGACACTTTGTTATTTGAAATTCCTTATTTTAATTTATTTATTTTCTTTTTCCTCGGCCTTCACGTACTCCATGGTTGTTCATCCTCTTGCTTTATAGACCTTTCCTAAATACTAATGTCTAGTCGAAAGACACATCAATTTGACTATTAACAATTTTTTTGTTTTCACAAAACTTAAGAATATTGAATATCATCCGCCATATATTCATATATATATATATATATATATATATATATATATATATATATATATATATATATATATATATATATATATATACACATTTTGTATCGTAAAGGAATAAGATTATAAGCCATTGACTTTCGTTC
Organism: Sinohyriopsis cumingii; assembly: GCA_028554795.2. Lineage (NCBI taxonomy): Eukaryota > Metazoa > Mollusca > Bivalvia > Unionida > Unionidae > Sinohyriopsis > Sinohyriopsis cumingii. The sequence goes on from CM068832.1 coordinate 85,286,015, forward strand.
TCCTTAGCTGTTGATACTGTACATCATATAATTACCAATTACTTACTTATGGAATAAAATATGTTTGAACTTGATAGTAATTTGTTTAAGTCCGAAGTTGGGGTTCTTTCACAGCAGAATATTAGAAGTGCGTGACTCTTGACCAAAAAGGATATAGCTGAGCGATCAAATCTCAACCACAGGAGATTTGTTCTATTAATAAACTTTGTTTTATCCGATTCCTAGTTCCTGTATATCATTACTTCGCATATGTGAGCTATATAAATGTAAAATATCTTACAGCCTTCTTGTCTAGCAAATCGTTACTGTTTGACTAAGGACTATTGATTCTAGCCTTGAACCTTAAGGGCTTGAAGACGTGTGTGTATTTTAAAAGAGTCGACTCATCATATTACCCATACCAATTAATTTTAATTTAAAACATATCATGCCGTGAGGAGATTCAGTAAACAAACAACACTCTGGGTATTTTTTTCGATAGCGTCAGGCGACGTTTTGGATTCATATTTGTCTTTATTCAAAAATATACAATATTACCATATACGAGTTTTACAAGAGTAGTTTCAGTACTGTGGCAAGGGTGATATGCATATTGTACATTGCTAAAAGGACTGTTTGAATTCAGATGAGGTACAAGCTGGGGTAGAACAACCTTTCTAAGATTTTTTATATGAATGAGAGATTAGAAACTGGGTGGTAGTTCTTTAAGTCGTTATGGTCTAGTGTTGGTTTCTTCAGCAGAGGCTTTACAATGACAGTTTTGAAAAATGATGTGAATTCCCTAGATGTTTTGTTGTTCCTTTGTATGTTTAATTCAAACTGATCCTGAAATGTATGAAAATTGATACCGAACGAAACATAATGGACCCTATTTTCTTGCCTCCTTGTATCATTACAAATGTAGCGTTAATTACAAAATAAGATCTGTGTTATTTAAATGTGTGCAAATAGTGTTAACTATTATACAGGTATAGATAAAATGAATTATAAATATATTTTGATTAGTTGGAGACCAAATTACAAAGGCAATTGTTTCAATGATTATCACACGTGCTGCAACCTTGTCGATTTCATACATGGCTGAGAGTGGTAGGCTAAATCTTGGTCCTGCAAAATACAAAGACCGTTTCAATTTACTGGTATCTTGAGATATCTAATAGACATGGCTAATTATCATTTTAAAAATTTTGAATAAATAATAGTTTAGAATAACACTTATCATCATCCTTACAATCAAACAATCATTTTCATTAATAAACAGGTGCCATTATTACAGTTTGAATAAACACTAGCTAGTTTTAATAGTCATTCCAAAGTTTCGTGAAAGGAATGCTTTCTTTTGGTAATTGTTTGTTCGTTAAATGTGCACTACGACACGAAACGTTATATCGTGCAAAGTCAATATGCTTGACGCCCCTTGCCAAAGAAACCCATGTAATTGCCTACCGGGACTGACCGTGTCTTAATTGGAACCTTCATAAATAACAATGCGAGATTGGGATGCTGAATGTTCTGCCACAGTGACTCCTACTCAGCCCTCACCTAATTGTTAACTGTTTGCAGCATTGTAACACACCTTTCTTCAATTTGTATTTTTTTGCCATATGATTTGTATATATATATATATATATATATATATATATATATATATATATATATATATATATATATATATAGAGAGAGAGAGAGAGAGAGAGAGAGAGAGAGAGAGAGAGGGAGAGGGAGAGCGAGAGAAAGCACCATAATCTATAAGATACATGATTACATATTACTGGTGTTATTTTCTAGGAATCACTTTGATATATATATATAAAACAACATCCGTTCATTTAGTTAACGAGCTGTTTATAATGTTATAAGCCAGTCTAATTGAGAGAGAGAGAGAGATACAGTGTTATATATCATTGTTATTCAATACGAATAACTTTTAAGATATATATATATATATATATATATAAATATATATATATATATATATATATATATATATATATATATATATATATATATATATATATATATATATATATATGTATATATATATATATAAAGTTGTTTTGTTTTCTTAAAATTTAGCTCATTTGCTTGACCTGAATTGACATTTTCCTTTTATTCTGTGTAAACATGTAATACATAGGTAGATTATTATCGATATGTGTGGGTTTTAAATCAATATTATTAATAGAAGTAAATCTGTTTGTTTGGTTTAGGTCTAGGTAATGGAATTTCTCTAGTACATAATCCAAGTTCTGGTTTTTTATTTCTAGAAGGTTATTTGTTATTAAGGTAATGGGTTTTTTTTTGTATTAGAAAATGCTATATTGTGATCTTAGGTCAAGTGGAGAAATTGATATTTTCAGTCGTATTTTATGATCTAGCACTTTCATATGTTATTATATGTTGTGTCCAGTATTTCCTTTTTTGGTCTGAAAATGTTATTTCTTCAAATTATTGACTTCAAGTGATTATGTTCAATGAAAATAAAAATTACTCTGCTAAAATTCATGGACAGAGATTTTTACTGGAATTTATAGTGTATTCAAAGCTGCAAATATATTTCTATGATTCAACAAAAGACTTTTGACACATCAACACTATACAAGATACCACTGACACATCATCGCCTTCATGTTCTTGACCTATTTTGAATTTTATTATCAGGACTTTAAATTGCTAAGACTTGTGTCTATAATTCGTGGATTATTTTGGGATTTAATTTGCAATATCGTCAGTTATTTTGTGTCATTTTTTCTTTGTCCTCTAGAGAAATAAAATATTTATTGAATTTTACAAAGCTTTTTGCCTTTCACTCTTTTCTATTACTTATGGTAAGAACATAGACTCGCATATATATATATATATATATATATATATATATATATATATATATATATATATATATATATATATATATATATATATATATATATCCACACCCCCGCACATAGCATAATTAGCGTAGTGATGCCGTGGTAAGTATAAACACCGGATACACCGGATCTCCACCTCTGAAACGAATTATGCTATCCCTATCACCAAATGATGTTATTGTCTCGTTATAAAACATCATCTTGTCATTTAATTAACGAACTGTTTATAACAATATAAGATAATTTCAGGGGAGAGAGAGAGAGAGAGAGAGAGAGAGAGAGAGAGAGACAGAGAGAGATGATTACCCTATTATGCCCATATTTAGTTCCTCTAGCTGCACTAAAATATTTAGACATGCATTTTCCCGTTTATGGAATCGTACACCTTATTAGGTAGCAAACATCTGCTGGAGCAGTCTTACAAAATGCGTACAATGATGTATAACTTCAATGCGCATGCGCTCATTCAACTAACCAATCACGCTAAGCTGAGTCGTTTGAGACAAAATGGCTTCGCTTCCCAAAGATGGTAGGCATAGTCTGTGTCATTTATATTTGCTTCCGCGAACAGCCTTCAACTACAGTTGGTGCTGGGGATAGTAGAACTTGTTTCAGATTTGGAGATTGAGTGTTTGCGAATCTCACGGCATCACTACGGTTATTCAATGCAGCCATTATAATTTCTACTACACCCATATCTTCATTCTTATACACGGAAAAAAAATGGGAAAAGTATATGAAAATTAGCATAGGTCACGATGTATAATCTACATATAGTTGCATTCGAACTGAATGACTGGAATTGTTATTGCATTTGACCATTTCAGAATAGACAGAAAATCACTCCTAGCCACATAGGATTTGCAGGTTCTGGTGACTCGCGGTTGAAATCGTTCATTCTGATTTTTTTTTGTAATTGTCAGAGTGTGCTAAAAATATACAATGTCTGTAAATAAGAAGATAATAAGACACAGGATGGCTGAGTAACTTTTAAGAATGCTGCAATGCTTTATCATGGAGATGAATAATTGGAAACGATTGTAATAATTGAATTAAAAGTCATTTAAATAACTTGCAATTACCTTTCCGGCAATGCACTAATTTAACTTATATTTTAATGATGATAGTAGTTACTGTGTCAAAAGGTAGATGATTTTTGTGAATCGGTTTGATTACAGAAAATAAAAATGAATTAGACATTCTTTCATATAATGAACTGGCGTAAGTATTTATACGAGATCAAACTATTATGCAGCATGTCACCAGCAGTTATAAATTCTTTATCTAACTCGGCTAAATATACAGATATAATATCTTTATTATCTTATTGAATGTTAATTGTGTATGCTGCCGTTATTTTAAAATCGGGAAATTGGCTTACTAATGCAACGTCGCTTCCTCAAGCTTTTGACTTGCGTCATGGTACGGAAATGTATAAATCAATAGCAGATTAATTAAATAGTAGATGATCAAAATTAAACAAAGTCGTAATTAAGAGTATTGGATGAGTCATGTAATCTTGAACCCTTGCTAAATGACAGATGTACTGTATGAAATGTATTACAAATTGTGGCTGCATCGCCAGTAAATAGAATTATGTTTATGTACCAGTTATTTATATTGCTGACAATTATTTTTGTTTTTGTGTTCTTATACATATTTCTTCTGTTTTTTTCCAAAAATTCAAAACATATATTTAGCAATAATAATTTTGATTAATTTGAAATTTTACCTAATTTGGCTGTTTAATCTAAACAGAGTCATTATATTTATTATATTATATATATCTTATATTTTAAGGTTGGTTGATGACACAATCTATTATGAGTTTGCGAAGTTTCTTTTCTCATCATAGTATAATTTATGACTGGATTAAATTTAGACCCCAAACCTAAGCAGCAATCTATTCAGAATGTCTGAAATTTCACCACTGAGTACTCCAATACTGTACTTGTTTATTTTTCGATGCTAAAGATGTTGACCTTTCACCAGTGTCATAAAATATAATGTTCTTCATCATGTCCTCATAATATCTGCACCTTTCGAAACGGAAAGACACTGAATCGGTATTAGCTCAATCCTGTTTCAATTTGCTACTGTATCTGTGTCATTTGTGTCCTATAATACATTTTATACATTAATCATTTCATTAATTCTATCACAGTAAATGTTGGATATATCAGCTTAAAAAGAGTTAGGTATTTTTGTTTGTCGTACTCACAAGAGCAGGCTTCTCTAATTTAGTAATATTTGATATTTCATTTTGTCTGTACATATTTTCATATTGGTCTTTTTGCCATAATATTCCATTAATTTGCAAAACACACCTTTGTTGATAAACCTGAAGAAGAAGTCCTTTTTAGAACGTTAGCTGCGTTTTGTCCAAATTGTAAATCTTAAGTTGCTTTGGTCCCTATATATGAATATGATCACAGGTAAGGTTGCAGATTGTGAAAAAAACTATTTTGTGTGCGTTTGGTAATATCAAGCCCAATTGTCAGTACAGTTAGGGATTTCAATAATGAATACTATGCTTGTGTTTATACTCAATGTGGATAACTCCAATTTTACGACTGACATATTGATTTTGCATTTTTTTAACATTTATTTTATAGTGCAGATAAAACCAAGTTTATAGGGAACACGTTTCGTGAAGGGATGGATGGGGTAAGTGATCTGCAAAGTCACGCTAATGGTGTGGGATTTGATTTCTCCCTTTGATTACATGATGGCTTTCCAATTCATGTGTTCCACTTTTAAATTGCTTCAGATTCCTAATTACACTTTGAGGTAAAATATGAATGAGTTTGTTTAGTTAGAGTGGCAATATATTTAACCCTATTGACAACAGTTATCGACTTCCGGTCACAAATTCTACATCAAGGCAATCGTCAGTGAAAAAAGTTTCATCTTCAGTTATTCATTGTTCCAATTTATTGTGTTTATGCTGTACGGTCATTTCATGCCTACATCGGCAATTAGGTAGCTACTCTTAAATATTTAAAAATCTAAAGTTTGTCATAGTTACATCGGGTCTAGGATCGTAATAAAACACTGTCTCTAAAGCATCGAGGTGCAACACAATCATTGGCAGATCAGAAAGTTTTGGACATGTAAAACATTGCAGAGTTCGTCAGCTCTGGGTATCTGAATGTATCTCTCTTATGTTGTTATCAAAATCACAGTTCTGAATCAACATCACTGTATTGTTATGTCCGAAGAATAGTTAGGAATATTTCGTATTTCTATACGAATGGCTATTCGTATAGAATTTAACAGCAGGGTGTTCAATTTCAGAGTGTTAGACGGGTAGAATGCAAAGGCGTGACATTCCGCCATTACGGTACTGTTATCACCCAGCGCTTTGTACTATTGAAGTTTTATATTCACATTTACTGTAAATGTCTTTTATTCGAAAAAATATTTAGATGAACAGGATACTTGTGAAAACAATATTTTATCGAATTTGTTGCTTTAAAAGAAATTTTCATGTGTAATTTTATATAATTGGTTCTTTTTTTACCCAAATAGTTTGGTGATATCGCATGAATATAATATGAACACGCACTTAAATAACATGGTGAACAATACTAATGAAGCAAACTTACTTTTACTTTATCCATGCAGAGAGATTGCCAGTGCCATTTACATGAATGACTAAAGAGTAAGTATTAAAGTACATGAAGGACTGTGAATACATTGGTTGAACTTGTAGAAGGCATTTTTAATCTGGTGTTGCAATTTGTGGCTGGAAATGACAGGGACGGGCTTGATGGTAGTATTATGGTTGAAGAAGATGGTTTTGACAACATTGCATCTATAGTGACATTTAAACAGATTGGGCACTGAAACATGTTCTCATTATTTACTAATGTGTATTAAATTTCAGATTAGGTTAACGTCATCCTTAAGATCGATCGAATCACATTGCAGAAAACTCTGTAAATTCATAAAAAGTAGAATTTTTTAACATTATCGTCCCTAACTGAGAAAGGGGAAATATAAAATAGATACGATAAAAGCTGGTATGGGAAATTTCCTCAGTTCGATTTAACTTATTGTATACCTATGAATGATCGAATATTACACTCAGCCGATCTCAAGTGTCATAGATCATCATCCAGTGTCTCACCAATTGTACGCTGATGACATTCAAATAGACAAATCTAGCCACCTAACTGAAGTTGATGCTGTCATCCTAGGTTTAGAGAGGTGCATTTCGATGTGAAATCATGGATGACATGTATCAAGTTGCAGATAAATGATGATAAAACTGAGGCCATTCTGATCACAACACAAAGCCATTCTCATTCACATTCTTTACCTCAAACAATAAATATCAGTAACACCAACATTAAATTCACACAATCAGTACGAAACCTAGGTGTTACTCTGGACAGTACTATCACATTGCACCAACATGTCAAGAACAAATGCAAGGCTGCATATCTTGAGCTGAGACGCATCAGCTCCATTTGCAAATATCGTTCAGTTGATGCCACTAAAACAGATGTGTGTTCATTAGTACTTTCAAGACTGGGCTATTGTAACTCAAGTCAGTCTGGTACATCTCAATATCTACTCCAAAAACTTCAAAACACAGCTGTTCGGATCATACATAGAGTACCACGAGCAAAATGTCCTATGATGGATGGATGGTACATGAAGGGTAAGAGGATGTGGCAGTTGTGGCAGTAGTGGGTGATTCATAAAACCTAATAATTCCTGTTAATCCAGTAACATATATAAAGAAAAATAATGGTTTAATATAAATGCTATTAAATTGAAACAGGGCTGTGGTCAGGTAACTATGTACAAGCTTTACGTATATATTTAACACCTGTGATTGTATTTTTGTACGTTCCATGAAAGGTAACCTAGAACTTAACATCACATATTATCATTAAGAGCTTTATTCTATGTTATAAGACATTTAAGTGATATTACTCAACACATATGATGCGTTCCTTTGGGATATAATATGGGACTTATACAACTTCGTTATGTTAATATTTGTACACCTAGAAAGGATACGTTTTATTAGACACCTACGTGGCAAATGTATAATATGACCTAGATTTATGAAAGATTGTGGCAAATACAGTAGACTAAAAAGTGTCAATCCGGTTATGCACGACCGTAGAAAGATCAAAGCTTGTCTATATCTGTATTGTTTAATAATCAGCTCTCCGGTATCTAGACCTTGTCTGGGAGCATTTAGAACTTCATCATCAACACGCCTTTACAGTGAAATAAATTAACCATCGTTTTCTTTCAGACGTACATACAAATATGAAATATTGAAAAATTGTCTCATTCGGATAAATAATTGCTTTAATATGTACAATATCCATACCGGATGACACCCATCCATGCTCGCATGTATGCTTACATACATACATACAGACACACACACACACATACACACACACACATACATAAGAAAATACTTACATATAAATTAAAACATGAATACATAAATGATAAGTGCATTCATACTCATATACATAAGATTACATATTCGTACATTATGTGGTGCAAAGAAAGCGTTCGTTTATTCATAGGCTACCTCAAACTGTGGATGCATATTTACTTCAAGACTTGTGTCTTTTACACATATATATATATATATATATATATATATATATATATATATATATATATATATATATATATATATATATATATATAATACAAATCATGTAGCGAATAATAATCCTTTCTAGTGCATCGGATCCAGCAAGGGAGCACGTGTGTCAGGGATTGCCACAACTTCAATAGCGTTTATATCTATGCGCATTTATCACATAGTAAAAACGGCACGTGATTGTAAAACAATTTTGTTCTGAACTTTTAAGATAAAGATTTATTGCCTGTAGAAGTAATGTATCCAATGTTCGGCTTATAACTTTGCTTGAAAAAAGTCCCTCTAGGCTCTTCTTTTAAGATTTTTGCAGCATAAATTTTTTTGTTTGTTTCACAGAAGTATGTAATAATAGTTTCCATAAGTAAGCTGAAACGTGGCAAGAATAGAATTTCATAATTAGATCTCACCTTCAAACTTTGACCTCAACCAATCCTATACTTTAGAGTCTAGCGGAGAAGAATGTCAGTATGTCGACAGTTGTCAGCCAGTCCAGAAAATGAAAAGAGCTGTCTACCTTTTCGCCGTTTGTCTCTTTGCCTACATTCGTTCAGGTGGGTACATACATACACGCACCCCCCCATATATATATATATATATATATATATATATATATATATATATATATATATATATATATATATATATATATATATATATATATATATATTACAAATCATGTAGTGAATAACAATCCTTTCAAGTGCTTCGGATCCATCAGCTGATCACGTGTGTCCTGGATTGATTAAGATAAATGCAGTAAACTGACAATGAACAGTGCGAGCTAACTAGCCTGAGCTTATTAGACTCTTTAATGAATCTTTAACAAAGGCAAATACAAAACATAGACAAGAAAAAGGAATAAAACAATAAAACGGTTCTGTGTGCAAAAAGTTACATAACTGTTTCTACAGAAATGAAACCTTTCAATTTATTCTCTTTCAACTAGTTTATTTCAACTTGTTGGTGATATTGGGCAATAGTTTTATTGACCTAGCAATTGATGAGCCATAAGATCTGTTATGTTATGTAAATTTATGTAAGCGCAAGTTATATCCCGGATATTACATTGTTTTAGTAGTCAGTATAGGCTATTTAGCAAATTAGAGAATTATTTAAAAGAAAACGCGTCGGCAGCAAAATATAATTGTATTTATGCATGGCTGCCTTTTTCTAGTCTTCTTGATTTAAACCGCTTGGTTTCAATGTTCTTAGGCGGTGTATCAAGTAAGATTCCTATTCTTTTCTGGCTTGGGAACTCCAGTTGGTGTTGTGACCAATTTCATTAAGTGTTATATCATTGAAAGTGTGTCCAAGGGATGATAAGTGTTCGGCGACCGATCTTCTATTCAGCTTCTATGTCATCCAATCAGATCTAGGAAGGTTGATCCTTTTGTGTAGCTTTTCAGTTTCTCCGACATACTGACGGCTGCATGTGACGAGATAAATTACATTATCTGTCTTTTGCACGTTTCGTTTGGACCAGGAGTGTTTAGTTTTTCTCTAGTCATTGTGGTAGACAATGTCATGCTCTCTATCATATGTTGATAGGTTTTGCCCCTTTTACCACCACTGGGGCCAGGTTGACAAGGGTGATCTTGATTAGTGATTGACGTAAGCTTTGCCCTGATAATTGCAAACTCTTTACTCTAAATCACTTTAAAGCTCTTCTATTCAGATTCCAATAATTCAACAGAAGCATTCTCTAAGGAATTCATTTGCTGCGCTAGTTCGTTGGCCTCTTTTAGTTTGCATTTCTTTCTATATGAAGCATATTAAATGGCTCCCATGGATTGTAAAAAAAGCAATGAATCGCGACTGAAATAAGATATTGATTCCACACAATAACTGTAGTTCCCGATTATTAAGTTCTCCATGATTTACAGCTGCCAAAATTTGCAGACACTTTGCACTTGGGTTAAGGAGAAACACCAAGCAATCTTAATTACTAAAAACAATAAAATTACTCTCACTGAAATATGCATCATGGTTCCCGCTAAACAGCTTGTGTTCTGCATGATTAATGTTGCAATAAAACATTTTGGCTTTCACTTTATGTCCTGAAGAGACTCATTTCTTTAGTCAAGGGGTCAGTGATCAAAACTGCTGCAGTTGAAAGACAATATTAAGAATTCTAGACAATATCGTTAATTTTATGTGGATGGTTATTGATTAGGGGTAAAAAGTTCAAAGGTAAATCAGGAAAGTGCGTTCTGCGTAACAATGTCAGTTATTAAATATGAGAGTTATAATGTATGTGTCAGTTTTATCACCGGAGTCAGGCTATCACCTTTGGAACAGCTTTCATTTCCCATCTATGGTAATGTACCCTAATGTATTTTACTCATAGTTATGCCTTTTTCATTTTTCTACTTCTTCTACTACCTGCATCAGTTTCGTAACTATCGGCCCTATATGCACATCAGGCTGAACAGATCTTAAAATATATCAACTATAGACTCTAGTGTATGTTTAGCAATCGTTGAAAAGCCACCAATGTATGCATACAAAAGGAATTCCGCAAAGGAAAACGTAGATTTAATGCATGTCCTTTGATTACAAAAGAGCGTTTGCTTGAAATGGTGCGTGATATCTTAAATATAACTGTAATGGCAAATTTCTATATATGGGGATTTGTAACATTTTAAAAAAGTCTATTAAAATAACACGTTATTCATTTTAAGAATTTTGGTTTCTCAAACAGATTCTTGCCACACTTGCATAATTTCCTCAACAAACTTGGTTATGAATTTCGAAAATTTTCTAAACTTAACTCTGGACCCATACATACTTGCTATGTGCTTGTTAAATATATAATCGCGAAGCGGAGATAGATTGACATTTAGAGCAAGATTATGTTAACTGCACATGCGTTTTAGTACGTAGAATTAATACTAAAAAAGATAAATAAATCAAAAGTAATACGAAAATTACAAAATAAAATAAAATCAAGTAATTATCTGTTTCAACTTTGTTAAAACAAGTTAAGAAAATTCGATATGCATTGTATTCCTCTAATGATATCTGATACATAATAACTCGTAACAAAAATACATTTGTCAAGATAACGTACATAAATTAGTTTTTAAAGGAAATAATCATCCGTAATATTTTAGCACAACTCAGTTTGTAAAATGTATTGCAAGCAAGATACTAATATCAATATATAACTAATTACAATACTATTAATTGCATTAGAGGTCATAAATAAATATGTCTAAAAACCTTGTGGCAAATATACAAGCAATTATGTTACTTAATGAATATGTTAAAAAATGAGGTGAGCATTATGCAGAATGTTAAAGAGAATTTCAATCATTAATTCTGTAAATTCCAGTTTTGCATAGTATATGACCAATAAAAAGAGTGGACTTGAGTAAATCAGAGAAATAATTTGATAGATCTTTGAATGTGCATGAAATATATTCAAGATAGTGATACGTTTAGCTGACATTAATTTAGGAATTGCATGTTGGACTCGTTGTAACATTTACTGTACCAATATGTTGAAATAAAAGATGTATTTACAATGTCATTACCGAAGTAGAAGTTGGTGATTATACAACTCAAACCACATAAGGCAAGACGATTTGACGCTTCTTCCTTTATCATTGCCAGCAAAACTACGCGTTGTTGTTCATACTGACTTTAAATCTCTCAGTGTACCATACTCTAAGCATTCATGTTGTGTACCATGTAAATTGTGACAGTATTACATATCCAATAGATATTGCTAAAATATATGAAATAAAAATAATCACTTATTATATTAGGTATTTTGCTTTAATGCAATTGCTCACAACCCGAAAAGAATACAGTTTACTCTGGATACACCACCTTAGAACGTTAAAAATAAGCTATTTAATCCAAGACGACAAGAACAAGACAACAAATCACGATAAGAATCGTTATCTTGTTGCAACCGAAAATCATATTTTAAATAATTCTATAAATTTGCATATTTGTCAACCATCCATCTCTAATTACTATTAAAACAACGAAACCTATGGGATATAATTTAAGTTAAACAGATAGCGATGTGGCTTATTAATTACTAAACCAATATATAAACCAGTATTCATCATCATTAACAAATTGAAGCCTCCTGGTAAAAATTAAAGCATTACAGATTGTATCCCTGTATAAATAATAATTTACAATTGTGCAACCTGTTCTTGTTTTTGATTTCTATTTATCTTCTCTCTGTTTTCTATTTGTCTTTGAACAATATTCATTTGGAGTAGAAGGCACGAAGGCATTTTATAAACTGGTTTTGCACTGTTCGTTGTCACACACACGCGCACAAACACTTATTAATATGTGTCTGTATGTGCGTTCTTACACCAAGCCTGGTTAAAAGAACGGAAAGCCAATGGACCGATACCAACCACAACACAGTACTTATCTCATTAGAAGTTATATATTATTATACCAGTGTTACACATGGTGATGGAATACGGACATCGAAAATATAATCTGAAACAACAATTGTAAAAACGCCATATATAATTCTTGAACAGACTTACTGAGTTAGTTGTTAAAATCAATATTTTCGAGTTTGATGGCAAGAACAAACTCGATATAAACTGAGTATCCACTGGGACTAGCTCGGCTTACTTAAATATAAACAATATTAAATATCTAACTTTTGATACTTGTAACACATATTTATTAACAGGTTCCACTTATGTTATGGAAAACAATTAGTTACAAGGTAGGAAAACAATATAAGTGTTCATAATGCAATCAGTAACAATTCAATTAAAGCATTTGTTAGACCGAATCATTTAGAAACGTAGTAGAAAGAGGAATTCAATAGCACTCTCAAATCAAAAACAGACATCAAATCATAAAAACAAAATTCAAGACGTGCCGAAACTTTAAATATACACATTTTACAGTACAGTCAAGGCTGAAACAATACTTGCCAATAGACAGATAAATGCAACAACATTTAATGAGTCCAATTCAATGCAAAATATTCAAATCCAGTATCATGGGAGACGAATGAAACTAAATAGTAAAATGAATTTCTATAAATAACATTGGCAGATTGAATAAATGGAAGGAAGACCAATGGAGGAACACTTATGTTATCCGGGTCACAATTTCAGTGATGTATTTCTGTCCGATTGCAAATGCCTGTAACTCGAAATCGGACATACATAAATATAATGCATCTCCATGCTGTCAACAATCATAGTCCAATATCGAGGAGAATTTAAACAGTAGTTTCGACCATTATAAAACTAACAAGTAATTACCAAGTTACAAAAATCTCATTTTCCTAAGATTAATTAGTTTTCTTAAATATATGATGGAAGCTTCCATTCTTTTGTGAAGGAAAAAAATAATAAATAATGCAAATGTAACAGCAGGGATATAATTGATTGTACTTATCAATCTAAATTCTTAATGTTACGAGCCTATGCTCTTAAAATAAGAATAGAAAAGAGCAAAGACAACAAGTTTTGTAAAATTTAACAAAAAATTTATTTTCTTAGAATAATATTTGAAAAATGAAAAGGCACTAACTGAATTGCGAATTAAATCAAAAGATAATCCAAGAATTAAAGACACATGTCCTAGTAATAAATAGTCCTGATCGAAACTCAGTTCATGTCCGGAAGAGATCCAAAATTGAAGGAAATGACGTGTCTGTTATGGCCTGCGTCGTACGGATATGTCAACAGTTTCTTCCTGAATCACATACATATTATTCTAGGTTTGAATTCAGTATAAATTCTAGTGCATGTCTTTATCCAATAATTTTTCCAGAGAAAATAATCACTTAAATTGAATAATTTGAAGTATACAATAATAGGCCCAAACTGGTCATAACATAATACAACTTAAAATGCTAGATGTTAAAGAATGACTGGTAAAGTCATAAGATAATATAGTTTTCTGTTCGACATAAAGGCACAATTATCATTTTCTAAAAACAACCTTTACCTAATGGAAAATAACATTCTAGAATAATCTAATGTCTTGTTTATTTGCAATGCAATATCATATATAATTCATTTCGAAATCTCAAAACCCTGACCCTGTTCAACACATTTACTCCTTCATTGTTTGCCTCAATAGTAACCCTGATAATAAGCTCATACACATATAGAATAATCAAACTATTATTATATAGACAACATGAAGTAACTTTTTTATCTTTTCTAGTTTGGTATTTATTCTCTGTAGTTTTGACAAAGGTATTGGATGGTTCCGAAAAATTAAATGGATTGGTTTTATACCAGTTGCCAAAAGTTACGTATTTCTTTAAATAGGACATGGCTTACTACCAGGACAGGGAAAATTGGGCATACATGACCGTCAGATGTGTCAAAAAATCAAATGAATCGTGTGACAGAATCATCGTAAGTATATTATGACATGAAGATAAACAGGAAGAGTGCTGCACCTGATACTTCAATTACAAATCAGGATATCTTTCTTGTAGAGTATAAGATTCTCGTACCAAATTATTGAAAGTACTTCCATGTAATAACCCCACAATAGGTGTAGTGTCTGCAAAGTCTTAGAATTTAAACATCTAAGACGTATACGGTAGATGCGAACACACCTAACCACTCTATTTTGTTAGACATGCCAACTGACGAACTATATAGTTCTCAGGTTCACAGTTTTATTTGCACATGATGAAGTCAAAGCTATGGCTTAGTGGATGTTGCTCCAAACTTTTGCAATATGCATTATTTCCATTTGTTTTTATAGTTCGATTGCATGGGTTCTAATTCTTTACGCACACATATATACACGCATACACTGTTTCACGTTCTGTTGAAGGTAAAAGTCACTAATTACAATAACACATTTTATCTTTTAGCTCTATTTTTGATTATGCTGGATAGGAATTCAAGTTTTATGCCGCCTCTCATTCAACATGCTGGTCGGACAAACATACACACTCATAGGTCGAACAAGACATGCTCGAGATATATTTAAATATCATACTCGCTCATGGTGTGCTACCTTGTTGAAAATGGATGGTCTCTCAAACTGAAACCTTCCATTTTCTCATCGGGATTACCATCCGAAATTCCCAATGCAAAAAATGTGTATTTTCTGGTGCAACAACCAGAGTGTTTATATTATTAATGTGTTGAATCGCAAATTCGGAAAGATTTTGGTGTATTTGTTATGAAGTTGTTGTATTGGTTAAATATTCAGTTTCACACGAACACTTCCAAACCTTAATCTGGCACAATGATTATAAATCAAAACTTCTGATAAAACGGATTAGAAATCACTATTTCTTTCTACGTTCAGTTATTGTAAAACAATGGGCACGTAATTGCTTAATGATAGGGGTTGAAATATATGCTACAAAATGTGTGTGTGTGTATGTGTGTTTGATCCTTCACTGACAAGATATATGAAACTCGTTTATTATGTAAAACTCTGGATCGTCTTGTAGCGCAAGACGCATTGTAACAGATGTCCTCAAGTGCATGCTATTTTCTGGATCATATATTAATTAAATTAATGTTTTATTTCCTAATGTACCTGCTTAACTATTTTGGATAAATGAAAATAAGGCATCTAAGCTATATTCATCAACATCACGTCTGTTAAACCGGCAGCACTGTATCAGTAGGAAATTTAACTAACTAATTTTTAACGTCTGTCCTGTACTCAGTGTCTACTTTGTTGGTTTAAAACCTTTAACAAAGTAAATATAAAATTTCGTAGAGTATTTAGAATAGTGATAATTTACATTTAATATACGTTTAAACGTTCATGACTTGTGTTGTGATTCAATTATAATGTTAGTCTAATGCATATTATTTTCTGGATCATATATTAATTCAATTTACGTTTTATTTCCTAATGTTTAACTATTTGAAAAAAGCATCTAAGCTATATCCATCAACATCACTTCTACTAAACATGCAGCACTGAGTCAGCAGGAAATTTAACTCACTAATATTTAACGTCCGTCCTGCCATAAATATATAATTGGTTGGTATAAAACTTTATGCAAAGCCAAACAAAATTTATCAGACTATTTGGAATGATGATAATTTACAACTATACTTTTGCACGATAATACTTTGTGGTGTGATTCAATTAGAATGTCAGTCTCTTTTTTATCTATAAAGTTATTATCATAGTACATACTTGTGTTATGGTTGAGGTTAAATCTGGAATGTGTGTAATTCTGGAGACATTTTTATCTGATATCGTGTAATGCCATTATCATAGCTAATATACTGTTAGCTGATATCACAATAAACACGATATACAGATGTAGGGATGTACAATTGGTGGGTACGATCTAACACAGTTTGGGCCGATATTTAAACTTATATGACGTTACCTATCATCATCATCATCATCAGTCTCATGACCTAGGGTGGTCGTTGAGGAAATGTGCTGCTGAACATCTGACCAGTTCCCTCCACTTGTCTCGATCATGTGCCAATGCCTGTGTCTCCGCAAAACGTTTCCTGGTCCATTCTCTGATATTGTCAGTCCACTATTTTCTCTGTCTACTTCTCCTTCTGCCACCCTGGACGCTGCCTGCAGGACTGTTGTGGATAGACTGTTGGCTCTAGTGACATGGCCATACCATATCAGCTTTCTCTTTTTAACGGTGGTGAGGAGGTCTTCATATTGGCCTACCTCGCGCCTGATGGTGTTACGCACTTCTTCATTTGTGATGTGGTCCATGTAAGAGATGCCAAGGATGGTTCCGTAGCATCTCATTTCAAGTGACTGGAGTCTTCGTTGTAATTCTGCTGTCAGCGTCCATGTCTCACATGAGTACAAAAAGACTGAGATGACTAGAGCTCGCAATAGTCTGATTTTAGTTTTCAGAAAGATATTCTTGTCTCTCCAGATATGTCTTAGCTTTGACATAGCTGCCATTGTTTGTCCTGCTCTTGACAAAATTTCTGCTCTTGATCCCTCTTCAGTGATTATGGAATCAAGATATTTGAACTGGCTTACTGTTTCCAGTTCATGTCCTCTGACTTTAATCTTGGCTGAGATTTGTTTGCCACTATTTGTCATCAGTTTATGTCTTCTCAGCGCTTATCTCCATGTCAAATCTGGAAGATGTGGAAGATGTTTTATCCAGGTTCTTCACTAAGGTGGCTAGCTCGTCTTCACTGCCTGCCAGCCGATCAATGTCGTCTGCAAAGCGGAGGTTGGTAATGTTACGCCCTCCAATGCTGACTGTCCCACAGTGGTTTTCCAGGGCTTCGCTCATGATGCGCTCTAAGGAGATGTTGAAAAGCGTGGGTGACAGGAGACAACCTTGACGCACTCCCACTGTTGTCTGGAACCAGTCCCCCACATCACCTTGGGCAATTACTGTACTGGTAGCCTTGGCGTACAGCTGCTTCATGGCATTGGTTAACTTTTGACCCATGTTATACTTCTTCATTGTGGCCCGCAATGCCTCATGTCACACTCTGTCATCATGCATTTGTTTAATCAAATAAATTTGAAGTTTCAAACGTCATGACTATGCTATAGCGTTAAATATAATGCTGAAATATTGTTGTTTTATTCAGATTTATGATTAAGTTTATTTTGAAATAATATTTTGAAGTGTATCTATAAGTTCAGTTTCAAAACCTTTTGATTATTTCAGTTGTTCCTACTTGCACAGAACTGAATTGATATGGTGAATCATCTACACCTTCGTGACTTTAATTAATATCACCAGGATTTTATATTTTTCGGACATTATCCGGCGAACTCTCAATTTGGCTTTATTACTTAATTGGCGTTTTGGTTTAAATGATTTGAATATTATGATTAATCAGGCCATGATTTATTTTGCTCCGTGCAACACTCGTATGGTGACGAGTCAAAGTAAACATTTCGTTTCAGTTCAGTTTGTGTTGGTCATATATGACTAAATATTATATTATATTATTTCGCTAAATTCATGTCAGCCTATTTTAGTCCTTTTCCTGTTTTTGTTCTGTAAATAAAATGTCACATTCTCTGGTTGCTACTATGTTCTCAACAACGTCTATTCTACTTCTTTGAAATAGCAGAAACAAAGTCTACTTTGAAAATATACAAATACATCTATGTTCTAGAATGGAAATTTACGAATAGGAGACAGAAGTTACGTTGTTGAACCAGCCGAGACTGATGTCCCATCAAGAAACTTAGTGGAAAGTCTTGGTGGTCTTGTGTACAATATTATCTAAAGGATCATGCCCATATGCAAAGAGGATATTCATTTGAAAAGAAAGGTTCATATTATTTAATTCGGATCAGGTCACGTGCTGAAACGTTTACATTTTTGAATATTGTGTATTTTACTGCAAAAGACTGCGAATGTTATTTTGTTTCCTGTATTCAAGAACATACTTATGATGAGCGAAGCACGACTATATATATATATATATATATATATATATATATATATATATATATATATATATATATTTTTTTTTATCGCATATTTTAAGATCCATTTGATCTGTTTTAGTTTTAATTAGGCAACGACTACTATATCTCGTTTACTCGAATGCGGTTAAATTACGTTTGTGTTTCTTCATTTAAACGAAAATCGAGATCGGAAGAAATTACGGAAAAATCACAATACTTGGACCCCTTCTCTCCCTAGCTTCCTTAGTCTTATCATTTGATTTATTTATCGTTTGTTTGAAATTATTCACACAAACAACACGACAATATAATTAAGTTTAAGTCATGATGATTGTATTTGACAAAAGTATATATCCTGCAGGTAGAACACCAGTGAATGAGAACAATGAAGAACATACAATTAAAGAATTCCTCCGACGTTTCAGAGGACAACACAGAAGAAAGAACATAACTTCCTTAGATGATATGCTATTTTCCCAAAATGTAGCAGCTGTTCATAATAGAACTGCAACAGGCGAGTACAGTTCTATTAAATATTTGGAGCTCATGCAGTGTTATTTCGTACAAAGATGCAAATATAATTTCACATAAGAAAATGGATAGATAACTCATAATGATAATGATAAATCCAGTATATATATATATATATATATATATATATATATATATATATATATATATATATATATATATATATATATATATATATATATATATATATATATATATATATAATGAAGTATTACGTGTCGTATGAGAAAATACATTAATATCTATAGGGTGCTGCATTTGTATGGGAAAATATGAATGAGTTGTTGTGAAAAATGCTGCACGACGTTTGGAGCGCAATATTCCTCAGAAACAAAACAAGTTAATATGTATCCGTAATAACCTTTTGGTATATACTCATCGCTTTTCTACCTGAGGCTGAATAATAAAAATAACACAGTACAATTTACAAAATGATTGAATTCACGATGGATTCAAATTCAACTAAAATATCCCCAAAAGGCGCCGGATTAAATACTGTTGCTGGAGAATAACACTTTGGTTTCGAGTGCAGTAAGAAGAACATGATTTCTGTTGGAAATATAGTTGACAAAAAAGTGAGGATCAAAGTTTGGAACCCATACAAAAGCTCATTGACAAATATAACCAAGAATATATAGTGTGACGAAATGCCAAAGGTAAGTATGTTTTAGTCATTTTATTACCAGGTAATGACGACTAGAGTTTATGCACTGTCACTTGCACGCTCTTTGTTTGAAGTACCCCATTTATTTACAAGACCTGTATAACTTGTATCTCTACTATAAATATTTTGCCAAATAAGTAAACCAGGGAAGATTTTAAAGCAGCTGCAGCGTCACATCCATTTTTCCGTTATATTGGCTTCTTGGGTCTGCGGTTGTTGATATTCTGCTAAAACCAGTCTTCTTCAGTTTTTGGACTGACATGTAAAATGGGATGTCTCTTAATGTACTTTTCTTCGCCATTTTTAATAATGCTTGGGAACACGATTCATAGTCCGGACCATTTGATTTCCATAGTCCGGACCATTCGATTTCCAAATAATACTGGATATTTCCCCTAAATAAATAATTAAATGGTCATAATGGTATTTTCAGATCTTCTTGGCTCACGTTTTGTTGTGGACATTGTGGATATAACGTTCGATCATTTACTTGAAAGTTTGTCTTGTGCCATCTTTATTACGTATATGTTCAAACTGACCAAACAGCTTATTTAGTTCATCCACATAGACTATTTTATAAATAGAACGCTCCGCCGACTTCCACATGAGCGTAATTTGTTTACAATAAAAAATAGATCCTAATGCGAGATAATTTTAGAAACACGTGTTATGCGGCATGAAGAAATAGTCAACGATTCTGACAATGTAATGTTCACGGTAAAAACAGTTAGTAAATAATAAGGACAAACTATAATATTACCCAGGCAATCCATTCTGACGACAATTACGTTAGAATATCCTGACTGGAAAATACAGCAGCTACACCGATTTATGTTTATTACCAAAGGAAGGGACTATATTACATGAATATATTTTCTTACTGCAACGTATATACACAGATAAATATCGCGAGCTAAAGAAAGTCTACTACGTCAAGGTCGCCGTATTGATAGATTCATCCGCATGGGACTTGTAAGTGATCTCTTTGCATGAAAACACATTCTTTCCCTTAAAATTGTCAATCTATCTATCTATCTATCTCTCTTTATATATATATATATATATATATATATATATATATATATATATATATATATATATATATATATATATATATATATCTATATATATATATATATATATATATATATATATATATATATATATATATATATATATATATATATATGCCTGCATATGAGCTATTCCAGAGATAAAGTTGATTGCACGTACACATATCTATCTATCTATACCTACTAGGGATGCAAACGAATACTTGTTGAACTATTTGGACAGTAACATGCTAGAGTAAATTCCGAGCCATATTACCTTTTGTACCAAGACGTAACTGAGCGCCCACCGTTAAAGGAGGAATCCGTGTGTGTGTGTGTGTGTGTGTGTGTCCATGCATTCTGGCCTATCGAATTCCTGCATATTGCATGTTCTACTCATTTTCTGAATTCGCAATACGATTCGAAGAGATAACTCATGACGAACACATTAAATAATTTAACTTTCATATGTTCGCAAATGTGAATCGCGTAGCAAAAGTAAAAAATGTTACACACAAGACGCAGAAAAAGTCATCGCTTTCGTTTGTTACATTTACTACTTTTACTTATTTCGTGAAACTGAGATCCTTAATCAAATTCACGTGGAGATTGCACGTTCCATTTGCGATGCACACAAGTCTACACATGAACACATACGCCCATTTAAACATATATATTTTGTCACTTTTGCAGCTATTTATCGACTGAAAGCCGGTTGAATTTCCTAACAAGAAGTCGAAATACGAAAAGAAAGATAAAACAAATTTATTCCCACATCTTTAACGGCGTAAGTTTCGAAACCTTAAAAATGAATACATTATTAACTGGGACAATAATTCTTATCGAGTGAACACATTATCAACGGGGTGATAATGAATTCTTAAGCTATTCGTTTGCTATACATGCCACATGTTCTTACAGAAAACAAACACGATCATGATGTGTAATGGGCCGATATGTATGTAATACAGTAGAATATAGAAACCATATTTTATTACCTAAACATTGAAGATGGTAAATTTACTTCTAAGCGTATCGCTTAATTTAATTTCTTAACAAAATAGGCATTTGTGTATTTTTTAACATAGATGTAATTATAACGCTACTTCCAAAACCTGGCCCATCTGTGAATAGGTCCATGTTTCCTCCATCCATGTCAGTAAAATAAGACGTGATGCGTACCGATGCATTCCATAAGGGAAAAACACGAAAAAGTTGTATTGCATTACTAAAAAGATGATCATGTTGTTCACCTCTATGAAACAGTCTCTTGATGTTAATTATGTCTGTTTTAGAGACATTTCCTTTTTAGTTACAAAATGTAACATTCATTTTGATGCCAAAAGGAAATACTTACGTAAGTTCTATTTATAGATTCTTCAAAAAGAATATTTTATTTAGTACATTTTCATATTCATATTGTAAATTATAAACAATGATGAAGCCTTTATTTGTATTTATCACAGGTAAACCTGCTCTACAACGGAATTGAAGATCCTGACATATCAATCAATATCATCCTTGCTAGATTCATATTTTTTAAGGTAAGACTAAACTATTTGTTAATTAGATATGTCTGAATATGTTAAGTACTTGTAGTTGAGTCATGTTTTGTCCGTGAATATAGACTACATGTAAATTATCTATTGCAATGGCTGTAGCATTTTTGATTTATGCTCAAAATGGGCAGAGCTGATAATAATTCTAGCGATGCTAAATAGGCCAATACATCGTCAAGTTCGACCTTTGATATAAACGATCATTCAGCTTGCAGAAGAAAATAAAATAATTAGCTCGAATTACAAATACCTGCACAGAGTGCGTTGATATTAGTATTCTCAAATAATTCCAACCAATTTATTCATCAATATCAGATTATCAACAAACAAAAAAAATATTTTCAGCTCCAGAGCAGACTTAAGTATGGACTGATGTTTATAGGGAAGCCATCTTTCAAACTGCGGTAACTTATTGTATTTTTTTTTCCATGTAGATATGTGATGATGTTTGAAATGAATAAAACTTTGTGTATCTGTCCACAATGTTAGCAATCTACAATATAAATATTGTCCATTTTTATAGAGACAGGCGACCAAAAAAAAATGCCCGTTTAAAGGAACAATATTCCTAAATAAGTCATATTTTTGTTCCTACATAGTTTCGATGTGTGATAGAACCAACCATGCAACATTGTTTCAAGATCAAACTGGCTTCATATCCGGCTGATTTATATTGAACAAGCCTGGCTTATTTAAAATTAAAATATCCTAAGGTTTGAAACATGGATGGACACAAATATGTGTTCCAAAACCATACTATATTCACATGCATACAAAATTATTTTAAAATGCAATGTTAGATTCAGCAAGCTAATGATTGACCAAAGCAAATTCTAAGATTTTCGTGATTTCACTGAACAAATTTACTTTATAATATATTTTAAATGCATTGATTACCAGTGCCATTGAAAAGAAATATACACCTCTGTTTCAAACTAACATTGTTTTGCATTTTTGGTTATAGAAGTACACTGATTTTCCGTACAGCGTTTCTAGAGTGGTGACGTTTAATAAGACAAAATACATTGATGGAGACGAATATCTTTATGATATGGAAGACTGGGACCTGAGTGTAGGCGCGAAGATTCAGCCAGCCTACGACATTGGAATGCTCTTTTCCAAGTAAGCATATTCTCAAGGCTCAAAATTCTATATAGTGACAATGCACGAAATCCACTCAAAGTATGTGACGTATGCGTTTTCAACATGCGCATCAATGACCATCAACTAAAATTTTGCTCATTTTCTCAGGAAGGCGTTGTATAAAAGTGGCATCTCATTAAAAAGTAGTTTTATTTTTCTCAAAATTTTAAATTCCATGCAATAAATACAGTTTGGACTATCTAGCTGCTTATACTAATTAGCATTGTGTGTGCAAGAATTTAATTCGGATTCCATACTGTTTATGATAGCAATCACTCGGATTCCATACTGCATATGATTGTAATCATTCGGATTCCATACTGTATATGATTGTAATCAATCGGAATCCATATTGCATACGAATGTAATCAATCTGATTCAATACTGCATATGGATGCAATGAATTGAATTACATATTGTAAAAGATTTTAATCATTCGGATGCCATATTGTATATGATTGGAATCACTCACATTCCATATCGCATATGATTGCAATCACTCAAAATCCATAATGCATCTGATTGTAATCACTTGGATTCCATACTGGATGTGATTGTAATCACTAGACATTCATATTATATATGGTTTTAATCGCTTAGAATCAATATTACCTATGATTGCACTCACTCGGATTCCATATTTCATGTGATTGTAATGATTTAAAATCCATACTCCTTATGATTGTAATCACCCGGATTCCATACTCCATATGATTGTAATCACCCTGAATTTATATTGCATATGATTGTAATCATTTCGAATTCAGCACACCACGTATGTATGTATGTATGTATGTATGTACAGCACACCACGTATGTATGTATGTATGTATGTATGTATGTATGTATGTATGTATGTATGTAATGCGGTATGGATATTGTACAAATGAAACTAATTATTTCACCATATTTATATGAGAAGAATGGGACATATTTTCAGTATCTTATTTGTATGCACGTCTGAAAGAAAACGATGTTTAATTTATTTCACTGTAAAGGAGTGTTGATGGGTATGTTCCAAATGCTCCATGACAGGGTATAGTCCCTGAGAGCTGATTCTTAAACAATACATAGTTTGACAAGCTTTGATCTTTCTTCAGTCTAGCATAACCGGATTTACACCTTTCAGTCTACTGTCTTTGGCACGAGCCAAACTAAATCCAGGTCGATTATACAATTGCCACAAAGGTGTCTAAGAAAGGTTTTCCTTTCCAGTTGTACAAATATTAACATTGGGAGATTAAGGGATCTTTTTAAGTCCCAAATTCTATACCAAAGGAACGGATCATATATGGTGAGTACTATCATCTAAATGCCATACAACATAGAGACATGCACTTAATGAGAGCTGGTGATGTTATATTCTAGGTTAACTTACATTGAACATACAAATACACAGTCATAGGTGTTAAATGTACACATAAAGCTGTAGTTACCTGACCACAGCACGGTTTCATTTTAATATAATTTATATTACCCCATTATTTTCTTCATATATCTTACTGGATTAACAGAAAATATTAGGTTTTATGAATTACCCACTACTACCACTACTGCCACATCCTCTTATCCTTCATGTACCATCCATCCATCATAGGGAAAATAAAAGAGTTACATAAGGCCCAAATTATATCCCAAAAGGACGCATCATATATGTTGAGTAATATTACTTAAATGCCACTTAACTTAGAGACATGCACTTAATGATAACAGGTGATGTTATATTCTTGATTACCTTACATTGAACATATAAAAACACAATCATAGGTGTTAAATATATACGTAAAACTTGTACGTAGGTACCTGACTACAGCCCGGTTTGAATTTAATAGATTTATATTATTCATTAATTTCTCAATATCCGTTACTGGATTAACTGGAAATAAAATGTTTTGTGAATCACCTGCATCCTCTTACCCTTCATGTAGCGACCATGCATAAAACAACATTTTCCTTCCATCAAAAATATATTAGATTTAAGTTTTCAGACATGTATTTATGTCTGTCTGTATTTATTTATGCCTGTCTGTCTGTCTGTATGTATGTATGTATGTATGTCTGTCTGTATGTATGTATGTATGTATGTATGTATGTATGTATGTATGTCTGTATGTATGTATATATGTATGTATGCATGAATATATGTGTATATGTGTACATGTATGTATGTATGTATGGATGTATGTATGTATGTGTATAGAATCTACGTTTATATGGCGAATCACAGTCAAGTGCATCGGAACCAGCAAAAGAAAACGTTTTAGGGATTGTATAAGATAAAAGCAATTAGCTGGCAACGAACAGTGGAAAACTAATAACTAATTAGCCTGATTGTTTTCAACTCTGTATGAGTCTTTTTCAAAGGCAAATACAAAACATCGACAAGATAAAAAAATAAACTAAAAACCCGCTGAGATTGCACAAATTGTCATTGCTCTTTCTACAGGAACTGAACCTTTATGTGCATTATGCTTGAACTAATTTATTTCAACTTTGAAACATAATACATTTTAAGGTTCAATTCCTGTAGAAACAACCATGGAAAATTTTACAAACGCAACAGTGGTTCTTTTTATCTTTTTCTCTTGACTATGGTCTTGCAAAAGACTCATTAAGAGTAGAAAGCTCTCAGTTAGATATTAGTTTATTACTTTTCGTTGTCAGTTTATTGAACACACACATACACACACACACAACCATATATATATATATATATATATATATATATATATATATATATATATATATATATATATATATATATATATCTTTATATATATATATATATATATATATATATATATATATATATATATATATATATATATATATATATATATATCTATATATCTATATATATCTATATATATCTATCTATCTATCTATATATATATATATATATATATATATATATATATATATATATATATATATATATATATATATATACCCTTTCAGTACTTAAATCTGTTTTATCGAAATTCAGTCAAAAGTGTCTTCGTAGATAAACTTATTGTCCCATTCTTCAAACGTTCCAGAGGTCACCCTTTTCATTTCCAATACATCATTAATTGGGTGAGCATTCGCTGTTCGCTGTAGCCCCAATGCATAATGTCAATAGCACTATTTATTTTCTAAGAATGGCTTATATTCTGAAATTCGAATAAAACAATAACACGAGAAAAGGGCAAAGAATATCCTAAAATCAGATGTGACTTCTATTGTGGGGATTAAACCAGAAGTTAATAAATGCTATGTTTGTCAATATGAAGCAACACCAATCTGAAATACTACTACTACTACGAATAATAATAACAAAAATAACACTACAATTATTATTATTATTATTATTATTATTATTATTATTATTATTAGTAGTAGTAGTAGTAGATGTAGTATTTATTAGTGTCATCATCATCATTGTTATCATTGTTGTAATTATTAATTGATTATTATTATTATTATTTTTATTAATAATAATAATAATAATAATAATAATAATAATAATACTATTATTATTTTTATTATTATTATTATTCCAATTACGATCACTCGTTTCAACCCGTCATTACAATTCCATCCTTTAACAATGAATGTTTAGCGTGTTAGTTGGTCTAATATATCGATATTTTATATATACTTATAATAACTATATGTTTATTGTAGATACTGGCTTTTTAAAGATAGTCTTGCTAGCCATTTACAGAAAGAAGCTTTCATTGGCGGTACGTTTTCTCTCTCTCTCTCTCTCTCCCTCTCTCTCTCTCTCTCTCTCTCTCTCTCTCTCTCTATCTCCCCTCATGATAGCACATGATGTGATATGTGAATTGTCAATATGTCTAAATGCATGGAGATGACAAGTTTCTTATTTAGGAGTCGGCATCAATTTAAACAAAAGCCTCACTCAAGTGAAAGCTTATTCTATTTTACACTTTTGAGGAATTATAGAATGCACTTAGAGTTTTGATGCTGAAACACGTGTACAAATTAATTTAGCCCAGCATAGCCATTGTTGGACCTATTTGAAAAGTTATTGCCGAATATGTTTAGATGGTAATCGATCTGGTTACTGATTTTCTGGTTTATGACAGAAAGCATGTATCGAAAAATTCGTATTTGCTGAAATTCTTCATTATATTACTTCTAATTTATTTTTATGGACTCAGTTAGAAGAGAATGTAACCGTATTCATTACCTTTTCTGCCGTGAAATCATCACAGTGCTTAACTTTTGCAAAGTACTGAGTGTGTGAAAGATCTGCTGAGTATCATTCCATTAAGCTGAATCAAATATATTTTTATGAAAAAAGCATTGAGTCGTGTGTGTTTGTGATCACTAAGTGATACCAGTCCAAATCATATTATCTGGTATGAACTTCTAGGAATGTTATTATGATATGTTATTTTTTCTTGTTTTCAGGTCTTACCTATAAAGGGCATGTATGTGATATTGGTGAAAGAAATTTGGTTGTCATGGTAGATGACTTGGGTTGGATGGTGACGGCAGTGGCACATGAACTTGGACACAGGTAAGTCAACCCTTGGCACCTCTTTTTTCTGCCGCATTTACGTCCACTCAGCGCTTCCATTCTCCTAGTTGGATTCCTGACTTCTACGTGAGCAGCTATCAGTGTCAACCAATCAAAGCCTGTTGTTTATTCTATAGTTTCGTTTTCCTATGTCTCAATCACCTGATCATTGTATCATCTGGGCGGTTGCAATTATATCCAATTAATGTAAAATATAGTAATACACCACTATGGCCACAACCTTAAATAACAGGAAAGAAGCAAAACCAACAAGTTTCGTAAAACTAAACAAACAATTTAATTATAAAAGTTGTAAATGAAAACTAATATTGGAAGGTACAGTATTATGAAGTAAATCTAAATTTATAAAGTTCTTCGAAAGTCCTCATTGAATGAAAAGTTTCTTATAATTTTAAATACTGGAAATTTATTGGTCCTCATTGAGCCTATCGTATGACCCGCTCCGACACTAAACCATACAATACGATATTTGCGTCGACGAAGATAGGGCAAAGTGTGTAATTTGCTGATCAAATCAGCTGAACTGATGGTAAAAAATGGTTCATTAACGTTGGGGGTGATAAGGTAAGATTAGCAGATGGATAATTCCCAAAACATAACACTTTAGTTGTATATTTTTCAGCACTATGCATAACCATTTGGAAACGTTGACGTAAAAATGTTAAATAACACACCCTAAACTGTATACGATTTTAAGTATAATCCCCCAAAGAGTCGTTTTAAGGCTCCAGAGAAGACGATCGAGTTACTAGATACACATAAGGGGATACGTGTAATAATTTGCGTCATAATTCGAGTTGTAAGCTTATCGTTATTGTTGTTTCGATAAAAGGGTGTATGACATATGGCAGTAAGGTGGTTTTTAATGCTTTTGCGATGCTAAAAAACATGCAAGTGATCAAAGTAATTCTTAAACCTGAATATCTCTAGCAAGATGATGTAAGCATTCCACATTTTTAATGGTATAGCCTATACAATATTAGAAGATGGAAATAACTTCTAAATATTGAACGTGGATGTATTTTAAGTACAACTTTAGCGGTTCCATTGATAAACTATAGAAACATTATATATATATATATATATATATATATATATATATATATATATATATATATATATATATATATATATATGTATGTATGTATGAAACTTTACTTGGTTTATGATCATGTGCTGTGGCCGTTTTTCATTTCCTTTCCAGTCTTGGAGCACATCACGACGGCCAGGGAGAAGCCAGTGATTGTAGAGCTGAAGATCTTTTTATCATGAGTTCTCGAAAGGATGAACCTGATCCAGATGAGCCATACTCCAGAAACCCATGGGTATTTTCTTACTGCTCTGTGAGATCATTCAAGCACACGTTAAAGGACAAATATGTACAATGTATATTGAGGCATATGCTATTATCATGATTATATCTTATTATAATATTATGAATTTGTGGTGGAAGGAGTGGTCACGGAGAGGTAGTACGTATGGTGGGGCTAGCATTAGTACCCTCGTGGGGGTACCTAGTCCAACTTTGCACCCACTTGAAGGTCATCTCTTTCTTATAGCATCAGTGAGTGAAACTCGTTTGGCCGACGGGGCCCAGGTGACTAAGTTGGTGTTGGATACACCTATTTCTGGAGTGGACGTGGCACCGATGAACGTCATGAGTTTGGAGTTGGTTTAGCCGTCAAGCTGAGTTTGCT
Organism: Sinohyriopsis cumingii; assembly: GCA_028554795.2. NCBI lineage: Eukaryota > Metazoa > Mollusca > Bivalvia > Unionida > Unionidae > Sinohyriopsis > Sinohyriopsis cumingii. The sequence continues at coordinate 85,316,098 of CM068832.1, forward strand.
GAATAAGCTCTCCATCTTATTAACAGAAATTAATGACTGGCTAACATTGTTGAAACTACCGTTACATGAAAAAAATCAAACACCACTCAATAGTGCTTATGCATCAACCATGACCAACTTGGAGTAAGTGAATGTCAAGTTTTACTAGGAACTTTTAGCTCTGATTGCTTCGGTACCAACGTCAAATCATGATCATGATTTTAAAGCCATAGTTGGCGCGGATTCCATTTTGTGGGAGGAATTTATGGGTAGACATAGTATTGCCAACTGCAGCAGCAACGCAAATTTGCTTCTGAGGATGTGCGCAACACACGATTTCCTGATCACAAACACCATAGACCGTCTGTGTAACCGTAAAAGAACAATTTGGATGCACCCGCGATCGAAGCATTGACATCTGGTTTAGTACATAATAGTCCATGGGAATGACAAGCACGTTGTCCGGGTGACTAAGGCCATTTGTGACGCTGGCTGCTGGACATACTACAGGCTACTGATTTCCAAGATGATTCTTAGATTTCAACCCCCCAGACGTCCACAGAGAGTTAAAGTCCCAAGGCGACTGAAGGTCTCCAGGATGAAAGTCTGCAACACTGAGTAAGCTCTGTACGAAGCTCTGACAAGGCCGCTGGAAGCCATAGACTTCGATACCAACGACGCAGAGAAATACTGGGCAACCTTGACACATCTAAGGCACTCTACTGTATCTGAAACCCTTGACATCACTACGAGAAAGCAGCAAGACTGACTTGACGAGAACTGTCAAGAAATACAGTTACTGCTTGAGGAGAAGCGTGATCTCCATCGTGAGTACAGTATCAACCCCAAGTCTGCTGAACACAGCTTCCTTCAGCAGCGTCTGCCAAGCTGTACAGAAGTAATTGAGCGAGATGCTGGACACATGGCCGAGACAAAAGGCTGTTGATATTAAGTACTTTTTTGACATACACGACATACATAATGTATGTATTGTTCCTCGTGATGTTTATGGCCCAGTAACAGCAGGCACAGACCCACTATTGAGCACAGATGACAACACTCTTGTATTCGAGATAGCGAAGATACTGGATCGCGGGGCGAGAACTCAAGACCAGAGGCCTCACCCTGCAGACCGGCCCCATAACAATCGCCGACAGACCACAATGGTGCTCCTTTGTTGTCGCCTGAAGCACCAGACGGCGCAGAGATGATTGATTGATTGATTGATTTTTGTAAATATTCTTACATCAAAAATGTATAAATAGGTTATACAATTTCATGCTGTTTCAACTCGCCCACAGAGGCATTTCTTCCATCGGCCTGTCCGCGGATTCAGAGGAATAGCCCGTGGTGACATGATTTTTCCCTCGATATAACTCATCGTTCCTAATAAGTTTTAAAATTACAACCGCACCAGTGTATATGTGTATGTGTCATCCGATTCACTCATTTCCTTATCCTATGTACATCCTATTATATTGGTCGTGCTCTGAAGACATAGTTCTTTAAGCATTATCTTAGGCTTGTAATCCATAATAATCATGTGATTATATCGATGGATTCCAAAGTCTTTAATGCTCTATTTAAAGCTGTCATTCTCTCACTGACAAGCCGTTAACTCTTCTTTTAATTTCCCTACACCTCATTCACTTCTTATATTGTTTACTGATATGTTCACACATTTTTGACAACGCTTGAAATAGGTGGATAAGGGTACATTCTGTGTTGTTAAAGACTACAACATATTGTCTGCATACTATTTGCAAACCATATTATACATTCCACAATCTATATAGTCTATATTTGTCAATCGATTTCATTTTGTTGGTCTCGGATTCGGCGACCTCAACACCGATTGACCGATACTGCGTCAGAAAAATGGAAGTCTGTTGGTGGATATCCCTTCTTCTGATGCACGGGATACTGCATCATCTACTTCTTCCTCACTCCCCGATGCACTTGATGGTCTGCTCTTTTGTTTCTCTTTTTGCCACGTTCCGATGTTGCCTGACTTTCTTCTACGATCCACCGTTTTCAGATAAAAATTTTTACAACTTCATGTTTAGTAAATTATGCCAGGGTATGCCTGACACACTAGATGGACTATACGAATAAAATCTGCTCAAACGACCTACAATAGTATGCTTTGTTTTCCAGAGTTGGTGTATTTTGTGAACCCATTCCAAATATCGTTGTTAATTTTCTTGATTGGAAACAACGTTGATTTTCACGCAAAAAGAAAACATTTTTAATAATCCCCGTTAACTCAGTCGCAATAAAAGAAATGAGGAATATGGATTAAAACAATCGGGTCTTTTCAACTGCCGAGGACAAATGCAAAACAAGTACTGCTTGCTTACAAGAGGTGCATTATTGATAAGTACGTTGCGACTTCCAACCATTTACACGAGAATCATTTTCTCATTCATGCAGCACACATTTTGCAGCAAAGAAAACATTTTGAAACGATGATACCAAAGCTAAAGCTCTGATTTCGTTCGGACCGATTCAGCAGCTATTAAAATGCGAATCTAAGACAGCATTAATGAAGAAACTACACTACGTTTCGTCAATACACAACCTTGTCTAATCATGGAAGCATTAGATTACTGAAACGAGTTTAGAGAGGATTTCGTTTCAGAAATGTTTGAAATCATCTAGGAGAGGAAGTAATCCATATGAATAAAAGTTTCAACATTGTGGTTTTGGAAAGCAGATGGTCACTCGTGGTTACATACTATATGAAATAATCTCGAATATCTTTAGGTTTTCGAGAAGGGAGATCATTTTAACACAAAACATTGGATTCCATGGAACGGAATACGAAATCCAGGACCCAAGTTAACGAAGGTCCGATTATTAATTTTTACAAGTAATGACAAGTGATAATTTGGCAAATAAATTTACTTTTTCAAATATCTGTTAAATCTGTCGATTAACTGGAAGTTTCAGTATTCAGTTGGAAGAGAGCTTTGATGAGTTGTATCTGAAAAGGGGTCAATGGAAATATCAAATGGTCACTCAAGGTAGTCTCTTCTGGGTATCCAATGGTCACTCAAGGTAGTCTCTTCTGGGATGAGAGTTTCCAGATACTCTTCCAACTATTCTTCTTAACTCGTCATCATACATTGGTCGCATTATTTGTGACCAGTATAACCATCTTTATAACCACAAGAATATTCTTTTGTTTGGGTTATTGTTATACTAGAGGCGAGCAAAACATAATTCAAGAAGTGTTTCTCTTGTTCTAACACTCATGACATCACCGCTCTGTCTTTCTTTACTTTCTCACTTTGGCATCGGGACGTACCTGCCAAAGTCTCTTGTTTGTTGGAAAATAACATCCACATCGATTTACAACGGTTATATTCCATTTGTATGTTAGTCAAGAGACAATGAGGGTTTCGACTGTCACTCGTCGTAGAGTTTTATTGGCTATGATTCATTTGAGAGGTTGACTAATGTTGTTCACAGATATTGCACATATCATATCCTTTCTCAATAATAATTGCGCGCTGGTTTATGTTTACTTTCAAATGTAACAGGGTAATACTTCAATGGAGTCGCAGGTGTACATTCACGCCATTCAACAACTGTTTCTTTTAGCCACATATCTAACCGTACAAGGTCATTCATTCCTACGCCATTACTTTATTTTTTTTTTGGGTCATAACCATCGTTGTTTGAGGCATGTCATTTTCCGTCTACTCTGCACGCTTTGAACGTATTTACTTTGTCTGGGGTGCACAACAAAGATGCATCGAAGTTTGGGGTCTTAGCCTCTTTTATATAAATAAGGAGATTATGTAAAGTAGTTCGGTATTGGTAAGTGTCCATGATGTAATACGTTAGCTTTGAAAGGCCAAATTCATTTGACTGAACATGAAATGCCTGAAGTTTCTAACGAGCGTAACTTTCACATCGGTGCTAGATTAAAGTAGCTGTATTGAAACTTTGTCATGCAGATGCCATTAACATGTAGTCAGATCAATGTTAACTTTGGTATGTCCTTTGACAACAAACTCGACAGGAACTGAGGAGGAAAGAGTCGAATCTGTGTGCAATTCTTTGTTGGAACATTTGCAAGAACCTAAGTGCATGGCCTAGGTAATCAAAATGTTTGTCTCTTATTCTTTTTCTGGTCGTGGTTTGAAGTCTGCATATTTTACAGCACCTCTTTCAGTCTCAACTGTGTTGTGGCGTTGGTGATAAACAGTATGTTATTGCTGATTGTTCTGGTTGAAGTAAGTGAAGAAATTGTTTCCACAAATACAAAACAAATTGAGAGAAAATATTGCGGACAGAGTTATGTGGTCAGAAAATGAAATTTGATACGGTGAGAAGATGCATCGTACTCGTTCATTATATTTTTGTCCGGTTTATCAAGTGTTTTGCCAAAATGATTGTTGAAAATACCTCAAATCACAAGAAAGACCTATCGAACTTTAAAATAATGATAAGCGTAGTAAATTTCATTTGTCTTAAATGGGTCTTGTTTTTCAAATGGGAACGTATTTTCCGTTGTTTAATTTGTCTTTCGTTACCGTTTTTAATGAATAAAGAAACTAATCATTTCGCTTGGAGTAGTCACTTCTTATGGAGCACATCCGATATTGCGAGGATGCGAGTCATTGTAAGCTTTAAAAGGGCGTGGTTACAGGTCTATTCATTCTAGACCATGTTGATGTGCATATTATTTACACACACTTTCTTTGAAGAATCATCCGCAACGTTCCAAGACACTAATTTTGGTTGCAGGATTTTGAGTGTAGAAAATAGGATTTGTTTTAAAATATTATCTAAATATTTGTCAAAGGAATAAATAAGGTCATTTTAAATATAAACCAATGACTCAGAAAACATACTTGCTTCCTCGATTTATAAAGATACATTTGTCGGATCGGCTTGCCATCGGTGGTCGATTCGTACGATTGATTAACATTAAAGCTGGGTTTGTGTAATGTGGACTGCCTATTGTTCTCGCCACTACTATCATACATCCTACTTTTGCATAGGCTTTTGACTTGGATTTACCTTGATGGTACAAATCTCTGAGTGTATCTGTGTCCAGCCGTCTATATAGGACTGTAGTAAATGATGCCTAAAAGTGTGTATATGTTCTTAAGTTCATTAAGTCATCCAATGTTCTATATTCTTAGAATATTGCAGTAATTTTGACAGGATGTGTTCGATGCGTAGCTCCTGTTGGGAAGATTCAACATAAGTCATTTATTTGCTTCTCTTTTCATTTTTACATCTTTTTTTTTTGTTTCTGGCTCTCATTGTCTCTTTCTTCCGAAAGTTGTAAACTTTTCCCACTGTAATATTATTTCCGATCATTTGTCAAAGGTCTTGACACTGCTAACTGACGCCTGTCTCTCTGTCTTGTTTTATCCATTGGTTCCGTTAAATTGGTTCAAGTACAATTCACAAACAAGTCCAATCAGCTGTTAATGTATTTTGAATGATCCTGATTTCCCGTCCATAAGTTCACTTTGGAAGTAATGAAAAGACATTTCGAGGTTTAGCTAAATATAGAGATTGGTCCATCTTTGAAGTAAATGAAGTGCTGTTGAAATACAAAATCTCAATGCATGTATGACATTAGACTATACATTATTTGTCCAATTTTATACATTACTTTCGTGCGTGTGTGTAATCTCCTAGGAATACGAGATGTTATCGAAGTCATTTTAATCACTAGCAAGAAAGATGGAGGTGAATGTCGATTTTTTCGAAATTCGATAGGTGGCAACCTAATTATTCTTGGAGTTTCAACTCTCACTTTGAATGTCCCGGAAACCCAAACACATCAAGACTAATATATTCCATTAATGATTTTAACACCCATAAACATGGTCACATTTTACACTGGATTCTTCATAGACCTGATCATGATATTCTACGTTCCTCCCTGGTATCCCACAAACTTGCATAAGATCACATCTGCATTATATGTCATCATGACGTATCAGTCCCTAACCCTCCACCTTTTGTTGCTACTAAAAGAAACAGTCATATGATAAATAGAACCAAACTAATGCATGACATTCAAGAAAACCTAACAACTTGCCTACCATGTACTGCAGAATAACTAGATAACTGCCTGCGTTCATTGCTCGACAAACATGTCCCAGCCACCAAGTGCAGAGTATCAATTCAAAAGTGTTATCCATGGTATATCAGTGTTACGGACCAGCTTCCCATTGCTGAAAGAGACCGACGTAAAGCTGAGACGCTATGGGTTTCCACCAGACTCACTGTTCATAAGCAAGTCAAAAGTCACTAAGAAGAACGTCACAAACATAGTCCATGCAACAAAATCAGTATACTACAGTACTAAGATCATGGAAAGTTCCAGCTGCAAAGAGCTCCTCGAGATTACTAACATGCCAATGTCAAGGAACAAAAGTACACCTCTTCGAACTATCTTCTCTCTAGTCGACCCTCCTGAACCGTTTGCAAATGTCTTCCGTGACAAAGTACAAACCATTAGAGATAGGCTTGACAACACATTTTCACTTGCCACTTCCTCACCATACAGTTGGGATACAGAATTTCAGCGGCAACCATTATCAGCATTTGAATCTGTCTCTATGGATTTAGTACTTACGATCATTTTTGAAAACTGCCATTGCAAAGCCTCTGCTGAAGAAACCAACACTCGACCATAACGATTTAAAGAACTACCGCCCAGTTTCTAATCTCCCATTCATTTAAAACAATATTAGAGAAGGTTGTTATATCCCAACTTGAATTTCATCTGAATTCAAACAGTCTTTATAGCAATGTACAATCTGCATATCGCCCTTGCCACTGTACTGAAACTGCTCTCCTAAAATTAGTTAATGACACTCTTTCTGCTTTGGACAGCGGAACGATTGGTCCTCACCGACCTTGACTTGTTTGCAGCATTTGACACAATAGACCATGCTTCACCGTCTCCAGCATATATGTTTCATTCATGATACAGCCTTACTGTGGTTCAAGTCCTACTTGGTCAACAGGACACAAATTGTATCTGTAAATGTAATAACTCCAACCCAGTTGATCTATGTTGTGTGGTCCGCAGGGGTCTGTTCTTGGACCTGTTCTCTTCATTCTATACATTCAGTCGCTCTGAAGTGTCATAAATCATCATCCAGTGTCTCAACAATTGTACGCTACAAATCTAGCCACCCAACTTAAGTTGATGCTACCATCCAAGGTGTAGAGAGGTGCATTTCTGATATGAAATCATGGATGACATGTAACAAGCTGCAGATGAATGATGATAGAACTGAGGCCATTCTGATTACCTGACAAAGACTTTCTCATTCACATCCTTTACTTTAAGCAATAAATATCAGTAACACCAACATACAATTCACACAATCAGTACAAAACTTAGGTGTCACTCTGGACAGTACTATCCCACTGCAACAACATGCCATGAACATATGCAAGGCTGCATATCTTTAGCTGAGACGCATCATCTCCATTCGCAAATATCTTTCCGTTGATGACTGTAATCATTCCGCTGTCAAAGCAGAAAGAGTGTATGCTCATTAATATTTTCAAGACCGGACTAATTTGACTCATTTATGTCTGACTCATCTCAATATCTACTTCAGAAACGTCAAAAAGTACAAATCACAGCTGATCGGATCATACTTAGAGTATGATGATCAGAGCACACGTCCCCGCTGCTCTGTACCCTACACTGGCTATCCATTCGATCCAGAATCAAACAGAAAATTTGTTCTCTGTGCTACTTTTCAATGACTGACTCCAATCCAACATACCTATCCAACCTCACACATGTATTACGTTCCTCTTCTGACAATCGTATACTCATTAATCCCACTACGAAAACGAATTCATATGGACAACGTTATTTGGTATACCAGAGCTCAGCAACGTGGAATGAATTGCCACTGAAATAAGACACATAGACACAGTGATTTCATTCAAGAGTGCTTTTAAAACTCACTTATGTCGACTACAAGAACAAACTTAAAGACCTAATAATGTTCCTGACCTGAAATATTTACAGCATGTTTTTATGTTTTTTAATTTCATGGTGTTTGTTTTTCTGTAATAATATCATTATATATATTTCTATGTTATAGGTGTTGTCTAATGTTGTAAAGCGCTTAAATCTTCTAATGATTAGGCGTGATACAAATTCTTCATTAATTTTAATAATAATAATAATAATAATAATATTAATAATAATAATATTCAAGAGTGCTTTTAAAACTCACTTATGTCGACTACAAGTACAAACTTAAAGACCTAATAATGTTTCTGACCTGAAATATTTACAGCATGTTTTTATGTTTTTTAATTTCATGGTGTTTGTTTTTATGTAATAATATCATTATATATATTTCTATGTTATAGGTGTTGTCTAATGTTGTAAAGCGCTTAAATCTTCTAATGATTAGGCGTTATACAAATTCCTCTTTAATTTTAATAATAATAATAATAATAATAATAATAATAATAATGATATTATTATTATTATTATTATTATTATTATTATTATTATTATTATTATTATTATTATTATTATTATTATTATTATCGTTTTAAAGACAGACAATAATGATGATTGTGTTTCGAACATTTTTGCACTTCCTTCTTTACACCAATAGCGAACCGATACAAAATACGAAATAACACATAATGCATCGACTGAGTCAAATCAGTGTCATTGACATAAACATAATTCAGCCAAGGTGTCCCTAATTATTCGTCCAAAACATGAACTGTAGATTAGTCTCTAAGATCTTTACACATCACACCATAAAGAGCGTCAAAATTGGTACAGCTTTGTTTGCATACTGAGTGAGGTATATACTTATTGGTTTACTTTGTTGTTCTTTTCGTATAGGCCGAAGATCTCGAAAATACTATGCCGGCAGACGAGTCAAGATGAATTGGACTAAGATTCTTTCTCCCCATATATATGTGTGTGTGTGTGTGAAAGAGCCCTAAAATTGACTCTTGTTCTCTGGGATTTGCAAAAACTGATTCAAAAATACATATTAATATTTAAAGTTCTTGTCAGTATATGTTCTCATTGGTCATATTGTATCCCTCTATGCTAATTATACATTCGCATTTCAGAGCTTGTGTAACTATTAAGGGTGACTACTACAAACACCAGGAATATACCCAGCATGTGATGAAACAGGCAGGAGAGGTGTTCTCTGCTAATGAGCAATGTGAGCTCACGTATGGGAAGAGATCTGTCGTTTGTGAGGTATTCTGTTGTGTGCGTGTATAAGCGTTGATGTATGTGCTGTTAGCGAACTACTGGGAAGATGACTGCCTGCTCAAAATTAAATGTTATTTATTTGTAAACTTCTGTATATGTTGCCAATATGAGATGTAGGCTGGACACTATGTTAAGCATCCCTTTATATGTGTATGAATGTTTTACCGGTTCTGCATTTATCCTGACACTCTGACACTAAATCGGATGATGTAATAGTAATATGAATAATCCATCATTCGTGCAGAAATGTCAAACTAGTTCCAACTGCCATGCTTTTGTCGTGACAACACACTGGTGTGGTTTTTGTAGCACACATGTAATAACATATAATGGATATCTTCTGGCACCCATGGTTGTCCAACAACACATTTTGTACCAGAACTAAACGTTCCTCTAAGCTGATGTTCTTGATACACCTCGATGTCTCAGAGGCAGTGTTTTATTTGGAAACTAGAGCGAATGTAACCATCTTAGTGCGTTTGTCTCCAAAACGCAGGAGTTGTTACCTAATAACGGGACTGGATATGACGGTAAAACACGAACCACAATGCAACGGAACTGGCCGATGTGGGGTAAAGTGTAGTTGCAGAAGAAAGCTTGTTTGCTTAGCTTTGCATTGACATAAAATATGTGACCGGAAGTTTAATAACTGCCTAAACAAACAGTTACTGGCATTGCCACTTTAAATGTGTCTTTGAGCTGTTATTGTAGATATTGTTATCAGTAAATCAATAATTTTTGTTATATCTTTGATAGAACGTGACGAAATACTAGCCACTCAAAACTATTACTTGTATTTAAAGGAAAGCAACGTTAAAGCCATAACAGAACATAAATTGATTACAAAGATATACATGACTATGTTCAACTTATAGAATATAATTCATCTTATTACATGCCGCGTTGAAACAAACATTTTACATATCCATGACTTTATCTGTATTCAAAGTTTTTCCTATTTTTACTTTCCATTTTGAACAATTAACTGAAATGGCAGCATCCTTGTAAAATAGACTACTGTGACCTACATTTCAATAATGGAGATTTTAGTTTTGCATTCAACTCATGACACGTATGACGTTGGTATACTAAGACCATTGTATAACGTCTCTAGTTATACACGTAGTGAGAGGGTTGTTCTTGATGATCACTACTACCTCAGGTCAGTAGCCATATGTTATGGCCCATGTTGAATGCCTCGCTAACTTGCGTCTTATCTTGGATGTGTAATGTTGATTTGGTAGACATTGCTAGTGCTAGCATAGCGAATTAGAGGATGACATGCATCTTTTGTATTGCCACAGTCTTACAAAAAATCTAGCCTCTTGTGACTATAATTGTATATTTTTCTGGTTCTGTTTTTGTTTCTGCATTTAACATTGACCGTTTTTCGGTATGCGTTCATACGTATTTTACCTAGAATCATACAACTTGGTTATTGGGGGAAGTTTATTATCAAGTCATCAAAAAACACGTTACTACACCTTATTAACAAGAATGTCGCTGGGACATAAATTGTATCATCTACCAATATGAGTTCACTTTTTACTTTTATGATCACATATATAAATCAATACTAGACCGATATACCTCCTAACCTATTAGAAATTCCCTTCGTGGTCGTTGCAGTTAGAAATATAAATAGATGAACTAATTCATTGGTATGAATTCCATATTAATAACTTTATATTTATTTTTGATCGGATGACGTTAGCAGTTTGAGAGGGTACCATCGACAATTTCCACCATAAAACAAGTGACATGTTACAAGCAATAGTAGCGACATGACTAAAGGTGTTACAACAATGTTAAAAATCTACATCAAGAACACACACACACACACACACACACACACACACACACACACACACGGACGCCCCAAAAATGGGTCCCTGCATCCATGTTGGCAATCTTGTCAGGTTTAGAGTCATTGGCTTTCTTCAAGCACATAATCCGTAATTATTAGAACCTACTGCTTTAATAGCGGATTTAAAGCACGTGAGAACATATTTACCTAATGTTACAATAGTGGTAATAAAGTGTTACCCATGAGTGGAAATGTCAGATTTCATTTCACATCACCGCTTTTAGGCCAGATGTTATCAATGCATAACGTAATTACCCAAATTAATACACGCAATACCGATTACAGCTGATTGCTTGCGCATGAAAATGAATATTGCTATAACAGTAACCTTAAAGAGATACTTTTGCACTGTTGGTTTATTTTATTACAAAGGAGATATAAGAAATCAGGTACCTTTGAATATGAATTTTTGTTTTATCTAAACCACGAAATCTAAAACCTACTAAAATACAACGGTTTAGAACAAAACTCAAAGTTTTTTTTCCAGATTTCAACAATTTCCAAATTCAATCTTCAACAGGTAGAGTAATTCCAAAAGGAAATCTGGCGTATGCAGTGTCTAGTTGCACAACACAAAATAAAGTCTTGGTGAATCGTTAACAAATCAGATGTTTCTAATATGTGTTGATTAGAGTTTCATAAAAATTAAAGTAAAATCCAGTTAACAGCAAAGCAACTGAGACACATATTCCTTCCGCCCTCATCACGTAAATGGACTACCCCGAAGCTAGCTATTGTATTCCAAAGACAAACATAAGTTATAGGCTGTTTGCAAAATGTTAGAGGAAATAGTCCCATTCTATACATTTAGTCATCGGGATCAGAGCCAGGTCAGTTTTGCATTTATAACATAGCTCTAGACTAAAATAGCTCGATTAGTGGCTGGCTATGAGAATTCAGACACTTCAAGCTATACCTAATTTTAAATCTTCTTTTTTAAAGACTCCTATTAAAAACATCTGCAGTTTCATGAGATGTACGGATCCAAAAACAAGCGTTTGCGAAGAGGGATATTATATTGCATCAAGAGGAACCGCATGTGGATCACTTAAGGTAATTCCTGCTTTTCACAATTTCTCTACAAAAATGCAAATGCAATTCTAAAGTTATACAATTCCGATGGCCGTTTATAGCAAAAGGATATTCCGTTAGATAACTAAATTATATTTTTGGGCAAATAATGTCTAATTGTGAAACATGAAGATTGCAAAAGATTACATGATGTTCTAGAAGACATTACACTGTAATCTGGTTTGTTAGCAGCCATGTGAGCCTCTTGACAGTTAATCTATTAAGATCTTGTTAACAGAAACGGAAAGGATTTCCGAAATTACGCTTTCTATTACAAATGTAGAAATTATCATTATTATAATATATATATATATATATATATATATATATATATATATATATATATATATATATATATATATATATATATATATATATATATATATTTATATATATATATATATATATCTTCTTTTTGCTAGTGGTACAGAGACGGAAAGTGTGTTTCTAAAGACTAGTGTTAGGTGAGTTGGAACCAATAGAACTTACCATGCCAAACTCGGAAACATCATATGATGTAGGTTTAAATTCTTCTCAGACCAGGCATGACATGCAACCAATAGAAGTTACATTGACAATGAATTGTGTTGTACGCAATATAGCCTTTCACGTGTTTATATTCAGTTAAACAGCACACAAGTACCAAAAACAACATTCATAATGACGTCGTTAAATTTATAACTTTTAAAAAATTAAATCGACTATTAATAAGCGAAACGTTTGAATTTTCTGTTTATTAGATTACAATGATCGGGATGATGATTATATTCCCTATAAGTATTCTACACCCCTGTAAGGTTGAAAGATAAGTGCATGAAAGTTCTCGTAGATTTTTCGAGAAATCAAGATTATATATTAAAGCACGCCTTTCATTTTACAAGACCAAGATGTCTAATACATGTATCAGACGGGAAATGTTGCAGTACTTTCCAATTGGATTATATATATCTTGTTGTTTAGTTTCCAGTATTTCAATGACATTGTTATAAATGCAATCTATATTGATGAATATTATATTCCAACTGACATGTAGATAATTGCTGAAAGTCTCGTTTTATATATGTTCATATTTGACATAGTAGTGCATAGTATATACTGCGGTTATGTTTCGCTGGGTACAAATTTGAAAACATGTATTGGTCGCACCTAACCACTGATTCAAAGAAATCAACATATATATGCGATGCAAAAGTCAACTCTGCGTTACTCATTTATTTTTTAAAAATATAAAACGCTCGACCATTTTCTTAGTGAAATATATTACTCAAAAAATATTTCAGTTTAGTTGGGTTTATTTTATTTGAAATCTCTTGGAAAAGAGATTTAATCATTGGGTCCTCTCACTGCTGATATCGCCATATTTTGAGATTGGTAATTGATGTAACAAAAGTACTAGGAACTTGAGGTATTTACTCGCTTTATTGAAAATGACAATAACAAAGTGACCTCACACAACGGGACTTAAATGCTCATTTATATCATTCCATCATCAGAGGATGCTAATCTGGAGAATATATGAACGAAAGAAAACAAAAGATCTCATTTTCAGCAATTATATGTGATTAAAAAGTTAAGCTGAAACATGATCAATAAAATGAATAACTACATCTAACATTGATACATGCTCACATTTTCATCTAGTTACATGTAGAAGTATTTCCTGCTATAAAACCGATTATCTGATGACTTTTGGCCCAATAGGCCGAGTGGTTTAAAGCGCTCACCGTTACGGATCCCAGCCATCTCACCTATGTCTGCGTCGGTTCGAGTCTCGGGCTCGGCCAGTGTGGGAATGTGAGAAAGGTTGCCATTAGCGTCTCGTGGGTCAGTGGTTCTTTCCAGGGGTTTCCGGGGTTCTTCCTCCACCATTTATACTGGCCGCCATGTATAGCCTATCTTGTACTGAAAATGGCTTTAAACCCCATAAAAACAACAACAAAACTCTCTCCCCATATCCTAAACCGTGTTCCACAATTGGGAAGTCCGTTTCTCCAAACTCATTACCGACTTACTGAACATTATTGTAAGCTGTATGTAGCAAAAGTTTATTTCAATGGAAACCTCAACATATATATGCACCATTTCCATCATATATTGAAACGATTATATTTTAATCTTTCCAGTTTAATTCTTTTTTTTTACTGAATGAAATGTTCCATCCGTTTACGAAAATATAACGTTGTACCTCATTTTGAAAGTCTGTGTCATTTGCTTCCTTTAATCTTCATATTTATTTAGCTCAGTGTAGGGTTTCTCATGTGAGTTTTATTCTAAGCAAGACAACTGTGCCATTTTATTTAATTGAATCTTAATTAAATAAAACTTTCGGTTTCTATCTTGAATAAGACACATATGTTTGCGCCTGAATGTAAATGCACATAACAGCTTTGTACAGTTCGTCCTGTCCTAGGGGCCCGGGTGTCCGAGTGGACTAAAGAGTTTGCCTATACGGATCACTGATATCTTACCTGTTCATCTGGCTGCAAGTTTTTCCTAGGACAGTGTCGACATGCAAGCAACTTTGTCAATAGCTTCCCCTGGTTTTGGAGGTTATTTCTCCACCTAAATATATCGGTAGCTATATTTAGCGTAGTATGTCCTGAAAAATGGTGCAAAACACCGCAAAACCAAACGAAATATATTATACATTTCAGCTAACGTACAATGCTCCTTTATCCTGGAATAAATAATTTTCATTCGGAATTTTTTTCTCCGAGTCGAATGAGTAGTCTTTGAAATACTCCTGAAAAGTGATTTAATCTCCAAATGTGTTTAAATAATTTAAATTTTAAGTTCATTTAAACATGTCGTAGGTATCATATTTATCTATTATTTCAAACAGAGTTCCTCCTGCTGTGCCTTGCTCCGTCTCTGCATGTGTATATGATTTTATAGCTGATCAGGATCTTCCACCACTACTAATCATCACGGACATGACATAATTTGTTAAAGGTTCATGTTCTAAACCCAGAATATTTAAACATGCATCATGTGATAATCCAGCAAAACTTGTATTAACCTAACTTTGGAAATTCATTGCATAATAATATATAGATTGATTGTACAAATATACAGTCAACGACAGGATGTCAAAGGATGCATACCTGTTATTGAAAGACTGATGTGGCTAATGAATTTGGTGATATACTGATGCCATTATTCAAATCATTTTAACCGACTGGATATATTATAACATATTTGGATAAGCCGCTTAACTGAGTTTATTACTTTTATATTTGGACGTACATCGCATTTTGGATTTAACACCTCAGATCTGTTTTATAATTAAATGAAATGATGCAAGATTGACAATGAGTGTCACATCTGACATTGTTTCAACTGTCTGCATGACACTTATCTTAATAGTACTAATGGGTTATGTATAGAGTGGTAATTCATTTATACAAGAACTATTTGCTCTTAGGCCACTTATGAAAATGCTTCAATAAAAGGTATGTAAAATGTTAATGATAATTGAATATAATGTTAGCCGTTTCATTCCCGAAAAACTGCTCCAGTGGCATTAGTGGTAAGAGCGTCCGCCTCGGATGCGGGAGGCGTGTTCGAACCCGGACAAGTCATACCAAATACATAAAAGTGGTACTAGCAGCTGTCTCGCTTGGCGTTCAGCATTTTGAGGTTAATGCTCGGACAGGTTGGCCCGATGGCATGGTGATGTGATTGGATGGGACATGACGGTACATGTGTGCACCCTGATGCATCAGTACTAGACATCATTATAATTTTCCACACTGTAGACATCGTAACAATGTAACTGAAAAAAGGGTAAAATTATGTTAAAGATCATAATCACACGCGCACACACACACGTTTTGTTAACCAAGGCTTTTAGTTTTGACATGCTTTTGTTTAGTAAATCTCGTTGTGTAGAATTCAGAGTGCACGATAAGACAAATGTAGGATTGCAATAAAAGCCACCTGCCTATTGTTTCCTTTAATACACAAATAACGTGTTCGTGTATATATGTTGTTGAAAGATTTTAAACGACACCACTTTACAAGTCTTGATTTGTCTTAATCAGGTGTTAAAACATAATATTTAGATTCGGTACATTAAGCACAAACATGACCAACAAAAGTGATGGTAAAGATGGGAATATATACAGGAGGGAAGACACGATAAAATCTAATTGAAATATGCAGGATATTGTGTCAGTTGTTGACAAAACGAGAAAATAAAAGGACGGAAAATGTTGGCGATTTAACGTGATTAGTATGTAAATGGAATTACATGTATCGCTTCGACAGAGCTATCAAATAACATTTCCTTAATCAGCATAATATTTCTTCCAAAACACAAGAAAGATGTACTATTAACTTTGTACACAATTCAACGGCAACGTACAGTTCATATAATGATTACTCCGTGTTTAGAGTGTAACAGCAACAGACAGGTTCCAAGTATAGTTTCTACACTGACTTTACCAAGTTTGGTGTACTCGGCAATCAATATCAGCATGTATCATAATTAAAATATATTACAGCCAAATATTCCATCAAGTTTACCAAATAAATTGAAACAAATAATAAACTACATAATGTATATTCACCGAAATATAGTATACAATAAAAGAATAAAAGTAGTACCATTTTGTCATGTTTTGTCAAAATTATATAACAAAATGCTGCTCGTATATTCTGATTAAGTTCTGCTAATAAGATACAAGATCGCCCCAATAATATGCATGCATAGTGCCCATTTTATAAATTAGCATATACCTTGCTTAAGATAAGCATGCATCCCAATTATATATGGTCTTCAGATTAAAAACAAGTTCAGCCAATCACATACAAGATTATCTCAGTGATATGCATAGATCTCATTCAGTATGAGACTCAAATTCGATCAAAGAGATACATGCATATATTTAATATTTAGTTCAAATTGGATCAGAAATATGGCACACAGAGTGGTACTAAAATCAGCCAATCAAATGCCAGAACACTTCCCTACAATGTATAGATCTTGTTCATTTTTTTCAACTCGTCCATGAGTTTAATAATATCGGCATATATACTAAGTAACAACATACTTTGCTTCGGAAATATGGCCTCCAACAATACATCAATGTTATTAAAAAAGAAGCCAACGTAACTCATTAACATGCAAACATCGTGTTCATTATATTGTTTGTACATACGTGTTTGTTATTAACCCATAGTTCACGCTTGGATGACAATTGACCAGAAGTGTGAATTACATAGCAGTAATATGGCCTTTTACCAGGGAAGAGACACATTTAAATACTACTACTACTACTAATAATAATAATAATAATGAAGACATTGTATAGCGCATAATCTTTAGAAGCTATAAGCGCTTTACAACATTAGACAACACCTATAAGATAAAAACATATAATGATATGATTAAAGAAAAAACACCATGAAGTTAGAAAACATTAAAAAACATACTGAGAATATTTAAGGTAAGAAACATTATTAGGACTTTAAGTTCGTTCTTGCAGTCGAAATAAGTGAGTTTTGAGAGCCCTCTTGAATGTGATCACTGTGTCTTAGTGTCTAAGTTCAGTGGGCAATGCATTCCACGTTGATGGGCCCTGGTATGCAAAAGAACGCTGTCCATATGATTTTGTTTTCATAGTGGAAATAATGAGCATACGATTGTCAGAAGAGGAGCGTAAGTATCTTGCTGGTGTGTACACGTGGGTGAGGTCGGATAGATATGTTGGACTAGAGTCTGACAGTGAAACGTAACACAGAGAACAAATTTTGTGTTTGATTCTGGATCGAATGGATAGCCAGTGTAGGGTACAGAGCAGCGGGGAGGTGTGCTCTGATCGTGGTACTCTAAGTATGATCCGAGCAGCTGTGTTTTGAATTTTTGGAGGTTTCTGAAGTAGATATTGAGATGAACAAGACAAAATTGAGTTACAATAGTCCAGATTTGAAAGAACTAATGAACACACACGTGTTTTAGTGGCATCAAATGAAAGATATTTGCAATTTGAGCCGATGCGTCTCAGCTCAAGATATGCAGCCTTGCATATGTTCATGACATGTTGGTGCAATGTGAGAGTACTGTCCAGAGTAACACCTAGGTTTCGTACTGATTGTGTGAATTTAACGTTGGTGTTGCTGATATTTATTGTTTGATGTAAAGGATGTGAATGAGAAAGTCTTTGTGTTGTGATCAAAATGGCCTCAGTGTTATCATCATTCATCTGCAGCTTGTTACATGTCATCCATGATTTCACATCAGAAATGCACCTCTCTACACCTTGGATGATAGCATCAACTTCAGTTGGGTGGCTAGATTTGTGTATTGGAGTGTCATCAGCGTACAATTGTTGAGACACTGGATGCTGATCTATGACACTTGAGAGCGACTGAGTGTACAGAATGAAGCGAAAAGGTCCAAGAACAGACCCCTGTGGAACACCACAACATAGATCAATAGGGCTTGAGTGTCAGTAAGGCTGTATCATGAATGGCAAATACATGGTGAGGTAATATATCATGGTCTATTGTGTCAGATGCTGCAGACAAATCAAGGAGGGTGAGGACTGTAATGTTTCCGCTATCCAACGCAGAGAGAATGTCATTAACTACTTTTAGAAGATTAGTTTCAGTACTGTGGCCAGGGCGATATGTATATTGTACATTGCTGAAAAGACGGTTTGAATTTAGATGATATACAAGCTGGGATAGAACAACCTTTTCTAAGATATTTGATATGAATAGTAGATTAGAAACTGGGCGGTAGTTCTTTAAAACGTTATGGTCTAGTGTTGGTTTCTTCAGCAAAGGCTTTACTATGGCAGTTTTGAAAAATGATGGGAATTCCCCGGATGAGAAAGAGGTATTAATAACATCAGTTAGTGAAGGCAATACTTAATCTAAGTACTCAAGCAGCAGTTTTGTTGGAACTGGATCAAGTTCACATGACTTTGGTACACTCATCATCAGGATTGTACGTAAGAAATCCATAGAGTCAGGTTTAAATGCTGCTAATGGGTGCGGCTCAAATTCTGTATCCCAACTGTATGGTGACGAGTCAATTGAAATTGTGGTGTCAAGTTTATCTCTAATGGTTTGTACTTTGTCAAGGAAGAAATTTTGCAAACATGTCCGGAAGGTCGACTGGAGAGAAGGTAGTTGGAAGTGGTGTAGACTTGTTCCTTGACATTAGCTTGTTAGTAATCTCGAAGAGCTCTTTGTATCTGGAACTTTGCATGATCTTAGTAGTGCAGTGGGCTGATTCGCTGCATGGATTACATTTGTGACATTCTTTGTAGCGGCTTCATAGATTTGCTTATGAATAGTGAGTCTGGTGGAAAGCCAGAGCCCTTCAGCTTTACGGCGGTCTCTTTTAGCGGTACGAAGCTGGTCCCTGACACTGCTATACCATGTAGAACACTTTTGAATTGATACTCTGCACTTCGTAGCTGGTACATGTTTGTCAAGCAATGAACTCAGGCAATTATCGAGTGGTTCTGCGGTAGGAGGTAAGCAAGTTCTTAGGTTAGCTTGGATATCGTGCATTATTTTGGTTATATTTATCATACGGATGTTTCGCTTAGTAGCAGATAAAGGTGGAGGGTTAGGGACTGATACGTCAAGATGGCATATAATGCAGAGGTGATCTGATGCAAAGTCATGGGATACCAGGGAGGACCGTATAATGTTATGATCAGGTCTATGAAGAATCCAGTCTAAAATGTGACCATGTTTATGGGTGGGTTGGTTAACTGACTTTTGAGGTTGAAAACATTAATGGAATCTATGAGTTTTGATGTATTTGAGTTTCTGGGACAGACAAAATTAAAGTTGAAATCTCCAAGAATAATTAGGTTGCCACCTATCGCATTTCCATAGTCCAGGAAATTCTGAAACTGTCACCAAAAAGAGAGAGTCAGCCAGCTTGTTTTTTTTCTACTAGGATGAGGGCGGTATAGGCAGAAAAAATGGACGGACCTTTGCTCCAGAGTGAGTGTGGTTTGGACTAATTCAAACGATGTGTGGTGGAAATTGAATGTTGTGGTGTGGTTAAGACGTTTGATGATGGAGTTCTTTGTGATGACAGCAATTCCACCTCCGTGATAATTACGGGGGAACGACTTGATGGAGTAACTAGTGGGTGTTAGATCCGCACACTTAGGCTCATCGCCTGATGTTTTTAGCCATGTTTCTGTCAGGAAAAATACGTCAATATTCTGGTCGTTGATAAAATTAACTATTTCTATGCGCTTTTCCGGTGGTTCTACTGACTGGGCATTGAATTATGCAATGCGCAGATGTATTTCTTGGATAGTTGACACAAAGGTTGACGAATTAATATGGATTTGAATTAGGTTATCTAAATTAATGGTTTTTCTTTTTTTTTAAATTGTTGATCCGAAATAAGTGAGATAACTGGAATTCTTCTTCTGGTTCTAAGCCGACCAGCTTTGAAACAAGGTTTCTTTCATTGCCTCTGTTTGCATTTAGGTAATGATGAATGTAGTCCCAGTTCTTTTAGTCTAGAGCACAATGTAGTGTGGAGAGCCAAGGAGTGATCATTTAAAGCAATTAATGAGGGTCCATCGTAGCATAAAAGGGTTGACTAGCCAGTATCACGTGACGGCGGTTTGGAGCAAGACAGCTGAGAAAAAGTCTAATTGTTCTCATTTCCGAAACAAAGAGATGAAGAAACACATACGAATTTAACAGCCAATACATAATGAACACAATAACGAAGATGAAAACAGGCAAGAAGCACAAATATGATGAAAATGGCACTAAAAAGCGGAACAGCTGCTTCAAGCCGGTTAAGCGATAGCGGTCATCTTGTTTAAATGCAAGGTAATATAATAGAAAGTTCTGATCAAGTTATACAATAGACAGCTGATGACTGACAACAGACTATGAATGCTTAGTTTGATGAAAGTAACATGATATTGAGAATTCATTTATCGTATTGATTTATTTATGGCTTTTACACTTTGTGGACTATTTATGGAGCCCTCTATTTTTCCAAAAATGAAATTCCACCAGAGCACATAGAAGCAAAACATCAGATAATGTTGTTTTTGAGATCCCGTACGTGTGTGTACAGTATTTTCCGTATATACTGGGATAGATCAACATAATTTCTAAAGTAACTGACTTGCATTGTACATTGTAGGACAAATCCTTGTTTCCGAGCCATACGTTTTAGGATATCTTACAGTGATAACAATGTCAATCACTGTAACAATGCTAAGCTGGTATGGTTGTTTGCTTTAAAAATGTAATTGTTTGAAACTTGCATATACATAAAATACCATTTAACATTAACTTTTATGAAGATGATAAAACAAACCAAAAAAAACCCCCCAAAACAACACGTTTGAAAAGCGTTAAATTCAAATGCATTGTTTAATAAAACATATTTCATTGTACCTCTATTCTTAGCAAGAATCACATGCAAATTATGGTATGCAGTATATTATCTATTGTATTACTGCATGTATTAGACAATAGTATAATCTACGTTTATTTTGGATTTTTATAATTTCAAAAATTAAGGTAAAGTTATTTAGAGAGAAGAGTCAATGAATGTTGTTTTCTATTAAATATAATCATTCAATTTTCATGCAGTACTTCGTTACAGAATGACTTACATCAACTGTAGTCTATGTCCAGACATATGAACATGCAAAACACACAATTTTAGTTTGCATCTATATCAAGAAAATATCATGTTATGCCTGAATAAAACAACAAATAGAGCGCACGTTATCATTAAAATATCCTTAATCATGATAATATTGTCTAAAATTATGACACGAACAAATGTATTGTTTACTTTATGCAAAATTCAACAGTAACATGAACGTTCCATATAATGATTACACCGTACCTGTTGTACTGCATTAATAGACATGTTCCAGTTCCAGTTTTTACACTGACTATACCATGTTTAGATATACAGAGTGGTGTGAAGTTTTAATAAGAAAAACGTGAATAAGCCATTACCTATTAGAAAGAAGTTCATGTCGTTATAGTATGCGAGACTAATGTGACATTATTCAAAATATAAAATCCCTACCTTACGTATATAATTTGGGACTTGCAAAAATCTTTTATCTCTATGGTATTATTGATTTTACACCTGAACAAATATTAGTTTACTTAGATACCTAGGGGGAGAATTTCGTATTTATCTGAATTGCACGTGAGTATTGGCAAGTACAGATGGAGAAGTGGATTAACATATATGTTCCATTTATTTTAAACCGTAGATAGATCTTATGGATTAGACCTAGCCTAGGAGCATTTAGAAAATTCCTATGAGAATGCCTATTCATTTGGGCAAATGAACCGTCTCTTACACCCATACACATATACGTCAATATATTCTTATCTGACAAGTTCTGTTGTGTAATTCATGTACCGCACCTGCCTCTTTATTGAGACAATATAACCTTTGCTTTAATCCAGACACATATACATCAATACGTGCTTTCATTTGTCCACACACACACACACACACACACACACACACATATATATATATATATATATATATATATATATATATATATATATATACACACACATATATATATCTATATATATATATATATATATATATATATATATATATATATATATATATATATATATATATATATATATATATATATATATACGTGCTTATATTTTAAATGTATATTATAAATATTTTATATATTATAAATGTACTCATCATTAGAGCCTTGTGTGCATATTGTATTATAGCAGTATAACAATTTCTAGTTTCACATCGCATTAGTTTTCTAAATACACCCCTTTACTGGAAAAAAGGTATATAGATAATTGTACAAAGGTCGTTGTAGACCGCCTCATGGAATATTGAACAGCAGACCAGAGGAGCTTCCTCTTTAATTAAAGTTATAAGTATTATTAATATTATTATTTTGAATATATTTATATGTATTATATTATATTTATTATTATTATTATTATTATTATTATTATTATTATTATTATTATTATCATTATTATTATTATCATTATTATTATTATTATTATTATTATTATTATTATTATTATTATTATTATTATTAAGAAAGATGATAATTATTGGGATCAGTTGTTCAGAATGGGATGTGCGGCGGTGGGTGGCTTACAAAAACAAATAGTTTGCAGTTGTCAAATACGAGATGAAGACAAAGTTTGATTACTATCTTTCACACACACACACACACACACACACACACACACACATGTTCCTTTCTTTCGGTGTGCCCTGGCTACCTAACAGTAGATTGCGAGTTGTTAAATTCGAACTTTTAATATTTCCTATTTTACTCTTTGTGTTTATATGGTCAAGCTTCTTAAAACCGATGTGTTTTTAGTTTTGTGTACTTTTGTATTCTTTTTCTAAGACCGGCAGTTAACCTTAGTAATTGCTATAAAATAGGTACATGCTTGTGTACAGGCAACTAAGCACACGTTTTATTTATGTATTTAGCATAGATGGTCGTATTTTGTGTTGTAATTTCCATCGACGATGCTCTAAAATACATCATTTCTTTTAAATGCACTTCTAGATCTGACACAAATCTGAAGTGATACTATCAGACATATGCAATCCCTTCTGCTCTTATAGACTTTTGATTTTCCTATCTCTCTGTTCTGGTCTCTAAATTAATAGGCGTACAGATGAAAATAACTACTTTAATTAGTAACATGAGGGCAAGCGTAATATATCCGCGGATGAATATGAGTCGTGGCAAACAAATAATAAACCAGCACCTGAGATCTTTGGAAAGGTCGCAACTTCACCATATTGTCAACATTAAAATTGGTTTAAATCCTTTTGCATAGAAAAAACAAAAACAATACGACACTGCATTATAAATTATTTTTATGGTAGATGGCTCTGGTGCTTGTTTTGTAACGTCACAATTTTTAATATCCCCAGCCAGTCTTGTTTGATCCCCCTCGGTATACGAGGTCATAAATGGATGGTCTCTGCAATCTTTTTGAAGACAGTTAAGGTGCAGAGCCTTCACTAGTTGGGATTGAATAAACTTTGCATCAACTTAATTACTGTTCATTTTTAGAAGAAAAAAAAATAACTTTTGTCAGAAGAATAAATTCACTTTCATGATCATGCTGACAGTATACTAGAACACTAAGCTCATATATGTCAGGAATCTCAGGCAGCAACATTAATGACAAACAAAAACACAGTATCTGACATGTTTTTGTTATTGATGTCACTGGGAGGATTCACTAATGGAAGTGATCAAAATTGTAACTTCGACATATATTGTTTGGAAGCCTTCTAAATAGTCTATAAAAACTTTCTATGGCATTTCTCAGAGTAGTGTTTCACCGATAACATGTATTTAATTAATGTGTATGATATATTAACATATATATTCCTGCAGGGTCAGTGAGCATTGTACCCATGCAGTAGGGCTCATTAAGTCACTACAGGGTTTCAAACTACATAACTTCACCACTGTTCCTGACCAGTTGATCTGCACAAGCATACCTCAGCAGTGGCATGTGTCAAGGGGATCGAAAACAAAAAAAAAAAAAACCAGTTTCACTGAACTATATCGTGCTTGCTAGACCGATAAAGAATTGGAAAAGGAAGGCATTGGTTTGCCAGACCGATAGAAACAAAAAGTATGAATTTAAAATACAAATGGTTTACCAACATAAATACTTGTTTAAAGTCTTATTTAAGATGGAACATAGAGGTTAATATGTATTACTTCCACATTAAAATAAACACAACAAACAATGTAGGTTTAATACTTTGTATTTATTTATCATTATGATGTAACATGCTTGAATTGATACGTGATGGAAGAATATTCATGTAAATGTATAATACAATGCCATCAAATAGTAAAAGTAATACGGTGTGCGTTGAGAATATGTGCAAACCTTATAGATGTCTTAAATATTCATTGATACGAAGTAAACACTGAAACAACATTGTTTAACACGATCATTTTATTACATTTCAATTACATTTATAGTAGGAAAGTGTATGAAAAGGACATGTCTCATCTGTCTAGCCTGAATGAAAAGGATATGTCTCATCTGTCTAGCTTGAATGAAAAGGACATATCTCATCTGTCTAGCCTGAATGAAAAGGACATGTCTCATCTGTCTAGCCTGAATGAAAAGGACATGTCTCATCTGTCTAGCCTGAATGAAAAGGACATGTCTCATCTGTCTAGCCTGAATGGAGCACCCCGAAAATGTAGATTGTCAGTAAACATTTCTAAAGTATCAACACTTCTAGGAGACGGGCATATCGGGTGATTATTATCGTAATAAGTACTATCCAATAATAGTATATTCAGTGTTCATACTTAACAAACACAAGACTGTGTTAATACCTCTGCGACAAGAGCTTCTCCGTTGTGTTTACCAAATGAGTTCAAACCACTCAATGAGAACACAAAGTGCATAAATCCATGTTACACTGAGGTATAGACAAGAAATGAGGCCTTATCAGACAACTTGTTTCAGGAGAGAAAATAATAAAGACTTACAGCATTAATTTTGGGAAAGAAAATCAAGAAATTCTAAATCCAGTAAAACGTTTATTAACAGTTTGATTTTAAAAATTGACGTGAAAGTCAAAGCTCTTGAACATGGTAAAAAGACACAAAAAACTGCTAAACAAAAGTGTCTTGACATGGTTTCCTTCTAGGTATTTCCATGAGTGAGGCTTTGTGTTTAATAATGAATTTAAAGTTTTGGGTGCCTCGCCTGATGGGAAACTATGTGGCCATGGAGTATGTGGAACTGTAGAAATTAAATACCCCTTCTGTGCTTGAAAAATGACCATTACAAGCCATACAACGATGTACCAGATTTATGTTTACAGAATCATGTGCATGTGTCATTAAGAAAACGCATAGCTACTATGCTTATATTCAACGCCAACATGTGGTTATAGTTTATGAATTTTGTAAATTCGTTGTTTACACATAAGAGGATATGGATGTTGAAACAAATTAAACCAGACTTTCAATATATGACTTCAATGTTACAAATGTTAGCTGAATTTTACAGTGATTATGCATTTTCATATATGCAATCTTCCGAATAAATGATTAAAATACTTTTTAATGTATATTTGCAAACCAATATGACAATCAAAAAAGCAAAGTAAAAAGCGAAGTAAATCTGTGTTTTTATATTAATATCAGCAAAGAATCATTGCATTTCTATATTTTTATTTAGATGTATTGAAAAAGTAGTCCTAACGTTACTATATGTTCCGTTATACATGCACTGACAATAAACCGATGTGTTAACCTGCTGTTAATTCTTTCAATACAAGATGAAAATATTAAGTTGGTTGGTATGCGATACATGTATACTTATAACTAAAACACTAATATTGCTGTGTGCCCGAGTAATGAAATGCTGTCACATTTACTGGTCACTGCCGCCTAACCTACTTCCACAAAGATTCCGATCTCGGGGTAGGCGAATGTGGGTATGTGAACAGGCTTTTAATAGCTTTCCGTGACTTTGTAGTTCATGCTAACAACAAAAACAACAATTGCATAAACCAGGCTGACGAAATGTGTATTATATAGTCTTCTTTTTAACATTACTCTATAGAATATTACTTATACGTTTTTACCACAGTGACATCTAAATTGAATTACCTTTGAGGAAACGGCATTGTGTTGGTTTATTCTGGCGATATTAAGCTATTCGTGCGGTCGACCACACGGATATTACTCATCTGCACTGCATGTTCCCGATGCATATCGACGCACCATCATGTCAATATATTGTTACCATCAAGGAAGTCTGTGATGCAGCTCTATTCTCACCAATTTTTTTTTTGTGTAAAACATGGCGGATGTTACGATAGAACCGGACACGTTTATTCAATTGGTCAATATTTGCGGATCTTTTCATATTACTCGCTGCGCAGAAACATGAATACATAAAATAATATATATATGTAGACGGGAAAGTATATTTGCTATTAAACTATACTTTCCCTTGCTGTGGCTAATATCAATCTCATATTCCTATAACAACAAACTCCACCTTAGTAGTCTTTGATTTTTATTGTTCATCTTGGAACATAATGTAAGGGGATTTTGATCACTAACCACAATAATCTTTGAAGGAGCTGAATTAAGGTAAACTTCAAAATATTCTAATGCCAATATCAAAGCCAAATATGTCTTCTCAATCGTTGAATAATCTCTTTGTTTGTCTTCTTGCATTAATACTGCTTCAACCCTAAACAAATTTATTTCTTCACAGTTCTTGTTGGTTCTGTCATCCTACTGGATTTACCACCATTATTCTCTCAACCTCTCGATCTCATTTTGTTGTGTATGGAAATGGTTTTGAATATGAAATAATTATATCATCTTCAAGATCGCTAACACAAACCTCTACCAACACATTGTGAAAAGTGCCGTGTGACACGGATCACCATTGTCGCTTGGTGTCTGATTTCTCCGTGGAAAATAAATCGTTTCGTCTTTATTATAAAAAAATAATTTGACTAAGTTTTACACAATACTTGAACTCTTAACATTTTACGTTTTATGTGTAAGCCGTCATATCAATGTTCTGGAAGTTTGTGTTTGCGTCTCTCAAATGTAGTAATATTTTCATGGACGGAACGAATTTCTTTTGGCGTGAATCAAGACTCATGGTTTCGTGGCACCAGTGGAGAGCTTTGATTCAAGGTTACTTATATCGACTTCGAAATTGCTGGCACGGATTTAAGCTAACACTTCAGCTCGTGTTTGAGGCGATAAAGCAAATCATTGCTCTTACTTTTGCAATGAAATCGTTTCATCTTGATGCAAAATTTCATTTGACTTTTATTTGATATGATCAAGGGATCGTTTCACTAACACTGAATGAAAGTCGCAACGCACTTGCAGCTTACGCTGGATAAACTTTTATAGAACGTATACGTAAATCCAACACAACTTGCGCACCTGAGTTATTTATCTATGTCAAACTCATATTTTTTACTTGTCAAGACAAAATTTGTTGTCTAGCTAAGCCGTATAACATATAGCAGTAATGGATGTCTTAAGAGACTGTCAGTTGTTTGCCATTTATGTTCTGCTTATGATTGATAAGATAGATATGTTCCTAAGTCTAGGTGATAGAAGGCACTTAACTTTAGGACAAAATATAAATATGCGAAATTCAGTTCCCTGTAGGATTTAAACACGATCTGTTTCCGCTGCGTGATCTTCATTCCCGCTATGTGATTGACAACAGGAAACATTCAATTATTCAATCAGAATGTTATCGATGTCTCAAGCAAATTACTTCAATTTAAGATGCACCAAGCCATGAACTAACGTCAAATAATGTAACTGTTATATTTATGCTATAGTGATGTCTTATAGTGGTTTCATATAGAATCATATATTCTATACAGTGACTAAGGAAAGTATTTATGTCACATTTATTCAAATATTTGTATTCTATTACGTTAACATTACCTCAGTCAGTCGTTTTCCTTCTCCAATAGGGTTTCTGCATTGTATTCTCATAATGCTATTATGTTACAATTTTGTCATAGAAACGCTGACATAAATAGCATTTCTAGAGGAGTTTCGGTACAATTATTTGTTGCGGTGCGCTACAAACGTATGATGCATAAGATATTATCACGTTGGATGCTTTAAATTGCTTACTTGTTTGATGCCTTACAATGTTTGCCATATTGATACTTTACAATATTTACCCGTTTGATGCTTACACAGTTTGTTCTTTCCAATGCTTACACGTCTTATGCTTTACAATGCTTACACGTGTGATGTTTTACAATGCTTACACGTGTGATGTTTTACAATGCTTACACAGTTTGTTCTTTCCAATGCTTACACGTCTTATGCTTTACAATGCTTACACGTGTGATGTTTTACAATGCTTATCCGTTTGATGCCTTAATAAGCATACACATTTGATTCATTACAATACGTACATGTTTAATGCTTTCCAATTTTTCCAAAGTTGATGCGTTATAATGCAGATACGTTTTATGCTTTAAATATTCTTGCACGGTGCTGATAATTCTAATATGCTTTATGTTTTACAGTGCATATACGTTTAAAGCTTTACAATGTTTACGCGTTTTGACGCATCAAAATTCTCCTAATAATTTTGTCATTGCTTACTCTTTGATTGACTAGGCCGACAAAGGCATTTACAGCAATGAAGCAAATAAACATGCACACTTATACATTTTTAATCTACCATTTATAGTTTTAAATGAGCTGTATTTATTATTTTGGAGCAGTCGTCGACATTATAGGTAAAGATGTAATTATTCAAATTGAGTTCTGTGTTTTCCTTTTGTAAATGGAGAGCATAATTTAAGATGTTTTAAAGAAGTGTTTGAAAAGATAGGGGAACTCATTAATCTTAATTTGCACAACAGCTCTTTCGGCTAGCTTGGCTTGAACATGGCTGTCATCATCCAGAGAGTAGTGTGCACATGTTGTGCCCAACAAGCCAACAGTTCACACAGTTCTCCATATGTTTGCTATAAAGAGAATTTATAGCACAACTGAATCATGAACTAATCAGATACAGTTATAACCTAGATTGCTAGATGGTTGTCAAAAGTTTAATGACACAAGTCTAACCTTATTTTAAGAAACATTCCCACCTCTCCATCCAATCCTCGCATTCCGAGTCATCCCCAAAACATTAGATATACGGACATATTTATTTATCAGTCCTTGTATTTGGTCATTGCATTGTGATATCTGTTCATCTCAGTTAAATAACTCCAGCTGTACATATCTATCATTATTATTTCCATCATTGTATATATCGACCATATTCCTTTGCATAAAGTACAATTTGTAGATATTTTTTTAAACAGCTAAAATTAGGCAGAAAATTGCAAAACCATCTTAGAATGCAAATTAATTACATATACCTTTTATTGCAAACCTCGTCTGGTTTGAAGATGATCATATATAAAATTTATATTGTTTAAATAATATAGTTAAAATTATATAAACTGTGGATACTTACTTTGACTGCATCCAACTGAATAACTAGCAGCTCAATCCAGGAAGAACGGAGCGTAGTAAGTGCCTTCACGCAGCTTATTGGATGCTTTACTTGTTGTACGGTCCAAACGTTCCAGTATCATAATCAAGTTTTCAAAATATTTCGTAAATGCTGTTAATCTTTTCGACTTATAGCTATACGGTTAATCATCATGGTAAACGGTTTCAGCGGTCTTAATTAGCTAGTCATTATATAAATATATATATATATATATATATATATATATATATATATATATATATATATATATATATATATATCATGCAAATGTACTGATCACTTGTCATATTTATATTTTTTGAAATGCAAGGAAAAGTATATCTTGTATTTTGATATAAACTAAATCAGTTAACGTTAAATAAAAAGATAATTCAAACGCAGTTTTGTTTACGGCCGTTTTTGTTTTTTATATCATATTATAGAAATGTATTCCAGTCTAGACGTAGGTTCTTGCTGAGCAGAGTTTTTTTTATGCCCGGGAGCGGTACATTACGGCCCATGATCTAGTTATATCCTGTAATGTACATCATAGGGTGTGGCTTTAAAAATCGGACCCACACCCTGGAGCAAAATTGACGACGCCTGTTTTAGGCTCTCCTTTATAAAGAATGCGTTGTTATTAAGCACATGTTAAACAACACTTACATATTTACAATTTAGCTCTTGTCTGTCTGACATAACGTTCGACGAATAGGATCGTTAGAATTTTTTCTCGCAATATCATTATATACCAAGTAATTGTTAGCGTATAAGCCCATCAGTATTCCGCTAGTCATCAGTCAGTCATGACAACGAAACAAGGTGTCTACATTTTTGCCGTTGGTTTCGTGTTACACATTCGATCAGGTACGTATCTACCCTGGAAATATTTGACCAGACAACTAAAGGTATTACTAATTCTTTCCTTAGATTTTCACAGTTGTGTCCGTCTACGTTTATCATTTCTGGTAATTCTTTGGCAGCCGTTTTAAGCTTAACACATGTTGTGACACTGCGTTTAATCAGAAAATGCGTCACCCATGCTTACATAATGAGACTTGGTTTTAATATCTTAATGAAGCTAAAATATACAAAAAGGTTTATACACTTCGAGTTGATAATGACGCGTCATCAATATGAATAAAGTTTTTTCTTCTCAAGGAAATCTGGACCATGGATACTCGACGGTGTCCATATAGATTCAATTATGTCCGTAGAAATGCCAAATTCGTATTGTAGTTGCCGAAAGAGTATTACATTTGGCTGTGCGAATATAAATGTAAAGAAGAAAGAGTTCTCATCAACTATCCCTTGTTTTTAACTACATGTCCCTTGTTCGCTGTCACATTTTGATTTCTCCCAAGGAATTGTGGTATTATTTACTTGCATAGTATGCAAACTAGACAAAAGTTTGACGGACAAGTACTTGCTCAAGATTTGCAACAATGTGGAAGACGATGCCGGCACCTATTATTCATCTTCTTTTAGTTCCAGTTCTGTTTACAAGTTTATGTGCACGTTGTACTTGTTTGCCGGTTTTATCATTCCGAGTGTTGCAATATATGGAAGTGACAAACATATTTTCTGTAGGAACATCACTAATTTATTTATACATCATTGGCTCTGAATATAATTGTTATGTGTATGAATAGGTGCATTGATCATACACCTTAAATTGTATTGGCATCTATATTAGTAGTAGTATCATCAGCTGTGAGCATCACCCACCTACAAACATCGTGCCGAAATTGTTATACATTTGTAGTACATAATCTGCGTCTTCTGGTAACTTATACCTATATATGTCTTGACTGTACTTTGATAAATTGTTCGCAAAAAAAGCGCGAACATTTATAACACTCGTGTACATTTATCTTTTCCAAAGAAACAATTTTATTCTCGAACTTTCAAATTCTAAATTAAGTATTGTTAGATATAAGAAAATGTCCACTTTTTGAGGGAACATGTCATGAATGCTCGTTGCAATGCTGTAACGCCTAAATGAAGGCATGTCGTATTATGTCCTTTATAGTTAGCACAGTTTATTGAAGTTTTAGACTATCATGTCTTTTCGAGAGAAATGTAACATAAGTAGTCTAGACAACTGCATAACCAGACTGGGACAATAACATAACCAAGCTGAGACAATTACATAACCAGAGCGAGAAAATTACATAACGAGACCGAGACAATTACATATCCAGGATGAGACAATTACATAACCAGACAGAGACAATTGCATAACCAGACCTAGACAATTACATAACCATGCTAAGACAATTACATAACCAGACCGAGACAATTACAGAACCAGACTGAGACAATTACATGACCAGACCAATACAATTACATAACCAGGCTGAGACAATTACATAACCAGACCGAGACAATTACATGACCAGACCAAGACAATTACATAACTAGAACGAGACAATTACATAACCAGGCTGAGACAATTACATAACCAGACCGATACAATTACATAACCAGGCTGAGAAATTTACATAACCAGACCGAGACAATTACATAACTAGACTGAGACAACTACATAACCATGCTGAAATAATTACATAACCAGACCGAGAAAATTACATAACAAGACCGAGACAATTACATAGCCAGGATGAGACAATTACATAAAAAGGCTGAGACGATTACGTAACCAGTCCGAGACAATTACATAACCAGGCTGGAACAACAACATAACCAAGCCAAGAGAATTACAAACCAGGCCGAAACAATTACATAACCAGACCGAGACAATTACATAACCAGGCTGAGACAATTACATAACCAGACGGAGACAATTACATAACTAGACTGAGACAACTACATAACCATACTGAAACAATTACATAACCAGACCGAGTAAATTACATAACCAGACCGAGACAATTACATAACCAGATCGAGACAATTACATAACCAGGCTGAGACATTTACATAACCAGACTGAGACAATTACATAACCAGACCAAGACAATTACATAACTAGAACGAGACAATTACATAACCAGGCTGAGACAATTACATAACCAGGCTGAGAAATTTGCATGACCAGACCGAGACAATTACATAACTAGACTGAGACAATTACATAACCATACTGAAACAATTACATAACCAGACCGAGTAAATTACAAACCAGACCGAGACAATTACAAAACCAGACCGTGACAATTACATAACCAGGCTGAGACAATTACATAATGAGACTGAGACAATTACATAACCAGACCGAGACAATTACATAACCAGACTGAGACATTTACATAACCAAACGAATACTATTGCATAACCAGGCTGAGACAATTACATAACCAGACCGAGACAATTACATAACCAGACCAAGACAATTACATAACTAGAACGAGACAATTACATAACCATGCTGAGTTAATTATATAACCAGGATGAGACAATTACATAAAAAGGCTGAGACGATTACGTAACCAGACCGAGACAATTACCTAACCAGGCTGGAACAACAACATAACCAAGCCAAGAGAATTACAAACCAGGCCGAAAAAATTACATAACCAGACCGAGACAATTACATAACCAGGCTGAGACAATTACATAACCAGGCAGAGACAATTACATAACCAGACCGAGACAATTACATAACCAGACTGTGACAATTACATAACCAGACCGAGACAATTACATAACCAGGCTGAGCCAATTACATAACCAGACCGAGACAATTACATGGTCAGACAAAGAAAATTACATAACCAGACCGAGACAATTACATAACAAAGACAGAAACAATTACATAACTCGGATGAGGCTATTACTTATCCAGACCGAGACAATATGTATATTTGTTTACTAATCATTTTCATTTTAAAAATGACATCAATAAGCAGGAGAAAAATTCTTACAGAAATTAAGAAATAATTCCAATCTGCATCTTGGAAGCTTCATTTTGTCGTTCCCTACAGTTGTAATCAGATTTTGGTACAAAACGTTTTGCCGCAATCATTTCGTTCTTGCACTAGCTATAAGGCTCATCGTATTACATCATTTTCTTGCTGGTCCATGCATATTTATGTCACAGAGTTGGTTTTCAGGCAATATCTATCTTGTTTGCATTTACAGTGTGCAAATTGTGTTGATGGTTTGTAATCAAGCTTGGGTTCGGGATGAACCCTCTCTATCTTAAATGCTCAAAGACCAAAGATGAAAGTGGCTAAAGAAAGAAAAACCGTTTCTGCACAATCACTTGAGATCACTTCCATGCCCATTTACTGAAATTTGTGAACTACAGCAGCTTATAGTAAGAAAACCATACATAATTTCGAGAGTAGAAGATTTAAAAACAGTAATCGGTACTTTAAAAAATAACTTTCTTCACAATAACTCCAGGTCTCCAGATTTTCGGCATTTCCAGCTTCCACATTTTTCCGATATCTTCTACTTGTCACTCAAAAGGTCAAGGGATAAAGTCACCCAGGATGCAATATACATAAATGCTCCCGTATAACAGCTTGAGGTGCCCTTCAATAATGGTTAAACTAACTTTATGCTTTTCACTTTGTGTAATATAGAACCATAGGTTTTGTTGAGTCAAGATGATAATGGCCACGTTTGCTGCGAATGAAAGACTAAACAATTTATTCTTGTTAATAATGATACTTTCATGTGGATGGCTCTTGATTATTGCTCAAAAGATCTAAGTTTCAGATAAATTACTACTAAACAATAAGCTCCATATCTTTTATCGCCACAGTCGCAATGTCACTTTTGGGAAAGCAAATGTTTCCTTTGAAGAAGTAAACAGCACTTTGTGTTAGTCTGACCCCTATTTACATATTACGCCTTTATCATTTTTGTTCTTCTTCCATTTCGTTTCGCCCTCTCGCATAAATCCCTCCTAATCAAACAAATCGGCATGTAAACGTGTCAGTTATATGTAGACATCTAGTGTGTATATGAGACATCGAAGATGCCCTCAAGAGGTACCTTAAAACGAACTCCAAACAGCAAAACGACGAATATTGAAGTGTTTTCCACAGGACTCATGGATTCCGGTTATGTTTCATGCACGCGGTATTGCATTCAGTAATACTGTACGACATCGGTGCACATTTGTCAGACACACACTTTTCATTAAATATAGTAATACAGTTATTTTAGTACCATATTTAACTCACTATTGTGTTTGAACAAGGATGATGAATCAGGTGTTGATTAGCGTTGATTGGAAACCAAAATTAGATGACAATCGAGCATCAGACAATACGTCTTCTACAGAGCTAGGCGGCAAGATTATAAGGGACACAACATAATGTACGTTTGAATGTAGAAATTAACAAAACGAAAAACGAAAATCCTTACAAGTAACTTCATAATCATTATTGCCCTTATGAAGACAAATAGCTTACACAATTGCTTACAGTCATTGTAAACACTCTATGTTTCGCACATTCATAACTTTTTTCATTATTAAAATTGAAGATTACTATTATTATAATGATCATTATTATTATCATTTTTATTATATTTATTATTATTATTATTATTATTATTATTATTATTATTATTATTTCTTAAAGAATATTGTTGATTCTTTATCGATGGTAATCATGCAAATATTTAAAAATGTTTAAGTTTGTGTTTTATATCGGCTAAAATAAAATAACGTAAATAGCTGTCTAGTAATTATATCTCGTTCATTTGCTTGTTCACTTGTCTGACATTGTTTTCATAAAGATTTTTTCTTATTTCGAATTTAGCAGCGGCAACATCTTTGGAAAAGGTCTGGCTTAAGGATGCGACTACAGAAGTCCTGACTGAAAAAAGTACATTGAGTAATATTGATCTCCCTAATGAGTTAGAATTTCATCTCACTCGCGGTACAGAAACTCTGAAATTAAATTTGAGAAGGAACCATGACATCAATTCAAATCCTGACTTCTATTTTGCACAAAAATTGCAGAATGGTCAATTCGGTTTGGTGAAATCGCTCAATATAGAAAAGGAGGTAAGCTTTCAACGTATTACTGCAAACGAGTCTCGGTTGCATTAGTCGCTACAGTCTAAACATATACGACATGCGTTATTGTATGCGAGTTGAAAAAAACAACAACACATAATTCATAAGCAAATTACGAAGTAAATAAATTAAAAACAGACATTTATCTGTCTCTACATTATTTCTAACAATTTAAGATAAGCCTGCATACCTTTTATTATCTACGAAACAAACACACATATTAAACAAAACATACGTTGCTCATGATAACTGACACAAAAACAGTGCTAAAGAGGAGAATAATAAAATATAGCGAAACATACATATAAATCAATGCTTTTTTAAAACGAAGGCTGGTGAGATTGTTCCATGATTTACTGATATTATATCATTTGCGAAGAAACTTAAGTCTCTAAATTTAGAAGTAATAGAGTAATTACAAATAGTAATGACACTACTTAGCAATTTATTATCAAGTGCAAATGGACCCAGATTGTGCTGTGGCAATAATAAATTGAGCTATTCTTGAAGCAAAGCAAGATATCGGAACATTAGTTAATTTGATTATGTTCATGTATTCATATACCTAACGATCTGACTTATTAAACGACTAATTAAAAAAATAGAGAAATCGAGTAGTGTTCAATGTATTGTAGAATAAATCCTATCAAGGCAGTGAAAAGTGGCGACATGTATGAAGTCACTGGCCATTTCTGGAGACTTGACGAAATAAATATGTCAATAATGAAAGGAAAGTGAAAAATGTGGATGTTAGCCGTGGTTAAATAATTGACACAGCATTGCGATTGCCATATATATATAACATCAATATAGAAAATAGTTCCATCAACATAAAATAAATATACAATTTTTTACTATATTGTGTGTTTTACAAAGGATCATATAGACATGCAAATCATATTTGATGTTTCTCTAAATTATATTACACATAAATCATACACAATGACAAGATTAAAAACAAAACAAAATGAAATTACAAAGCAAATATATGGTGACAAAATTGGAAAAAAGTAGACTTAATTAAATCTTTAAGTCTGTTATTGTAGTTGAAATAGGCGAGTTTTAGCACTCTTGAATGAAATCAATGACTTTGTGTATGTAAGACTTATGGGCAATTCATTTCACGTAGCCCGGCCATAGTGAGCAAAGAAAAGTTTCCACTTTGACCACATTGTAATTATAACAATATGAATACGAGTGTCTGAAGAGGAACGTTGTATTCTATATGGTTCAGACATTAAGCAGGTATATTGTACTGAATCCAGGTAACCTAGTGAAAATAGTTTGTGTTTGATTCTGAATCGAATGAATTACTAGTGAAATTCTGGGTGCGGTGGTTTGTTTCATTCATCGTTCATCGTTCTTTAGGGATGATCCCCGCAGCCGTATGTGGAAACTTTTTCACGATTTTTGTAGTAGATAACGGGATGTACCAGATAGAAGTGAACTACAATAGTCCAATGTTGAAAGTACTAAGGGACACACAAGTGTTTTAGTGCATCAAAGCAATTAAACTTGCCAATGAAGTTTCGGATCTACAGCCTCATTACATGTCGGTATAACCAGAGCGCAATGTCGAGATTGATACCTGGATTTTCTACTCAATATGTAAATTTAATATTGACATTGATGATACTTATTACTTGCGGTAAAGGATGTGAATGAGACAATATTTATGTGGTGATCTGGATGGCTTAAGTTTTATCATCATGCATCTGCAGCTTGCTACATGTGATTTATGTCTTTATATCGGAAATGTACATACCTTGACATTTAATGGTATGAGCAACTTCAGTTGGGCAGCTACATTTGTATATTTGTGTGACATCAGGGTACAATTGGTGAGATACTGGATGTCAATCTATGATACTTGAGAACGGAACAAAACCAACAACCGAACCTTTTGCCAGGTAACAGGTCCTTACTCTAGTTTTCTCAGCTTTGTATTTCGTTTACCTTCTCCACTCTTATTTATTTAACTCCAATTGGCATATACAAATCGTCGTGTTTTTTAAACAGGGTATAGCCATGAAACTTCGAATAACAATCTCATTGGACAGTATTAAAATAGCACAACACAAGCTATCATATATATTAGACTGGGCTCTGATATCGCTAATGGTAACTTCGATCATTTCTGATTTATTCCAGAGAGATGCTTATGTAAGAGGTGCATTGGATTTAGTTATTTAAAGTATTTTGTTGTCCATTATGAATTGTCTATTTCACAGTGAATCCCATCACCAGTACAACGAAACCAAATCTGACTTGGCGAAAGAAGATTGATAAATATTAAGAGCATTATTTTACCGGTATTTTCGAACGTTTGAGATCTCTTTAATATCAATTCTGTCATCAGGTCCATACTTAGACAGACAAGGGACTAAAGTTCGAGGGTGTCTAATTGCTAAATACCTTTTCTCCTCTAAGATTCATATTTAATTATGTTACGACTGAAGACTACAACATGTATTAGAAAGGACGATAGAAGAACAATGTAAGCAGCATTCAAGGAATTATTTATGTCCCTACATCACAATGTGAAAGTTCAAAACACTTACAGTATTGTGAGCGAAATCTAGAAAAAACTTAAATGTCCTGTCATACCACCAACAGAATAGGACGTTCCGAGTGAAATCCAAAAGCCTTGACGAGTGGACGAGTGGTCTAAAGCGCTCACCGTTCCGGATCACTGCCATCTCACCTCTGTCTGCGTGGGTTCGAGTCCAAGGCTGGGCTAGCGTGGGCATGTGGGAAAGCCTAGTAGCTTCTCGTGGGTCGGTGGTTCTTCCCTGGGTTTTCCAGGGTTCTTCCTTCATCAGTTATACTGGCCGCCATGTATAGCCTATCTTGTGCTGAAAAATGGCGTTAAACCCTAGAACAACAACAACAACAACCAAAAGCCTTGGATGTCAAGATATACCATTTGTCTTGAATGTTATAATGCGCAAACTTACCATAGCTAATATTTCCTTAACCTGTGACGAAAGCACAGCAAAGCTCATTTGGACCGGACAAAAATGTCAGACTTTTATCAACAGATTCATTGTAGAATTTTACTAAGTATTTCAGGTGATATTTTCTTTTAGAGCTATAAATGAAGACATCATATACCTGACAATCACGTAGACCAGATGTGATCATGTTTATAAAAAATATATAGTAATTACGTACATCTGGAATTGCAATTGCAGAGATTTGCTAAGAATATACCAGATTCCATTTATATGGCTAAATTTTATATCATATTTCGCATTTGGAAATTAACCCTTGTTGAAGTTATTGATGACATTTCCATATTCAGTACACATGCGAAATGCATCCTCATGTTAGTCACAATAATACATCTGAACTCCAGTTCATTTTACTTTTCTAGTAACATTTTAAGTTCCAGTCTTACACA
Source organism: Sinohyriopsis cumingii (assembly GCA_028554795.2). Taxonomy (NCBI): domain Eukaryota; kingdom Metazoa; phylum Mollusca; class Bivalvia; order Unionida; family Unionidae; genus Sinohyriopsis; species Sinohyriopsis cumingii. The sequence continues at coordinate 85,355,738 of CM068832.1, forward strand.
TTCCTTCTTCAGGGGATTCATCCTTTAAAGATACTCTTTTGGAGGTGTATAATTTACAATATCATGGTCTTGATACTATTTTATTTATCCGTGCTCAAAGCATAGGAAACATGGTCCCATATTCACCTAAAAGCTGATTTTCGATCATTTTTGTTAATTGAATTTGATTAAAGGTTTCTAGTTCAGATTTTCAACATTTTTGTATACCGACGAGTATTAAACTCAGAGTGAGATTGCCTTTTAATGTTTAGATACTCACTGTGTGGGAGAGGTAAACTAAATTGATTTAATAAGCAAATGGGAAATGGACTATCTTTATCAAAATACATTTTAGCATATTTATCCTATGACTGCTACTTATATGATTTACATAATTTACTTTCTGCTCAATTGTACAAAGACCAGACATATTCTGTAAAGCTTGATAAAATGACCCTTTCATCAGCGTCATAGGCAGAATATTCAAGCTGTTTGAAGCCTAATTCGTGCATTGATGGTTCCTTACAAAACGTTTCCTTTAATTATCCGGATCGTTTTACGCATTCCATGAAATGTAAAAGAAGCTATCCATGCTTTTCTTATATTTTTGATTTTATTAGTTCTGAAATGAATTGTCTCTGGAAATCTTGTAGACGCACACATTATTGTTAACAAGTATTTGGTGACTAGCTTGGTCGTAGGTTATTATGTTAAATTCTTCGTTAAATGCAGTAATTCGTTGCTGATGAATCATATATTATTTGAGTTGGCTTCTTTTCAAATTCACAAATTTGATCAACCTTTTTGGAAATATCACTTTTAAATTTTGGCCAACATAAATTCAAGGTTTTGTTATATGCCTTTTTGACATATACATACATCTTTGGATCTTTGTACTAATACATGGTCTGATATGACAGTTACCATGCCTCTTCCTAAATGTCCTTGAAATATAGACACCATATACGACATCTGATAAAAGTTTAGTCAAACGTTCTCATGTCATAATATCTCTTGAAACACAGATTAATAAATCACTAACGAACTGCCTACCTACTCACCTAAAACAGAAGTTCATCTTCAAATATATATGTCTGTATATCTAAGTAATCCACAATATACATGCGTGCCTATGGTAATATATACATCTTTCAATACCTACCTACAATTTCGATTATAAATGTATGCATATTTGTTTAACAGGATGTGGCGTATTACCAGGATATACAGAATGGTGCATTTGTGACCATCCGATGTGTAAAAAAATCAAATGAACAGTGTGACAGAATCATCGTAAGTAGAAACTGAGATAAAAATGTACAGAAGCCTGCGGAATCCATTAGAAATCATGCTTTTGTTTTACTTGGTGATTTAGATTATGTTTACCCAAATAAAGGGTGTATCATTTTAATAGTCTTACAGTTGAACAATTTAATAAACCAGATTAGTAAGATACTCAGAAATTTGCACAGTTGAGATTGTTGACCTGCCAACTGGGGAACTATATTGTTCTACGGTGATCAGGTTCTCATTTACACAGAATAAGGTCCAAAGATGAAACTTGTGACTTAATTAAATAACATTGCGAATAAAGCTTTCTTTCCTTTAAGTGTAATTGCTCGATAGTATGATTGTTAATCATAAGACGTTACATACAAACAAACATGCATACATTTTTATCTTCTTTATGAAGGTTATGGGTCAGTAATAAAATACATACGTGTAATCGCTCTAATCTTGTTACGTTGGTTATCTCTACAACCAGAAACACTGGGTTGGTGACCAACATTTCAATAACGACTAGAAGAACATCCACAAAACATGACGGCAGGTAGAAGATTCTTAGCAAGAACAATAAACCAACGTATATAAAGAGATCAGTAGTGGAATGAAAATTACACCGTTAGAGAATTTTGAAAACATAGGAGAAACATAACTTGGCTTGGGTTATGCTGATATATTTGTTAATTAATAAAGTCCTGACTTTAGTATCAATACCGCCAAGATGTATCTCGCACAATCATAAACAATGTTATGTCAGCCAGGAACAAACTAACTAGCTCATGCTGTTCCGGTTCGTTCAAATTGGACGGGATTTCGAATTCATACCATCATTTTTGTCCATTAGGGACTACCATCTGAAATCTCTGATACAGAACATATGCAATATGATTTCACTCTTTGTGGGTGTGGTTGTGTTTTTGTTTCTGTATACCTCCTTCTCTGCCTCTTTCCTTGACTCTCTCTCTCTCTCTCTCTCTCTCTCTCTTTATATGGATATCACAATTTAGACGTTGGGATCAGTTTCTCACCAAGACATAATATTAGTTCATATATGTACCAGCATGCTTTTCACTTGCATTGTGGGAAACGTTTACAACATTCTGATGAGCAAGGTTATCTGCCAAACTACATCTTTGCTAAAAGGAAAAGTATGTTACCAACATTTGTGAGAGGTCTTCATGCCATTTCTAGATAGAGTCACAAGAACATATAACTTTCTTCGACAGACGCTGGGTCTTTCTGCCATACCAGGTTTATTATGGACCTATATATTCTGGTTGCTAACGATCCGTCCCTTTACACGACTTGCAACGCGCATAGGAAATATCAGTGACTAGATAACGATTCTGAAAAAAAAACACCGCAGACGGTTGCTGTTTCAAACTGTATTTTCTCACGAACCTGCAGATGAAATGTACAACTATATTTGTTTATCGTTGACATCTATAAAATAACCAAACAATGTTAAAATGTATGGTTGTCGTGGAGATGAATAAAACACTATTATATGCAACCTGGTGGATACAGCGTTCAGGGAAAGGTTCGAAATCATGATCTGCTTCGGCCCCACCACCTGATTCAAAAGTCGAAGAAACGGATACATGATTCATTCTTAATGTGACCCATAACAAAACTGCCCCGACTAACAAGCTGACACCCAAGTGTCCGCGTATGGGCCATCACTTAATATTATAACGCCGTAGCAGTAAACGTTTATGAGAAAACTTCGTGAGTTGAATTGAGAGTTGAGACTCAGTTAAAGATGGATTACAAGAAAATAGCATTATTGAAAATGAGAACCGTCAAAACGCCCAATATCTTAATGGGAACCGTTCCAACCATAACATTATAGTAAATATCCGCGAGATAGGTCATGTGTTGATTGTATCTGCTTTATACATGACGTCTTGTGCTGATACTCTCATGGTTGCATTACATGTGTCACCAGAAGGATCGTACGTCATTAAATAGGCCTATCTCATATGTGGCATTGGTCTCGATGTAGAGAGCTTGTCTGATCCTTAAACCCCTGGATTCCCAGACAGAGCACGATGGCATTGATATATATAAGGATTGCCTGATTGAAAATGTTGCAGCTGGAACGCAAAGAGAACATATTGACTGAGATCTAACACCTAATTGCGTTGAGGAGATGTATGACAGCGAGATGGCAATGACCAACGCGATCTGTCACTTGAAGCTTAATACAAAGATGAACGTCTCTCTGGGCGTCACGCAAGAGAACCTAGACTCCGATACCGTAAGACGCTTCTTGCCCATCGACAACAGCATCACTAAGTTTGTTACAGACCTGAAAGAAGAATCACTGTTTAGAGCCTCCTTGTCACATCCCGCCATTCACGTTTATTACAAGAAAGGTGCTGTAACACTATTCTCGCCCTGGTCAAATACCATCGACATACTTTACTTCGGAAGCAATCTATGTACGGATAAGGTACCGTATTTATTACCGACTACAGTATCATTTCAAGCACTATTATAGATCTGAAGAAGACTGTACAAGTGACTAAGGACAAACACCGAGCTAGAGTGATGGATTGCAACGGAATATAGAATTTCGCGAGAGATTCCTAAAGCAGATGTATCTCTTCATTGATATAGTCATGGAATGAAAGGTAGTTTGTATCTGCCCCAGGCCTGAAATCGATACCTGATGCTCAACCTACCATAATTTAGGCCGGACCGAAAACGTTATGGATGTAATCTATATTTCTGGTCGACGTGCCAGACTCGAATGAATGAATCATAGCATTATTAGAGTTTGTCTTCCTAATATATATTGCCACTTGATGATGGCTAAGTTTTATTAATAGTGAAACATCCTGATCTCTAACACTTGTACTTGGAAGATGCAGTAGGTACGATGATAGTTTTTGAATATACTCATCAACGACCAAGTCTTCTGAATCCATCTGCCCAGATAAATAATGTCGGTAGGGAAAGTGCATCCGCTAGGGTAATGTATTGAAGACGACATGAAAAAAGCGCAGGTAGAATACCAACACCAACGGCACTATAACTAGTTAAACAGATCTGCCAGATCGTGAAGGAATACACAGGTTTTAGCTGATTCTACGCCACAGGATGTAAACATTTTCACTCGACTGTGGCGAGAGTTGGACCAGGGTCAATGCTTCCTGACTTTTATAAACATTTTTGGAAGCAGAAGAGATATGGTTTGGTTTCATATCACCCATGAGATAAAATTGTGTACAATTATAGATAACCTGATATCAATTATGCTACACAAAATTACATCTCATAGGGCTACCCTCAAAGATACACGTGTTAGAATGACTAAGTCTATTGCGTAGCCCATTGTTCTATGTTGGGGTATTTTCTTTAAACTAATTTACCATCAAAATCCGGCCATGGGTAGTCTCGGTATCATTTATGGTCGTAAAGGTTAGTTGCAAAATTAATACATTCTCGGTAGGAGGCTTGTGTGGGAAATAGTCCGGACACTTCGTATTGTGTGCCTTCGCATATCTATGTCTGTTAATAGCCACAACTATGAACCTATAGTGTTAACACATGCTTCACTACTATGTAGTGAGGACGGTCTATTCCATATATTTTAATTGAAGTAACAGCAAAGGCCTCATTGACGTCAGCCAAAATGAGCAGATCCATTTATGAGGTGGTCATCAGTCAACTTCGATAGGTCAGGAAATGGTAGCTATCTATAAACACTGAAGATATATAGATAGATGGATAGATAGATAGATGAATATTGATCATGTTACAATAGTTCAAGAATCATAAGGAAAGATATAACACATTCACCTGCACCGGATCCAGGTAAGTACATTATGCAACTGTCAAAGGCAGAAACAAATGTAAACATCTCAAAGCCATGGATACGAACATCAAGTGGAAATATTACACAAGACATATCACGATTCCAAGAAAACACATGAAACCACCAATGCTAGCAATACGAAGCATACTACAGAGCCGTCAGTGCTAGCAAGAAAGGAACGCATTACACAAATACAAAAACCGGCTGTTGAAAAGACCATATAATCAGTTGATGTAACGTTATTTCAACCATTATTTATTCTGGGGTTTATATGTCTGACGAAGTGACTACTTCTTGTGAATAGCATAAGCTATTTTTTCTAAATATGTTTGAAATAACACGATTAACTGATGCATTATGTTGTGAGCAAACATTATTCGCTTTATTTGGTTATTATTTTAATCTAATAGACTCCTAGGTATCATCTGTTATACAAAATACTCACTGGATAGATAGTTTTCTGACTCTTGGTAGGCAAAGACAACAATAAGGTATCAGAAAGGTAAGTGAGATGGTTGTGAAAAGTATATCACATATTCAAATGACCAAAATCAATCATAATTTATCGTTGTTATTACCGATTTATTACACTTGTTATGTTCGACATTTTCATTTGAAGAGAACGATATCATGCATATGCCGTCAAAGCTGTTTAGATTTGCAAATGAACTATTATCAGTGAATTGTATTATTCTTATTATGCCATATATATATATATATATATATATATATATATATATATATATATATATATATATATATATATATATGTATATGCTTCTACTCAGTCACATTCGTTGATGTTAGGCCACAACCTTCACAGTCAAGGCAGATATATATATGCTCATAACATACATTGCCTGCTTAACTTGTAGATGGATTAGATATCAAAGTAGTATAGACAAAAATAATCAAATTGATCAACACGTTATCACTAGTGTATTTTATTTTAAAAAATAGTTTGTCACCCATTTCATATGGTTGTTCTTGTTATTCAATTTCATGAATGTTGACATATCGAAATTATGTAATTGGGGTTCTTATTTCCTGAACGGGTCATATAACATCCAATAATGTTTACAATAAACGGAGAATTGATTCATGAATTTAGTAGTAACAGGACAAATCTGACATGACTGCCCATTTTGACAATATTCAAATACACATATGTTCTAGAACGGAAACGTGCGAATAGGAGACAGAGATTACGAAATTAAACCAGCGGAAACTGAAGTCGAATCAAGAACCTTGTTAGAAGATCCAGGTATTCTTGGTCAACAATATGTTCTACAGGACCAGACACATACCCAAAGAGAATGCTCAGTCAAAAGGAAAGGTATGAAATAGTATATGTTACTGTATCATATAACATGCGCAAAACAGTCTTTGCATCTCAATTTCAGTTCAAGAAGTCAGAAATGTTTCATTTATTTCCTGAACTCATCTAATGTAGTTGTCTAATCCTTGTCATCTTTTTCTGTTGTTGTGATAGAATTATTAGGGCGGACGAAGTTACCGATAGCTGTCTATATTTAACCACTTCCTTCTTGACGGAGCATAGTTTAAGGCATTATTTTATTTCGGGAGTGTGTTTGCCAGTTGACTACAATGACAACGTGCAAGAAACATTGAATTAAAACGATGTCATGATCTTTGTAGTTGATAAAGAAATATATATCCTACAGATGCAGCTCAAGAGAATGAGAATATCATGGCACGTACACGTATGACCCTTCTCCGACGTTTCCAAGAACAGCATAAACAAAACAAAATATCTGCCTCAGTCATGACGTTATCTTCCCGAAATGTATCAACTTTACATAACAGAGAGGGAACAGGTGAGAAACGCCATATCAAATAATTTGAATATATGGTGATTGTTAGATAAATCACGATGAGAATGATAAATTGACTTGTATTTTAGGTTACTTCATTTGTATGGGAAAATATGAACGAGTTTCGGAATGAATGCTGCACGAACTTGTGAGTGCAGTATATCCTTCCGACAAAACGAGTTCATATTTTCCCATACAAATGCAGTAACCTTTTTATTATACGCTCATTTTGTTTATTCTACCTAAGGTTTAATTATATAAACAAAATACACTACAAGAAACAACGTAAATGAATGAATGCCGTATTCCAAACTAAATATACAAGCGCAGATTTGACATTACAAAATTACATCATTATTAATGCGCACATAGCTCCGCCCAGATAAATTTGAACTTAGTCGCGCGGTCGACATAACTTTCGAAAGAAAATGGAGTGTCTAGTTAAAATTGAAATTTGCAGTCATATTGTGAATGAATGCGCATTGCAACGACTTTTCCATTTGATCTGGAGTGAATATATTTTGGTATTTTGTTTCGATTCGACGAAAGTTTGTGGTTTTGGACTGGATTCATCTGTGCAAATTATACATGAAATACATCGGATTGAAGTGGCTCGGGAGAAGCTTGTTTACGTCTGCAAATGTGTTTCTGTTTCTGTCATTGAATGTTTAAAATCATAACGTGGAAAAAATATGAAGTCTTTCAATTGCAATTTCCAAAAAGACGCTATGAAATTTAATGTGTATTTTATTTTGAGTGCAGTAAGACCGCTCCGGTGGCCTAGTGGTTAGAGCGTCCGCCTCGGATGCGGGAGGTCGTGGGTTCGATCCCCGGCCAAGTCATACCAAAGACTTACAAAAACGGTACTAACAGCTGCCTCGCTTGGCGCTCAGCATTAAGAGGTTAGTGTTAGGACTGGTCGGCCCGGTGTCAGGATAATGTGACTGGGTGGGACATCATTCTATATGTCTGCGGCATGATGCCCCAGTGCTAGAAATCACTATAAACTGCCACATTGCAGACATCGTAGCGATATGACTGAAAAATTGTTAAAGCTACGTTAAAAATCCAAATCACAACCACAGCTTGAGTGCAGTAAGGAGGATGCAATTGCACTTATCATCGAAATTACAGCACTCCTTCGAAATGTGTAATCCAGATTGAAAACCTATGACATGGCTCATGTAATTTGGATTTGCAGAATTAAGAAAAAACAGTTTGAGGAAATTCATGATGTAAAACTGTAAGTATATTTTATTTTGCCATTCTTATCACCAGCTAAAGAAAGCCGTCCTTGTTATTTGTAAGGACCTAATCCGTCATTTATATAAGGTCTCTAGCATAAATCCGTAACATTGTATCAACGCAAAATGTCCAGACAGCTGGTTTTTTTTTTGCAGTCCACGAAACATATTTTAGTTCATTTAGAAACAAATTTAAACAACCACAACGTAAAGAGAATCTTACGCGAGTGTACATGATTTGTTTAGAAATCAAAAGTACTGGCGTCTGAGTCCATTGTTTATTTACAAAAGAAAGCAGTTCCTTTATCCATGTGAATGCTATATGTGTATTGTCGCGCGCGTTCAGTATCGGGGAATATTGAACGATTCTGACAATGTAAAGTTAACGGGGAAAAAAATGAGCATATAATAATATGGTATATGTATTTAATCAGTATTACATATCGTCTACGAATATAACTTAGCATGGATGAGTACTATATTTTTCATGAAACTTATTCTGAAGACAGTTATGTCAAGCTAGGTCAACTTAAATATAAAAATTATGCATATTTATGTTTATCATTAAAGGCTGCACTTTATTACGTTTATGTTTTCTCACTGCAAATTATATACACGCAGAGAAAACACGGGAGTTACCAGAAGTCTATTACGTCAAGGTCGCTGTACTAATAGATTCAGGATTATGGGACTTGTAAGTGATCTTTTTGCATGAAACTACCCCTAAAATATATCCATATCTCTTTCTATCACTCTGTGTGTATACACACACAAACAAACACACGCATGCATATATATATATATATATATATATATATATATATATATATATATATATATATATATAGAGAGAGAGAGAGAGAGAGAGAGAGAGAGAGAGAGAGGGAGATAAAATATTTACGTCTTGATATATATATATATATATATATATATATATAATTCTAAATATCTACACACCCACGTTTGTCTATGAACCTACCTGCGATCCTATTTAACACTTCCAGCCTAAATTGAACTTCACACACACACACACACATATACACACACACACACACACACACATATATATATATATATATATATATATATATATATATATATATATATATATATATATATATATATCGTCATTATTTGATAGCTAAGTAAAATTACAAGTGTTACTTTCTTCTGAAAACTGTGATTATTTCCCAAACTTTCTTGCACTGTATACGTCTTTTTGTCATATTCAAAAAATTGACATGAAACAAACACAGCTTCATATAGATAAAATATATATTTCAACTTTAATTACAGTTATTATTCCACGGTACACTCGTTTACTCACTTGACAAGAAGTCGGAATGCAAAAGAAAAGATAAAACAATTGTATTCACACATTATGAACGGCGTAAGTAATGACTTTATAACACATTAATATTCATTTAGTTTTCATGCATATATTTTTTGATAAACCAAAATGATGATTTTGAATGGACCTATGTGTGACCAAGCAGGGCATAATAAACCTTTTAAAAAATTGTTGTAAATATGTGATGTTTACAGATAGATAATTACTACGCAGCTTCCCCAAGCGGGGCCATCTATACATGGGTGCAGTCCATTTTTTCTCAAGCCATCTCTGTAAATACGTCGGAAGGCATAACGAACAGGAACATGTTTGTAAATTCTAAGCACATGTTCATTTAATTGGTGGCCTCTATGACACGAACACTATTTTGATATTAATTTTGTCTGGTGTATACAGATTTCATCTTTGTTGATACAAAACACATGTTTTTAATGCCAAAAGCAAGTTACACTTTTATAGTCTCTAAGGTGAATTTTAAGGAAACAATTTTAAATTAGTTTTATGTTCAAATTGTAAATTATATCTAAGACTTTATTTTTGTTTTGTCACAGGTAAATATGCTCTACAAAGGAATAGAAGATACAAGTATTCGTATAACCGTTATCCTAAGTGAATTTATAATTTTCAAGGTAAAATATTTTGTAAACTCGGGATTCCTGCCCGTCCTTGAGTGCTTTTGCTAGAATGCATGTTTTATCCGCAAACACGTCAGTTGATCTAAATCATATATTGCAACATATTTTGTTACTATAAATGCCTGCAAAGGTTCGCTGCTATTGATATCCTCCCATGTCTGCGTCAGTGCCAGTTTAATAAAGAGAATATCTTCAGCTCATCAACAGATTTCGATATGGCGTTGATACTTAAATAGAAAATCACGAGAAATTAGGTTCAAAATGCAACGCAGTATTCATTTTTACCCATACCGATTATGATAAATCTTTAAATATGAAAACAATTATATTATATTCTTATGTTTTGTCACATTGAAATTAAATATTTTATATTATTCTAAAGAGAAACGGCAACAAAAGCCTTGATTAATTGGCATAAGATTACTAGACAAGATACATTTTCGGACTTTTAGTCACGAAAACGTTTCGATTTATGATAGCACCAACATGGTAACTTTGTTAAAATATAAAACTAGTTTTATATCAGACGTGTAGCTGCCTTTACTTAATGTTGTATGCAGAACATTATGAAACTGGCATGTTTACAGACATTAATGGATAGATGGAGGTGAGCAAAATATCATAAAACAAATCACATTACGGTCATATTCAGATACAAAGTTGGACTGGATGAACGAATGCTTAAAGCATGGCAAATAATACGATTGTCTTGGTTTCACTGAATCACAGACACTATCATATGCTTTATATGCATTGATTATCAGCGCGATTACAAGCCAATTCACACCACTATATCAATTTAACATTATTTTCCCTATTTGTGCTTGCATGTTGCGTGTAGACGAAAGGTGAATTTCCACTCCATGAATCTAGAGTGGCGTCAATTAATGGGACAGATTACGTAAATGACGAGGCCTATCTTAATGATTTAGGAGAGTGGGACAAAAACACAGCTGCGAGACATCGGATATTTTTCAGCCACGGGATGCTCTTTACGAGGTAAGTAGATGTCCATCGTGTACATAACTAACATAGTGGATATATTAACAACTTCCAACCAAAATACGTGGTGTATGGGATTCAAGCGATTGGATTATTGGTCAGCAAGTATGCATTTTACTTGTTTGCTCAGTAAATATTAATATCTTAGAGAATCGTCATAGCTCCCAAATACAACTGTAAATTTTGTCTCTAGATATGAATGTATAAGTTGAAAAAGGTATGCAAGAAAATCACAGTGACTTCGTATCGTATTGTTTCTGAAGAGATTGAGTAAGAAACTTTTTTAAGGTATAACAGACATGCGATGCACATCGTTTATAATGTACAGGAAGTGAAATTGTTCTTTACAAAGAATATTGTAATAATTCTTTCTATATTTATCTGCATCGTGAATTACATAGGTTAAACCATGAATACGGTCACGAATGGATATGTAGGTTTTATCGTATATAACAGACTCTTTAACATTTCCAAATCATACAGTCGCTCTCTTTTATTATGTTTTCACTAATACTGATGAATCATGTTGAAGCCTTCTGGGATTTTTCTCTCATTTATCTCAGCAGAATATCAACGATAGCCATTCCCATAAATTATATCATTAAATATGGACCAATATGCGATTTTAAAATATTGCTGTCCATGATGGCGAAGTGTGTCAAGATACAAATTTAGTAAGATTGATAGCAATATTCAAATGATGGATTATTATTATCATTATTATTATTATTATTATTATTATTAATTGTATTCAATTATTATATTTGTATAGGTTAAATTTAATTAAAAAAGGAAAATTACGTATTTATTTTAAAAAAATATTTATACCGATTACGTAAGGCAAACTATCACGATTTAATTCCAATTAGGCTGTAAATGTGCTTTTAGTGAAGTCATTTTATCTAAAAAAAATCTGTCAGTACGCTAAGATTTAGACGTTTTCATAATTTGTCTTTTTTGTCAATGGAATAAACAGGATCTGAGTCAGAGCTTGTGGGAGAAATGTTGAATTTATGATACGTCTATTGCATTCAGTAATACACGAAGACAAACAAATGCATTACCAATATGTTACCCAGTCCAAACCTAAAGATAACCACAACCCGACCGAATCTGTAAATGACTCATCCACCAGCTATCGATGCATATTGTTCTTTTATCGAAAATCAAAACTGGAACAAGTTAATAAAGTTTCATATTAGCTCTTAAACTGTATGTCAATATATATCCAAACTACACACACACACACACACACACACACACACACACACACACACACATATATATATATATATATATATATATATATATATATATATATATATATATATATATATATATATATATATAATGTATGTCTGCTTTGTTGTAAGCATAGAGCACGGGCGAACTTTCAATTAAATAACATAATATAATAGATTGACATTGGTGCTCGTAATACTTTTATAAGCATTTTGTATTATTCACCCGCGGTTCGAATCCGCGACCAACCTCTTCTAAGGCGGAAGCTCCAAACACTAGGACACCGGGGTAGGTCTCAAAATATAAATAAATACACTGATTAAAATATATACCTTCCTAAATAAGTTTACTGTAACATTCTTGCAACGTGCCTCGGGGGTATCTGATTTCACTTTCTCGAACACATCAACATCTCGTTACTTATTGTGCACTATGACACCCATAACACTATACTAGTTATGTTATAAAGAAGAATATACTTTCTTTATATCAATGCTATACATTCCTATATTGAATTGAAGAATCACAATAAGAAAAACAAATCGTAGTTAAAACAAAATATAGGAACGAAAAGTGTATGTCCTTCACCAGAAGAAGAAAAAGATGTATTGAAAGACAAAACAATGAAACAAACATTAGTTAATTTCATGCAATACTTAAATGTTGCTTCAATTGTACTTATTGTGTTGGATGTAACATTTTAAATGGACATTAATGGGTTCGGAAGGTAGAGGGTCTAATTGAATCTATGAATTATATATATATATATATATATATATATATATATATATATATATATATATATATATATATATATATATATATATCTGTATGTATGTAGGCGTGCATGTCTGAGAGAGAGAGAGAGAGAGAGAGAGAGAGAGAGAGAGAGAGAGAGAGATCACACCTATTCGGTACAGTTTTCATAAAGTATGTGCAGTTTCCTATGTGTTATTACCACATGTTACAATATTACTTTATGTGATTCTGATTGGTCTAAATAAGGCCTTACGTCTCTACTGGTTTGCTGCTACCACGGGAACAAATTTTTAACCCCGCCTTCTGGAATTATTTGTTGTTTTTAAAGAACACTTAAGGCTTCCATTTGTTGTATTCTACTCGCGAAAGGGAATTTTGGGAAAATGTTCTCGTCTGTTTCAATATGACCAGTTTACCTTTACAGGCGTTTGATATCTCGAGTAAAACATATAACATGAAACTTGGCTAAAACCCTCAAGACAAGAACAATAATAATAAGTAAACATACTGGTATTGTTCAGTTGATAGCGGGATGGGGTGGAAGGGCAATATATCTGTAGCACGGAATCTACCCTTTGTTCACGGAAAAATGTTGAAGTTAACCGGTCCCCCAATTAACATAACTTTAGCCAACCATAGCATATATATACTCGTTAAATGCAAGTCCGACTGAATAAAAAGACTTGCTTACGTTTCTCTTACAGTTTAATGCTCCAAAATTAAAATTTGGATGGACGTTTATTTATTGATTTAGAATTAGAATTAGCAAAATTGTATAACCTACAATTTCAGCTTTGTTTGGGAATAATTTTACCCACAACAAAATGAAAGGTAAATCGTCTGTCAGAATTTACGGGATCGTTTATTCTTTTTTTCTATCCAAATAATTTCTACTGCAAAATAACTGTGATAGAAATCTCAAATGGATAATTATTTATTAGTAAATGCTTGATACTCCTTAAATAATATTTATGTCCAAGGTAACATGTTTGGCACACCGGGAAGCAAACGAACAATAACTAACACAAAATGGAAACTACAATTGGGGTATCCTTTGAAATATATACTTTTGTTTTCTATGTCTTACATGTGTAGTTCTAACATAACGTTTTTCGTATAAAATATTTTCCAATCATGACAATTTTTATTAAATATACTTCATGTAAATTTCTTATTTTCAATGTGCCAAAATGTATTTAATACATTTTGCTTAAATATCTCGTCAGCAATATCATTCCAAGAATGTAAATGAAGAATGCATATTTTGCTGTAAAAGAACATGTTGTAAATGTACATGTTATTTGTTTATTTTAGGTACAAATTGTATAATGATGGCGTTATATCTGCTGGTAAGAGCTCTCTCTCACTCTCTCGCACTCTCTTGTTCTCTGATAGCACGAAATGGGTAATAAAAGTTAGTAATATGCCTAATAAATCGATTTCCCACTCATGTCTCCCCTACATCTTGTTTGATAGTGAACCTTTAAAAAGTCATTAAAAGTACATTGAGTCTAAGTGTTGAAATTCAATTGTCTACTACCACCGTGATCGTTTATGTCTTAATATTTATAGGCTAGGCGGTACATGCGTCAGTAAATTCGATTACGCAGATGTGGCTTCATATGTTATATTAGAAGATCATTTGATTGCATGTATCGGAATTTAGAGTTTACAACGGGACAGTCTTCACTCTATTCGTATTTTCCGAATCTTTAATTCTAATATATATATATATATATATATATATATATATATATATATATATATATATATATATATATATATATATATATATACCCCACTAGTTCATGCCCTAATATTTCTGGCTTCTAGCTGGCTAATTTAGTTTATTAGAAGTGCATCGTGCAGAAACAATAGTATGTATCGACGTTGTATCTCATAGGATCAATGCGTGGGAATATTTCTAATTAGCTTTCTCAGTCTACACCATTCACGATTCAGAAAAGATAACCATATCCATAAACTTTTCAGCTGAGAATCCTGTAAATATACTACGCGTTTACAAAACACGTAATTCACTTTAAGTTGCGTGCCGTTCCATTGATACCAAACAAACAAATTTTTATTAATTAATCACTGATTATTGTTTGTGTAACCAATATATCATTCCGGTTCATATCAGAGTATTTGGGAAGCCATGCACTTTGGATTGTAATTATACAATCTAGTATTGTTCTTGCTTCATTATAGGTTTGACCGATCAAGGGGAGGTATGTACTGTTGGTAAAAGAATGTCGATAGTCGAAAGACGTGGCTATGTTTGGAATGTTGAAGCAGCAGCACATGAACTCGGACACAGGTAAGTCAATTCATGAAGCCCGTTTTTTTCTCCCGCATTCTTCCCACTCGCTTAGTGCTTCTTGTGTCCTGCGCTGGATTGCTCATTTTTAAAATAGCAATAATCATCGGTCTTTAATCCAAGGCCTGTGATTTCTTCTGAGATTTGTTTTCATATGTTCAATTACCTGATTACTGTTTCATCCTGGTAGTCCTTTTTCTATCAACTTAAAAGGCATTAAGTAAGACAATGATCTGGCATATTTGAAAGTAAGGAAAACTGCGACCAGCTATTTTGCATCTTTTTCAGTTCTAAATACTACCCACGGGTGTTCGCATACCACTGTTTAGCTTTTTGGTGTCATAATATTGACTTATCTATTGAAAGTGTGTATTCACTGAGGAAAAGGTTTAAGTTTAAGTTTTAATATTACATCAATCAAAAACGAATATACATTTTCATGATGGTTTATATTCATACGCCTTTATATGTCTCTTATTTCCAGTCTTGGAGCAAGTCACGACGGTGAAGGGCAAGCCATAGATTGTAAAGCAGAGGATATGTTTATTATGCGTCCCATATCTTATGCCTATGGTCCAGAAACGCCATACTCAAAGAACCGCTGGTTATTCTCCAAGTGCTCTGTAAAGTCGTTCAAGGTTACACTAAAGAAAAAGTATGTGCAATGTTTATCCATTCATAATATATTATAAAACTGCATTTGTTTCAGACTACCTTGTATACGAGTCATTGGCTTGACAATAGTTTGTTATGAGGAACAATATTAAACATCTAATTTGATATTTGTTTTGGAGGTTGCCAAGTCTGAAAGCATGCAAAGTTTAGATCGTCTCCCCGTATTCAGTTTCCGGCGTATCTTTCAGCTGCATTTGTGCTGTGACTTTGAAGATAAATGCATTGTGTAAATATGAGTATGGAATGTAATGATAAGAGTGCCTCGGCTAATAAAGAGCCTTTTTCTGTATGTATCAACAATATTTTCATTTAATTAGTAACCATGGTTTGAGACATTGTATATGGTTGAGTATCTTTTGGAGAAACTATTTTCTTGTCTTTGAAAGCATGCAATACTCGAGATATTATATGTTTTACACGGGTGCCACTGTATTACAGACACGTGTAAATAGCTCATCTATACCGTGTCCTCGTCTCCTCAGTACAGATAATACATTCTTAACAACTCACTTAAGAAACGTTCTATAAAATGCAGATTCAAGTTAACTGTCCCTTTGGAGACTATACACCTTTGCTGAAGATCTGTTTTTATGCCGTCATGCAGGCTGTCGATATTCGATTTACTGAAAGGCAGATAGTAGAATCTCATTAGAGGTAGACTTTACCACATCATTCTCGGCATCATCGGGGTGCACACAGATTAAACTATGAGATTGTTTAATACTCTAAGGCATAGTAAATTCATGTTTTCTGTTGTTGCTGCTGTTTCTGCCTGAAGAGAAGGCGCTCTTTTCGCAAAGATGAAAAGGACCCGTAAACGATAGATGGAGAGAGAGTTTTGCTGTTGGGAAATGAAATTTAATACGAGAAGATTGGTGGTACTGGTGCATCATATTTCGGTACCTCTTATCGAGTACTTTGCCAAATTACTGTTGCTGAATTCTTTATGTTTCAACCAAAAACCGTGAAGAACATATCCAATACCACGTCTAAATTAAATACTATACGCTCATACATGCCATTTTTGTAGGCTCGAATGTTTAATAGCTGCTCCAGTTCCACAGTCCATGACATATATATATACAAATTACATTTTTTTGGATCACGTAATCTGCAGTGTAAGAATCAGGGCTAGGCTGATATCACTTCGAAAGGACTGTCATGTATTGATTAAGAGTTCGCTGATGGGGAATGCTTTGTTTTTCAAGTAATGCATTCTGTTCGACTCCTCTCCTTTCAAGCCTTCCCATTTATATATAAACTGAGCTCGGGTATGCACCACTACTCTCGTACGAAACATAAATATCATCAATTTTGGTAAAGAGCCTTTGAATTGTATATTTGGCTAGTGAAGCAAATCTGAACATATATTCATCTTCGATATAGGGTTTATAAAACGTTATATTTAGCAACGTGTTGACTATTGTAATGTAATACCTCTATTTCAAACATGACATAACTTTTAAGACTCTAACCAAGGCTTCCAGTTTAATTCTAGATTATTGGATTGACAACTTCCAAGATGTAATGACTAATAAAAAGATATTAACAGTGTTTGAAAGAATATTTCTTACAAAGGCCAACTTGACGTCAACAGTATGCATAAAAGCCATCCATTTCTATCTAGGCGATATCTTACACGAAAGTGATGCTGATTGTACGTCAAATTTAAGGACCGTTCGAAGTAAACATTACATTATACCAATGTCAAAAAAGTAATAGTTTAGAAACCGTTTTCAATATACTGGTCCACTGGTATGGAACAACATTTCCAGTGAGATAAGACAGGCTCCCAGTGTTTCTTATTTTCTTGATCAATGTTCCAATACATGGAATGTTATGACAATCGAACACTTCTTGTGCTGCAAATACCGCCTGCTGTTCTGTACTTTTGCACAATTTAATTTTCAATACATGCTTGTATTTAATATTTTATACATGTGCATTTGTTCAGAGATTCCTATGCATATGTTCCAGGCTTGATAATTTGAGTTTTATAATCATTTAATTATTTAACGTCAAGGAAACGTTTACACATCTTCTCGTATAAACTGTATATATTGTACATAACAGCTAGAGGGCCTCAAGGCAGATTAGTTCAGTAATTAAATGAGTTACCTTCTCTAAAGAAAGTTTGTATTATTATTATTAGTAGTAGTGTTATTATTCTTATTATTATTTCATTATTATTATTTTCATCATTATTATTATTATTATTATTATTATTAGTAGTAGTAGTAGTAGCAGTAGTAGTAGTAGAAGTAGCAGTAGTTGTAGTAGTAGTAGTATTATTAGTAGTAGTAGCAGTAGTAGTAGTAGTAGTAGTAGTAGTATAATTAATATGTTTAACACTTCGTTTCAATTCTTGTAAGATGCATTTTCAGTTTCCAAATAATCAATCAAACGAGATCATTTCGTTCGGAGTATTTACTTCCGTAGAGCACATATGATCCTGCGAAGGCACGATTAATTGTAACTTTGTCAACGAACGTGGTTGTGCGCCTATATATTACAAGCCACGCTGATGTGCACAGTACTTTCGCATATGTCAATTTAATATATTTAGGAAACATTCTAAGATATTGGCTTTTGTTTCAGGAGTTTAAATGTAGACATCTAACTATCAGTCAAAGACGATTGTAAACCTCGTTCTAATTCTGAACGTATTTAAGATTTCAAAGACACCACAAAGATCGCTTTGATTATACACCAAAGGCATACCAAAAGTGCATGTCATATCGGTTTATGAAGATAAGATGGACACATCTGCTGGATCAGCTTGCAATAAATTGTCGATTCCTAAGTTCGTTTTGACATCTTGGAAATTGTGACTAAATGAGATTGTGTAATATATACATCTATTGTGCATGACACCAATCGTCGCCCCAGTAGTACATCTTGAAGTTGTAGACTGAATATTTGCATTTGGTTTCATGATACTTGCGTATCTGAGTTGCTCCATAGCCAGCGCTGATAGACTGGATTGCACTAAATTCTGTCCAAATGTGTATCGTAATTTTGTATGTTAAAAGATTCACTCAATGTTTTTTGAACTTAGTACAATCATTTCGAGTGTGATGACTGACGTGTTTGAGGAGCCGGACTTGTAATGAGATAGAGTTCAACTGATTTTGTTAAAATTTTTTCTGTTTATCTTTACTTTTCTCACGTCTGAATTCCATCCATTATTTCGTTTAGTTTCTCCTGGAGGCAGCCTCGATCTCATCAATTTGAAGTTGGTTTCATTTAGTTTCAAATCGGTATTGTTATTAGGATTGCCACACCTGTTAAATACAGTTCTTTGTTGAGCAGACGTAGTTTGAATTTCGTGTCATATTTCCAGTTTCATACCCGTTGGTCCTTATGGACCTGTTAAATATTGTTTTTCTTTTAATCACGTTCTTGAAATATGCCAGTGTCAAGTTTAAAGTTTAACAGCCTAGTGGAAAATGTTTTTGGTAGAAGGTTTGAAGACGCTGTAATAGTTGTCAGTTTGTTGCAATTGCTTACTTTATTACGAATCTGGATGAACCATGACCGATTGTAACTCTTGTTGAAAGCGTGAGGTTTATGTGATCTTTGGATCGGGAGGTAAGTGGAGTATCTGGCACTGTTTCCAACGGTGGAGTTCCATCCATCGTTTGTAAGTAACTCAACTGTATTTGTGACCTTATATAAAACCCATGTAAAGACGTGTCATGTCATTATAGAAAACACCGTTCATTTAATAGTAATTTTCCAGACGTCGTCATATAGAAAATACAGAGACTGATCCCACAATTCAGCGGTGACGTTTATCAGCGAGTACATCAGTAAAGGGAAACTTCCTTTTTGTTGGGTTAGCTCTCTTTTCTTTGCAATATTCTTTGAAGCCATTTGCAACAGAGGTGTCCATGTCCTTGTAATGGATCTTTCCCTGTTTTGGTCAATGAATTAGTTTTCTTTAATGAGTTTCATGGAGGCAGACCATATCGATCATCTTCGTGTTTCGGACGATCTCTGTTGTTGTCAATGCAATACATTTTTTAAGTATCGACAAGATATTTCAGTGTTTACCTAAATTATGAGCGAGCCATTTTTCCTTAATTAGGATTCATCATTAGACTTAGACTGTTATGTGTGAAGTATTATATGACTATGGCTTGATTAGAGGAACTGTAGTGACTACCGTTTAGCGTTTCTTTTGTAGTTGTAGTCTACACTCGTTGTCGGTACGTCTATATACCTTAACCTTGGCCACAGCTAAACGACGATACCTTTTCGTCAAACCATTATTGTATAGACAAACCCATTCTTCCTGTTCTTTTGTTGCTTTTCTTCTTCGTGGCGCCGTTTTGAATGCGACATATTCAGAGAAAAGAGAAAACGATGATGACGATTAAAAATCATAAGGTGGTCTGACTAATAACATCGCATTAGTCACTATTCAAGGAGAAGCAAACGGGAAATTAGCAGCATACATCTTTGTAGTCAGCATGTTGAGGTTTCTGTGAATAGGTGCGTGTTCTAACTGCAGCATATCTATTACTTCATAGAAAGGGGTTTATATCAAGAAGTATTCTTGATAGAGGTGTATTAGTTACATGTACAATTATTTGAGTTCACTTAGTTGTCTTTTATTGGACTTGTGTTTGGGGTTTTCCTTTCAATTTTATAACATTTGTAGGTTTTTAAAATGCTTCGAACAGAAAAACAAACCTCCTTCCACCTGGTTTCAAAATAATATGTTTCTTCCTTTGAGTATCGATTCGTAACGCGGCTAAATATCAAAGCTGCTCTAAGTTGTATTTGTTGAAGTATCGGAATAATTGTTCGTAGTAAAATAGGGTTCTGTCCATGTATATCATCTCAGGATTTAATAATCAGCTCCAACAAATTCAACCACACTTGTGCATTCATTTTATATGATTGCAGTTTGGATGATTATATGGGATGAAAAGGAAGCCAAGTTGATTGCTAGGAGTAAAGGCAGGGGTGAATCGTGGTGTTAACAGTTTTGTATACAGAAGAAGGTGACGAATACATTATTTACCTCCTTGTTGACATCATTCCTGTAACGAATTCGAATGAACGTTCATATAATTTAGTGTTATAGGTTTTGCATCGATGTTTGTGGACAGTTAGTGACATTGTCATACGCATAGTTTAGCCTCGGTGGCCGTTTTTGATGATTTAACACATAGACATATATTTGTGTCCGACAATTGTAAACAACACAGCATAACAAACATCAAAAACTGGTGAATTTTTATATGCTTTCATACATTATTAGTGAGGAAAATAAATAGTTAGTTTTATGTTTATCTAGTGAAGACTAAAGCTTAAATTCTTTTTCGTTTTCTCTTAATGCATCTTCACAGTTTAATTCACCATGTATTGTGCAACTTCAATAACCTACTCCCATGGAATTCTTTTTAGCATTGAATGTAAACGTCGATACATATACAGTCTTTCAGCGTTTTAGCAATTGATGATTTAATGAAAATAGATCATCAGGAGATTGTTGTAAAGAGAGACACATATAGTGTGGTATCAAATGCGCTATACCCACGTTGACACTTGTTTCAGTCATATTGATGTTCCAAAATTAAGCCTTTGTATCGTATGAAAGTAGGAAAACTTTAAAAATCTAGAATTGCATTTTACTTTCGTATCTAACAATAAATGTCATGAATACTATCTTATTCTACAATATTAATATGAATACTAATCTGGCTAGACGGAGAAAACTAATTACAAATGAAATACCAAATGACATGTTGAAATAATGGTATATCTCTATACTCACATCAAGAAAGAAATGCAAAATTAAATGTGTATTCTTCTCTGAGAACCAGATTAATTTGTGAATCTATGCACGAAATCCGTAGATGAGCACACATACATTATACCCATCGTTAGTGGAAATATACGTGTTAAAAGGCAACGCTTTCTTCAGATCATTACCATTCTTTGAACTAATCCTTTTCTTCTGGAGTGTAACAGGAGAAGAAGTAACAACTGTCTTCTTGTTTCAATTTAAGAAAGTTGTTGATGTTGAGGAAACAAACCTTCCTAGATGCGGTTCGTCCTATCATCAATATTGTTATGTGTTGGGAAAGTGACATATTCTGTAACCTTTCATGAATCCGTACCCACTGTCAAGATCCTGAGTGAATTTGACACTTACCGATATTCCTATCAAAGCACGCCTTTCGTCATGATAACCATTCTAACGACGAGGTTGGTGTTGCTTCACGTGTCAGCACACATACGACATAAAAAAATAATATTTCAATGGCGAGGATAAGGCAACTCAGGCCGATGCATGTTTGTCGGTATTAGAAATTAAAAGGTAATAGGTTTTATTAAAATTGAAGTGTGCCCGTTTGTGAACAAAGCATACATAAACACAGAGGAAAACAAGTATCATACAGCAATATGACGGTTGTTTCTTCTTGAGTATTGTAATATTTGGAAATTAAGTCTCTTGTTATGTAGACGTTCATAATCTCCATTGTATAACGAGATAGTGTCGGCCGTTACTGCAGTGAATTGATCACAGTTGCTTTAACTATTCACCTCATTATCTACATTTGTTTTCTGTTGGGTCCATATCTCAATAACAAACAATTTCGACATAGATGAAAGAATGTTTCTAAATACATTCACCACACGGAAAATGATAAATATGCGAATCAAAGTATGCTGGAATTATTTAAAAGACATACTAGAAAAGTGACACTATAACACTGTTTAGTTTATGTTTGTTCTGGTGAAGAAATCATCCTCCAGATACTTTGCCATAACTCAGAATGTAAAGCTGATTTTCTACCTTATTTTCAAATTTGCAATCTTTAAATTTGACCGTACAAGTTAGAACGGTTGTTGCAAGCCTTATTTATATGAACTTGTTGATTTGTTGAATGCAACAAAAAATCTTTTTTACTATTTAATGTTGCAACGTCTCGTGTTCCTATACAGTTACAATGGTACGCATGTTCAGGTAGGTTAATATTGTCAACATAAACACCCATATTATTTATATGAGTTAATGTTAACTTACGTGTAGGGTTGCATTTGAATATTAATCTCCCTTATGCATACAAGGTCTTATTGGTCATAAAATATCCCTCTACACTAATTTCATATTCGCATTTCAGAATGTGCGTGAGAAATCATGGTCTATATTATAACTACGACGAATATCACAAGCATGTGATGAACGAGCCTGGAGAAGTGTTTACAGTTGAAGAGCAGTGTGAGCTAATTGTTGGGCGCAACTCTGTCTTATGCGAGGTATTATATTTTGTGAGCATAAATGTGAGGGAGTGTTGGTGCCTTTCCATTCCAGAAAGCATAATGAGTAGCTAACTATTAAGTGGACGACGGCATGCTCAAACTTTAGTGGTATTTATATATACAATTGTGTATGTGATACACATCTGCTATGTAACCTTGGCTCATTGCCAAGCTTACTTTAAAAGATGTATGAACGTTTTCCTAAAATAAAACACTCTAACATTGAATCAAATGTTGTAATATTCAGAAAGAGTAAGAAGTATCACAATATTCCTATTCTGCTTTTGACTAGCTCGATATTTGTACTAAATCAATATCGTCCTGTCTGCTGATGGTTGTGTTGAATGTAATGCTTCAGCGGCAGTAGTCAATTTGGGTTCGTTTCTAAAGCTAAATCGTGCTACCTAATAACCGTGGAAAATGAGAGTAGAATATGAAGCAAAATAAAACTAACCTAATGAAGTGGACAGTGAGTCTCTGCAATACAAGTTTAGTATGCAAACTTTTGCCCTGATGCAACATTGTGTGACCTGAAGTTCATAGCAACGTAGCAATTGCATTATAAACAATGATATTCTAAATTATTATATGATCTTTTATTGCACTGCAGTCCCCAGAAAATCTATATTATTATTTTGTTTCTAATTGATCTTGGTGATTTACTAACCATTCGAAATCTCTGCTAGCATTCATAGACAGCAGTATTAAAGCCAAACCAAAACATGCACTGATTACTCAGGACTGATATATTGATTGATACGTGTAAAGTTGATAACGAAGCTCATCTCATCGCCTGGAACGTAGAAAACAAATAATATAAGTATCATCCCATCAAACAAATGAATACAGTTGAAACTGCATGGCATTAAAAGAACATGTAAACGATAATACGTAATTGATATCATCTCGTGAATACATGACATAATCAATATTCTACTACAAAGAGCCCATATTTAAACATGGTTCAACAAAGCGTTCGAAAGAAACATCTGTCGTACACATGTACAACCTGTGCCGTTTAGTATATCGGAGGAACAAAAAAGCACTATAAGAACATTATGAGAAGATACTTCTTTAAAGAGATGATACGATGCAAAAGAAGACTAAAAGAAGCATAGTTGAAAAGCAAGTATGATGTTACCTAGTTATACCTTCAATGATATAATTACAGCTGCAATTTCTCATAACATCAACTGAATTTACAAAAGCAAAAAAAAATTACGTTTCTGACCGGATATGCTGAACGCTGAAACCAATCCCCATTTTGTCGTCAATATATTTTTTTTGTAGCTCAATAAGCAGTCACCCACATATAATTTATATCACTTATTGCAGAAGATATGGCAAGGACACAACAAGAGTGAGAGAAATTAATCTAGTAACCAGATAGTGTCTGCACAGATTGCTATAGCTATATCATAAGATTTGGTGAGGTGTTTAATCTTTAGGTATACGTTACTACTATACATGCATATATATATATATATATATATATATATATATATATATATATATATATATATATATATATATATATATATATATATATATATATATATATATATACATATGTATATATATATATATATATATATATATATATATATATATATATATATATATATATATATATATATATATACATAATGCATGTTTCACGCTTCAGAGACGCTTTGAATGTGATTTTAACCTTTATGTATACGTTACTACTGTACATACACATATATATATATATATATATATATATATATATATATATATATATATATATATATAATGCATGTTTCACGCTTCAAAGACGCTTTGAATGTTATTTTAAGACTATTTATCTAGGTATGTATATCCTTTAATTACGCAACTGGATGCATGGATCTCAATTAAGATCATACCTTACTAACCAAACGAAAGCACGTGTATGTACATTTTGCATCTACATGTTCAGTTCACGTCTATGCATTTAATTGATAATCACATGTGTGCTTTGTGCCCAGAATACATTATGTTACACACAAATATATGACATGTGATGAGAGAGATCTTCATGAGTACTTGAACACCAAGACAAAGGTATATGCATGTTTTTCATATATCTTCCTTGTCAGTGCCAGAGTCATCAATCTCGATTATAGTATGCATCCTTTAATTTTATATTTAATGGCTAAGGATAACAGTTTGCTTAGCTCATGATCACGTCCGTTTCTTTTATCTCATGTACAATATTGTTATATGTGTAGTTACGAAACTTGGTGTGATGAGGCACCTTGCTGTGTTAGACAGCCATATCATAAATGTAGTCACTGTTATCTACACATCACTGACTCTTTTTGGCTATTTAATGTTTTACCGCTCGGGGGGCTAATTGTTAGAGTGTATGCCTTGGATGCGGGTGTTCACGGATTTGAAGCCCTGTCGAGTCATACCAAAGACTTATAAAACTGGTACTGGAAGCGGCCTCGCTTTGCACTCAGATTAAAGCAATGAGTGTTATGACTCGTCGACCTGGTGTCCAGATAATGTGACTGGGTGGGACATCATGCTACATGTCTGCGTTATGACGCCCCAGTTCAAGACATCACTACAAACTGTCACACTGCAAACATCTTCGGTATATGACTGAAACATTTTGTAAACCTAAATTAAAAATCCAATTCACACGTATACACTATGTATTATTTTACAGTTCATGTTTGACTCATTAAACTGAAATTTCAACACCAAAATTTGTGTGAACTATATTTCAATGAATCAGATTGCATTTTCGCTTTCAGCTTATGACACGTAAATAATGCAAAGTTCATATTTTTATACATACAATCATAACACATAGCGAGAAGATGTGTCGGTGATTGCTATTGCTCAGGTCATTGCATTGTTGTCATATTTAACCTTAAACATATAAATTTGTGTTCTATTTTAATTAATAGGCAATGTCCATGCTAGAATTGAGAAATGGATAATTGTAAGCAGTTATGTTACTGGCACAATATTGCAACAAAGTAATCCTCATGTGACTATAATTTTATTTTTTACTGGGGCTGCATTAGTTTATGTATCTAGCTTTTAATCTTAATAGTCTGTTTGTCTGCACACGTACTCTGTTTGCTAGAATTATGACACTTGGTGAGTGGATACATCTTGATAATCGCTACAACCTTATTCTACAAATACGTTTTTGTGAATCAACTTCATGTTTCAGAAACGTACTGAAATTTTGCATTTAAAGTCTATGTATTTGGTCGTTCACCAAACCTCGCATAGGATGTATCGCATTGATATTATACCTACAACCAAATTATTGCGAATGTGTCTTAAATTGTATGATTTACAAATATGAGCTCAGTATTTGCTTTTATGATCACATATATCACTCAAGGATATAGCTCTATACCTCTAACATACTCAGTGTTAATATAACTTATGGGCGATACTATGCCATTAATAGTTTTAAATGTTGCCATCAACAGTTTCCTCAACGCACAGTTTATATCTGCATTTTAATCTCTAATGCGATTATGAATTAGTACTAGCTAAAGATGAGCAGACAATATTCTAGATGCTTTTCATGTAAGGCCTAGTCGTCATTGACGTAGCCATTGTGATCGTGGCATTTGCGTCAGCGTTATTGAGTGTGCGGGTCTGCGCCAAGGGATGCGATCCTGTAACTTTTGCAACAAGGTTTGTAATCAAGGTTGAACACCTTGAGGACATGTTCCACATTTCTGAGCCACGTTCTTATCGATAATAATATTCTGTTTACTGCAGGTTTTTCAGCATATGTATATGATTCACATATTTAATTTCTTGCTTAGACTAGATTTTATTTGTCAACGACAGTTGCTTTGATCTATTCCTGATCATTGCATTGAAGGCTAAGGATGCTGCGAATACACCAGTAGCAAAGGCATTAACATTTCGTGCATCGACACTAAGCGTCCAAGCGTTCTCTCCGTATAGTAAAGCTTGTGTCATATATGCGTTATACAGCCACACCATTTTGCACAAAGGTTCTTAATGCTATTTTTATGTCGTGGACTGAGTAGTCGAGATACTTAAACGAGTCCATTGTCCCTGCTCGAGTCCTTGGGGTGGTTTGCTGACGTGATGGTGTATAAACTGACCCCTTGTATTTTACACGTAGAGTATCAGAAGGCCAAAAATTGTTGCTTCCTCTTGCATATTCTCCTGTGAGAGATCAAAATCAGCAAAGTCGCTCCAGTGAACGGAATTCCTGCTGGTTAGGCGCAAAGATGCTAAAGTTTATTCCTACTCATATAACACGGCAAGGATGAGTGCATTATCAGTCTCTCGTACGGACCTTATATGTCACTCGTTTCCTACTCAAGGTAATTATTCATTAATGTACTAAATGACTGCGCTCCAGGCTGTCACGCCAAGGTGAATCGAAATTTATGACCTTTATCCAATAAAATTATGCTCACATTATAAATCTTAACATAGTTAACTGTCCAAAAGAGAATAAATATATAAGAAAAATAACTACTTTTAAACGTGTTGTCCTAGGAATTGTTCGATAGTTAATTTAGTACATCATACTATCGTAAAACAAGATTACACAAAATTAACTGTACGTTTTTATTCTACCATGTGTTCTGAAATAGTAGTAACAAAATTCCAAATATTTTACTTAATGCGGACATATATGGCCTTTTGTTTCTCTAAGTTAACTGCAGTTGTGAAATATTTCAACTTCTTGTACATGTTTAGAATTAATGCTGAGGGGACACTAATGTGGAAAATGAACATACAGGGATGGGCCTAGCGGTTGAATAACAGTCATCCTTTTTCATAAACGTTTATTAAGCACAGGTCTCAGAGCAAGCCCCCGTATTTGCTCAAGTTTATTGGTGTTCATATCGGCGCAGAAATATTAGGCTAAGGGACAGAAATTGAAACTGGAAATTATAAAAGGATGCATGGTTATCAGATTGGTCAGTCCAACTAACACGTGACCAATAGGGTTCTCGGCAGGTAGTTTCATTGAAAGTTTCATATAAAGATTGTTCGCATGTGAATCGAACTGCATTTGATAGTCTATGCTGATTCCTAGCATTTAACATTTTCTTCACAGTCAATGAGAACACTGCCTATGTGTAGCACTGGTTTCATTCTGAATCTCGTGTTACTCAATGCTGGTGATTGACACATAGATTACCTGCGTTTCGTTCGCAGTGAACCAGTCAACAAGTGAATCAAAATATTGGACTCTGATACATCTGTGTTGATTAGAGGGTCATCATCTCGTAAGGAACATGACAAAATGTTAACAAGGACATAGGTATATAAAGA
Source organism: Sinohyriopsis cumingii (assembly GCA_028554795.2). Lineage (NCBI taxonomy): Eukaryota > Metazoa > Mollusca > Bivalvia > Unionida > Unionidae > Sinohyriopsis > Sinohyriopsis cumingii. The sequence goes on from CM068832.1 coordinate 85,384,475, forward strand.
GCCATACATAATAAAATGAAAAATATGATGAAAACACAGAAGACTATTTGTAAGTTAATTATCCCATTAGAAATCCTTTTCTAAATCTCAGTCTTGCCACTGAGTACACCCTGTGTCTTAATTTGCTTCTTTGCATTGATAGATAGCTCGATAACAGTCAAATTGCTTCATCCAAAATATATCAGCCCTTACTAAGAAGATTGTCATGATGGAGACAACCAAAAGCATTGGTACATCCATCATAACTGCAGCTACATAATTATGTGAGTTCAGAACCTTTCTCCAGTCTTCACGTAAACTTAACAGAATGGTCTGGCAGCAATGATCATTATAAAATGCACCCTGACTGTTAACATTTTTCTCAAAACTTCTTATGTTTGGGTCTTAATTGATTTTTTGAAAGCTTCTATATGATGACTTGAGACGCTGACGGGTCTATATTTACTAGTATCAAATAGATTGTTATATTTGAAAATTATAACTGCTTCAACCTCCTTTAGATGATAAGAAAAACATATTTGACATTGTGGTAATTAGATTTGTAATAGGATTGATTAGCCAATTTAACAGGAATTTGATCTCCAGTGATCTTTCGAACTTAATCCTCGTTTTATTTTACATTATGAAGATCTAGAGCTCTCCTTAGTTTTTATATTCATATAAGGAAGTGGTTTTCTCCGTGGATATGTATATTTTAATGTAGCATGCTTGTCTTTTAACATTTAACATAATTTTTGCATAGTTAGCTTTGGGAAGCTAGTCAATACTCTAAATCAATACTGAAATCCAAGACAGCACATAAGTATTTTTTAAATCATTTAAAAAGTCATTCACATAAAAATCTTTGAAACTTTAATATCATGATTTTATCCATCACGTACAAAGTGTATCCTATCGCAGGACATATATATATATATATATATATATATATATATATATATATATATATATATATATATATATATATATATATATATATATATATATATATATTGGTTAATATTATTTGCAAGTATAAAATAAACCCATTATCGACTATATCCATTCCTAAAACATGCATGTTCTCTAAATAAGCATGTTGTCAAAATATCAAATATATCACATTTTCATCCCACTTTTGAAAGTTCCTGCACATTGAAATAAAGCTAATTAATGCCAACGAGGTTTGCACACTTAATCTTTAACTAGTGAAGCGTTTTTTTTTTTTACACCATTCTCCGAAACAAGATGTTATTTGCTAGTGGTTGCTGTTAACACTATGATTTGACCAGATAGTCTTATTGAGATAAGGTTCGCCATTAATCTGCTCCGGTTACTCGCATTCTAATTCCTTCTTCCTGCGAAATGGACTATCTAACATAATAGAAAACACTATACTTACCAACATGGGAAATTTGCAAGGAATAAATTTGTTTACCAACATAATAAGGAAATCAGACATTTTATCGACTAGAACTTTACGACTCTCTATAGACTTTTACTTTAAACTAATTATGTGTATATTAGAAATATAAACATGTTTGTTGTGTTACATTCTGGTATCGCGAATACTCATGAAAATATATCTTTGGTGGATACACCATATGGAATATGGGATTTGGAATATGGCGTGCTGAATCGTTAGGGTGAGATTACTTGCGATGGTACTGTCAATCTCACAAATAAAACCCCGTTCTCTTATAAAAACGAATCTGTAAAAGTTGTCATATATTTTTGTTAAATTTATAACGCTAGAAGAAAGAGTAATGCGACTCATTAAATGTGCTGTAAGTTGTAATTGTGGAAACATACATTTAGGATGAGTCAAGCGATCACACAGATTACAATGTAGCCCTTTGCATTTTGATTTGAAGATTTACTGCAGCAAAAACACAGGTGCGTCTTCGGGTCAGGATTCGTTTAGACAACAATAGATAGAAATGTCGTTGCTACTCATTATAGTTATAATGTGCAGAAACTTTGTTGTATTATCAGTTGCAGAATGGCACGTGGACATCCATATTATCATTTATTTTACTATTTATTTTAGATGATAGAGAAATTTAAAATTAAATTATGTCTTACACAGTGTCCATTTGCATAGTACGAAAACTACCTGTTGTAAATCTTTAACAAAGAGTCTAGCTTTTGGGATATTTGGTAGTTAGAGTTTTGAATACTCATTAAGGTGTTTTTTTCACCATCATCACGTAAAATGGACTTCATTAAATACACGTATCCTATTACTAGGACCAGTTGTAATTCGAGCCTGTTCGATTCGATTTCGTGATTGGCTGTTAAGTTGGCCTAAAATACATAAAGTTAGACGTAATTGTATTCGTTTTTTAAAGACTGCTCGTGAAGATATATGCCTACTAATGAGATGTACGGATCCAATAAAAGGCATATGCATGGACGAATATCATGGTGCGGCAAGAGGAACCGAATGTGGAAGAAACAAGGTAATATCACCTCTCTCCCCATCTTTACAGAAATAAAAAAGGTTCCTACTATTATAAAAATACAAATTACTCGAACACCTGATGGCATTTAAACAAAAATAACCTATTACATCTATACCAAACGATGCTTACTTCTGGTAAAACAAAGAAAGGAAAAACAGTTCATAATGTTTTGCAAAAATGCACATTTAAAAGTAATAATTTAGCAGCAACAGGACCTCTAATGAATTTGAATTGAGAACCACTTTAAAGAACCGAACTATTTCCACTATGTATATATAATTCAATAGTTATTCTTTTTCCAGTGGTGCATTGATGGCCTTTGTGTTCCTAGACAGTAGAAACAGGTGAGCTGGAGCCTTGGGAACAGTAGTTTGCCTGCCATACTCGCGATTATAGGCTGTTAGTTTGAATTCTTGTTAGGCCAGGCATGATACGCAACGAAAAGCAATTAATTGACCGGGAACATAACTATAAACGATAAAGCATTTCGCATGTTTATATTCCGTTAACCGTATAACAGGTACAAACCTTTTCTTTCTGAAAAATATTTTAACACAAGAAACAAACTTTCGGCCATTATACCTGAAGTATGTTAGATTTAGTCCATTCGATGATGATTATGATGATGATAATTATTTTACACTCTTGGTGAAGTCAGGGGTATGAATTGAAAGCTCGCCCCATTCATTCAATAGATTAAGGTGACAGATTAAACCAGTTCTTTAATTTTGCAGGACCAAGCTACTACAAGACTGTCCCAACCATGTATGAAAACGTTGAAGGACTTCCAAGCCGAATTAGAAATAAAAAACTGCCTTTGTACTTTAAGCCACATCAACTCATACTAAAACACGTGTATGAATTCAATATATCTCTACCTTTACATTAATTTACGTTACTAATTGCAATTAGCACTATATTCAGAATGATACATAGATATATAGAATCTATGTTGGGGTTTGGACCGAGACAAGGAAATATCAGTCAAAGGGTTACATTATTTGTCTCCCCACGAGACTTGCCGAGGGAGGGGATTATAATGTATCCCACCGACTGAGAATTTCATTGGCACGGTCCAAACCCCAACGTAGATTCTTTCTCTCACCCAATACTTTCCTTTAAAGTAAAAAAGAACTTCTCACTTGTGCATTATTGTTCACGCGCAAATGTTTACATGTGGTACATTAATACGAATTACAGAGTGTTTATGCGTGAGCCAAAGAAGCAACAACATACAACATAAAACGTTGCCTGACATTGAGGTAGTATCACATTTAACATTTGGATTCTATAAATAATTATAAATAAATAGTTAATATTTATTACTAGAAAATGTTTCAATTTCATCAGTACCAATTTAGAAAATAATATTGTAAATATTGAAACGATACCGTTCCCACACCTTCGTTGTAGTGTATAGGCTTTTATTATAAACAAAATGTACATGTAGCATGAGTGTCCGTGGTTGGTTTATTCACGGGTAATCAGTTAGCTGTGTCACTGTGACATACTTGTGTTGTCCTTAATATTGATTGTAAAATTACCTCTGTGTATAAAATACCAGCCAAATACGAACCGTGGCGAATAACCATGTGCTAAACTTTCAACTTCATGGATTCTTTAAAAATGTATTTTTGTGTTGATGGATAAATGATTCCTACTAGCGGGTACGTGCATTATTTGTCATTAAACATTATTGGCGTATGTTTGGTTGAACTAGGCATACACTGTAGACGCTTAAAAAAAAACAATATTAAAGCATGTTTGACATAACACATTTTCTTGCTGTTCCCAAGTTTGTATGTTTAAGAGAGTTGGGAGGATATCAAGTATATCTATAATCTATATGCATGGGTCAGTGTTTTCTGTCATAGTTCATTTCACACAGCATTGAGAATGTTATCATATATGTTGCGGTCCTTTTTCAGATTAGCGTCATTAAATGCCTAGCTCACTTTTCAGGTCAGAGTCATTAAATAGAACTTAAGCTGCGTAACGTGTTTTATAGTTTTAAAAACTTCGTGTTAATCAAATTATATAATATTAGCTACATGCATATATTATACAATTGACCATTCTGTTTGGAACGAACTAGCATAAGACCAAAAAGTTCGACATAATACTGTTGTCGGGCATTTCTGTACATACATGTTTCGGTCACCAATGTTGAAGCCTTAGGCATACCGAGTACGAGCGATTGACAAATATAAAATAATTCAATGCTTTTCCTTTGAAGCATCAGCAGAATATTCTGTTCAAAATAATATTAATTTTGAACACACGGTATAGATACTACCCTAATGTTTACATGACTCACGATATGTCGGCATAAATTTGAAAAGACTGTTTCAATCAGCAGTTCCGTCGAGTAAGTAAGTCAGGTTTATTTATAGTGTGACAAACGTCAACGTAACAATGCCAATCAATGACAGGCGATATTACGCCAACTAAACCGATATTGTAAACATTGTTTGTAAAACTGAATATTTTATAAATGAATAAGCTATTATGTGGAAGAAAAACAACGATGAATATGATGCAAAATGTTTACAATGTCTTCTTTATGGGGAAAATTTACTAACGAATTTAGGAACACACTAATCGGCGTGGATATTGTATTTCAATTAAAATGCAGGTTCATTTAAGGTAGACATTTCCATCTCTTAAATGATGAATTTATTTGTATAATTCTTGAAGATACTTCGCAAACAGGATTTTCTCGGTTACAGGTTCATGAAGGTCATGGAGTGGGTCTTCATGTTGCCATTTACAAATCACATTTTCAAATGCATTTCGAGTTGAAATTTGGGATACTTTTGCACACTTTATGAATATCACTTGACCTTCCTTTCTTGACATAAAAGGAAAATGTGACCAAATATAACACGTGATCCAATGTGTACAGAAATGCCGTATAATTGCACAGAATTACCTGACGCCGTGAATCGGACGACATGGTGGTATATACATGTCTTTTATTATTGGAATTTAAACTAATTGGAAAATAAATATTATTTTCGATTGCACACACTGTATAAATCAACTACATTTGGGATCAGTAAGGATGTAATGGAAATATAAATAACATTATTCATTTAATTTCTAGTATTACTGAAGTTAAAAGAAATAATAATAAAGTGACTTACAAACTTTTGACTTATTGTATTCAATATCATCTCCTCCTTAAGGCAAAACTGTTCGAGAACATTTGTACTGAATAAATGAACTTACTTTATTATCTGCAATTACATGTGATTAACAATCGAAACGCGGACACGATTCACTAAATCAATAATTTACATCACAACGGACAAGCACAAAAAATAAAAAATTCCTAGATATATTTATAAACCTTTAAACTTATGTGACGGACAAGCTGCTTCAAGTACCAACGAGACTAAACTTAGGACTATACACACATGTACGTTAGCGCTTGAAACCAAATATAATCCTTTCAATGAATTTCGAATCCAACAAAATAATAGATGTTGTATCAGCTAGGACTCCTATCAGAAAAAGATACTTTTCATATTAATACTTTGAAATAAGAAGAATGACTCAACTCTTGCACAGTGTTAAAAAAAATCAGATTATTAGATCCGACCACTTAGGCATGGTTTGACTATCCGCTACCAACTTTTGTACGAGTCGACGTAACTTATATATTCTCAAGGTCGGTCTGGTGATCGTCACTTGCGATCCCTACATTTTAATATCGTGGTTTATATGACCATATTCTAATGTCAGTAGAGGTGCGATTTCAGATCTTATATATATATATATATATATATATATATATATATATATATATATATATATATATATATATATATATATATATATATATATATATATATATCTGTGTGTGTGTGTCTTACAACCAAGTACAATGGATACAGTTTCTTCGTATATCAGACAGGCAAAACGAAATAAATGATTCCACCATGCTTCAATTTACCTAGCATCGCACTTATGGGGTTCAGACCACTGATTCATTTACCGTATATAATACATGTTAGCGTTTAAACAAATAAAACTTTCTGCCCTAAATGATCCAATAGACAACGCAACTACTTCTGTATGTCATCCAAAACGTTTTGATAAGCAGGTCAATGAGCGGGTAAGACTAGAAGCTACATTAATAATGTTTTGTACCCGATATATGCAAAACAAATTTGACTGGACACAAGAAAATTATGTACCTGCACATACATAACATATATAAGTGTAAGATTCTTATCATGTTTGCTTTGAAGAAGATTTGAAAAAGATTAGGAAACAGTTGTAAACATTGTAAGACGTCCCTTACACATCATAAGAATTTTTCTGATTTTGAAAGCCCACACATGAAGACAGTCATGTGATCAATTGTGGAGGATCTCTGGTAGATTTGAAACAGAGGATGCACACTCCTGTGGTCGCCTATATATAGATGGACAAATAACTTGCAAGATATTTGTATTCTTTTCACCTCGACCTATTTAAACATTAAAAGCCAATCGCTATCTTTTATGTGTCATTGTTACGGACAGTATATCAAGTCGTTACGAAAACTTATTTATAATGTAAAAAGTAGCACTCCGTATGTGCAATTCACGGGCAATTTTATTGCATTAGCTGATAAATGAATAGCTCATATACATGACCAGATGAATAGGTGCTCTAATTTTGATTAACGTACCATAAAACAGGTTTCCAAATTACATGCATAATATTGTTTTAATGAGCCCTGGGAAAATACAAAGCATTATGTGTTACTTTGTTTGGCCATCATCAATGAAATTCGGTATGCAGCAGCAAGATGTGCAACAAGTTATCTGAATGTATGTCCCAAATTATGATGGAGCACGTTAAATTACAATTTAAGATAAGAAATATGCAATCATTGGCAATACACGAAAGCGCATAAAAGTGGCACAATGGACGAACGAATCACAAATTAAATAACCATATTGATAATGGTTCAAACTATTGATGGAATATATTTCTTATAACTTGCGTTTTGGTTGCTGGCTCCAAACTATATTAATCCTTTGTCACTGTTGCTCTGTGATTACAACAATCGAACCTATTAGTATTACTTTATTGAACAAACCTTTTCAATGCATACAACATGTGTTGTATTAGCTGTTAAAGAAATCATACCATAGGCATATGATAAAGGCCAGCTGATGATTCCTGGCAGTTCCACTGTTTCTTATATAACTCACTGACACACATATTCTCCAACAGTGTCCATGTCTTTTTTATATTCCTATTATGGAATCAGTGGAATAAACTTTGTGATTTACTGGTACATATTAACCTCTACCACCATCACCACTATCTCATAAAGATGAACCAGGTATTACGCATTTGACGTAGACTTCAACCTAAAAGAACTCATTGAACGTAAGGATTTTTCTGAATGATACTTCTTCAAGGCTTACTTTGTATTTATTTTAATAGTTCATCTTTTGGACCTTTTTGCATTGATAGGTTTGCGCCTGATATTTCCTAGAAGCTAATTTTATATTGATCTTAGCAATGCAGCTTTTAAGCCCATTTCATTGAGTACCTTGTAGTACATTTCAATTTCGCTTTGCCGCATTTATTATTGTTTTTGAAATGTCTAATTTTATCGGCTGTCTCTCATACATTTCTAAGTCAATATTTATATAAGTAAGGTTCATTAACTTCCATATAACCCCGCTGTTGACATGACACTTTCATTGTAATTAATGTATTAGACATATAACTCTTAATTGTTTTCGGTATGTATTTATAAGCCTCTTCTTGTATATCTCGCGCGTTCAATGATTTATAATTAATTGAAGTTTACTATTTTTAAGAGGTGTTAAATATTGCCTGTCTACGGGAATGTCCACTACTATCGATTAAACATTACACGGACATCACACTATTTTTTATTCTTCTGTTGAATTTAATTAGCACAACAACATCAAACAAGCTGTTTTAAAGATGCAGTATGATAAATGTTTTTATTGGCTTCCAATTTCTGACATCTTAATTCCAACTCCACCATTGTTTTTGTACTATATTTGTATGTTCTGAAACACTTTAATGGGACATTCTTTAATTCAATTGTATTTCGTCTATGAGTTGTCCTTGATCAAAATAGTATTCGTATAGGCACATAGTTGCGTATTTAATTACTACATTGTTAGTTAATGATGATAAACTGATCATTACACAATTGCATCACTCATTACATCTGTTATGTCATTATCCTTATAAATATCATCAAATTTGTGATCAAATTTATCACGAAAATCGCAATTCTCACACTCCTGTGAGACACATTCTTCAGTCATTTAACACTATTTAACTGGATCAAAACAATTGGAAAAGGAATTAAGATTAACAGACTACAATTAAAATCATCACTTCAGTACAATAAATGAATGATGAAGTAAGTGACAGCATCGAATAGAATGAAAGCAGTAATTAAAAATTAAAGTTATTAGATAATATCTGATAGTCATTTTAAAATGATAAGGAGTTGGATTCAATGAGGAAGCTGGTGAAATAAAAATTGAAGATAATTCAGTTGCACATAAAACACCAAAGAATGTGATTTTAGAAAAACCAAGATCCTTCGCGAGCTAAACACATTTACCATTTAACAGTTCCTTTCAGTCGGCGTACGGATGATAATATAATATGCTTAAGGATACTACGAGGTAAAATGATCAAAGTAACTTAATAATTATTTCATTCAGTCCATAGATAATATCATTCAAACAGCATATCTTTTGCGGTGCTTTTCCGACGCTCGTTGCATTTATTTAGTCTTTTAACGAAATTAAGAAAGATACAGATAAAGAGAACTCTGCAAAAGTATACGTAATATTTAGAAGAAACGTTTTCATTGTTTAAATGTAGAGCATCTAGTGGAACCGCTGACGATACAGTTAGTTAAGGAGTTACATCAATAGCTAGGAACAGTAATATTTCTCTAGTGCTTACACTATGAAATAAAATGCCGTAAAACATAACGAGATAGTAATGTTTGCAATAAATAAGTTGAGCCCAATCAATGAAATGCTAAGTAAATGAGAATGCAATAAGGCATGATGAGTTAATGTGAAACAAGTGAATATTCGGTGGCCAGCCCTAAGAATTATGAAGCCTCCATATATACATATATAAAAAGAGAGACAGACATACAGGTGGGCAGACACACAGACACAGATATACAAAGATAGATAAAGAGACAGTTCATGCTGGGTGGTAGGTGGGTAATTTCATGTATTCTTAAAAGGGATATGGGCTTCTGACAAATATATGGGATTTTATTAGATTTGGAAACGATGTTGCGTCATATGATTTCTCTCTGAATTTAATTTATACAAGCTTAACTTCATATAGCTACAAACGTGTTTGCAAAATGCAGGTATCTCACGTGGATCAAGCAAGTTTATTTTGATTATGAACTGTTCGATTTGGTCGTTGTTTGCAATACAGTGGGTATCATTGTTCCATGAGTACGCAAGGTTCAGGCATAATTCGATTGGCGTTGGAGCAAGTATATTTGGAGCGTTTCTGATTTTTAACTGAGAATTAAAGTTCTGAAAGAGAGTTAAAACATTTTGTATGTCGTCGGCAGGTAAACAAGATGATTTTAATTGACACTGTACATTTTAAAAATGATATGTTAAATAAACGCGAAATATATATAGTGGTGAGTTCAAATATACAGATAGTTCTTATAAATAATTTTGCTTAAAACTGTAGGTATTTGGTACTATACTGTACTTTAAATTTACCATATATGTCCTATGTTTACTTATTACTTTAACTATTTAATAGAACAGCGGTTGGTATAATGTAGTAAGGCGTGGTTTATGAGAAAACTTGTCAGAAGTACCCGGTATGTTGATAGATCCGCCTAATATAATTCTCCTCCAAATATAATGTCCAGGATGTATAGTCTAACATGTGTTGAGCAATGGAGTTAACACAAACAGCAATATCAATTATAAGTTTTTACGTTTAACTTTCATAATTAAAAAGCGATCAAAACATGCAGATCGTTTCTAGAAAGCATATTTTCTGATGTATTGTCAAGACCTCTTGCAAACTCAGCACTTATTTAATGTACAGTCTAGTTGTATATATAGTGGGATGATCGTAATGTTACTTTGCCAAAACATGCAATTATGTAAAACTGTTCTGATAAACGGTTACAGTTTGTATGTGAACATACCGCATTATTCACAGTTCAAGACTAGTGTAATATCTCAATACATGAAACATGCATGCTTCACAAAAGGTTCTGATGAACACATACGCACAAGGCCTTTAGTCATTTACAGTTGCTTTAAAATATCTCCTCCAAGTGAACACAGAAAATAGTTTGTAAGTACGTGAATGATTGTACACTTAAACCTTTGATTCTGGATCGAATGTATAGCCATTGTAGAGGACAACGCGTGAGGATGTGTGTTTTGGTCGTGTGTACTATGAGGATGTTTTGACTTTTTGAAGTGTCTGCAGTAGCTATTGAGACAAGCCAGACCGAATTGAGTTACATAAATCTAGGCTTAAATTTATTAACGAAAACATGAGCATTTCGGTGGCATTAGCTGGAAGATATTTGCGAATGGAGATGATGGGTCTTAGCTCAAGATATGCTGCCTTGCATACGTTCATCATATGTTGATTCAATGTGAGTGTACTGTCGAGAGTAACACCTAGGTTTCGTACTGACTTTGAATTTAATGTTGGTGTTGTAGATATTCATTTTTTGACATAAATGATGTGATGGCATTGTCTTTGTGTGGTAATCAAGATGGCTTCAGTTTTATCATCATTTATCTGCAGCTTTTTACATGTCATTCGTAATTTGACATCAGACATGCACATGTCTACACCTTGGATGGTGGCATAGACTTCATTTGGGTGGCTAAATTTGTATAGTTTGATGGATCAGCACACAGTTGGTGAGACACTGGATAAAGATCTGTGACACCTGAGAGCGGATGAGTGTATGGAATGGAGAGAACAGGTGCAAGAACAGACCCCTGTGGAACACCAAAACATAGATCAAACGGACTGGAGTGTATTCCATTTGCAGGCACAATTTGTGTTATTTTGACCAAGCAGGACTTGAATCACAGTACGGCTGTATCACGAATGCCAAATAAATGCTGGTGACGGTGAAGTAACATGTGATGGTCTATCGTGTCAAATCGCACATACAAATGAAGGTGGTGAAGCCTGTAATAATTCCATATATCCATTGCAGAGAGAAGGCCCCTAACTAATGTCGAATAAGTAGTTTGAGTCTTGTTGCAAGGACGAGTTGTATACGGTACATTGCCAAAAAGACTGGTTTAATTCTGATGGGATACAATGTGGGATAGGACATCACTTTTGAAGATATTTTATGAATGGGAGATTATAAACTGGGCGGTAGTTCTTTAACTCGTCATGGTGGAGTGCTATTTTCTTCACCAGAGACATTACAATGGCAGTTTTGAAACATTATGTAATTCCCCGGATGAGAGAGAGGTCCTGAAAACATTAGCTAGTGAAGGCAATATTTAATCTAAGCACTTAAGCGTCAGTGATATTGAAATTGGGTCAAGTTCACAATACGTTGGTGCACTCATCATCACGATTGTAATCACTAAATCCATAGGGCCAGGCTCATATGTTTCTGAAGATTTCCGCTGAAATTCTGTGTCGCAACTATGGTGACGACATGTTAATTTAAATGGTGTTGTATGACTCATATATAACAGTTAGTATGTTGTCACCGAAGACATTTGCAAAGAGTTCCGGAAGGTCGACTGGAGAGAAGGTTTATAATACGGAATAGCTCTTTGTAGCTGGAGCATTCCTCTGCACGGACTATGTCACGGTCTTCTTAGAAGCTTCATAGATTTGCGTATGAATAGTGAGTCTGGTGGAACGCCAAAGCCTCTCAGCTTAACGGCGGTCTCCTTTAGCGGTGCGAACCTGGTCCATAACACTGCTGTATCACCGAAAACACATTTGACTTGATACTCTGCGCTTAGTTGCTGGGGCAGATTTGTTAAGCATTGAACACAGGCAGTTATCAAGTTGTTCTGTTGTAGGAGGTAAGGAAGTTGTTAGGTTTGTTTGAATGTCTTGCAGTAGTTTGCTTCGATTAATCATACGGAGGATTCACTTAGTAGCATATAAAGGTGGAGTGTTCGGTACTAATACGTCAAGATGGGATATATTGCAGAGGTGGTTTGATGCAAACGCTGTGGATACCAGGGAGGACCGTAGAAAACTATCATCATATATTCCATAGTCATGCATGTAAACCAATCAAAAGCATACACTAACTGTAAATGCACTATCAAGACAATGATGATGGATATTGTCTAAGTATACGCATGTTTACATTCATGTCTTATTAATAGGCATGTTCACTGATGATTATTGATTAAATGCTCGACAGGTTCAAACAGACGTTAATATTAATTAACAGCAAGATATAAAATACATGAGTCACAATACATTGTGAGTAACACATTAATCATTTACAAATGAAGGATATCTGCAGTTAAGGTACATGCATAAGAACATACATACATACATACATATATACACACATACACATACATACATATATACATACATACATATATACATACATACATGTACACACATACATACTTACATACATACATACATGCATGCATGCATACACACACACACATACATACATGCATACATACATACATACATACATACACACACATGCATAAATGCATACACACACATGCATATATACATACATACATACATACATACATACATACATACATACATACATACATACATACATACACACACATGCATAAATACATACACACACATGCATACATACATACATACATACATACATACATACATACATACATACATACATACATACATGCATACATACATACATACACACATACATACATGTGTTCATTTTTCAGGTTCCCACACGCTTCTATCAACTTTTGTTTAGAATATTTTAGGGGATCGCACCTCCGTTTTGTTTCTCGTACACAATTTACACAAACCAATATATAATATGCTGGCCAAAAAGTCCTGTTGCCATGCAGTGTTTATAGCTTTCACTTAAATTGTATATGCTAGGCTGAAAACTGCCATGTGCAGCTCTGGTTGTAAATTGCATTTTATTAAAACAGGTTTTCAATTGTCATTGATTGATAGCGATCAAAAGCTCAAACAACCATCAACTGTCCTGTCAAACAATGATCATGGATGTTCTTAATTATCTATATGTTTATACGCATAGTCTAGATATTTTGTATACACATAGATGAGTAAAGATTAAGTAATTGAAAGAAAGTTACACATAATTACATACTAATGATAAATAATATTAGTCCAAATAAATATGCATAAATCACGGGAGTGTTTGAGCAACACATTGCTCTTTTTATAATCATATGAGCCTTTCGGTTAAAATGTAACCTGAACATGAAAACGGTCAATCGTTAGTGGGCCCATGGAGCATAAATAAATTAGTGGGCACCTTGAGCATAAAAATGTATCCAAATTACTTATGCATTATTCAGGTTCCCAACAATCTTTACTCTCTTTTGGTTTCACTACTCTATCAGTGTTCTTTCTATTACAAAGATTAAATCCCCACAAACCGATAAGTACTATATTGTCCATTAAGACTTATCACAATGAAGTGTGTGCAGCTTTCGCGTTAAATCGGCATGCATGATTGATAGTTTCTACATCCTGGTCTGGTTTTCTAAGACACATTTGTTCAAGCAAAATAACCAATACCCATAGGTTTATAGTCATCAAATGCCTAAACAAAAACGATTTAAATTGTCAAGCAATGACATGGATGTTTGGAAGTATAAATATGACATTAGGCATTTTCAATCTACATGTATATGCATAGAACATCAAAGTGTAAACGCTTGAGGGAAGTTGCATGAATCACAATGGTTCCTGAGTAATACATAGGTCATGTACACTTGTAAGAGACTTACAGATGAAATAAACATAATATGAATGATAGGGAATAGGGTGGGTACCTTGATTCCAAATACATGTATCCATAGTACGAATTCAATTTGTAGGTACCAACAAACCTTTTCCGTCTTTTTTGCACTCTACTTGTTGGGTTATATATCAGTTTTCCTTTTCTTACGAAGACTTCTTTGAAGCTAGTATTGAAATAGCCATACATGTATATATTTCAAACTCTAACATAAATAATAGCTGTACTTTCATGGACATTTGAAACTGTATATATGTTTAGAGACATGCCTTACTGTTATGAATATTCATGAGTAAATATTAACTGCTTCAAAGGTTTTCCAAGCATACGTACATATGACTGGTCTTTAAAACGTGAAGATATACAAATGTATGAATCAGAAGGTTGCATTTGTTAAATAAATGTACATGAATGACTGAGAGCTTTGCTGTATAGTTTGGTTCTATATGGCACTTTCTTTTAAGCATGTTACAAAAAGCCATATGTGTTTTTTTAGCTTATGGCACATATATAATGGATATTTTCAATTATACGCATGTTAATAGGCATGTATTTCAAATATGTATATAGATTTATGAGTAACGATCAAATGCATAAAAGGTTGTCGATGCAGAAATGCATATGGATGGTAATTAAGAAGTGAAGATATTAAAAGGCATACATCACAAGGGATTATGAACCGCTTAGATTGCTTAAGTGGTTAGGGCATCCACCTTTGAAAGTCGGGGGTTCAAACCCCGGTCTAATCATGCCGTTGGCCTGGTGACCAAATAATGTCACCGGGTTGGACCTGATGTTATATGTCGGCAGCACGATGCCCCAGTGCTAGACATCACTACACACTCCTACACTGCATACATCTTTGCGATGTGACTAAAGTTGTTAAAGCTACGTAGCAATCGTCTAAATGCAAACATAAGAGCTTGTGTTTGAAACCTGTATATCATTTTTAATTGCAGTTAAAGTGGGAAAGAGAGTGCACCTTTCTATGCAAAATCCTGCTCGCAAGACTATATATGTACCGTTCGCCATGCAGCTTTAGTCTGCAGATGTACATTTCTTCAACTTTATTGGTCGTAATGATAAAGTTTGCATTTTCATCCAGAGGATGTAATTATATTGTGCATGACATGGTTATTAAGTCTGATCCAAGTGTTCAGATATTGTGTAACAAACCATTGTTTGATTTATCGTGTTTGTTGATATGCATACTATGTTGGAGTATTTTATAAATATTCAGATCAAATTCATCATTTGTCATCTGTCTAATGATCCTTTCCACAAATAAAAATTTAAAATATTATTCCGCCACCCACTGTTGCTTAATCATATATACTGCAGTGGTCAGATATCATGGTTACAGGAAGTGAACTTGTTTTCTAATGCACATGATGACACGTGAACTATACACAAGCGTAGCACGCCTATTTGTATCTAAATTGCTGTGTTACACTCTTGACGGATTGTTCCTGTACAGTGTGTAACGGACAGACAAATGTGAAGGGCACACGCGACGTTTATGTTACAGTGGTAGTAGCGTATAACCATATATATGGATGTGGAAGAAAGTAGAAATTCTTATGACAGCTGTTTTTAGAGAAAAACAAATAACTATTTCTTACCATTGACTGAAGGTGACATTATCACAAAGCATTCTTCGATTAAAGTTTTTCACAATGACCTATATTGTATATCTCATTGACCTAAATCAATCTTAGTGTTCAAGTTCATGTGTGTGTAAATGTAGTGTTTGTAGTATAGGATTTTGCATGTTATATCTATGTTCTATAGAGCAAATGAGACCTTGACCATGATTTCATACTAACCGTTGGTTCTCTTTGAGGTCCGTGATGATATCCGACATATAATATGTCCACCAGAGCAGCTAATTCTAAAATAATGTTCTTGTTTAGTTACAAAATATATGTTTTCAAGATTATAAAAATACAATGAAACACCAGTCTTATCTAGACTGACTTGGAATTATTTGTTTTCAGGAGAAGCTTAGACCATTTGAGGAATTATTGATACTTTTGAGATATTGTTAGGATTGTAGTTCTTCCAGAGTATTTTTCTTTCTCTGTCCAAAATTCTGAAACTCCTTGCCTTCACACGGTATATTTGAGGATAAAGACATCTGCAATTGACTAATTTTGAATTTGTCAAATACTAACTATCTCCATCATGGCAACTGTCAAAGTAAAAAGATATGTTTGGCGCGAACTGTTCTTATGCTTTAAATGATCACGAATTTTCTAACCAGGTCTTTGTTAGGTGGCTATTGACAGAATATATTTGCAAAGTAGCACAGAAAGTTAAAGGATATGTGTTTTCTTTAATTCCACAATGGCATCGTCTTTTATGAACTATTCAAGCTAATGTCTGGGTGGGGTATATCTATGTAGCATTTCAAAATTGTGTGACTATCATGTAGATTGCCTTGATATGCAAATGCCAATTCTTGTCTGCAGGCACAGAGTAATATGTAATATGCTATTTGTGTCAATAATTTATGTTAAAGTTCTGGTGAAAAAAGTATGCAAGGTAATCCCATCAGTTTTTGTAAACTCCAGTAAAATCGACTTTTGATTCATATATTTTCCCATATATATATATATATATATATATATATATATATATATATATATATATATATATATATATATATATATATATATATGGGAAAATATATGTATCAAAAGTCGAATATATATATATATATATATATATATATATATATATATATATATATATATATATATATCTATCTATCTATCTATCTATCTATCTATCTATCTATATATATATATATATATATATATATATATATATATATATATATATATATATATATATATATATATATATATATATATATATATATATATATATAATTATTCCGAATTGACTGTAGTATCCCTGTAGTGTTGAGAGATAAATACTTTCTGGTTTTCTTGCCTGTCTTCACAAATACGAATGGTTAAATGGAGTTACAAATGATTATGTACATGAGGAAGAGAACGAGGAAAAAAGTTGGTGTGTTTGCATATCTGTCACAAATGGTAATTATATATTTTCAGAAAAGACATGCTAGTGAAATATTATATTGTTTAAACCATTATTTCAATACATTAAATATGTGTTTTGCCAAATTTGGTGCAGTTGTATTCCCGATTTGGCAATATTATCACATCATTATCCCTATTGATTTCAGGAAGAGCACGGGTGGTGGGGTGGCCGGGTGATCACAAGCATTTGTTGCTGCTGATAAATGCCATTTATCCTCTTTCCTCGTTAGCTTAAGCTTGGGGCTCAGAAAATGTGGGTATGTGATGAACCTGCCATTAGTTTCCAGTTTGTCCTGACAGGAATATGTTATCGTATCTAATCAAGGCATTTCACAACCGTTCCTGTTTTTCAAACAATGTCACTGCATGTACTAAAGGTGAACTCTGCGTCTGCGCGTGAAAAGAATAGACGTCTACATGTAAGCAACCAACAAACGTAGATACTCATTCTTATTTTCCATTTTTTTGTAAATCATGGGTGTATCACTTAGAGCATTATTGATATGTTGGTGCCTTTATCCAGATATACATCATAACACGAAATCTAGTCAAGTTGGATACTTTGATATTTGATGATAGTGTTATAGCCATCGTGCAAATTGTGATGTACGCTGTACTCTACCTTACTACTGTTCTCTTTCATTTCTTTGCCTGATAAATTGCTCCTACCATCTTAGAATAAATAATTTCATGACAGTTTATCATGAAGACATTGGTGGGCATGCAAAGGTCTCTAACACAATAGTGACAATCTACTCAAGGTGTTATAGATGAAAACCTAAACCTCTACCGCTCAGGTGGCCTAGTAGTTAGAGAGTCCGCCTTGGCCGAGTCACATCAAAGACTTAAAAAATGGTACTAACAGCTGCCTCGCTTTCCGCTCAGCATTAACAGGTTAATGTTAGGACTGGTCGGCCTGGCGTCAGGATTATGTGTCGGTTGGACATCATGCTACATGTCTGCGGCATGATGACCAAGTGCTAGACATCACTATAAACTGCCACACTGCAGACATCGTAGCGGTACGACTGAAAACTTGATAAAGCTTCGTTAAAAATCCATATCAAACACACACAAACACCCCTAAACCTTATAACTTCACTCTATTCATGCATACGTCAAAACTGAATGTAAATTTCTTTTTCTTTTCTTTTGATATTTGGTCACAAAAAATGTTAATTCGTGAAATATTGTTTTACGCATTATGTAGTTAATGTAATTGAATCAAGGTTCCGTTGTGAGTTACAGTTAATTACTTTACTTGTATAATCAAAGTTGTGTAAGTTCCAAAGTGGGAACATGAATCTTGAGAACAAAGGGCAAGATGGATTAAAGAGATCTAGAATATACGTAGATACTAGTGTTTAAGCTTAGAAAGCAAGTATTTATTGTGGATTAGAATCAATGAGATGAGTCAAGGTTATTCCTGGACTACGTGACGTGAAGCACGTGTTCATTCGTAAACAAACTTCTACTTTTTTCTTGAATGCTGAACTATTTACCCCATCCGGGAATTTGTTTTGCATTTTAGTTAGTCTTATAACTGATGTTATTATAAGAAATCCATCAATCGTGTCTTAACACTTGAGACGTCAAGCTGTTTTGAGATGTGACCAGTTTGGGGCTGAAAGTTTATTTTTGTTTCAAATTAATGAATTCAAGTGATTGTTTTACCGTGTAATACTAAAGTACTTTAAATTAAATCTTGGACAAAGACATTTACCGGAATTTACACGGATATCAAAAACATGAATAAGATTTACTGCGATTCAACAAGAGCATGTTGACACATCAGCACAGCGCTGAATATTGCATACATCATCGCCTTCCATCTTGTATTGTTATCCGGTGTTGTACTGTTATTCACTTAGAACTTTCGTTGATAAGATTTGTGTTTTTAACTCTTGGATTACAATTTGGATTTAATTCAAAATATTGTAAGTTATATTCTTTTTTACTTTGTAGTTTGGGTAAATAACTTATTTGCTAAATTAACAAAGCTTGTTGTCTTCACTCGTTTCTGTTCCTTACTTTAGGAGAATAAACTCGTAACAGAAAATTGGGATATCGTCCATGGGATACGAACTTTGGCTGAAATAATTCAAACAACTTTTGTTGCATCAACATGATGTTTTAAAATGTCATCATACGTAAAGATCATTCTTACAAATCCTACCCAGGAGCAGTTCAACTGTTTGAAAAGAAGGTGAATTAATTCAACTTGCCCGAATATATGATTTTCAGAGACACAAGCTTCTTTAACGAAGCAAGAAATAAATCTTTTTGGGACCAGTATTTGTTGGAAAACAATGTTTTTGATAAGATTATTTTGGTTTCGATCAGTACATCTGTATCAGAATCTGACATGAAAGTATAGGAATTAAAATACAAATACATGATGGATTTAGAGTTAAGAAAGCTTGAACTTAAAAAGACAAAAAGGGGCAAAATGCAGGTGCAATTGGAGAAAGAGGTGAGAGAGAGACAAGTGCACTTACAATTGTAGAAATAGGAGAGAGAGAAAGATGCAAATGAAAGGAGAAAATGAATTAAAAGAATTTCATTTGAGAATCAAAGAATTAGAGCTGGAAATTAAAAAGAACATTCCCACATTGGATGCAATTTCAAATTTTGATGTTACTAAGAGCGTTATATCAGTTCCTCCATATAGAGAAAAAGAAGACACATATTTTCCTTATTTTGAAATGATTGCTAAAAATTGAAATGGACATTGTAGCATTGGACTCAGTTACACTGTGCACTTTTCGGCAAAGCCCGATAAATGTGTGTACCTTTGTCATTACAGCATAGTGCTAAATATGATGTGGTGAAGGAATGCTTATTAAAGGGTTATAGGTTACTGATGATGCATATCGACTAGAATTCAGGAACTATACAAATGAAGCTGGAGACACTCATGTCGATTTGCATGAGAAAAAGAGCAGTTATTTCATAGGTGGTGCTTAGCCACGAAAGTTGGACAAGAATATGAATAATTCTGACAACTAGTATTACTTGAAGAGCTAAAGAACTGTGCCCATACTGACATTAAGACTTCTCTTGATGAGCATGAAATCGAATCCTTGGGAAATGCTGATCGTGCTGCTGAGGTGTATTCCTGAGCTCATAAAGATTCTTTTGTAAGCAAGTCTTCTAATCAGCGTTTACCTGGTATAATCTTATTTCGGCCTAATACAAGCTGTTTCATATATCAATCTGGTACAACTGTTATAAATCAAGATCCGGATAAGAAATATCAGAAATCCTGATTTCTTCCAATGTGTACCAACTGTTAAAAGAAAGGACACGTTATTTCTGATAGCTATAAATTTAAATATAAGGAACACATTCAAAACAAACCTATTCAAAATTCTCTTATTTCTAAGAGGCCATGTTCACGGTCATGTATTTTTAAAGCAAAAATACATTTGTTGGGTCCAATAAAGCATATTCTGATTTTATTATTAACAGGTAGAAACCACTCATGTTGAAGGGTTCTATATCACTGTTTGGTGATTCGGCCAATACAATTTTAAGGGACACGGAAGCCTCTCAGAGTCTTTTATTATCAGGCTCTTTGCCCTTTGATGAGAACTCTTTTTCTAATGAGAATGTTCTCATTCAGGTAATAGAGTGAGGCCTTTTAAATATTCCTCTCCATTGTATCAATGTGTCATGAGACGTTGTCTCAGGACCCATGCCAGTCGGAAGAGTGTATTCTTCATCCGTTGCGGGTATTCATTTACTACTAGGCAATAAATGAGGTTAATCGATTTGTACGTGAGAAACACAAATTAAAATAGTTTAAACAATTCACTATGTAAGCTAAACTTGTTTTAATAAAATGGGTTAGAAAAAAAAATACAACAGAAACATAGAAAATCTCAGTAAATACCTTATCAACTAAAACACCAAAGTTTTCTTACTAGTCATTAAAAGAAATATCAGTAAAAGGTTTAGGACATTTTAATCGGGTTTCAGATTAGTAGTTTGAACAAATAATGTTTGATAACGTTTAACCACATTACGTTTAGAAGCGAAAAGAGTTCACAAAGCTTGTGAAGAGAACTGTGAGTCAAGAATGCAATTCAACTACGACTACTATTTCCAGAAGTTTTCTACTTTGAAAACTCTGTACTCTGACAACTATTTGAAGGTAACCTGAAGATAACTGCAATACAATTGCTCGGTTAGCATGCGTTGCAAATGTAATCAAATAAATTGAGTACAAGTTTAAACGGAAGGTGTCGCAAAGAGAATTAAAGAACATCGTTGGCTCATAAATAAAGAGAATATAGCTTCAACAAAGACGACAGTTCCTCATTGAGCTGAACGCGGAAGTCAATTTTGGAAAGTGTTCGCAAAACACTATTTATAATTCACTTTACGTATAAATGTTACAGTTAGTTCCAGTACCATTTGGGAAGGACATTTTATTTCAACATAGCTTCCACAACTAGAACTGGCATACAATGCCTTAAAGATTGCTGGGTCCAATTTATTTCGGTCAGTTTCTAAATGACTATTAATTACAACAAGATATATTATCAGACTAAATGATTACATTACTTGATAATTTATTGATTAACTGTATTGTTATGTTGGGTTCCATGCTTCAGGTTTACCGACTCTCTCCAACCCCAAAATACACATTCGCTACTGGGAACTGGGCAATGTTCATAGTTTTACTTGTTCTCATTCTTGTCTTGAGGTTTTATCCACGAAATAATTAAATATACAAAACATCCCATAAATCAGGCATAACATATCGTCTTTTACGTATGTTAGCTCATCCATCATTGTATTACATCCTCCAACTATTATACAACATCAAAAGCATTTGCAATTAGTAATACCTAAACTGGGGCATAATGTACTGATTGTACTAGGTCGATATTTTCTTTTGTGCAATGGTTAGATCAATGGAGTAAACTTATCAGCTGTAAGAATTTTGTAACTTTTTGTCTCAAAATCTACTTAATATCTTAAAAGACGTAGTGATAATTGACCCAAACCTCTTCAATGAGATAAAACGTTTAACGCACAAAGCCAGCTTATATCATCATTAAAGAAGGAATGTATGGTGATTCATAGTTAAACCTCCACAGATCCCAAACGTGCTATCTTAATGCAAATTCCCATTTGACTCCTTCACCACGCCATAATTCTAATTTATATTAGATATCCATATTCAACTCAAATATTAACTTTGTGGGTGATTTGGACGTAAATTGATTTGGACCTAAATGTTCTGTTTGTCATCATCATGGGGGCCAAACCATGTCCGCCGGAGAAAGAACCTTTCCTTTTTCAATTCTGGCCGTCATCATACGTATATATATATATATATATATATATATATATATATATATATATATATATATATATATATATATATATATATATATATATATATATATATATATATATATATATATATATATATATATATATATATATATATATATATATATATATATATATATATATATATATATATATATATATACACACACACGCACACACTCTCTCACACACACACACACACAGATATATATATATATATATATATATAGCTCAGCACAATTTGGAACTAGCATGTACTGAGATTAGACTAATGACGAACGTGAGTTACACCAAAAAGAAAGGTAAATTATTATTGGTACAATATTACTTGTAATTCACTACTGCCTTACTGTGTATACCATTGTGCATATCTTTTTTCCCCTATTTTTTATATTTACATTTTTGTATTTTCATGCAACAATCTTACTTTCAACTCGCTCATCCCATCTTATTGTTTTTCTTTGTTTCCTCTAGGCGGGGTATTAACCTAATCATTCTTAAAACATTGGTTCTGGGCTGTGAGCAGGTAATTAAGTATACGCTGTACTTAACTACTTAGCACGGATGATCGTACTTTTGTTTGTAATGTTCATGGGCGATGATGTAGAATGATTGTTATTATGCAGTATTTGTTATTCTCGATGTTATGCAATATTTAAGTGATACTGTTAAAAATATGCAATCGTTGCCTCCAGTATAAATAGTTGACATACATATGCCTTATCGTTATACTAATATGTGTACAGTTGAAAAGTATTACCTAAGGGGCTGACATAATATAGTTTTAGGAGTTAATATGAATCGTGATAAACAAAGATTGAAAAGTAGTCCAGAATGTATTAATCCGGATAGTCAGAAATGTAGAGAAATATACATTTTTATTTTTATATGATCAGGTGATCGTTTCACTAGCGCTGAATGGAAGACGTAACCCACTTCCAGCCTACGCAGAGTAAACAGAACGTATAGCAGTACGTAAATCCAACACAACTTGCGCACCTTCGGTAGTTATTCACCTATACCAGGCACATGATCTTTACTATTTTGAGACAAAATTTGCTGGGCTAGCTAAACCGTATAACATATAGCAGTCACGGATGTCTTAAAGTCAGTTGTTTGCCATTTATGTTGTCCTTAAGGTTAGAAAGATAAATGTTTATATGTCAAGGTGATAAAGGGCACTTAACTTTAGGACAAATATAAATATACGAAATTCAGTTCCTTGTAAGAGGTGAACATAATATGCTTTCATTACGTGCATGTTCCTTCCCACTATTTGATTAACAACAGGAAGGACGAAATTATTCAATCAGAATGTTACCGAGATCTAATGCAAAAAGTTGTTCCAAATTAGTTCAGCAGGAAATTCACCGAATCATGAACTAACGTCAAATAACGTAATTGTTATGTTCATTCTATATTTATGTCTTTACAATGATTTCAAATAAAAATATATATTATATACAGTGACTTAGATTTTTTTATGTCACATTTATTCAAATAATTGTACTGTATCACATTAACATATCGTTAATCTTATCTCTTCTCCTATATCGTTGCTGTCTCCTGTGCTCGTAATGTTAGTATGCAACAATTTTTGTCATAGAAACGATAGCAATAGTACTATTGCAAGAGGAGTTTGGGTTACAATTATTTTTATTGCGATGCATTACAAACGTATGAGACATATGATATTATCTCGTTCGATGATTTACATTACTTACATATGTGATGTTATGCAACGATTGTCATATTGATACTTTACAATTCGTACCCGTTTGATGCTTAACCATGCTTACACATGTTATGCTTTATAACGCTTACACGTTTGATTCTTTATAATGCTTACACGTTTAATGCTTTTAATACTTGCAGTTTAATGCTTGGCAATGCTTACACTGGTGATGCTTTACAATGCTTACACGTTTAATGCTTTAGAATACTTACACGGTTCATTCTTAAAAATGATTACACGTATGATGTTTTAAAATCCTTATACGTTTGATGATTTACAAAGCTTTTACGTTTATGCTTTACAAAACTTAAACTTTGTATGCTATCAAATGATTCCAAGGTTGATGCGTTATAATGCTGAATCGTTTTATGCTTTAACAAATTCTTGGACATTTTGATGCTGACAATGCTAATATGTCTTATGCTTTACAATGCTTCAACGTTTGACGAATAAAAATTATCCTAATAGTTTTGTCATTGTTGACTCTTTCATTAACTAGGCCAACAAAGGCATTTACAACAGTGAATTTACTAAACGAAATTAGCATGCACACTTATAAATGTTTCAAACTACTATTTATAGTTTTAAATGACCTGTATGTATTATGTTGGAGCAGTGGTGGACATTATCCATAAAGATGTAATTATTGAAATGAAGTCAGTGTTTTCTTTTTGCAAATGGAAAGTGTGATATCAGATATGTTAGAGCCGTATTTGAAAATATACAAAAACCAATTACTCTTAATTTGCACAGCAACTCATCAGACAGAGTCGTAGTGGGTATAATTTGTGCCAAATAAGCCAACCATTCCCACCGTTCTCCATATGTTCACTAAAAAGAGAATTGTATCACAACTGATTTATGCATAGATACGAGTTATTTATAAAATAATTTGCTAGAATGTTGTCGCAATTTGAATGACACAAGTTTAACCTTTTTAAGAACGATTTTCACCTCCCCCATCTCATCACAGCAATCCGAATCACCCAAAATAGTTAGATCTACGGACAGATTCAGTGATCAGTATTTATACTTGTATGTATTGCTGTATTGTGTCATTGTATTATGATATACGTTCACCTCAATTAAATTAATATATATATATATATATATATATATATATATATATATATATATATATATATATATATATATATATATATATATAATTATTCCTTCGAGCATTTTATAAATCGACTGTATTCCTTATTATAAGTACAATTTCTAGAGTGTTATGTTAAAGCTGAAATTGTGAAAAAATTGCAAAACAATCTTAGAGTGTGAATTAATACCATTAACCTTTTATAACACACCCCCATCCAGTTTGAGGATAATCATATATAAAAAATATGTGGATGAAATAATGTAATTAAAATTATACAAACTGGAAGCTACTTGCTTTTAATGCCGCCCTACTGAACATCTAATATCTCAAGCCAGGAAACACTGAGCTTATTTAGTGCTTTACTTGTTGTACGGTCGAAATGTACCACTATCATAATCAAAGTTTTAAAATATTCTGTAATTGCTTGTAATCATTCGTATGTATTGATATACGGTTAATCATCGTAGCATAATGTTTCAGCGGTCTTAATTAGCCAGTCATTATATAGATATTTATGATACAGCTGCATGCGTCACTTTGTCAAATTTACAATTTCTAAAATGCAAGGAAAATTATATCATTTCTTTCCATATACAAATAAATCAGTTAGCGTTGAATCAAAAGCAAATTCAAACTCATTTTTGCCCGTTTTGAGGTAATAATAATAGAGCCATACGCATAATTTTGGTTTTCGTTTTATTTGGTTTTGTTTTTAACACGAAGCATTTTGAGTTACGTTTTAAACAATTACCATATAGACCCCTACAGATACCAGTTCTCGTAAACACAGTAAATACTAAGCTTTCCAAAATTATTAATATATTTTAATTTTAGTTATGATAGGTTTTAATCATATTAAAGAAATGTATGCCATGCTAGACGTAGGTTCTTGCCATGCAAATTTTATTTTATGCCATGGAGAAGTAAATTTGGCCCGTGATCTAGTTTTATCCAGTAATGCACATTATAGGGTGTGGCTTTAAACATAGGCCCCACGCCCTGAAGAAAATTGACGATGCCTGTTTTAGGCTCACCTTTTTATAGAATATGTTGTTATTAAATACATATGAAACAATAATTCTGATATGTTTACAACTTAGCCCTTGTCTGTCTGACATAACTTTCGACCAATATGTTTGTCAGAATTTTATCCTGTAATATCATTATATACAAGTTAATTGTTAGTATATAAGCCCATCATTATTCCGCTCGTCGTCAGTCAGTCACGATAATGAAACAAGGTGTCTATATTTTTGCCGTTGGTCTCGTGATACACATTCGATCAGGTACGTATCAAACCTGGAAATATTTATTCAGAGGAAAAATGTATTACTAATGCTTTCTTTAGATTTTCACATTTGTGTCTTTGTACGTCTTTTTATTTCTGGTATTTCTTTTGCAGTCGTTTAAAACTTGAAAAATGTGAACAGTACGTTTCATCAGAAAATGCGTCCCCCGTGTCTAGATAATGAAACTTGGTTTTAATCCATTAATGAGGCTGATATATATGAAAAGGTTTCTATACTTCTATTGGACAATGACGCGTCATAAAGATAAATAAAGTGTTTTGTTCTCTAGGAAGTCTGGACCATGGATAATCGATAGTATCCAAATCGATTAAATTTTGTCCCTATAAATGCCAAATTCTTGTTGTGGTTGTCGAAAGAGTACGATAGTTTTCTTTGCGAATACAAATGTAAAGAAAATAGAGTTCTAATCTACCATCCTTAGTTTTTAACAACATTCCCTATTTTCTGACACATTTTGATTTAAACCAAGGCATCTTGGTATTATCCACTTTCATAGCACTATACGACATTTTGATGGACAATCACTAGCTCAATATTTAAAACAATGTGAAAGACCATGCCGGCAGCTATAAATTCATCTGCTTTTAGTTCCAATTTTGCTTACACTACAACTTAATTGTATGTGCACGTCATACTTGTTTGCCATTTTTATCATGCCGATTATTGCAACATATGAAAGTGACAAACATATTTTCTGTAGGAAAATCACTATGCGTATTTGTACATATTTGGCTCTGAATATCATTGTTATTTGTATGAATGGGTGCATTGAACATACACTTAAAATGTATTTTCATCTAGAGTAAAAGTAGTAGTAATATCATCAGCAGTGATCATCATCGTACAAAAATTGTGCTGAAAGAGTTCTACATGTTTACACTTAATCTGCATCTTGTGGTGACTTAATAACGTTATACCTGTACATGTTTAGATTGTTCTTAGATAAATGTTTTTGCAAGAAAGCGTGAATACTTAAACAAACGTAAAATTGTAATCGTTTCAATTTCTGAAGTAAGTAGTGTTACATATAGGAAAACACTTCACTTTTGGAGAGAAACATGTCTTGAATGCCCGCTGCAATGATGTAATGCCTAAATGAAGACAATTCGTATTATGTCGTTTATAGCCAGCACACTTTATTGATCGGAACTTTTTAAGTTTGAAATTAGCTCAAGTTTCAGACTATCAATTGTTTTCGACACAAATGGAACATAACTCGACTGAGGCAATTATATAACCAGACTGAAATAATTACATAACAAGGCCGATCTAATTACATTTTCAGGTCGAGACAATTACATAACCAGACCGACAAAGTTACATAACTAGTCTAAGACAGTTATGTAACTAGGATTAGATTTGTACTAACCAGATAATGTGTATATATGTTTACTAAACATTTTCCTTTTAAGAATGACATGAATAAGCAAGAGAGTTATTCACTATAATTGTATTCAGGTTTTGGCTAAAAAAGGTTTTGCCGCATAATTGTTTTTATTCTGGCACCAATCGTAAAGCTGATCGTATTACATCACGATCTGCGTGGTCCATGCATGATTATGTTACAAAGTTGGTTTTCACGCAATAGTTATCCTGTTTACATATATAGTTTGCACATTTTATTGATGGCTTATAAATAAGCTTTGGATCGGGATGAACCATATCGATCTTAAATGATCAAAGATCGAAAGTGAATGTATCTGAAGAAAGGAAAACTATTTTTGCACAATCATGAGAGATCATTTTCATCCGCAGTCAGTAGACCATTTCTGGGTCAGAAGTTTAAAAGTCAGTCATCGTAACTTAAAAAGAATATGTTTCTTTACAATAACTGCAGATATATGACATTTCCAGCTTCCAAATTTGTCGGGTACCTTGCACTTATGACTCAAAAGGTTAAAGGATAAATTCACCCCAAAAACAATATACATAAACGTTCCCTCATAATAGCTGGAGGTGTCCTTAAATAATGGTTTAAAGCACTCTATGCCTTTCACGTTGTGTAATATAGAACCTTAATGTGTGTTTAGTCAAGATGTCAATGGTCAGGTTTGCGCCGAAAGAAATACTGAACAATTAATTCATGTTAAGAATGATACTTTTATGTAGATGGCTATGAATTAGAGGTCAAAAAGATCGAACTTCCACGTAAATTACTACTAAACTGAACTTCCACGTAAATTACTACTAAACTCTGTGTGCTATATTAGCTTCTTTATCGCCACAGTGGCAATATCACTTTTGGAACAATAATTTTCTGTTAAAGACGGAAATCTGCCCTTATGTATTATTCAGACCCGTATTTACAGATTTGCGCAGTTTTATTTTGGTTCTTCTTTTGACTTTTTCTCGTCTTCTTGCTACATCCTTCCTAACCATCCACATAGGCATGCACAAATATCAAAAAAGTGTCAAATGTAGACGTCTAGTGTATATTTAATCAATCGATGAGATGCCTTCAAGATGTGCCCTAAAACCAACTCCATCAGCCAAACGGCGACTTCAAGACGTTTTCCACACAAATCATGGACACTTGCGATGTCTCACTCATACAGTATGGCATATAGTAATACTTTACGACAATCGGTGCACATTTATCAGACAAAAGATCTTCATTAAATGTAGTAATACAGTTATTTTAGTAACATGCTTTACTAACTATTGTGTTTGAACAAGGTAGATGAATAAGGTGTTGATTAAGTTTGATTGAAAACCTAAATTAAATGACAATCGAAAATCAGTCAATGCTTCTTCTACAGAGCTAGACTGCAGAATCATAAGGGACACAGAATAATGAATGTTCGAGTTTAGAAATGAACACAATTCTTTACAAGCAAACTCATAATCATGATTGCCTTCAAGTTCAAAGATCTTATGATCTTTGGTCTGGCCGACGCAACATCTGTCTTGTGTTTCTCTGTTTTTCTTTAGCACACACAAACCGTCTCAATCCGAGCTATGAAATATGTTAAAGAAATAAAAACGTCTACAATTACTTACAATCATCTTCTGACAAAATGCACAGTTTTAAGCATGATATTTTAAAAACTGCTGCTAAAGTTATTGCAAAATATGGAAGCTGCTATTTATTTATGCAATTGTTGGTGTCATTGGAAAAGAATGGAGAATATATTTGCAAATAGATGACTCTAAAATATATTATGAACGAAACATATACTTTCTATGAATTTATATACGGAAATATTATTCTTTTGGTGGGGACATCTTTTGTATTGTCACGAATGGCGAATAAAATGTGTCTACTTCATTGTTGAACTATTTCCCTATAATTAGTGAAGAAACATAGATCATAATCTATGTGCAAGTAAGAGAATAATTATACTGAAACTGGAAATACCATTGTATCTCCACATTTAGGAAAAATGTCCTTTCGTATATATATCATTCAGTTTTTAGTTACACATGCATGTATGCATCTGCGTTCAAGGCGACATTTGCCACAATAATGGCATACCTTTCCAAAGAAAAGTGGGTTAAACATCTAGTTTTGTTTCACCGGAAATAATAAAGTTTTGAAACCCCTCTACGTTTAGCACCTTCATATCTTTTTCATTACTTTCACTATTAAAATTGATGATTATTGCTATCATCATCATTATCATTATAATCATTTTTGATTATATTTATTATTATTATTATTATTATTATTATTATTATTATTATTATTATTTTCTTTTCTTCTTCTTCTTCTTCTTCTTCTTCTTCTTATTATTATTATTATTATTATTATTATTATTATTATTAATAAGGCGACCGATATGTACACATTGCTGGTTATTATACAAATGCTTAAAATGTTTTAATTTGTGTTTTATATCGGCTAATAGAAAGTAACGTTCATCACTGTCTAGTATCTATATGTCGTTCATTTGTTCATTTACTTGTTTGTCTCTTATTTTGTTTCTAAAACATTTTCCTATCTCCATTTTTGCAGAGGCGACAACTTTATAGACGGTCTGGCTTAAGGATATGACTACAAAATTCCTGAACTAAAAACGTACACTGAGTAATATCAATTTCCCTAATGAGTTAGCATTTCATCTCACTCGCCGTTCAGAAACTCTGAACTTAAATTTGAGAAGGAACCATGACATCAATCCAAATCCTGATTTCTATTTTGCACATAAATTGCAAAATGGCCAATTCGTTTTGGTGAAATCGCGCAATATAGAAAAGGAGGTAAGCTTTCAACGTATTACAGCAAACGAGTTCGGTTGCATTAGTCGTTACAATCTAAACATATACGAGTTGGTGCTACTATATTTATGAGCTTTTATAATTCTTATAAACTCTCATACCTTTATTTATTAATTGTGAGAGAAAAAAAAATTAAAATTAGCTCTAGGGATATACTCTCGTGCTGCTAATATTTTGTTGATTCAAAAATTAAATAATTTATTAAATGTTTATATTTGCGTGCCATCAGCGTACGATTGAGAGGTAATGGATGTCATTCTAAGATACTTGAGAGCGGCTGAATGTACATAATTAATAGGACACATCCGTGAGCTGAGCCATGTGGAGTACGAAAACTTTGATCAGCTGGGATGGAATGGTTTTCATTTACGGATACGGTTTATATTCTGTTGACTAAGTAGGATTTGATGATAATCAATCGCAAGTTTATTTAAAGTTTGATTTCTTGCTGAGTATATGAGTTTCTAACTGCTGTGTAGTCTCAGAAGAAAGTGGTTCTATTTACGTACTTAATTATTTATTGTTTACTTAGGAAGTAATCGCATCGTTCTCAAGAGAAATTATTTACTGTTCCATGATTGGATTTTAGTCACTTATACTGATTTTGCTTTGTCATGTGAAATTATAGATCTGAATGAAAACCGCATGGTTACGCTATGTTAGCATCTGGAAATCAATTGTATTCTTCACTTTCATTCCATACACAATACACAGTAAAGCTAATGTGCAAATACTTTGCTCCGAATCAGCTTTTCTCAACTTTGTATTTCTTTTACCTTCGCAACTCTTATTTTTTTTAAATTCCGATTGGCATCTGGCAACCTTCGTGTCCCATGACAAGGGTATAGGCATGCACCTTCCAAAGACATTCCCATTTGATAGTATACCAAATGGCACAACACAAAGTCCAACATATAGGATGGACTGATCCCTGATATTGCTAATTGTAACTTTTTTCGTTTCTGATCTATTCCAGATAGATGCTTATGTAAGAGATGCATTGAATTTAGATATTTAAAATATTGTTCTGTCCATCATGATTTAGATATTTCACACTCAATCCCAATCACATGTACAATGAAAACAAACATGACTTGGATAAAGAAGATTAGTAAACGTTACTAACATCATATTACACGTATTTCCGGAGTTTTGAGATCTCTTTCATATCAGCTCTGTCCTCAGATCCATGCGTTAGCAGACAAAGAGACTAAACGTCGCGAGCGTCTAATTACTAAATACATTTTTACCCTCGATTATTCGTATTTAATTCTGTTACGAATGAAGACCTTAAAACAGAAAGAAATAAACACGAACAATGTAAGTAGCATTCAAGAAACTACTTATACCCCTAGATCACAAAATGAATGTTCAAAGCATACCTACAGTTGTGTCAATGAAACCCCAAATAATCTTAAATGTCCTCTCTTACCACCAAAAAGAGGACGTTCCGAATGAAATCCGAAAGCCTTGAATATCATGGCGTACCATTTATCTTGAATGTCATAATGGCCTAACTTACCATAATCATGAATGGAACGCTGTACTAATGATCTTAAATGTCCTGATATATCAATAATTCAATTAGCACTGTATGTTGAATGAATTCACAATAAACCTAACATACTATGTTAATCCAGTCAATGAGCATTTAATAAATCTATTGAATATTTCAAATAAACGAACACAACTGCAAATCATGATAACATATTCCTAAGAGTTGAAATAAACCAGGATTAAAATTTTTGTTTTAAATTTAATCCCTCTTTTATAGAAATTTCAGTTAAACTATGACGGAATAGATTTCTAAGGAAAAACTCACTAACTCGTAAGAACTCAGACTTGTTTTTCAAAATTCAAGTAAGTCTCTTGTTTTCCATTTATTAACAGGAAAAAGTCAAATATGCACATCCATCAATCACAGACATAATGTTACTCATCCAGTGTAAATTAAGTATTCATAACACTTTCTATTCTCAAGAGAAATTTTAATATATAAAAGTAGTATTTTACATATTGGTAAAATATATATGATAATGTGATAATTAAAATTACATACGATGATGCCTGACGAATAATGCAAATAGTATTAAGACTCTATGGTCTTAAACTAAGCTACAGTGAGAAGCCAAACAAACAATAAGAAAACAAACAATCTAAAATCAAGATATAAATCCATTTCTCTAAGTCGTAAAGTGAATATTTTTGATAGACGTAAAATGTGTTTAATTAATCTCAAAAGATCTGAAATGTTTCATAAAAAAATAATCAGAAAATATTTTGTATGAATTCCATTTTTTAATAAGCGAGACACCAATAGTTTTGAATGATCTGCTGAACAAAATAGTCTAGATGTATCACAGTGATATGATCAAGAAATGATTTGAAGATATTAATGATTATTCCAAAATGAGCATTTTGTAATTCCAAAGAATAAGTTTTAAATCAATGATTCCTCTCAAATTGCATATGACCAGAATTAAACAGTCTTCAATCACAAGTTTTTCTTTAATATTAATGATGTAGTACTGTAATTTCAAATTCCATGTAAACTGTCTCTGTTATTTGTTTTATTGTTGTTAAAGAAATTAGCGCAGTAGCGAACACCCAAATACAACCAGTGGAGATGCTTAAATAACATACACATCAAAATATTGCAATTCCAGAATCAATGCCTTCTCAAATGTGCAATAATTGAACTGGTGCTTTTTAAAAAATTAGAACACATGATAATCAATACCTTTTTTGCCATCTTGAATCAATCCTTCACCAACCCCAAAATTACTTGCATCAACAGTCATTTTAACAATCGCCCTATATTTGGAGCTGCAAATACTTTCACACTTTAAGTATGGACTTTAATTTATCAAAACATTCATAACATTTGTAATACCAACGAAACTTTGCCTTCTCAATCACAAAAACTCGAAGGATCTAAGCATTTATGACAATATTTGAACATACCTTTGGATAAAATTAGCAATACTCAAATTTTGCATCATTTTCTATATATTAGCAGGCACTGAGTATCATTATACTGAATATTTTCACATGACCATGACCAAAACTATGTCCTAAACCTGTTAAACAAGCACAGCAAAACTCATTTTGAAAGAACTTACCTGTCATATTTTCGTAACCGTGTCGATGAAAGAATTTTGCTATGGTTTCCAAGTCATATTTCAAGATATCGACGTAGGTGACGAAGTTATCGTTATATGCCTGAAAATTATGAAGACCAGATGAACTCATGTTCATTAAAAACTGGAATGTTGATGAAGACGTTTTCATACCAAAGCGCATCACGTTATAGTAATTACGTACATTTGGAGTTGCAAATGCCGAAACTTGATCGGAATGTGCCAAATTCCTTTTAAATAGCTAGATTCGGTATCGTATTTCGCATTTTAACTTTGCTAATGCAACCAGTTGTTCTTGCAATTGAAAGTAGACCGTATTGGAGTGACTGATGACATTTCCATATTCAGTACAAATACGGAATGCATCATTTGATTTAGTCACAATAATACATCTGACCTCTAGTCTATTTTACTTTTGCAATAACATTTGAATTTCTTTTCTTAGATATTCAGAGGATTCGTCTCTTAAAGGTACTCTTTCAGAGGTGTAGAATTTACAATGTCAAGGTCTTGATAATATCGTATTTGTCCGTGCTCGAACAGTTGGAAACATGTGCCCATATTCACTTAATAGGTGCTTTTTCGAGTACTTTTTGGTTCAATTTGATGTCAAAATTTCTATCTCAGATTTTTCGTATTTCTAAACACCGACGAGTGGTTAAATCAGAGTGAGATTGCCTTCTCTTGTTTTGATACTGTCTGGGACAGGCAGACTAATTTGATAAAATAACCAAAGGTGAAATGGGCTAACTCTCTCAAAATACTTTTTTAAAACATATTTATTTAACAAAGTCGTTTGTTTCCCCCTCCCAGGAGTGTTACTTATATGAGTTACGTAATTTATTTTATACTCAATTGACAAAGACCGGACTTGTTCTTTAAAGCTTGATGAACTCTTCCCAAAGACCCTTTCCTCAGCGTCATAAACATACTATCCAAGCTGTTTGATGCCTAATTCGTGCATTGATGGT
This sequence comes from Sinohyriopsis cumingii, assembly GCA_028554795.2. NCBI lineage: Eukaryota > Metazoa > Mollusca > Bivalvia > Unionida > Unionidae > Sinohyriopsis > Sinohyriopsis cumingii. The sequence continues at coordinate 85,419,834 of CM068832.1, forward strand.
ACTGCACAAAAATTACCCCTCAGTTCTACGGGATAGATTTATGCATTCCATGAAATGTAAAAGAAGCTATTCATGCTTATGCTTTAGTTTTGTTTGTATTATTTCTAAAATTAATTGTCTTACACATGATTTTTAACAAGCATTGTGTAACTGACTTGGTCTTCGGTAAGGGACAAACACATTGTTATATTGTTCTGTTAAATTATTCGTTAAATGCATGAAGTGGATGCTGATGAATGTTATGTATCATTTCAATTGGTTACTCTTCGATTTTACAATTATGATCAACAGTATTTAACAAGTCAGTTTTAAATTTTAGCCAACTTTAATTCAAGTTTGTTTATGTGACGTTTTGACATATACATACATCCATCTGATTTTTGCACCATGACATGGTCTCAAATTACAGTTACCATGTCTCTTCCTAAACGTTCTTATAATATTGACACCGTATACAACAATTGTGAAAAGTGTATTCAAAGGTCCTCATGTCCTAATATTGAAACACAGACTGATAACTCAACACCGAACAAACTGTCTACCTACTCACCTGCAACATAGCTTTATCTTCAAATCGATCTATGGGAATATATATATATATATATATATATATATATATATATATATATATATATATATATATATATATATATATATATATATATCTTCTAATATGTACCTATCAGTGTCGATTATATATTTATGCATATTTGTTTGAACAGGATGTCGCATATTACCAGGACATACAGAATGGGGCATTCGTGACCGTCCGATGTGTCAAAAAATCAAATGAACAGTGTGATATAATCATCGTAAGTATAAACTGAGATTAAAATGTACAGAAACCTGAGGAATCCGTTATACACTATGCAATTATCTTAACTGGTGATTTGGAGCAGTTGTATGTTTACCCCATTAAAAGGTGTATCATTCTTACAGTCTTACAGTAGAACACTCTAAGAAAACAGATTATTCACATATGCACTAATGTGCACACTTGAGTGCTTTTGATCTGTCAACTTGTGAACTCTATTGTTCTATGTTGTTTAGGTTCTCATTTGCACATAGTAAGGTCCAAATATTAAACTTGTGACCTATTGATTCAACATTGTGCTTAAGGCATTCTTTCCTCTACCTTTAATTGATTGATAGTATGATTGCTAACCTTAAGATGTTACATACAAACAAAGATGCATACAGTTTTACCTTCTGTATGAAAGTTATGGATCAGTAATAAAAATAATCTCGTTTAATCGCTCTGCAGTATTATAATCATGTCTAAAGTTGTTACGGCGTTTATTTCTAAGACCATAACAAACTGAGTTGGTGACCATTATTTCAACAACGATTTTAAAGAACATTCACGAAATCATGTCGGCAGGTAGAACATCCATAGCAACAACAAGAAACCAATATATATAAAGAAATTCGTAGTGGATCGAGAAATAAACTTGTAGCGGAGTTTCGAAAACATACAAGAAACACACATTAGCTTTGGTTATTCTAATTTATTTGTTAATTAAGAAAGGCCTGCATTCAGTGTCAATACCGCCATGATGTTTGTCGCACAATCATAAACAATTTTATGTCAGCCAGGACAGATAGTTGAGCTTTATTAAAAAATAACAAACTCGCTCATGTTGTTCCGCTTCGTTCAAAATGGACGGGATTTTGAAATGATACCCTTAGTTTTATCCATTATGGGCTATCATCCGAACATATGAAATATGATTTTCACTCACTGTGTGTTTTTTGTGCTGCTGTATATCTCCCTAACTGCCTCTTTCTCTACCCTTATCTAGCTTTATATGCATATCGCAATTTAGACTTTGTAATCAGTTCCACACCAAGACATAATATTAGTTCATTTATGTATCACATTTGTACTATCGACACCGGTAAATCATACGGGATTCGGCTCTGCATGTGAGACTATAAACAATGAGAAAAACAGTTATACTGGTTGATACACAGGTTACATGTTAAACACTGACGCTAGTGTATCGCAAGACATATGATCACGATTTGATTGGAGAATAATTGTCGTTTTCAGAACACAGTACTGAGTAATACCTTGTATTTAGATTAAATGAATCCCTGTAGCAACAACTAGCTCAAGTTTTAGGTCATATATTGTCTTCTCCATCGTTCAAGTCAAAGGCTCTCATCTCAAGTTACTGTACGTCGTATTCTGATACGATGCGTGGTAAGTAACAATTTAATTTCCCCTTGGGGGAGCTGTGAGCGAAGTTGCATTCCACATCAAGGTTTAGCTGCATATATGTTTCTTAGAATTGCTAAGATCTGTGTGACGATAATTTTAGAGATTGATTATACTTAAAGCCATAATAAAAAATATGCACTGTATTCAGCCGAGTAACGTAGGACTAGGTGCCTTTCCGAATGATATCATGAGACAGTTAGTCAGATCGGGATGCTCTGGGTGTATATGTGACGCCTGACTTAAATTGCAAGTGAATTCAGTTATGCAGCACCCTAGGCGTTTACAGCATACTCAACCCAGGGCGTCAGAACGACACGAACCAAGTGCTCTAGTACCGAATAGTCTGTACTTCATTTTTCGTGTTTTGCTTCTGAGTGTGTGAAAACAACAAAAATGATTAATTATTGAAACCATCTTTACATATTCTAATGACTTCAGCTCAAAAGGCATATAACGTTCATGGCGAGGATACTCTCACATTAAAGACTTTGAGCACAGAGGCAGGCTTAGTCAGGAGTATGGACGACTGTCATAACCTGTCACAAAATCATATATTTCACACGTTTTATGAGATTGAGAACCATCACACATACCAAGATGATATTTGGATAGTCTTTTTAATGACATCCCCATTGCTGTGATGATTGATTATCATTGTCCTACTAAAGTTCGAAAGCATAAAATAAGAATTGCCAAGAAACACGCCGTACCAAAAAACAAAAAAAAAAAAAAACAAAAAAAAAAAAAAAACAAAAAAAACAAAAAACAAAGGAGATTAATTGAAGGTATCACTTCGTGAAAGAAAAACACAAACGGATATCATCATTAGCTTCTAAAACTGGATCAACGAAATGATCCACGTGGGAGCATGTTACCAGTGGACTATCCCTGTTGTTCGACGCAGCGAATGTCACTTTTCTATACACTGAGAGCTTGCATGAAAAGTGGCAGAAAATAGAAGCAATACTGCCTTTTGACGTCAACCTCAAATCTCGCCCAAGAGTCCACAGGCTATCGTCTTCCTCTTTGAGGGCGCATATACCAGCATGCATTAAGTTCGCTCTGTGGCAAACGTGTGCAGCACTCTGATGAGCAGGGTAATCTGCCAAACTACACCTTTGCTCAAAGGATACGTATGTCACCAACATTTGTGGGAGGTATTCAAGCGATTTCTAGATAGAGTCACAAGGGTATATAACTCTGTTACACAGACGCTGGTTCTTTCTACGAAAATAAAGTTGGTATGGTCCTAAATATGATATTTGGTATGCTAAAGTCTACACTCTTCATAAGTCTTCTAGCGCAAATAGGAAATTATAACGACTAGATAACGGTTCAGACAGAAACGATAGCGCAGGCAGCTGGGGTTTCAAACATGCATCTCTTTTTCATGGACGTGAAGCTGAAAGGTACAAATATAGTTATTTAATTTTGTCTTCTGTGAAGTAACCACACTGTGTTAAAAGTGTTGGTCGTCGTGGATACGAATAGAGCACAAATTCCTGCGAACTGCTGAATACAGCATTCAAGGAAAGGTTCCAGACCATGCTCGGCTTCGACACCATCACCTGATTAAACAAGGACGGCGATTTTGGCGTATCTCGGAGCAACGCTAGTTGGATACGGATTATATCTTGCTATTGTTCAGTCGAGGAAACGGGTACCTTATTCATTCTCGAAGTAACCCATAACAAGACTGTCCTGACTAACAAGTTAACACAAAGGTGTCAGCGTATGGGCCACAACTCAATATCATAACGCCGTAGCAATAGACTTTCGTGAGAACCTTCGTGAATGGCCTTCGTTTGCTGTAACAACTGAAACTCTTGTATAGATACATAACAAGAAAATAACATAATTCAAACAGAATCGCCAACGCCCAAGATCTTAATTGGAACCGTTCCATCCATAGTTTTATAGTAAATAATGGCGAGATAAGTCATGTGGTTACTTTATCAGTTTTATATATGTCGTCATGTGCTGATCCTCTCCAGCTTTCATTCCCTTGGACACCAGGAGGTTCGCGAGTCATTAAACATACATAGCTCATATGGGGAATTGGTCTCTAGTTAGATTTCGGTTGTTCCATAATCCCTGCTTTCCATGAAAACGCGTGATGTCGTTGATATATATAAGGATAAACTGATTAAAATTGTTGCAGTTGGAACGCAAAGGGAACATATTGACCGAGCTCTTATTCCAGAATACGTTGCGAAGTTGTGTGACTGCGAGATGGTAATGACATAGGCGATTTGTCATGTGAAGCTTGATGCAAAGAGGTACGCCTCTCAGGGCGTCACGTTGGTGAACTTGACACCGATACCGTAAGATGTCCATCGACAACAGCAACACAATGTTCACTGCAGACCTGAAAGAAGATTCACTCTTTCGAGCGTCCTTTCCACAGCATACCATTCATGTATATTGCAAATACGGTGCTATATTAACTAGTCTCGTCCATGGAACTATCATATACATAAATGGGAGTAATCAACTAGCTTATGACTTCGGATGCAATTAAAGTACGGCAAAGGTACCGCATATATTACCGACTGTGGTATCATTTCAAGCACTATTATAGAACTGAAGAAGATTGAACAAGTGGTTAAGAACATTCACCAAGCTAGAGAAGTGGCTGAAACCTGTTTCCAACTGAATTGCGAATTTCGCGAGATTCCTAAAGCGGAGAGACTAGATGAATCGAAGATGTATCTCTTCATTGATATAGTCTTCGATCTGTCCCAAGCCTGAATACTAAGATTGAAATCGAAACCTGCTGCTCGACCTACTATAAGTCATGCCTGTCCGAGAACTTTATGGATGGAATGTCTATTTTTGGTCTACTCAGTCATGGTAACCATGGAGTTTGTCATCCTAATATATAGTGCAACTTGATTGTGGCTAAGATTTTGTCAATGGTGAAATCTCCAGATCTCATATACTCGGACTTTGAAGATGCAGTAGGTACGATGACAGTTTTTGGATACAGTCATCAATGACTACGCGTTCTCTGGATCCATCCATGTTTGGCCGAAATAAGTAACATGTCAGGAGTTAGAAGTGCATCCACCAGGGAAAGGTCTTGAAGAGGACATGAGAAAAGCATGCAAAATACCGACACGGACAACACTATATATACATGTTAACATTCTGACACAAAACGAAATAATCAACTAGCGGAACAGACTTGCCGGATCGTGAGCGATTAAACAGGGTTTAGCTGATTCTACGCCAGAAAAAGAAGACATTTTCACTCGATTGTGGTGAGAGGTGGACTAGGACCAATGCTTTCTGACTTTTATAATTAAATTTGTAAGTAGAATATATGTGATTATATGCTTATTCTTATAGTCTTATATGATATAGGCATCATTACTTGTAAGTATATTTAGAGCAAAAACGTGATTAAGGCTGAGTTCTAGGAATTATCAACTACGGTGCCCTTATTGGCTACATGTTGACCACGGTAAAGAGTGCTTGGGCTGAAGACTATGTTCAGATGAGACGTGACGAAAGGGGAAAACTTTCTTTGGACCAAGAAAATAGTACATAGCATAAAATATCGCAGAATCATAAGAAATCATCTCATATGGCTGCCGTCAAATATACACGTGCTACAATGACCTGGTATATTGCTTAGCCCATTGTTATATTTTGTGGTATTTTGTCTAAATTAATGTACCCTTAATATCCGGCCATGAGAAGTCTTGCCATCATTACATTGTCGTAAAGGTTAGTTGCAAATTTATAACAATCTAGGTAGTAGGCTTGGATTGGTCATACTTCGTACACTTCGGGTTATTTGCCTTCGCATATCAAAGTCTGCCAGTTGCCCAACTCTGCACTTATGGTGTTAAGATGTGCTTTACTACCAAGTAGTGAGAAGGGTCTATGCCATACATCTTCATAGAGGTAACAGCAGTCAGAACGAGCTGATCCAATTATGAGGTGGTCATCAGCCAACTTCGATAGGTCAGAAAATGGTACATATCTATAAAGGCTATCCCATGGATTCGAGATATACGTTTACATGTTGTACGGAAGAGCAGATGGCCGATGTAGTTCCACTAGTGCAAGAAGATAGCGTTTTTTTGGGTGGGTGGGGGTGGGGGGTGGGGTGGGTTGGTTGATTCGTTCCTGTAGATTTTTACATAACCCTCATATTTTGGAGTCATATCGTTTTTAATACTGTAATATCTAACGCTTCAGATAACATATCACGATTAAATATTATTAATCCCTTTGCAATTCCGTTTGTAATTCGGAACTTTGACTTCTACATCCGTTTTTGTCAATTCAGTTACGTTCTTATTTCACCATCCGAATGATTTGTCATTAGAATAGAAACATCACTACATTTTATATCAATACTATTGGTACAAATATGTGCATACCATTATTTACATGATCTTAATCCTTTACAAGCTGAACTAAATTCTCAATCATATTAAGTCCTGAAGTCATTTTTGTACCATTTCAGATGAATCTGTTAGCACTGCAGGACCCTATGGTACATCAAAATCAATACTTATTATGTCTCATTTTATTTAGTAGAATTTTAATAGCACATATTATAACCCGTTTATGTGACAAAAGTATATATATATATATATATATATATATATATATATATATATATATATATATATATATATATATATATATATATATATATATATATATATTTGTGTGTGTGTGGATAGATAGATACATAGATATATATATAGATAGATAGGTAGGTAGATAGATAGACAGATTAATAGATAGATGAATATTGATCATGATAATAGTATTCAGCAAGCACAAAGGACACATATTACATACCCACCTGCACCGGATCCAATAAAGCATATTATGCAACCGTCAAAAGAGAACATTCTATAGCCACGAATACGGACATTAAAGGAATATATTACATAACTCATATCCTGAGTCTAAGAAAACACATTAAGCAATCAATGGAACGTACTACATAAGTAGAAGAACCAGCTGTTTAAAAGACCATGTAACCAGTAGATGTAACGTTATTCCGACCATTATTTATTGAAGGGTTTATGTAAGCAGCAAAACAACTACTTCTTGTGAATAGCAGATGTAATTTTTTGAGTATGTTTGAAATGCTAGGATTAACTGGTGGATTATGCTTTGTCAATGAGCAAACAATGTTCGCTCTATTTGGTTATTGTTTTAATCTAATAAACCCCGTGGTATCTTTAGTTATAAAAATATCATTTTATGAATAGGTTTCTTCCTCTCGGGAGGTAAAAACATCCACAAGGTATCAGAAAGGTAAAATAGCTGGATAAGAAAACAATATCACATTTTGCAAGTGATTAACATCAGTCAACAGTCACAACTGGTATTACAAATGTATTACACTTGTTATGTCCCTTATTCTCATTTGAACAGAATGATGTCAAGCTGTCAATTATGTTTAAGTTCGTAAATGCACCATTATTATTGAAATGTATTATTCTTATTATGGTATATATATATATATATATATATATATATATATATATATATATATATATATATCAATATGATGTTGGTCCATAAATGTTCATGAGGACCTTTTCATGTCATCAATTCAAAGTGGTGGTGGGTCCGGAGATGTCTGATTAGCCCGATCCGGGCCCGGAAGAGTCTGTTGCAGTGGGGACATAGATGAACAGGTTGCTGACTGGGAGTTGAGGGACTGCTGTTCCTGGATATGTGCAGTTCACGTTTCTCAGCTATGTTCACCATTCTTCTCTGCTCAAAGGCTGTCGCACCGGCATTGTCTTAACTGCGCCAGGCATATCGATTAGCAGCGACTCTCTCTCAGCTGTCAGGTTCATTGCCAAAGTTCTTCCGCGAGGTCTTCATGGTGTCCTTGTACCTCTTATTTGACCATCGTGCGAATGTTTGCCTTGCTGTAGCTCTCCATATTAGACCTTCTCGTGTAGGCGTGATACCGGCATGCGGTAAACATGGCCAGCCCATCGAAGGTATGCATTGCACAGCATGGTGTGGATGCTTGTCATGTCGACCTGAGTGAGCACCTCTGTGTTTCATACCTTGTCCTGCCTTCGGACTTTCAGTAATTTTCTCAGGAAGCTCATATAAGAGTGGTTCAGTTATTTTATCATGGCGGCTATGCTCAGTCCTGGTCTCGCAAGCATAGAAGAGGGTGGAGAGAACCGCTGCATAGACTTTGTGTTTGGTGGCAAGCTTTGATGCCTCTCCTATCCCGGACATCTAAGCGTAGTCTGCCAAAATCAACGCTGGCTTTGGCAGTCGTGTTGTTAACCTCATTGTATATGTGGATTGCTTGTAAGAGGGTGCAGCCGAGGTATGTAAACTTGTCTACAATTTTCAGCTTTTGGCATTGACAATGATGTATGGTTCCATATAATCATCTCCAGGAGCTGGCTGATGCACAACCTCGGTCTTATTGGTATAGTTGGTGAGTCCGACGTTAATACACGCTGTGGAAAAAGGTCAATATTCTGTTGCATGCCTGCCTCAATGCTGGAGTTGAGGGCATATTCGTCTGCAAATAGCAGGTCGCGAATGTTCTCAACTTTGACATTAGTTTTGGCTTAAAGCCTCCACAGGTTGAGAAACTTCCGATCCAGCCGGTATCGGAGGCCTTCTACCACATCACTGTCCTTCAACACATCCATTAACATTTCGGAGAACATGAGGCTGAAGAGAGTGGAGGGCTAAGACGCATCCTTGTTTCGCATCATTCGTAACTGCAAAAGGCTCTGAATAGTTACCTTGTCCTGGACTCTGGTAAGCATGTCGTCGTGAAAAAGTCCTCACCATTTCAATGAAGACTTCTGACCGTCCAAATCTGGCCATGATCTTTCAAAGACCTAATAGGCTAGGGGATCCGAGCGACCGAGTGGTCTAAAGCTCTATCCGTTACGGATCACTGCCATCTCACCTCTGTCTGCTCCGGTTCGAGTCTCGGATTCAGCCGGTGTGGGTATGTGAGAAATCTTGCCGGTAGCTTCTCGTGGGTCGGTGGCTATTTCCACGGGTTCTTCCTCCACTATTAATACTGGCCGCCATGAATAGCCTATTGTTTGCTGAAAAATGGCGTTAAACCCCACAACAGCAACAACAATTACCTACCTGGTAATCTCTCTCTCTCTCTCTCTCTCTCTCTCTCTCTCTCTCTATATATATATATATATATATATATATATATATATATATATATATATATGCTTAATCTCGGTCAAACATGTTGCACGTACCACACTATCATCACAATGAAGGCAGAATTTTAGAATTTTAAATGCTCATTGAATACAGTTTCAGATGAACTTGCATTTGGATTAGATAACAAGTTATTATAGACATCACAGATACACACAGATACACATTAATCAATACGTTACCACTAGTGTATTTTATTAACAAAAAATAGTTTATCACCTATTTCATATGGTAATTCTTGTTTCTATGTTTTATAAATCTAGATGTATCCATATTATGTAACTGGAATTCTTATTTCTTCTACTGATCGCATAACATCCACTAATGTTGAAAATGAAAGGATAATTGATTCAAGTGTCTACTTATGACAGGAAATGACAGGGAAAATTCGAAATGTCTGACAATTTTTGCGAGATACAAATACTCATATTTTCTAGAACGGAAACGTACGAATTGGAGACAGAGATTACGAACTACAACCAGCGGAAGCTGATGTCACATCAAGAAACGTGTTAGCCGATCTAGGTATTCTTGGTAGAAAATATACTCTACAGGACCACGCACATGTCGAAAAAGAATATTCTGTCGAAAACGAAGGTTTGGAGTATTTATACTATTGTTTCATAATGCACGCTCAGATCAGTCTTTGCATCTTAATTTCATTTCAAAAAGACAGAAAGGTTTAATTTATTTCATGAAATCATCAAATGCAGTTATGACTAGCCATAGTCATTTGTTTTTTCTATTCATTTGATAGAAAGATTAACGGACGAAATTACTGATAATTCACTGTGATCAGCACCATTCTTTATTGATGAAACTTAGTCACTATTCAATTTTGGGGGTTGCGAGAGTCCTGTACATTAACAATGTACAAGAAAATATCATTTAAACTAGGTCATGATATGTGTAGTTCATACATAAATATATATCCTACAGATGCAACGCAAGAGAATGAGAAAAACATGACAAATAAACAAAAGACTCTTCTCCAACGTTTCCAAGAACACCATAAACAGAAGCACTTATATCCCTCAGTCGCTACAATATCTTCCCGAAATGCATCAGCATTACATAATACAAGAGGAACAGGTGAGAACCGCCATATCAAATAATTTGAATATATAAGGATTGTTCGATGAATCAGGATGAGTATGATAAATTCAGTTTTATTGAGGTATATGTATGTTCTATTATTAAGTGTTACATATCGCCTACGAATATAACTTAGTATAGATGAATATTATATTTTTCATGTAACCTGTTTTGAAAACAGTAACGTCAAGTTACTGTATATTATATATAACATGAAACATATTTATGTGTGTTTTTAAATGCTGCACTATATTACGATTATGTATTCTGCCTGCAAATTGTATACGCAGATAAATCACGCAAGATACCTGACATCTACCACGTCAAGGTCGCCGTACTGATGGATCCAGGATTATGGGACTTGTAAGTGATCTCTTTATATATATATATATATATATATATATATATATATATATATATATATATATATATATATATATATATATATATATATATATATATATATATATATATATATATATATATATATATATATCAACCTACCTACGATCCTATTTACCACTTCCAGCCTAAGGTTAATTTCACACACACGCACACACACATATATATATATATATATATATATATATATATATATATATATATATATATATATATATATAATCTATTCCTAAGATTTATGCAAAGTAAAGGTTAATGAAATGTTTATCTTGTAACGTTTTAAGTCAAACTGACTTGAGTATGTATTACAAAGTAATTGTGCACTTTGGTATTAATGAGGTTCCCGATTATGCGTTTCTAAAACGCATACATCATTTATGAAAATTCAAACTTGGGCAAAGTTCAAGTTCTATTTTGTTTGGGAATTCGCAATCCAACTGCAACATACAAATCACAATGAATCTATTTTGATCGTTTAATTTGCCGTATGATCTCAAATCAGTAAACATCTGCTATGCAGATACATTTATCACCTCTACGTCCTTCTGGAAACTTTGATCATTTCCCAAATTTTCCTTCATTGTTTAAGTCTTTTGTGTCACACTAAAGCATCCAAATGTGCAAGCATAGCTTCACGTTGATAAAATATATATTTTGTTTATTATTACAGTTATTCTTCCACGGTACACTACTTTAGTGCCTTAACAAGAAGTCGGAATACGATGAAAAAGATAAAAACAATTTTATTCACAGATTATGAACGGAGTAAGTAATTTTGTACATATTTTTAATTAACAGAAATGATGATTTGGAACGGACCTATGTGTGACCCAGCAGGAAATAAGAAACCGTTTTAAAACTTGTTGTAAATATATGTTGTTTACAAGTAGGTAATTACCATGCAACTTCCGTAAGCACGTACATCTAAACGCGTTTCCAGTCCAAGCTTTCTCTAGTCTCCTCCGTAATTACGTCTCTTAACATAACGAGCAAGATCATATTTTAAAATTCTAAGCAGACGTTTATTTGATTGGTGGACTCTATGAAACGAGCAATTTGTTCACATGAATATTGTGCGGTTTAGAAAGATTTCATCTTTCTTGATAAATGAAATATGATTTTTATGTCTAAAGTAGATACTTATGCAGGTTACGCTTAAATAGTCTCTAAGAAGAACTTTAGAGACACAATGTTAAGTACAAGTTTATGTTCATATCGTTAACAATAACTAATGCTAAGGACTTTTTTAGAGACACACTTTTAAGTATTGGTTTATGTTCATGTCATAAATAATATCTAATGCTAAACACTCTTTTTATTTTGTCACAGATAAATATGCTCTACAAAGGAATAGAAGATACAAGTATTCGTATTACGGTCATCCTTAGTCAATTTATAATTTTCAAGGTAGGACTTTTAGTCAACTCGGGATTCCTGCCCGTCCATGAGTGCTTGCGATATAATTCTTTCTTTTTTCTCCGTAAACACGTGTTTATCTAAATCAGCTGTTACAACAAATGTTGTAACAATAAATGCTTACGAAAAGGTGCTGCCATTAACATTTCTCGAATTATATCCTCCCATTGTTGCGTCAAGGCCAGATTAATAATGTGAATATCTTCAGCTCATGAACGGATTTCAAAATGATGTTCATACTTAAATGGCATATCCCGGTAAGCAAGTTTCAAAATACAATAAAGTATTAATTATTAACCAGAAATATTTATGATGACTGTTTAATGAAATAAAATTGTTATAGTCTGTCCACATCTTGTGTCACCGAGAAAATAAATATTTCCCATTACTCTAAAAATATGGCGACACGACCGCGTCTTAATTGGAATAAGATTGCTAGATAAGATATATTTTCTGTCACGAAAATATTTCGATTTCTGATAGCACGAACAGTGCGAATTATTTTTTGAAATATGAAACCGGCTTCATATCTGACTGATTTAAAGGTCTAGATTATTCATATGTAATGTCTTATTCAGAGAAATGTGAAACTGACAGCTTTATAAAACTTATGAATAAAAGGTGGGGAGCAAAACTGTATATATACAGTCATGTTAAATTTAAGTTGAAATATTAGACGTTATGTACGAATGTTTAAAAATATTGCAAATATGATTTTCTTAGTTTTACTGGCCCATAAACATTAAACTATACTTTAAATATTGCATGAATAGCAGTATGATTATAGCCAATACAAACCATTGTGTCAGTTTGTTTTTGCATTTTTGCATATAGACGAAAGGTGAATTTCCACACAATGAATCTAAAGTGTTGCGATATAATGGGATAGATCACATTAATGGAGAGCCCTATCTTAATGATTTAATAAAGTGGGACGAGAAAATAGGTGTGAAACATCAGCCATTTTGCAGCCACGGAATGCTCTTTACAAGGTACGTAGATGTCCACCGTGTCTAACCCTAACGTAGAGGATATATTGATGACGCGCGGATGCCACCCAAAGTACGTGCTGTATGAAATTCAAGCGATTGAATCAATGGTCAGCAAATAGACATTTTCCTTCTTTTGTCATTAAAGATCAATACTTTGGAGGCACGTCGTAGCTCACACAATACATTTATAAATTTTGTCTCTAAAGTTTACATACCCTGCAGTAATTGGTAGTGGGGCTATCAATTTTAGCTTCAGATCTCTCTGGGCCTGTCACTTTATCTGCTTGCAAACAGTAGCACATAATATCGATTTTTTCAAATACTTCTACATAAGTTGGATAGGGTATGCGAGAAAATCACCATGACTTCATATTATATTGTTCCTGATGAGACTGAGTAATAAACTGCACACCATTTGCAAGGTAGAACAGACGTGCGATGCACATTGTTCATATCTGTTTAGGAAGACGAATCGCTCATTACCAAGAACATTGTAATATTTGTTTCAAATTAGTCTGAATAGTGCGGTGCATTGGTTACACCATGAACACGATCACGAATGGATAAATAGGTTGCATCAATATCAGCGGCTCCTTAATATTTCCAAAAAAATAAAATCGCGTTTGTTTATAATGTTGTCACTAATATTGGCAAATACGTTTGATGCCTGCATATATTTCCACACAGAAAAAAGGCATTCAATTAAATAATAAAATAGACTGACTATGGTACTGGTAATATTATGCGCTGCTGTTTGCAACCAGATAAAGCAACAGGCCTAGAGAGATCTGAAGCCTAAATTGACATCCCCACTACCAACTATCCGACATATGTCTATATCTTTTATTGCATCCAGAACTATATATATATATATATATATATATATATATATATATATATATATATATATATATATATATATATATATATATATATATATATATATATATATATATATATATATATATATATATATATATATATATATATATATATATATGTGTGTGTGTGTGTGTGTGTGTGTCTGTGTGTGTGTCTGTGTGTGTACATATGTATATATATCTATATATATCTATATAGGGGCCCCGAGTGGCCGAGTGGTCTAAAGCGCTCTTCGTTACGGATCACTGCCATCTCACCTCTGTCTGACGCGGTTCGAGTCTAAGATTCAGCCAATGTGGGCATGTGAGAAAGCTTGCCAGTAGCTTCTCGTGGGGCGGTGGTTCTTTCCGGGGTTTTCCGGGTTCTTCCTCCACCATTAATACTGGCCGCCATGTATAGCCTATCGTGTGCTGAAAAATGGCGTTAAATCCCACAACAACAACAACAACAACAACAACGCAAGTTAACAACACCACCTACCTCCAGAATTGGATGGATTAAAAAGATGATGACCATTCCTTCTTCATCACAAGAGAAAAAGAAAGTGAAGACAGAAGTGAAACAAGAACCGATATCCCTTGCTCCGACATCCTCCTCTGCGACACCTATTGCTGATAGCACACGCAAAACATTGCAATCCAAGAAAGTACCCCAAGAGAAAAAGAGTAGCATCTTCCAAGAGTGGGTGCCTTATTAACACACAAACACAAAATGGAAAAAGTGTTAGCCAGCATTTACTACGATCCCTCGCAACCCCAAGGTTACGCAGGAGTTCAAAAATTGTATCGTGCTGCCAAAATGCGACTGAAAAGTCTCCGTTTACCTCAAGTGCAACGATGGTTACAAGAACAAGCTACCTAAACGTTACACAAACCCATTCGACGCAAGCTTTCCAGAAGTCGCACCCAAGTGGAAGGCATCGATCATCAATGGCAAGCCGATTTAGCCGATATCTCTCATTTGGCCAGCTACAATCGTGGCTACAAATATTTGTTTTATGTCATCGACGTCTTTTCCAAATTTGCCTGGGTCGTACCCATGACTTCCAAATCGAGCAGCGAGTTAGTGCGAGCCCTGCAACGAGTGTTGAAACAAAGCGGTCGTCATCCTCTTCGATGGCAAACGGACAAAGGCACCGAATTTCTGAACCAAGCTTTTCAAAAAGAATTAAAGAAACGTGACATTCATTTCTTTACCACCGAGAATCCCGAAACCAAATCCAGCATCGTGGAACGTTTTCAACGCACTTTGAAAGAACGTATGTGGAAATATTTTGCACATCACAACACTCTGAAGTACATCGACATCTTACCGCACCTGGTGCAAGCGTACAACCAATCTTACCGTCGAAGCATCGGACGTGCCCTGCAAGAAGTGACTCCCGAGAACGAAGTGCTGGTGTTTGAGCGCCTGTTTGGTACGTCCCGACGAGGGCTGCCACCAAGAAAAGTGAACCGTTGACCGTAGGAGATTGGGTACGCATTGGCAAAACCAAACGCACTTTCGACAAAGGTTACTTACCTAACTGGACGACCGAATTGTTTCGTATCACTAGACGAGTGCATGGCCGTCATCCTGCCGTCTATAAATTGGAAGACAAGAACGGAGAAATCCTCAAAGGAACATTGTACTTACGTGTCACCTAAAAGGAAGACAACGTGTACGACATCGAAAGCATTCTCGAACGCAGAACCCGTAAAGTGGGCAAACGACGTGTCAAAGAAGTCAAAGTACGTTGGAAAGGATATCCACTCAGTTTTGATTCTTGGATCGACGCTTTGCAAGTCATCGACTATAAAAAGAAGTGACCATCATGCCCTTTCACACAGACGCAGCTACGTCGACCACTCCTTCACCTAGCTCTTCTCTGCAAGATTTACAAAAACAACCCTTGTGGGTGTGGTGTGGAGAACGTGTGCCTAAAACGCAAATCGTCTTTTTCTGCCAAATCTTCGTGGTGTATTGTGTCATCGGGGCAGCCATTGCCAATTTGAGTTTGCAACAAGGAGACAAACAATTGTGGACCATTTTATTGAGCAGTTGCATCGGTTACCTCTTCCCAATCCCTCCCTGAAATTCTCTTCGAACGGGAACCACGGGAACCTTGTGTCCAGTGCCAGTGCCAGTCACCACTCCAACAACAACAATAACCCCATTTTGAGCGGAGACACGCCTCTGACGTCCAGTAAACCCCTCGGACAGCCACAGAACTCTGGAATTATGAGTCACCAAAACCAATTTTACTTAACCTTACCCAGTGACAGTCCATGGAGGTGTTTCCCAAGAACACGTTGTGCTGTTGCACGGCCAAATTACCTCAGACCATCCCATTAGATCACGAAGCCCATTGGGAAGTGGCTTTAGTAGAAATCATTCACCCGACCCAAGTCCTCAATGTCCTTCCCAATCAAAATTTTTTTGATGTGGAAGTTCATGACGAACAATTGCAACAGTACTTGGATACCTATGGCAAATATTGCAAGAAAATCCCTGGTATAAAAAATCAAAAGTACACCACCTATCACTTGTTCGTTCCCCCAGGCTATTATTTTAGTGGTCAACATTTGGTGCGCACCGTAGCCTCCAGGTTTAATGTCGTGTTTCTGAAAGCTTTGGAAAGTGTCAAAAAAGTGTCACCATGGAATACCACAAAGCAGCTCGTCGCTTCTTGATGAAATTTGACGGGAGTAAAATCGTGTCCATTTTATTTTGTCCTGAATTGTTTGACATGTTGGGCGGAGACATGGACATGAGAATGGCCATGCTCAAGAAAAACGAATTACCAATCATTTACGACAACGAGTCTTTTAGCAAGTTATTTTGTGCCCCGGTAGAACTGAACCAAGGACTGAATTTGATCTTTGTGTACTCCGATGGAGTATAACGTGGTGGGACACACCTCTGTGCCCTTACTGCGTGTCATTCCTTTCAAAGTGGATTCTGCCACGGTCACTGACGAGGAAGGTGGAAACACTTACCACGTTCACCGCGAATTTGTACATCCTCACTATTTGCCTGTCAGCAAGTCGTATTTGGAAACGGTCAACATTGCTATAAAAAGAGATCTGGGACAAAATATTCCATTCACCAAAGGAAACGTCACGGTGAAACTCCATTTTCGAAAACGGTTCTCTCACGATTCGTAAGTCATGTATCCAGTGTACCGAGGGGTTGCTCGACAGCGAGGACACGGTTTAGGAGATATGTTAAAATCGGCCTTTCATTCGGTGACACGCGGACTGCACGCCTTGAAAAATGCGGCACTGACACAAGGCAAAGAATTTCTCCAAAATGTCATCGTCGACAAACAAAATCCTAAAGAAGCCTTCATGAGGGCAGGCAAAAATGTCTTGCTGCAAACGGGCAAAGACCTTTTGGGCCGACGAGGCACACCTATAAATGCCCTGCACGCTACCGAGTCAAGCATTCAGCAAGGACAAGGCAGAAAGAGACGACGAAGAAAACAGCCTTTCACCAGACTTCACACGTCTAAGCTAGAAAGGCAAAGAAAAGAAGAACCGTTCGATACTTAGACGTTTTCGATTATTGAGAAAGATCAAAAAATGATGCACCGAGAGTCTTGCGCCTGTTCCAAGTCGGAACTGGATCTGTTTGCCATGCCCCCCACCATGATGACCATGCAAGAATCCCAGTGGGTGGAATTTCATCCCGTCTCCTCTTTGACGGATTCCGCTCCCATCGAGTTTGAAATCAAAGGACTACCCGAAGATTACATTGATCTGAATAGCAGTTACCTGTATTTGAAAGTGAAAGTGATCAAAACGGACAACACCAATCCAGGAGGCGATGCTAGAGTAGCTCCTGTCAACAATATCATGCATTCCTTGTTCAGCGAAGTGGACTTGTACTTGAATAACAAACTGGTCAGCAGCAGCATGGATACTTACCCATATCGTGCCTACCTGGAAAATATCTTGACGTACGGAAAAGAAGCCAAGAATACTCACCTGGATGCTTGCGTGGTATGGAAACCTGACACGGCAGGTGTACACACGTTTAGCGAAACAATCCTGACAGAAGATGACAATCCTCACAATGTGGGGTTTACCGACCGTCGTAAGAAAATTCTGCAAGGGCGAAGTTTAGAACTGATGGATCGTTTGCATTTGGGCATGTGGTTACAAGAAAAGTATTTGCTCAACGGGGTGGATATCCGTCTGAGACTGAATCGTAGCAGTGCCGCTTTCCATTTGATGGCCCATGCCAATGAATACAAAACTATCATTCAAGAAGCCCGACTTTCCGTGCGTCGTGTGGAAGTGTTACCTAAAGTGGGAAACGACGTCAGTCAGACGTTGAGCAGAACGACCGCCAAGTATCCGATACGACGCGTAGAAGTGAAAACGTTCACCATTCCCGCTGGACAGCGATCTATGATCGAAGATCATCTGTTCCAAGGACAGTTACCCAAACGTTTGATTGTTGGTATCGTCAGGAATGCAGCCTTCAACGGAACCCACGATCAAAATCCTTTTGAGTTTCAACATTACAATGTGTCCAAGATCGAAGTCAGTCGCGACGGCAAGACCTTGTGTACCCGACCCTTTGAGCCCAACTTTGGTGTCGCAAAGAATTATTTGAGATCGTACTTGTCCCTGTACGAAGCCACCGGACAGTTAGGAACCAACACCAGTCGCGGTATTTCGAACGACGATTATGCAGGAGGCTATGCTTTGTGGGGTTTTGATTTCACTCCAGACCAAGGCAGCGACGAGGGACATTTCCACCCTATAAAATCGGGTCAGATTCGTGTGGAACTTCAGTTTGCAAATCCACCTCCAGATCAAACAGTGAACGTCCTCCTGTATGCAGAATTTGACAATACCATAGAAATCGACAGTTTGAGAGAAGTCATTCTAGATTATTAGAAGCCATGGAAGACTGTTATCCCTCTTTGCCTAGTGGAGAAACTTTGAAGATGGAATGTGAGGAGACCTTGGAAGAAGAAGAAGAAGAATCCCAAGACGAAGAAGTTATCATGATGAAGTCAAGATGGCCAGAACAAGAAGCCCATTTAGTCTCCTATTTTGCTACATTCCTGACAGATGTAATGAAAGAATTGACCAAGGAAGAGTGCTATGGATGTCACAACGATCATCCCAGTCAAATTCAACACGACAAATGTCTGATGTTGAGCCAAGAAGAAAAATTGGACGAATATCTGGACAAAGCTTCGGGTGTCATCGAGATAGAATTCGTGTTGAACGAGTGGTATAAAGGCTTTGATAAACATTCTTCTCCTCCATTAACGTCTCTGGAGCGCGGTCGCATCAAATCTCTCTTGGACCAGAGTAAGAAGTCGTAGCTAAACGCCTTTTACTTGTCAGACATTTTCAAGCAAAAGGTCAGGATCGAATTGATGACTTATCATTACCTGTGAAGAAGAAGAAGAAAAAACCACACAAAACATTGATACCTAGGAACTTTATTACCTTTTGAACCACAGTTCGTACACGGCTTCTTGGAATCGTGTCGTCTGTCTAAAGATGAACTCCCTCATCGCAAACCTCAAGACCATCTAGCTTATGTCATCAACACGGACGACAGTCATCTCCCAGGAACCCACTGGGTAGCCGTCTACTTTCCTCAAGAAGGATGTGTGGAATATTTCGATTCGTATGGATTGCCTCCTTTGGAAGACGATATCATTGACTTTATGAGAAGAAATGCTCAGACCACCCGATTGAATAATGTGAAATTACAAGGCACAGATTCCTTGGTGTGTGGACAATATTGTGTGTATTTTCTGCATCATCGCAGCCTGGGCTATTCCTTAGAACATTTAGTGACTCATTTTGATCCTCGTTCTTCTTCTAGAAACGATGTGAAAGTAGATCGATGGTTTTGTGACCATTATGCTTATCTTTTGTCTCAAGCTAGGAAACGTAGTGTCCATCAATGGCCTAATGACTTCCAACAGTGGAAATCACAATTTCATTCACAACGTTCTCAACCCTGTCCAAAAATAATGTGTGAGTTGAAAAAAAATGTTTGTGATTTGAAAAAAAATGTTTGATGTTATATTGTTAAAAATGTTATAGTTGTTTGTTAGTGTTAAGTGATTTTGAATAAAAAATGTTGTGTTTTGAAGAAAAAAATGCCTTTATGGTTTGTTTGACTAAAGAAATCTTGATTCATGCTCTTTGACTTCTTACTATCTCTCTCATGACACTCATTGAACGTTCCGGCTCGAAAACCGTGTAGGGATGTTTTCCTTCACGTCCGCGCTTTGACTTTAAAGCCGGGGTAACCTCCAGTCTAACCATCCATTGTCGACTCATCCTCCTACGAAGATGTGCTCCAAACTAGCTAAGCTAAACGAAGCCTACGTGAATTTGCATAGGGTCAGACACAGTCTGATACCGAAGCCAGAAGAGATAGAGAATGTGAGAATGCTAAAAGTCACTGAAGACCTGATAGAAGAGCTCTTCAGAGAAGAAGTGAACAGGGAGATAGAAGAATGGACAGAGAAGTACAGACTTCAGAAACAGCAGAGAGAGCAGCAACAGCAGCAACAGCATCAGCAGCAACCTGAACCTGACAGAGGCTTTGTCGATTATCGTATCGACACCAAAGAGTTCTTCTTCTCTTTCCGAAGAAGCAGACCTATCGTCAGAAAGTCTATCGTCAGAGGACATCGCATTCTTAGAAACTAAAAGATTGCCATAGCAAACAAAAAAACCCAGTCCTTTTCAGGTCTACCCAATACTCTAGAAAAGAATTAACAATTGATTTGCCAATGTGTGTATGTAGACTAGTGTGAATATAAACACTGACTCTTTTTTTTTATAGTGTGAGTGTATGAGTTTGTGTATAAGATTGTGTGTTTGTAAGTGCTCACGTAAGTTTGTGTGGATAGTAGATCATGATCATGTTTTTTTTTGCTGTCTGACGTGTGGGGAGAGTAGATTTGGGGTTTGATTGCTTTGCGTATGTGGATATTATATTGAAGTGATTAATGAAAATTTTAAAATTAGTAATGGGTAGTATAAAAAAGTGAGTGAATGTTTCTTTTAGGTCCGCGCGTTGTTTGGTCATGATCTAGGTAATATCAATTTTGTTTTAGGGGATGTTTTCCTTCACGTCCGCGCTTTTACCTTAAATTGAAAATCGCTCGGCAGTCTAGCTACCTTTGTTGATTGATCAAGAGAATGAACACCAGACTAGCAAAACTGCTTGAACTTCATGTACACCTGGAATATGCCAGGCGTATAGTGAATGAGCTGGCTGCAGAGGCCATAGTAGAAGAGGGAAGAATGAAAGAGGAGGAGAGAAGAAACAAAGAAGAGGAGGAGAGAAGAAAGAAAGAAGGGGAAGAAAAGGAGAGAGGAAATTTCAGAATCCCAGTGACACAAGATTGGCATTCTGAAGCCACTTATCCCGCCTCTGCTCTCCCCACAAAAAGAGTGAAAGGAGACTGGGGAAGGAAGAAGATGTGTGTGTGGTGCCAGGCCTGGAAGGTGCCATCATTAACCAGGTGTCATGGAGTTCAAAAACAAACAGCTCTTTTCAGGGCTACCCAAACCTTTAGAAAAGAAATAGTAATCGATTTGCCAATGTGTGTGTATATAGAGTAGTGTGAATATAAATACTGACTCTTTTTTAATTGTGTGTGTGTGTGTGTGTGTGTTTGTTTGTAAGCGATCACGTAGGTTTGTGTGGATTGTAGATTATTGGGTTATGTAAGAGCTTAAGTTGGTTTGTGTGATAGTAGATTAGGATTTCATTTTAATGCTTTGCGTGTGTGGATAGTAGATTTGGGGTTAGTTTATTACTCCTTCACGTATGTGGATAGTAGATCATGTGAAATGAGAAAAGTAGGGGATGTTTTCCTTCACGTCCGCGCGTTTTAAGTAATGATCTAGGTAATATCAATTGTATGTCTTAGGGGGATGTTTTCCTTCACGTCCGCACTTTAACTATAAGAACCCACAAAGTTTGATGTTCCAACCATTCTAAGGAATAATCAAAACAAAGATGGAGGTGACAAAATTATTCAACAATTTGAGAGATAGCTATTTTTGGATCATGGATGGGACTTATGTAGTAGAAATATTGAATAAGGAAGGAAGATTTGAAGGTAGCCTGAACAATGTGAAGAGTCTTGGAGTAGCAAAAGATCAAATAGGGGGAATGATTGAGGAAGAAGTAGAAAGAATCAGAAGATTCATTGACCCACCTTACGTGAGAGTAGTTACTTTAAAGGAAGCCTTGGATCATGTCATAGAAGTTAGGAGCTTCCTAGAAAATAGCTTTCATTGGACTGACTGGTGGTACGTAAAGTGGGGTTGTAACCAGTTGATAAAAGCATAAGAACTAATTAGAGAGGTAATGACAGTAGAAGTGATGAAGATAAAAGAAAAATGGAGCAAAGAGAGAAAGGAAAAAGAGAATAAGAAGAAGAAATTAGAGTTTGAAAGATTGAATAACAACTGGATGAAGATCCAACAGAAATTCAGAGAGATGGGCCATCCTGACTGGATAACAGAGGAGGAGAAGAAGAAGAAGAAGAAAGGAATAATGAAAAAAGTGAGAACTTGGTGGAAGAAGTGGAGGAGTTAGAAGAAGAAACCCAAAGGTCCTTTTCAGGGCCACCCACATTTTTCGAAAAGAGATAGACTTTCAATTGCCTACCCCTTTTTATATTTTTTAATTTTTTTTAAAATAGGGTCCCGACCCTGTTCCATTTCCCCTAGTCCCTAAACAGTCCCACGATCAATTCCCCATGTTCAATTTACCTTGTCGCTAGAGTGACCCAACAACTTTCCCCATCTTAATTTCCCTTGCCGCTAAACAGACCCACGATTTATTCCCATGTTAATTTCCCTTGTCGCTAGAGTGACCCATGATTTTTCCCCATGTTAAATTTCCATTGTCGCTAGAGTGACCCAGGGGGGTCTGTAATGCTAATTCCCATTGTCGCTAGGGTGACCCTATTCACTACTCACAAACATGCCAACACGTATGTCAGCTTAATCGCTTTCGTACATAGATAACCATGCAAATGTGCGGGCGTTGTAGCCTTGCAAATTTAGATCCACCGCAAAATATTTTCTTTAAATTTTAGATGAAAACGTTTGATAATTATTCGTTTAGAACAATAATAACGTAGGAATGATGATACTATAAGGATGATGCTAAATAATATAAAGGTGATAATTAATAACATAAGGTAATATAAGGATGGTAATAATATAAGGATTTGGATTAATAATAAAAAAATAATTCAAAATGTATACTAATGTAAAGATGATAATAAGTAATATAATTATATTAATTATATGAATATGATAATAATATTAAGACGATAATACAAAATATAAGGATGGTAATAATGTAAGGATGTTAATTATGTAAAGGTGATAATAACATAATGATGCTCATAGTGTTATGTGATAATAATTGAAAGATGACGAATAATAGTATAAGGTAATAATTAAGTATGTTAAGTGTAATAACATCAGCAGTTAATTAGTAATATTACCTTGATAAAAGGGGCCCCGCGTGGCCGAGTGGTTTAAAGTGCTCACCGTTCCGGATCACTGCCATCTCACCTCTGTTTTAGTGGGTTCGAGTCCAAGGCTGGGCTAGCGTGGGTACGTTGGAAAGCCTGTCAGTAGCTTCTCGTGGGTCGCTGGTTCTTCCCTGGGTTTTTCAGGGTTCTTCTTCCACCAGTTATACTGGCCGTCATGTGTAGCCAATCTTGTGCTGAAAAATGGCGTTAAACCCAGGAACAACAACAACCACCTTGTTAATAATGTTAGGATGATGTTTAATAAAAGAATGATAATTAAGTTTATAAGGATTGAATATGAAAACAAAATTGAGGTCAACTATATTCGTTATACCATAAACGATTGGTCTCCATGTATAATTTCCACACAAAAAAGACTTGTCTTATGTGAAATATAAGGTTGTCTTGCATTTATATTTTACAGGTGCGAAAGGTGGGTGTTTTTAGCTGTGGACCGCTAAGTGTCACGAAAAGCGTGGAGAGAACATGCGAGGAGACCAGCCGAAATACTAGAGCCTTGTTTAAACACCATTTTGAGAACTTTTAATTCTCTCCATCATTTTACAATAAAGAAGGCTCTCGTTGTAATAAAATGAAAAGATTTACTCGTAGTTTTTTACAGCATGTTATTGATATGTTTGGATATTATTTGTGTTATGAAGACCGATTTGAACGTGTATAGATATCGTTGGTAATATGAATGCTGATTTGATAATGTTTGAATATAATTTATGTTATGAAGACCGATTGGATATCATTTGTGTTATGAAGGCCGATGTGAACGTGTATGGATATCGCTGGTAATAGGAAGACTGATTTGATAATGTTTGGATATAATGTATATTATGAAGACCGATAGGATAATGTGTGGATATAATTTGTGTTATGAAGACGGATTGGATACTGTTTGGATATCATTTGTGTTATGGAGACTGGTTGGATAATGTTTCAATATAATTTGTGTTATGGAGACTGGTTTAACATTGTATTTGTAGCTTAGGTATCTGCCAGAGATTTGAGTTGAACTTGAACACGGAAAAGTCTGTGTTTTATTAACACGTAGAATGACATGGTATAAAAATGGCATACATCACCGAACAGCGCCGCTCAAAGCAGCCTACAACAATGCAATTATGTACGAAATAAAAACCATTGATTGTTTTGAAGGTAGTTCCTATCATATTTGAGATGTAGTATATATCTAAGTGTACAAGATGTACTACTGATGATGTAGGAGCTAGTTTCGCGGAACATTCTTTCAAATTCTGTGCATAATAAAATATGTAAAATGAAGGTAAATAAAATGTGTATATGTTCATTTACTTAAATCAGTGCTATTCATTACGAGTTTTGTATGAAATAGTACTGGTCAATCCTGTATATTATTATATACTTCTGATTGATATCATGTAAAATAGATTATGTTCTAAAGTAGAGATCTGATATACTGCATTAAGTCTTATTGTTTTGTAGCAATTATTTGTGCCTTTCCTTTTTATTTGAGGTTCATTGTTTAACTTTGCAGTGTTTTTCGTACTTGACTTGTGACATTTCATTCATACTTTACATTGTGACATGTCTTTCAAACTTGACATTGTGACATGTCTTTCATACTTGACATTGTGATTTTCTATCATACTTTATACTGTGATATTCTCTCATACTTTACATTGTGGCATGTCTTTCATATTTAACAATGTGACATATCTTTCATACTTTACAATTTTTTTTGTTTTTGTTTCATGCAAGTTTTGTATTAGTTAAATAGTCACATACTGATTTATTAAATTTCCAAATCTTCAGTAGAATATCATGACTCCTGAATAATTAATTCATAATAAACATATTTCAAAATTATATTTTCAATATATTTTCTACATATTAAAATTCCATAATGATTCTATGATGTTTTTTCTTATTTTCACATGCTTTTCCGTTATTTTTCGTTATCAATTGGTAGTATCCAACCTTTTATGCTTGAATGTTGATTGTCATTTCTCAAGAAAATTTATTATAACATTTATTATAACATTTTGAATCTTTACTGAAATCTGGAAGAATCACGATACTACGCACACAAGAGAATTTTAATCGGAGGAAATGGGTAGATTTAACGAAAAGAAACATGCATTTAACCAATCACTTAAATGACATCGTATTTTGATGATAACGACCTACGGGTACAACGACATTTTGACACATCCGAGTTCTCCACTTTGGATGACTCACCTGCAATATCTATGTAGGGGAGTAATCTAAGATATCTGTTGCACAACTGTGTGTATTCTAGTAAAATATGTTGAACAAGCACACTTTTAAACATTCCACTGATTGTGCTGATAACTGTATATTTAAACCATTTAACACAATTAGATATTCATTAAATTCAACCTTTTCCCCTGTACTGGGTTTACATGAACTTGCAGAACTGTTTTCATCTGGACCATCGTATAGTTGTCGGTGCTTGTTGTAATTGTATATGTTTGGACCACCGTATCGGTGTCAGTATTTAGTGTAATTGTATACCTTTTGGACCATTGCATTGTTGTTGGTCTTGAGTGCTATTGTGTATATATGGACATCGTATCGTCGGTCATTAGTGTAATTGTATAGATGGCGCTCTAAATTTATTTCTTTTCTAAGGAAAATAATTTTACTGGTTTTCCTCACTGGTTATGTTGGCTATCATACATATGTTAGGTATCGTTCAAAGAACGTTTCGCTTGACGTATGATTGAAGTGTGTAATATGGGTTTTACATTATACAGCTTGGTCTTCAGATGTGCACGTCAGCAGCAGAACAGAACACTTTTTAGACACGTCCATTTGCGAAAATAAAGCTTCTTACGAAAAAGAAATATGAAATTACAAGGTCATTAACGTCAAACCGAAGCCTCTAATCGACCGAGATTTTCTCTAATTGGGTTAGCTAATTTTGTTATTTTATCTTTGTCGCTAGTGTTTTCAAATCTGTATGCGTGTTAGTGTAACCATCCGGACACTCCTTGTTGGTCGTCACCCTCTATGCAGGTGTAGTGAGTGAATAATTAAATCATTATTATATCAATAATGTAATCTCATTCATCTAAACTAGCTCGGGCGCGACTACAGGCAATTAAGAAATATCTCCCCGTCCGTAATTCTGTAAAGCAACAAGTACAAAAAAGTCATGGGTCTAAGGTGGAATTTACAGAGGGTATATAACATTTATATGAACAGGTTACGAAGGCTACCAAATGTCCTCTTCCCACGTTGGAGAAAACCGGTAAAGGAACTGGAAAAATAGCAAAAGGAATAACAAAAACGAAAACGATTCTACGAATGATTCCAGATGAAACAGCTGCTGCTCAACCAATGCAAGAAATACTTGAAGGTATTGACCAAGCTTGTGCTGAAATGGGTGGTATAAAGGATCATATACCACAACCAGAACAAGCAAAAGAGAGGACTGAGCTAAATGATACATTTACCGAAGAAAGTATAACCACCATAAAAACGTAATGGCGTGGAAGAATTATCTTTGTTTGTCATGCGCAGTTTTGACCGAAGGAAACAAATTTGGAACCCGAGTACGTTATTGTTACTGTAAATCGTGATAACTAGTATACATTTATATTTCGCTTACACTACGGAGTTGATCGGATCCAAAGAAATGCTCCAAGATGCATTGCATTTAGTGATGGAATAAATAATCATCTTGCATTGTTACAACAACGAGAACTACAATTGCAACAACAATTATAATTAAAAAAGAAAAAAACCACAGCAACAATTACAAAAGACAAAAACAACCACAATAACGACAAAAACAACCAGTCCAAACAACAAGTGAGAAAGAAGGGCAAGATGCAAGTTATACCACCGGCGCCGCTAGAACGAATGTTTCTACTCGAGGAAGTGGTCTTGTCACTCCTTGTCCGTTCTGGTTCTCGCAATATGACTAATAATACAATTACTCGTCTTGGAGAACCATAATCAAGCGATGACGCTGCAACAAAAAAATGCGTCGATAATTGCGACATTCCGATGATGAACTTATTAATGACAATTAATGATGGAATGGCCACATTTAGATCTGAATATTCTAATTATGTATACTCGTTTATAAATTTTCTCAAGAAAATAAACGGAATCGTTGAAGATTTCTTTGAAAAACCAACATTTATAGGTATTAAACTCTCTGACATAAAAAAGATCAGACATTCTAGCATATACAAAATGGTTGTGAAACGTTACGATATTATCATTTTTGATAACTTTAATATCTAACGAAAATACATTTTTTCTTCAGAATTTATTAAATTTTATTTTCGTAAAAGCAATTACTATAATATTATCAAGATATTACTAGATAGAAATAATTACAATGTATCTATTTTGTAATGCTCATTTTAAATCAATATACACAGTAAATAACCAATGTTGGAACATGAATCTTGCGGATTCTCCTACGTGGACAGGTTCACTATGAAACATTTTTAAAAAATCACTGATATAACTTCTCTGTATTTCAACAAAGTTTCTTCTGGCTTTTTTTAGAAAGTGCTTACCATTTAAAAAGAAAAAATTGATTTTACAAAATTGACAAAATTGAATATTTATATTAACAGGATTAGCAGGATTAATTATCCCTCATTTGACATCATTAGAGAAAGGTTTCTCTTCAAACGTACTTATTCACGTATACAATTCGCGTTAAACCTATAAACATTGTAACTGAAAACAATATGGTATGTATTTGTGCCTAGAATGAATTTATTTAAGTAAACATAAATGCATATTAAAATTGTATTAAGATTCAATGAATGGTTTTAAGGATATTGCCACGCAATTGCAAACATTCTTTACTATTAAAATCGCCATGACGAAGGATATATTTGTGATGTTACTAATCGCGTTTGGTCTATCCAACAATACATTCAGTTGATAATCTGGACTATTAAAATCGCGATTACGAAGGATATGGTTGCAATGTTACTAAGTCGCGTTCGGTCTAAACACCGAATATATTCGTGTTTATTATCTGGACTATTCAAATCGCGATTACGAAGGATATATTTGCGATGTTACTAAGTCGCGTTTGGTCTATCCACCGAATACATTCATGTTTATTCTCTGGACTATTAAATTCGCGATGACAAAGATATGATTGCATT
Organism: Sinohyriopsis cumingii; assembly: GCA_028554795.2. NCBI lineage: Eukaryota > Metazoa > Mollusca > Bivalvia > Unionida > Unionidae > Sinohyriopsis > Sinohyriopsis cumingii. The sequence goes on from CM068832.1 coordinate 85,448,748, forward strand.
GTTACAAAGTCGCGTTTGGTCTATCCACCGAATACATTTGCGTTGATTTTCTGGACTATTGAAAATGCCCTGAAGAAGGGTATGGTTGCGATGTTACTAAGGTGAGTTTGGTCTATCCACTACATACATTCGTTTTCTGATTGTTGCTATTGCCATAAAACTCTTTGAAAATTCCCATGGGACGGATATTTTAAACAATATTAAATAATGAAGATCATGATTAGGCTATGGAGAAGCGCAAGAAGAAACACTGTATGTGAACACAGCGCTTTAACTTAGGTAAAGCAAATATAAATAACTTAACATACATCTATGACAAGTTCTGCAAACATGTACATTCCCGTAAGGAAATTAGAGGTTTGTTTGAGAAATTAGTAAAGTTTTAGACCGGGTGTGACATAAAGGACTCATTCACATATTTGAAGCTACTAGTATCACACAAAGCCTTTCAAATTGGTTATCTAGCTGTCTCGAAAGCAGAAAACTGGAGTGATGTGTTTTCAGAGTGAAGGTTTGTTAGAGTTGTTGTGCACAAACGATACGTCTTAGACCCTTCAATTTGTCTGATATACATACATGACAAAAGGACGTTGACAGGTACATATATTTGAGTTTTCTCTCCGGTGACTGTTAATGACACACACATAAACTATATAATGGAAAAGGCATGGCCAAAAATTAATGTAACCTTAATTCCAACTTGACCGGAAATATTGAGAATTACCTTTTTATAGTGTATACAACCCATTCTGGAATATGGCTACTTGGTTTGGGAGAACTGAATGATGACTAGTACTACACAATTAGTAAATATTAAATCGCTACACCAATAAATAAGAATGAAACGTCTTGAATCCAGACAAGAAAAAAAAATATAAAAAGAATAGAACAAACAAAAAAATACCCCCATAAACTTACACTTTTGTATAAAATTACAACTGGTTCACCCCTCCATATCTCACATGTGTTTTTCCACTAGCTTTTATCGGCATTACTTGCTATGATTTAAGTAATGTAAAAATGTTACCATCAATATAGGCTCAAGCAAGTCTTTCTTACAACTCATTCCTTCTTTATACCATTCGAAAATGGGATATGTTATCTATCGCGATTTGTCAAATATACGTGTAAAGCACATTAAATACTTGCGATACTTATGTTCCAGGACATATTTATTGCGTAGAAGGAAATTTTAAATTCCACTGCTCTACAATGTTTTTAGAAGTCGTCTGCTTCAGACATACAATATGCTATTTATTATAGATTTTGATGTGCTAAATTGAAATATGACAACTAAAATAACTGATTGGTTACTGGTTCCAAAATAGTTAGGTTTTCATATTTTGCGTCTGTGAAACTGTGTAGATAGTAGAGTTTTAATCATATATTTTAAACCTAGGTCTTTTCATGTGTTTATGGTTGTTTTAATTGCTAACGTTTCACCTGTGCTGTTTAAGTAACACTTGAAAAAACAGCAGAAGGGTTATATAAATAAAATTTATTATGAAACAAAAGGCAAAAAACTGTTATGTAAATATAAGTACATAGTTTAGTCCTTATCAGTGTCTACTCGGCTCTTCTTGGCTTGTCTCTTGTATTCATTAAGTGGAGCATCACATGTCACTGTCCAGCAAAGGCTGCAAGCATTGATGGGCTCTATTCCTATTTCTTAATTGTTGCAATGTTCTAGTGAAATCTCTCGCGGTGCTCGTCGCTCATTGCTCCACAGTTCGGTGGAAAAATCTAGATGAGAGTGCACAAATGTATGTATAGTGACCTGTTGCAACCAAGGCATTTGAATGTCTTGAGGAGATTTTCCGCCAACTCCCTGTAGTTGTCTCCCTTGCTGTTTCTGAGAACATTTGTTGCCACTAACTGGAAAGCTTTCCATGCCGTCTTTTCCTTGCCACGCAGTACACGGTCACATGCATCATCTCGAAGAAGTTCACGAATGAGAGGACCAACAAAGACTCCTTGCTTTATCTTAACTTCACTTAACCATTGAAACTTTACACGATGACACTTGAAAGCTGCTTGTGTTTTGTCCATGGCCTTGACAAAGTTCTTCATGACTAGCTTGATGTTCAAGGGTGGTAACATAATCTTCATTGATTCCAGAAGTGGTAGACGCTGAACACTTTTCCTCTAGGGCTCCAATGTCTATCAGAGTGGCCAGCCTCTCTCGATGTAGTGGGAATTTCTCGCACGACTATCCCGTTCGCAGAGAAAACAGCAATACTTCGGTTATCCAGTCTGCAGGCAAAGTCAAAGAGTAATAACCTTCAAATCGCCATAAAACTGCCATTGATGTCGGTCATTGTTTATGCACCTCAAAATATTTTCATAGGTTTCTCTTTTTTATTTTATTTATTTATTTATTTTCTCCCTTCCCATTCGTTTCTCCATATATTCTAAACTTCCTACACAATATTGGACACTTTGTTATTTGAAATTCCTTATTTTAATTTATTTATTTTCTTTTTCCTCGGCCTTCACGTACTCCATGGTTGTTCATCCTCTTGCTTTATAGACCTTTCCTAAATACTAATGTCTAGTCGAAAGACACATCAATTTGACTATTAACAATTTTTTTGTTTTCACAAAACTTAAGAATATTGAATATCATCCGCCATATATTCATATATATATATATATATATATATATATATATATATATATATATATATATATATATATATATATATATATATATATATATATATATATATATATATATATACACATTTTGTATCGTAAAGGAATAAGATTATAAGCCATTGACTTTCATTCTCCTTAGCTGTTGATACTGTACATCATATAATTACCAATTACTTACTTATGGAATAAAATATGTTTGAACTTAATAGTAATTTGTTTAAGTCCGAAGTTGGGGTTCTTTCACAGCAGAATATTAGAAGTGCGTGACTCTTGACCAAAAAGGATATAGCTGAGCGATCAAATCTCAACCACAGGAGATTTGTTCTATTAATAAACTTTGTTTTATCCGATTCCTAGTTCCTGTATATCATTACTTCGCATATGTGAGCTATATAAATGTAAAATATCTTACAGCCTTCTTGTCTAGCAAATCGTTACTGTTTGACTAAGGACTATTGATTCTAGCCTTGAACCTTAAGGGCTTGAAGACGTGTGTGTATTTTAAAAGAGTCGACTCATCATATTACCCATACCAATTAATTTTAATTTAAAACATATCATGCCGTGAGGAGATTCAGTAAACAAACAACACTCTGGGTATTTGTTTCGATAGCGTCAGGCGACGTTTTGGATTCATATTTGTCTTTATTCAAAAATATACAATATTACCATATACGAGTTTTACAAGAGTAGTTTCAGTACTGTGGCAAGGGTGATATGCATATTGTACATTGCTAAAAGGACTGTTTGAATTCAGATGAGGTACAAGCTGGGGTAGAACAACCTTTCTAAGATTTTTTATATGAATGAGAGATTAGAAACTGGGTGGTAGTTCTTTAAATCGTTATGGTCTAGTGTTGGTTTCTTCAGCAGAGGCTTTACAATGACAGTTTTGAAAAATGATGTGAATTCCCTAGATGTTTTGTTGTTCCTTTGTATGTTTAATTCAAACTGATCCTGAAATGTATGAAAATTGATACCGAACGAAACATAATGGACCCTATTTTCTTGCCTCCTTGTATCATTACAAATGTAGCGTTAATTACAAAATAAGATCTGTGTTATTTAAATGTGTGCAAATAGTGTTAACTATTATACAGGTATAGATAAAATGAATTATAAATATATTTTGATTAGTTGGAGACCAAATTACAAAGGCAATTGTTTCAATGATTATCACACGTGCTGCAACCTTGTCGATTTCATACATGGCTGAGAGTGGTAGGCTAAATCTTGGTCCTGCAAAATACAAAGACCGTTTCAATTTACTGGTATCTTGAGATATCTAATAGACATGGCTAATTATCATTTTAAAAATTTTGAATAAATAATAGTTTAGAATAACACTTATCATCATCCTTACAATCAAACAATCATTTTCATTAATAAACAGGTGCCATTATTACAGTTTGAATAAACACTAGCTAGTTTTAATAGTCATTCCAAAGTTTCGTGAAAGGAATGCTTTCTTTTGGTAATTGTTTGTTCGTTAAATGTGCACTACGACACGAAACGTTATATCGTGCAAAGTCAATATGCTTGACGCCCCTTGCCAAAGAAACCCATGTAATTGCCTACCGGGACTGACCGTGTCTTAATTGGAACCTTCATAAATAACAATGCGAGATTGGGATGCTGAATGTTCTGCCACAGTGACTCCTACTCAGCCCTCACCTAATTGTTAACTGTTTGCAGCATTGTAACACACCTTTCTTCAATTTGTATTTTTTTGCCATATGATTTGTATATATATATATATATATATATATATATATATATATATATATATATATATATAGAGAGAGAGAGAGAGAGAGAGAGAGAGAGAGAGAGAGAGAGGGAGAGGGAGAGCGAGAGAAAGCACCATAATCTATAAGATACATGATTACATATTACTGGTGTTATTTTCTAGGAATCACTTTGATATATATATAAAACAACATCCGTTCATTTAGTTAACGAGCTGTTTATAATGTTATAAGCCAGTCTAATTGAGAGAGAGAGAGAGATACAGTGTTATATATCATTGTTATTCAATACGAATAACTTTTAAGATATATATATATATATATATATATATATATATATATATATATATATATATATATATATATAAAGTTGTTTTGTTTTCTTAAAATTTAGCTCATTTGCTTGACCTGAATTGACATTTTCCTTTTATTCTGTGTAAACATGTAATACATAGGTAGATTATTATCGATATGTGTGGGTTTTAAATCAATATTATTAATAGAAGTAAATCTGTTTGTTTGGTTTAGGTCTAGGTAATGGAATTTCTCTAGTACATAATCCAAGTTCTGGTTTTTTATTTCTAGAAGGTTATTTGTTATTAAGGTAATGGGTTTTTTTTTGTATTAGAAAATGCTATATTGTGATCTTAGGTCAAGTGGAGAAATTGATATTTTCAGTCGTATTTTATGATCTAGCACTTTCATATGTTATTATATGTTGTGTCCAGTATTTCCTTTTTTGGTCTGAAAATGTTATTTCTTCAAATTATTGACTTCAAGTGATTATGTTCAATGAAAATAAAAATTACTCTGCTAAAATTCATGGACAGAGATTTTTGCTGGAATTTATAGTGTATTCAAAGCTGCATATATATTTCTATGATTCAACAAAAGACTTTTGACACATCAACACTATACAAGATACCACTGACACATCATCGCCTTCATGTTCTTGACCTATTTTGAATTTTATTATCAGGACTTTAAATTGCTAAGACTTGTGTCTATAATTCGTGGATTATTTTGGGATTTAATTTGCAATATCGTCAGTTATTTTGTGTCATTTTTTCTTTGTCCTCTAGAGAAATAAAATATTTATTGAATTTTACAAAGCTTTTTGCCTTTCACTCTTTTCTATTACTTATGGTAAGAACATAGACTCGCATATATATATATATATATATATATATATATATATATATATATATATATATATATATATATATATATATATACACACACACCCGCACATAGCATAATTAGCGTAGTGATGCCGTGGTAAGTATAAACACCGGATACACCGGATCTCCACCTCTGAAACGAATTATGCTATCCCTATCACCAAATGATGTTATTGTCTCGTTATAAAACATCATCTTGTCATTTAATTAACGAACTGTTTATAACAATATAAGATAATTTCAGGGGAGAGAGAGAGAGAGAGAGAGAGAGAGACAGAGAGAGATGATTACCCTATTATGCCCATATTTAGTTCCTCTAGCTGCACTAAAATATTTAGACATGCATTTTCTCGTTTATGGAATCGTACACCTTATTAGGTAGCAAACATCTGCTGGAGCAGTCTTACAAAATGCGTACAATGATGTATAACTTCAATGCGCATGCGCTCATTCAACTAACCAATCACGCTAAGCTGAGTCGGTTGAGACAAAATGGCTTCGCTTCCCAAAGATGGTAGGCATAGTCTGTGTCATTTATATTTGCTTCCGCGAACAGCCTTCAACTACAGTTGGTGCTGGGGATAGTAGAACTTGTTTCAGATTTGGAGATTGAGTGTTTGCGAATCTCACGGCATCACTACGGTTATTCAATGCAGCCATTATAATTTCTACTACACCCATATCTTCATTCTTATACACGGAAAAAAAATGGGAAAAGTATATGAAAATTAGCATAGGTCACGATGTATAATCTACATATAGTTGCATTCGAACTGAATGACTGGAATTGTTATTGCATTTGACCATTTCAGAATAGACAGAAAATCACTCCTAGCCACATAGGATTTGCAGGTTCTGGTGACTCGCGGTTGAAATCGTTCATTCTGATTTTTTTTTGTAATTGTCAGAGTGTGCTAAAAATATACAATGTCTGTAAATAAGAAGATAATAAGACACAGGATGGCTGAGTAACTTTTAAGAATGCTGCAATGCTTTATCATGGAGATGAATAATTGGAAACGATTGTAATAATTGAATTAAAAGTCATTTAAATAACTTGCAATTACCTTTCCGGCAATGCACTAATTTAACTTATATTTTAATGATGATAGTAGTTACTGTGTCAAAAGGTAGATGATTTTTGTGAATCGGTTTGATTACAGAAAATAAAAATGAATTAGACATTCTTTCATATAATGAACTGGCGTAAGTATTTATACGAGATCAAACTATTATGCAGCATGTCACCAGCAGTTATAAATTCTTTATCTAACTCGGCTAAATATACAGATATAATATCTTTATTATCTTATTGAATGTTAATTGTGTATGCTGCCGTTATTTTAAAATCGGGAAATTGGCTTACTAATGCAACGTCGCTTCCTCAAGCTTTTGACTTGCGTCATGGTACGGAAATGTATAAATCAATAGCAGATTAATTAAATAGCAGATGATCAAAATTAAACAAAGTCGTAATTAAGAGTATTGGATGAGTCATGTAATCTTGAACCCTTGCTAAATGACAGATGTACTGTATGAAATGTATTACAAATTGTGGCTGCATCGCCAGTAAATAGAATTATGTTTATGTACCAGTTATTTATATTGCTGACAATTATTTTTGTTTTTGTGTTCTTATACATATTTCTTCTGTTTTTTTCCAAAAATTCAAAACATATATTTAGCAATAATAATTTTGATTAATTTGAAATTTTACCTAATTTGGCTGTTTAATCTAAACAGAGTCATTATATTTATTATATTATATATATCTTATATTTTAAGGTTGATTGATGACACAATCTATTATGAGTTTGCGAAGTTTCTTTTCTCATCATAGTATAATTTATGACTGGATTAAATTTAGACACCAAACCTAAGCAGCAATCTATTCAGAATGTCTGAAATTTCACCACTGAGTACTCCAATACTGTACTTGTTTATTTTTCGATGCTAAAGATGTTGACCTTTCACCAGTGTCATAAAATATAATGTTCTTCATCATGTCCTCATAATATCTGCACCTTTCGAAACGGAAAGACACTGAATCGGTATTAGCTCAATCCTGTTTCAATTTGCTACTGTATCTGTGTCATTTGTGTCCTATAATACATTTTATTCATTAATCATTTCATTAATTCTATCACAGTAAATTTTGGATATATCAGCTTAAAAAGAGTTAGGTATTTTTGTTTGTCGTACTCACAAGAGCAGGCTTCTCTAATTTAGTAATATTTGATATTTCATTTTGTCTGTACATATTTTCATATTGGTCTTTTTGCCATAATATTCCATTAATTTGCAAAACACACCTTTGTTGATAAACCTGAAGAAGAAGTCCTTTTTAGAACGTTAGCTGCGTTTTGTCCAAATTGTACATCTTAAGTTGCTTTGGTCCCTATATATGAATATGATCACAGGTAAGGTTGCAGATTGTGAAAAAAACAATTTTGTGTGCGTTTGGTAATATCAAGCCCAATTGTCAGTACAGTTAGGGATTTCAATAATGAATGCTATGCTTGTGTTTATACTCAATGTGGATAACTCCAATTTTACGACTGACATATTGATTTTGCATTTTTTTAACATTTATTTTATAGTGCAGATAAAACCAAGTTTATAGGGAACACATTTCGTGAAGGGATGGATGGGGTAAGTGATCTGCAAAGTCACGCTAATGGTGTGGGATTTGATTTCTCCCTTTGATTACATGATGGCTTTCCAATTCATGTGTTCCACTTTTAAATTGCTTCAGATTCCTAATTACACTTTGAGGTAAAATATGAATGAGTTTGTTTAGTTAGAGTGGCAATATATTTAACCCTATTGACAACAGTTATCGACTTCCGGTCACAAATTCTACATCAAGGCAATCGTCAGTGAAAAAAGTTTCATCTTCAGTTATTCATTGTTCCAATTTATTGTGTTTATGCTGTACGGTCATTTCATGCCTACATCGGCAATTAGGTAGCTACTCTTAAATATTTAAAAATCTAAAGTTTGTCATAGTTACATCGGGTCTAGGATCGTAATAAAACACTGTCTCTAAAGCATCGAGGTGCAACACAATCATTGGCAGATCAGAAAGTTTTGGACATGTAAAAAATTGCAGAGTTCGTCAGCTCTGGGTATCTGAATGTATCTCTCTTCTGTTGTTATCAAAATCACAGTTCTGAATCAACATCACTGTATTGTTATGTCCGAAGAATAGTTAGGAATATTTCGTATTTCTATACGAATGGCTATTCGTATAGAATTTAACAGCAGGGTGTTCAATTTCAGAGTGTTAGACGGGTAGAATGCAAAGGCGTTCAAAGTTTATATATGACTAAACTTACGCACCTTATGAGCCTAGCTTCTGAAAGTAATGCATACATATCGGTTTAGTAAAACATGCATAATTTTGCATATCACTGAATTCTGTATAGACCGTTTTCACAATATTTTGTTACCATTTATACTATGTACTCTTTCCTACACATACACGCACACACACGAAGTAATACCTCACAGCAAACACATATGTGCCCCTTAATGAGCTCACATTGCGCATCCGGATTGTATACCTCTCCTGGATCTTTCTTCACATGCTGTTTATATTCATCATTATTGTAGAAATCACCCGGCTGAATGACGCACCGTCTGAAATGAGAAAAGATAATTAGTGTAGGGGGATGTTATATGAACAATTGGACCCAATACAGACTAGAACAATTAGTATTAGGCCGCTGTTCTCGAATGAAACCCTATATAGAGTTTGACATTAGCCCACATAAATAAAATGATGAACGGTAATATGGAAAACAATATCATATACCACCCATCACTGACGTTGTGAAACTATATTCTTGCAAGAGAACACGCAAGTTTAAAGTGTCCACATATTTAATATGATTGTGAGGTATTGTGAACAAAAGTAAACATACTGTAAAAGAATCAAGCACGCATAACTAGTAATCAGCGCAAATATTTACAGAAAAACACTTGTATCTACCAATCGATTGAGCTTTCCATTATAGTTTTAATGGCAACATCCATAAGTGTATCACGTGACATTCCACCATTACGGTACTGTTATCACCCAGCGCTTTGTACTATTGAAGTTTTATATTCACATTTACTGTAAATGTCTTTTATTCGAAAAAATATTTAGATGAACAGGATACTTGTGAAAACAATATTTTATCGAATTTGTTGCTTTAAAAGAAATTTTCATGTGTAATTTTATATAATTGGTTCTTTTTTTACCCAAATAGTTTGGTGATATCGCATGAATATAATATGAACACGCACTTAAATAACATGGTGAACAATACTAATGAATCAAACTTACTTTTACTTTATCCATGCAGAGAGATTGCCAGTGCCATTTACATGAATGACTAAAGAGTAAGTATTAAAGTACATGAAAGACTGTGAATACATTGGTTGAACTTGTAGAAGGCATTTTTAATCTGGTGTTGCAATTTGTGGCTGGAAATGACAGGGACGGGCTTGATGGTAGTATTATGGTTGAAGAAGATGGTTTTGACAACATTGCATCTATAGTGACATTTAAACAGATTGGGCACTGAAACATGTTCTCATTATTTACTAATGTGTATTAAATTTCAGATTAGGTTAACGTCATCCTTAAGATCGATCGAATCACATTGCAGAAAACTCTGTAAATTCATAAAAAGTAGAATTTTTTAACATTATCGTCCCTAACTGAGAAAGGGGAAATATAAAGTAGATACGATAAAAGCTGGTATGGGAAATTTCCTCAGTTCGATTTAACTTATTGTATACCTATGAATGATCGAATATTACACTCAGCCGATCTCAAGTGTCATAGATCATCATCCAGTGTCTCACCAATTGTACGCTGATGACATTCAAATAGACACATCTAGCCACCTAACTGAAGTTGATGCTGTCATCCTAGGTTTAGAGAGGTGCATTTCGATGTGAAATCATGGATGACATGTAACAAGTTGCAGATGAATGATGATAAAACTGAGGCCATTCTGATCACAACACAAAGCCATTCTCATTCACATTCTTTACCTCAGACAATAAATATCAGCAACACCAACATTAAATTCACACAATCAGTACGAAACCTAGGTGTTACTCTGGACAGTACTATCACATTGCACCAACATGTCAAGAACAAATGCAAGGCTGCATATCTTGAGCTGAGACGCATCAGCTCCATTTGCAAATATCGTTCAGTTGATGCCACTAAAACAGATGTGTGTTCATTAGTACTTTCAAGACTGGGCTATTGTAACTCAAGTCAGTCTGGTACATCTCAATATCTACTCCAAAAACTTCAAAACACAGCTGTTCGGATCATACATAGAGTACCACGAGCAAAATGTCCTATGATGGATGGATGGTACATGAAGGGTAAGAGGATGTGGCAGTTGTTGCAGTAGTGGGTGATTCATAAAACCTAATAATTCCTGTTAATCCAGTAACATATATAAAGAAAAATAATGGTTTAATATAAATGCTATTAAATTGAAACAGGGCTGTGGTCAGGTAACTATGTACAAGCTTTACGTATATATTTAACACCTGTGATTGTATTTTTGTACGTTCCATGAAAGGTAACCTAGAACTTAACATCACATATTATCATTAAGAGCTTTATTCTATGTTATAAGACATTTAAGTGATATTACTCAACACATATGATGCGTTCCTTTGGGATATAATATGGGACTTATACAACTTCGTTATGTTAATATTTGTACACCTAGAAAGGATACGTTTTATTAGACACCTACGTGGCAAATGTATAATATGACCTAGATTTATGAAAGATTGTGGCAAATACAGTAGACTAAAAAGTGTCAATCCGGTTATGCACGACCGTAGAAAGATCAAAGCTTGTCTATATCTGTATTGTTTAATAATCAGCTCTCCGGTATCTAGACCTTGTCTGGGAGCATTTAGAACTTCATCATCAACACGCCTTTACAGTGAAATAAATTAACCATCGTTTTCTTTCAGACGTACATACAAATATGAAATATTGAAAAATTGTCTCATTCGGATAAATAATTGCTTTAATATGTACAATATCCATACCGGATGACACCCATCCATGCTCGCATGTATGCTTACATACATACATACAGACACACACACACACATACACACACACACATACATAAGAAAATACTTACATATAAATTAAAACATGAATACATAAATGATAAGTGCATTCATACTCATATACATAAGATTACATATTCGTACATTATGTGGTGCAAAGAAAGCGTTCGTTTATTCATAGGCTACCTCAAACTGTGGATGCATATTTACTTCAAGACTTGTGTCTTTTACATATATATATATATATATATATATATATATATATATATATATATATATATATATATATATATATATATATATAATACAAATCATGTAGCGAATAATAATCCTTTCTAGTGCATCGGATCCAGCAAGGGAGCACGTGTGTCAGGGATTGCCACAACTTCAATAGCGTTTATATCTATGCGCATTTATCACATAGTAAAAACGGCACGTGATTGTAAAACAATTTTGTTCTGAACTTTTAAGATAAAGATTTATTGCCTGTAGAAGTAATGTATCCAATGTTCGGCTTATAACTTTGCTTGAAAAAAGTCCCTCTAGGCTCTTCTTTTAAGATTTTTGCAGCATAAATTTTTTTGTTTGTTTCACAGAAGTATGTAATAATAGTTTCCATAAGTAAGCTGAAACGTGGCAAGAATAGAATTTCATAATTAGATCTCACCTTCAAACTTTGACCTCAACCAATCCTATACTTTAGAGTCTAGCGGAGAAGAATGTCAGTATGTCGACAGTTGTCAGCCAGTCCAGAAAATGAAAAGAGCTGTCTACCTTTTCGCCGTTTGTCTCTTTGCCTACATTCGTTCAGGTGGGTACATACATACACGCACCCCCCCATATATATATATATATATATATATATATATATATATATATATATATATATATATATATATATATATATATATATATATATATATATATATATATATATATATATATATATATATATTACAAATCATGTAGTGAATAACAATCCTTTCAAGTGCTTCGGATCCATCAGCTGATCACGTGTGTCCTGGATTGATTAAGATAAATGCAGTAAACTGACAATGAACAGTGCGAGCTAACTAGCCTGAGCTTATTAGACTCTTTAATGAATCTTTAACAAAGGCAAATACAAAACATAGACAAGAAAAAGGAATAAAACAATAAAACGGTTCTGTGTGCAAAAAGTTACATAACTGTTTCTACAGAAATGAAACCTTTCAATTTATTCTCTTTCAACTAGTTTATTTCAACTTGTTGGTGATATTGGGCAATAGTTTTATTGACCTAGCAATTGATGAGCCATAAGATCTGTTATGTTATGTAAATTTATGCAAGCGCAAGTTATATCCCGGATATTACATTGTTTTAGTAGTCAGTATAGGCTATTTAGCAAATTAGAGAATTATTTAAAAGAAAACGCGTCGGCTGCAAAATATAATTGTATTTGTGCATGGCTGCCTTTTTCTAGTCTTCTTGATTTAAACCGCTTGGTTTCAATGTTCTTAGGCGGTGTATCAAGTAAGATTCCTATTCTTTTCTGGCTTGGGAACTCCAGTTGGTGTTGTGACCAATTTCATTAAGTGTTATATCATTGAAAGTGTGTCCAAGGGATGATAAGTGTTCGGCGACCGATCTTCTATTCAGCTTCTATGTCATCCAATCAGATCTAGGAAGGTTGATCCTTTTGTGTAGCTTTTCAGTTTCTCCGACATACTGGCGGCTGCATGTGACGAGATAAATTACATTATCTGTCTTTTGCACGTTTCGTTTGGACCAGGAGTGTTTAGTTTTTCTCTAGTCATTGTGGTAGACAATGTCATGCTCTCTATCATATGTTGATAGGTTTTGCCCCTTTTACCACCACTGGGGCCAGGTTGACAAGGGTGACCTTGATTAGTGATTGACGTAAGCTTTGCCCTGATAATTGCAAACTCTTTACTCTAAATCACTTTAAAGCTCTTCTATTCAGATTCCATTAATTCAACAGAAGCATTCTCTAAGGAATTCATTTGCTGCGCTAGTTCGTTGGCCTCTTTTAGTTTGCATTTCTTTCTATATGAAGCATATTAAATGGCTCCCATGGATTGTAAAAAAAGCAATGAATCGCGACTGAAATAAGATATTGATTCCACACAATAACTGTAGTTCCCGATTATTAAGTTCTCCATGATTTACAGCTGCCAAAATTTGCACACACTTTGCACTTGGGTTAAGGAGAAACACCAAGCAATCTTAATTACTAAAAACAATAAAATTACTCTCACTGAAATATGCATCATGGTTCCCGCTAAACAGCTTGTGTTCTGCATGATTAATGTTGCAATAAAACATTTTGGCTTTCACTTTATGTCCTGAAGAGACTCATTTCTTTAGTCAAGGGGTCAGTGATCAAAACTGCTGCAGTTGAAAGACAATATTAAGAATTCTAGACAATATCGTTAATTTTATGTGGATGGTTATTGATTAGGGGTAAAAAGTTCAAAGGTAAATCAGGAAAGTGCGTTCTGCGTAACAATGTCAGTTATTAAATATGAGAGTTATAATGTATATGTCAGTTTTATCACCGGAGTCAGGCTATCACCTTTGGAACAGCTTTCATTTCCCATCTATGGTAATGTACCCTAATGTATTTTACTCATAGTTATGCCTTTTTCATTTTTCTACTTCTTCTACTACCTGCATCAGTTTCGTAACTATCGGCCCTATATGCACATCAGGCTGAACAGATCTTAAAATATATCAACTATAGACTCTAGTGTATGTTTAGCAATCGTTGAAAAGCCACCAATGTATGCATACAAAAGGAATTCCGCAAAGGAAAACGTAGATTTAATGCATGTCCTTTGATTACAAAAGAGCGTTTGCTTGAAATGGTGCGTGATATCTTAAATATAACTGTAATGGCAAATTTCTATATATGGGGATTTGTAACATTTTAAAAAAGTCTATTAAAATAACACGTTATTCATTTTAAGAATTTTGGTTTCTCAAACAGATTCTTGCCACACTTGCATAATTTCCTCAACAAACTTGGTTATGAATTTCGAAAATTTTCTAAACTTAACTCTGGACCCATACATACTTGCTATGTGCTTGTTAAATATATAATCGCGAAGCGGAGATAGATTGACATTTAGAGCAAGATTATGTTAACTGCACATGCGTTTTAGTACGTAGAATTAATACTAAAAAAGATAAATAAATCAAAAGTAATACGAAAATTACAAAATAAAATAAAATCAAGTAATTATCTGTTTCAACTTTGTTAAAACAAGTTAAGAAAATTCGATATGCATTGTATTCCTCTAATGATATCTGATACATAATAACTCGTAACAAAAATACATTTGTCAAGATAACGTACATAAATTAGTTTTTAAAGGAAATAATCATCCGTAATATTTTAGCACAACTCAGTTTGTAAAATGTATTGCAAGCAAGATACTAATATCAATATATAACTAATTACAATACTATTAATTGCATTAGAGGTCATAAATAAATATGTCTAAAAACCTTGTGGCAAATATACAAGCAATTATGTTACTTAATGAATATGTTAAAAAATGAGGTGAGCATTATGCAGAATGTTAAAGAGAATTTCAATCATTAATTCTGTAAATTCCAGTTTTGCATAGTATATGACCAATAAAAAGAGTGGACTTGAGTAAATCAGAGAAATAATTTGATAGATCTTTGAATGTGCATGAAATATATTCAAGATAGTGATACGATTAGCTGACATTAATTTAGGAATTGCATGTTGGACTCGTTGTAACATTTACTGTACCAATATGTTGAAATAAAAGATGTATTTACAATGTCATTACCGAAGTAGAAGTTGGTGATTATACAACTCAAACCACATAAGGCAAGATGATTTGACGCTTCTTCCTTTATCATTACCAGCAAAACTACGCGTTGTTGTTCATACTGACTTTAAATCTCTCAGTGTACCATACTCTAAGCATTCATGTTGTGTACCATGTAAATTGTGACAGTATTACATATCCAATAGATATTGCTAAAATATATGAAATAAAAATAATCACTTATTATATTAGGTATTTTGCTTTAATGCAATTGCTCACAACCCGAAAAGAATACAATTTACTCTGGATACACCATTTTAGAACGTTAAAAATAAGCTATTTAATCCAAGACGACAAGAACAAGACAACAAATCACGATAAGAATCGTTATCTTGTTGCAACCGAAAATCATATTTTAAATAATTCTATAAATTTGCATATTTGTCAACCATCCATCTCTAATTACTATTAAAACAACGAAACCTATGGGATATAATTTAAGTTAAACAGATAGCGATGTGGCTTATTAATTACTAAACCAATATATAAACCAGTATTCATCATCATTAACAAATTGAAGCCTCCTGGTAAAAAATAAAAGCATTACAGATTGTATCCCTGTATAAATAATAATTTACAATTGTGCAACCTGTTCTTGTTTTTGATTTCTATTTATCTTCTCTCTGTTTTCTATTTGTCTTTGAACAATATTCATTTGGAGTAGAAGGCACGAAGGCATTTTATAAACTGGTTTTGCACTGTTCGTTGTCACACACACGCGCACAAACACTTATTAATATGTGTCTGTATGTGCGTTCTTACACCAAGCCTGGTTAAAAGAACGGAAAGCCAATGGACCGATACCAACCACAACACAGTACTTATCTCATTAGAAGTTATATATTATTATACCAGTGTTACACATGGTGATGGAATACGGACATCGAAAATATAATCTGAAACAACAATTGTAAAAACGCCATATATAATTCTTGAACAGACTTACTGAGTTAGTTGTTAAAATCAATATTTTCGAGTTCGATGGCAAGAACAAACTCGATATAAACTGAGTATCCACTGGGACTAGCTCGGCTTACTTAAATATAAACAATATTAAATATCTAACTTTTGATACTTGTAACACATATTTATTAACAGGTTCCACTTATGTTATGGAAAACAATTAGTTACAAGGTAGGAAAACAATATAAGTGTTCATAATGCAATCAGTAACAATTCAATTAAAGCATTTGTTAGACCGAATCATTTAGAAACGTAGTAGAAAGAGGAATTCAATAGCACTCTCAAATCAAAAACAGACATCAAATCATAAAAACAAAATTCAAGACGTGCCGAAACTTTAAATATACACATTTTACAGTACAGTCAAGGCTGAAACAATACTTGCCAATAGACAGATAAATGCAACAACATTTAATGAGTCCAATTCAATGCAAAATATTCAAATCCAGTATCATGGGAGACGAATGAAACTAAATAGTAAAATGAATTTCTATAAATAACATTGGCAGATTGAATAAATGGAAGGAAGACCAATGGAGGAACACTTATGTTATCCGGGTCACAATTTCAGTGATGTATTTCTGTCCGATTGCAAATGCCTGTAACTCGAAATCGGACATACATAAATATAATGCATCTCCATGCTGTCAATAATCATAGTCCAATATCGAGGAGAATTTAAACAGTAGTTTCGACCATTATAAAACTAACAAGTAATTACCAAGTTACAAAAATCTCATTTTCCTAAGATTAATTAGTTTTCTTAAATATATGATGGAAGCTTCCATTCTTTTGTGAAGGAAAAAAATAATAAATAATGCAAATGTAACAGCAGGGATATAATTGATTGTACTTATCAGTCTAAATTCTTAATGTTACGAGCCTATGCTCTTAAAATAAGAATAGAAAAGAGCAAAGACAACAAGTTTTGTAAAATTTAACAAAAAATTTATTTTCTTAGAATAATATTTGAAAAATGAAAAGGCACTAACTGAATTGCGAATTAAATCAAAAGATAATCCAAGAATTAAAGACACATGTCCTAGTGATAAATAGTCCTGATCGAAACTCAGTTCATGTCCGGAAGAGATCCAACATTGAAGGAAATGACGTGTCTGTTATGGCCTGCGTCGTACGGATATGTCAACAGTTTCTTCCTGAATCACATACATATTATTCTAGGTTTGAATTCAGTATAAATTCTAGTGCATGTCTTTATCCAATAATTTTTCCAGAGAAAATAATCACTTAAATTGAATAATTTGAAGTATACAATAATAGGCCCAAACAGGTCATAACATAATACAACTTAAAATGCTAGATGTTAAAGAATGACTGGTATAGTCATAAGATAATATAGTTTTCTGTTCGACATAAAGGCACAATTATCAGTTTCTAAAAACAACCTTTACCTAATGGAAAATAACATTCTAGAATAATCTAATGTCTTGTTTATTTGCAATGCAATATCATATATAATTCATTTCGAAATCTCAAAACCCTGACCCTGTTCAACACATTTACTCCTTCATTGTTTGCCTCAATAGTAACCCTGATAATAAGCTCATACACATATAGAATAATCAAACTATTATTATATAGACAACATGAAGTAACTTTTTTATCTTTTCTAGTTTGGTATTTATTCTCTGTAGTTTTGACAAAGGTATTGGATGGTTCCGAAAAATTAAATGGATTGGTTTTATACCAGTTGCCAAAAGTTACGTATTTCTTTAAATAGGACATGGCTTACTACCAGGACAGGGAAAATTGGGCATACATGACCGTCAGATGTGTCAAAAAATCAAATGAATCGTGTGACAGAATCATCGTAAGTATATTATGACATGAAGATAAACATGAAGAGTGCTGCACCTGATACTTCAATTACAAATCAGGATATCTTTCTTGTAGAGTATAAGATTCTCGTACCAAATTATTGAAAGTACTTCCATGTAATAACCCCACAATAGGTGTAGTGTCTGCAAAGTCTTAGAATTTAAACATCTAAGACGTATACGGTAGATGCGAACACACCTAACCACTCTATTTTGTTAGACATGCCAACTGACGAACTATATAGTTCTCAGGTTCACAGTTTTATTTGCACATGATGAAGTCAAAGCTATGGCTTAGTGGATGTTGCTCCAAACTTTTGCAATATGCATTATTTCCATTTGTTTTTATAGTTCGATTGCATGGGTTCTAATTCTTTACGCACACATATATACACGCATACACTGTTTCACGTTCTGTTGAAGGTAAAAGTCACTAATTACAATAACACATTTTATCTTTTAGCTCTAGTTTTGATTATGCTGGATAGGAATTCAAGTTTTATGCCGCCTCTCATTCAACATGCTGGTCGGACAAACATACACACTCATAGGTCGAACAAGACATGCTCGAGATATATTTAAATATCAAACTCGCTCATGGTGTGCTACCTTGTTGAAAATGGATGGTCTCTCAAACTGAAACCTTCCATTTTCTCATCGGGATTACCATCCGAAATTCCCAATGCAAAAAATGTGTATTTTCTGGTGCAACAACCAGAGTCTTTATATTATTAATGTGTTGAATCGTAAATTCGGAAAGATTTTGGTGTATTTGTTATGAAGTTGTTGTATTGGTTAAATATTCAGTTTCCCACGAACACTTCCAAACCTTAATCTGGCACAATGATTATAAATCAAAACTTCTGATAAAACGGATTAGAAATCACTATTTCTTTCTACGTTCAGTTATTGTAAAACAATGGGCACGTAATTGCTTAATGATAGGGGTTGAAATACATGCTACAAAATGTGTGTGTGTGTGTGTATGTGTGTTTGATCCTTCACTGACAAGATATATGAAACTCGTTTATTATGTAAAACTCTGGATCGTCTTGTAGCGCAAGACGCATTGTAACAGATGTCCTCAAGTGCATGCTATTTTCTGGATCATATATTAATTAAATTAATGTTTTATTTCCTAATGTACCTGCTTAACTATTTTGGATAAATGAAAATAAGGCATCTAAGCTATATTCATCAACATCACGTCTGTTAAACCGGCAGCACTGTATCAGTAGGAAATTTAACTAACTAATTTTTAACGTCTGTCCTGTACTCAGTGTCTACTCTGTTGGTTTAAAACCTTTAACAAAGTAAATATAAAATTTCGTGGAGTATTTAGAATAGTGATAATTTACATTTAATATACGTTTAAACGTTCATGACTTGTGTTGTGATTCAATTATAATGTTAGTCTAATGCATATTATTTTCTGGATCATATATTAATTCAATTTACGTTTTATTTCCTAATGTTTAACTATTTGAAAAAAGCATCTAAGCTATATCCATCAACATCACTTCTACTAAACATGCAGCACTGAATCAGCAGGAAATTTAACTCACTAATATTTAACGTCCGTCCTGCCATAAATATATAATTGGTTGGTATAAAACTTTATGCAAAGCCAAATAAAATTTATCAGACTATTTGGAATGATGATAATTTACAACTATACTTTTGCACGATAATACTTTGTGGTGTAATTCAATTAGAATGTCAGTCTCTTTTTTATCTATAAAGTTATTATCATAGTACATACTTGTGTTATGGTTGAGGTTAAATCTGGAATGTGTGTAATTCTGGAGACATTTTTATCTGATATCGTGTAATGCCATTATCATAGCTAATATACTGTTAGCTGATATCACAATAAACACGATATACAGATGTAGGGATGTACAATTGGTGGGTACGATCTAACACAGTTTGGGCCGATATTTAAACTTATATGACGTTACCTATCATCATCATCATCATCAGTCTCATGACCTAGGGTGGTCGTTGAGGAACTGTGCTGCTGAACATCTGACCAGTTCCCTCCACTTGTCTCGATCATGTGCCAATGCCTGTGTCTCCGCAAAACGTTTCCTGGTCCATTCTCTGATATTGTCAGTCCACTATTTTCTCTGTCTACTTCTCCTTCTGCCACCCTGGACGCTGCCTGCAGGACTGTTGTGGATAGACTGTTGGCTCTAGTGACATGGCCATACCATATCAGCTTTCTCTTTTTAACGGTGGTGAGGAGGTCTTCATATTGGCCTACCTCGCGCCTGATGGTGTTACGCACTTCTTCATTTGTGATGTGGTCCATGTAAGAGATGCCAAGGATGGTTCCGTAGCATCTCATTTCAAGTGACTGGAGTCTTCGTTGTAATTCTGCTGTCAGGGTCCATGTCTCACATGAGTATAAAAAGACTGAGATGACTAGAGCTCGCAATAGTCTGATTTTAGTTTTCAGAAAGATATTCTTGTCTCTCCAGATATGTCTTAGCTTTGACATAGCTGCCATTGTTTGTCCTGCTCTTGACAAAATTTCTGCTCTTGATCCCTCTTCAGTGATTATGGAACCAAGATATTTGAACTGGCTTACTGTTTCCAGTTCATGTCCTCTGACTTTAATCTTGGCTGAGATTTGTTTGCCACTATTTGTCATCAGTTTTTGTCTTCTCAGCGCTTATCTCCATGTCAAATCTGGAAGATGTGGAAGATGTTTTATCCAGGTTCTTCACTAAGGTGGCTAGCTCGTCTTCACTGCCTGCCAGCCGATCAATGTCGTCTGCAAAGCGGAGGTTGGTGATGTTACGCCCTCCAATGCTGACTGTCCCACAGTGGTTTTCCAGGGCTTCGCTCATGATGCGCTCTAAGGAGATGTTGAAAAGCGTGGGTGACAGGAGACAACCTTGACGCACTCCCACTGTTGTCTGGAACCAGTCCCCCACATCACCTTGGGCAATTACTGTACTGGTAGCCTTGGCGTACATCTGCTTCATGGCATTGGTTAACTTTTGACCCATGTTATACTTCTTCATTGTGGCCCGCAATGCCTCATGCCACACTCTGTCATCATGCATTTGTTTAATCAAATAAATTTGAAGTTTCAAACGTCATGACTATGCTATAGCGTTAAATATAATGCTGAAATATTGCTGTTTTATTCAGATTTATGATTAAGTTTATTTTGAAATAATATTTTGAAGTGTATCTATAAGTTCAGTTTCAAAACCTTTTGATTATTTCAGTTGTTCCTACTTGCACAGAACTGAATTGATATGGTGAATCATCTACACCTTTATGACTTAATTAATATCACCAGGATTTTATATTTTTCGGACATTATCCGGCGAACTCTCAATTTGGCTTTATTACTTAATTGGCGTTTTGGTTTAAATGATTTGAATATTATGATTAATCAGGCCATGATTTATTTTGCTCCGTGCAACACTCGTATGGTGACGAGTCAAAGTAAACATTTCGTTTCAGTTCAGTTTGTGTTGGTCATATATGACTAAATATTATATTATATTATTTCGCTAAATTCATGTCAGCCTATTTTAGTCCTTTTCCTGTTTTTGTTCTGTAAATAAAATGTCACATTCTCTGGTTGCTACTATGTTCTCAACAACGTCTATTCTACTTCTTTGAAATAGCAGAAACAAAGTCTACTTTGAAAATATACAAATACATCTATGTTCTAGAATGGAAATTTACGAATAGGAGACAGAAGTTACGTTGTTGAACCAGCCGAGACTGATGTCCCATCAAGAAACTTAGTGGAAAGTCTTGGTGGTCTTGTGTACAATATTATCTAAAGGATCATGCCCATATGCAAAGAGGATATTCATTTGAAAAGAAAGGTTCATATTATTTAATTCGGATCAGGTCACGTGCTGAAACGTTTACATTTTTGAATATTGTGTATTTTACTGCAAAAGACTGCGAATGTTATTTTGTTTCCTGTATTCAAGAACATACTTATGATGAGCGAAGCACGACTATATATATATATATATATATATATATATATATATATATATATATATATATATATATATATATATATATATATATTTTTTTTATCGCATATTTTAAGATCCATTTGATCTGTTTTAGTTTTAATTAGGCAACGACTACTATATCTCGTTTACTCGAATGCGGTTAAATTACGTTTGTGTTTCTTCATTTAAACGAAAATCGAGATCGGAAGAAATTACGGAAAAATCACAATACTTGGACCCCTTCTCTCCCTAGCTTCCTTAGTCTTATCATTTGATTTATTTATCGTTTGTTTGAAATTATTCACACAAACAACACGACAATATAATTAAGTTTAAGTCATGATGATTGTATTTGACAAAAGTATATATCCTGCAGGTAGAACACCAGTGAATGAGAACAATGAAGAACATACAATTAAAGAATTCCTCCGACGTTTCAGAGGACAACACAGAAGAAAGAACATAACTTCCTTAGATGATATGCTATTTTCCCAAAATGTAGCAGCTGTTCATAATAGAACTGCAACAGGCGAGTACAGTTCTATTAAATATTTGGAGCTCATGCAGTGTTATTTCGTACAAAGATGCAAATATAATTTCACATAAGAAAATGGATAGATAACTCATAACGATAATGATAAATCCAGTATACATATATATATATATATATATATATATATATATATATATATATATATATATATATATAAATAATGAAGTATTACGTGTCGTATGAGAAAATACATTAATATCTATAGGGTGCTGCATTTGTATGGGAAAATATGAATGAGTTGTGAAAAATGCTGCACGACGTTTGGAGCGCAATATTCCTCAGAAACAAAACAAGTTAATATGTATCCGTAATAACCTTTTGGTATATACTCATCGCTTTTCTACCTGAGGCTGAATAATAAAAATAACACAGTACAATTTACAAAATGATTGAATTCACGATGGATTCAAATTCAACTAAAATATCCCCAAAAGGCGCCGGATTAAATACTGTTGCTGGAGAATAACACTTTGGTTTCGAGTGCAGTAAGAAGAACATGATTTCTGTTGGAAATATAGTTGACAAAAAAGTGAGGATCAAAGTTTGGAACCCATACAAAAGCTCATTGACAAATATAACCAAGAATATATAGTGTGGCGAAATGCCAAAGGTAAGTATGTTTTAGTCATTTTATTACCAGGTAATGACGACTAGAGTTTATGCACTGTCACTTGCACGCTCTTTGTTTGAAGTACCCCATTTATTTACAAGACCTGTATAACTTGTATCTCTACTATAAATATTTTGCCAAATAAGTAAACCAGGGAAGATTTTAAAGCAGCTGCAGCGTCACATCCATTTTTCCGTTATATTGGCTTCTTGGGTCTGCGGTTGTTGATATTCTGCTAAAACCAGTCTTCTTCAGTTTTTGGACTGACATGTAAAATGGGATGTCTCTTAATGTACTTTTCTTCGCCATTTTTAATAATGCTTGGGAACACGATTCATAGTCCGGACCATTTGATTTCCATAGTCCGGACCATTCGATTTCCATAGTCCGGACCATTCGATTTCCAAATAATACTGAATATTTCCCCTAAATAAATAATTAAATGGTCATAATGGTATTTTCAGATCTTCTTGGCTCACGTTTTGTTGTGGACATTGTGGATATAACGTTCGATCATTTACTTGAAAGTTTGTCTTGTGCCATCTTTATTACGTATATGTTCAAACTGACCAAACGGCTTATTTAGTTCATCCACATAGACTATTTTATAAATAGAACGCTCCGCCGTCTTCCACATGAGCGTAATTTGCTTACAATAAAAAATAGATCCTAATGCGAGATAATTTTAGAAACACGTGTTATGCGGCATGAAGAAATAGTCAACGATTCTGACAATGTAATGTTCACGGGAAAAACAGTTAGTAAATAATAAGGACAAACTATAATATTACCCAGGCAATCCATTCTGACGACAATTACGTTAGAATATCCTGACTGGAAAATACAGCAGCTACACCGATTTATGTTTATTACCAAAGGAAGGGACTATATTACATGAATATATTTTCTTACTGCAACTTATATACACAGATAAATATCGCGAGCTAAAGAAAGTCTACTACGTCAAGGTCGCCGTATTGATAGATTCATCCGCATGGGACTTGTAAGTGATCTCTTTGCATGAAAACACATTCTTTCCCTTAAAATTGTCAATCTATCTATCTCTTTATATATATATATATATATATATATATATATATATATATATATATATATATATATATATATATATATATGCCTGCATATGAGCTATTCCAGAGATAAAGTTGATTGCACGTACACATATCTATCTATCTATACCTACTAGGGATGCAAACGAATACTTGTTGAACTATTTGGACAGTAACATGCTAGAGTAAATTCCGAGCCATATTACCTTTTGTACCAAAACGTAACTGAGCGCCCACCGTTAAAGGAGGAATCCGTGTGTGTGTGTGTGTGTGTGTGTGTCCATGCATTCTGGCCTATCGAATTCCTGCATATTGCATGTTCTACTCATTTTCTGAATTCGCAATACGATTCGAAGAGATAACTCATGACGAACACATTAAATAATTTAACTTTCATATGTTCGCAAATGTGAATCGCGTAGCAAAAGTAAAAAATGTTACACACAAGACGCAGAAAAAGTCATCGCTTTCGTTTGTTACATTTACTACTTTTACTTATTTCCTGAAACTGAGATCCTTAATCAAATTCACGTGGAGATTGTACGTTCCATTTGCGATGCACACAAGTCTACACATGAACACATACGCCCATTTAAACATATATATTTTGTCACTTTTGCAGCTATTTATCGACTGAAAGCCGGTTGAATTTCCTAACAAGAAGTCGAAATACGAAAAGAAAGATAAAACAAATTTATTCCCACATTTTTAACGGCGTAAGTTTCGAAACCTTAAAAATGAATACATTATTAACTGGGACAATAATTCTTAACGAGTGAACACATTATCAACGGGGTGATAATGAATTCTTAAGCTATTCGTTTGCTATACATACCACATGTTCTTACAGAAAACGAACACGATCATGATGTGTAATGGGCCGATATGTATGTAAAACAGTAGAATATAGAAACCATATTTTATTACCTAAACATTGAAGATGGTACATTTACTTCTAAGCGTATCGCTTAATTTAATTTCTTAACAAAATAGGCATTGTGTATTTTTTAACATAGATGTAATTATAACGCTACTTCCAAAATCTGGCCCATCTGTGAATAGGTCCATGTTTCCTCCATCCATGTCAGTAAAATAAGACGTGATGCGTACCGATGCATTCCATAAGGGAAAAACACGAAAAAGTTGTATTGTATTACTAAAAAGATGATCATGTTGTTCACCTCCATGAAACGGTCTCTTGATGTTAATTATGTCTGTTTTAGAGACATTTCCTTTTTAGTTACAAAATGTAACAGTCATTTTGATGCCAAAAGGAAATACTTACGTAAGTTCTATTTATAGATTCTTCAAGAAGAATATTTTATTTAGTACATTTTCATATTCATTTTGTAAATTATAAACAATGATGAAGCCTTTATTTGTATTTATCACAGGTAAACCTGCTCTACAACGGAATTGAAGATCCTGACATATCAATCAATATCATCCTTGCTAGATTCATATTTTTTAAGGTAAGACTAAACTATTTGTTAATTAGATATGTCTGAATATGTTAAGTACTTGTAGTTGAGTCATGTTTTGTCCGTGAATATAGACTACATGTAAATTATCTATTGCAATGGCTGTAGCATTTTTGATTTATGCTCAAAATGAGCAGAGCTGATAATAATTCTAGCGATGCTAAGTAGGCCAATACATCGTCAAATTCGACCTTTGATATAAACGATCATTCAGCTTGCAGAAGAAAATACAATAATTAGCTCGAATTACAAATACCTGCACAGAATGCATTGATATTAGTATTTCTCAAATAATTCCAACCAATTTATTCATCAATATCAGATTATCAACAAACAAAAAAAAATATTTTCAGCTCCAGAGCAGAATTAAGTATGGACTGATGTTTATAGGGAAGCCATCTTTCAAACTGCGATAACTTATTGTATTTATTTTCCATGTAGATTTGTGATGATGTTTGAAATGAATAAAACTTTGTGTATCTGTCCACAATGTTAGCAATCTACAATATAAATATTGTCCATTTTTATAGAGACAGGCGACCAAAAAAAAAATGCCCGTTTAAAGGAACAATATTCCTAAATAAGTCATATTTTTGTTCCTACATAGTTTCGATGTGTGATAGAACCAACCATGCAACATTGTTTCAAGATCAAACTGGCTTCATATCCGGCTGATTTATATTGAACAAGCCTGGCTTATTTAGAATTAAAATATCCTAAGTTAGGTTTGAAACATGGATGGACACAAAGATGTGTTCCAAAACCATACTATATTCACATGCATACAAAATTATTTTAAAATGCAATGTTAGATTCAGCAAGCTAATGATTGGACCAAAGCAAATTCTAAGATTTTCGTGATTTCACTGAACAAATTTACTTTATAATATATTTTAAATGCATTGATTACCAGTGCCATTGAAAAGAAATATACACCTCTGTTTCAAACTAACATTGTTTTGCATTTTTGGTTATAGAAGTACACTGATTTTCCGTACAACCTTTCTAGAGTGGTGACCTTTAATAAGACAAAATACATTGATGGAGACGAATATCTTTATGATATGGAAGACTGGGACCTGAGTGTAGGCGCGAAGATTCAGCCAGCCTACGACATTGGAATGCTCTTTTCCAAGTAAGCATATTCTCAAGGCTCAAAATTCTATATAGTGACAATGCACGAAATCCACTCAAAGTATGTGACGTATGCGTTTTCAACATGCGAATCAATGATCATCAACTAAAATTTTGCTCATTTTCTCAGGAAGGCGTTGTATAAAAGTGGCAGTTCATTAAAAAGTAGTTTTATTTTTCTCAAAATTTTAAATTCCATGCAATAAATACAGTTTGGACTATCTAGCTGCTTATACTAATTGGCATTGTGTGTGCAAGAATTTAATTCGGATTCCATACTGTTTATGATAGCAATCACTCGGATTACATACTGCATATGATTGTAATCATTCGGATTCCATACTGTATATGATTGTAATCAATCGGAATCCATACTGCATACGAATGTAATCAATCTGATTCAATACTGCATATGGATGCAATGACTTGAATTACTTATTGTAAAAGATTTTAATCATTCGGATGCCATATTGTATATGATTGGAATCACATTCCATATCGCATATGATTGCAATCACTCAAAATCCATAATGCATATGATTGTAATCACTTGGATTCCATACTGGATGTGATTGTAATCACTAGACATTCATATTATATATGGTTTTAATCGCTTAGAATCAATATTACCTATGATTGCACTCACTCGGATTCCATATTTCATGTGATTGTAATCATTTAAAATCCATACTCCATATGATTGTAATCACCCGGATTCCATACTCCATATGATTGTAATCACCCTGAATTTATATTGCATATGATTGTAATCATTTCGAATTCAGCACACCACGTATGTATGTATGTATGTATGTATGTACAGCACACCATGTATGTATGTTTGCATGTATGTATGTAATGCGGTATGGATATTGTACAAATGAAACTAATTAATTCACCATATTTATATGAGAAGAATGGGACATATTTTCAATATCTTATTTGTATGCACGTCTGAAAGAAAACGATGGTTAATTTATTTCACTGTAAAGGCGTGTTGATGGGTATGTTCCAAATGTTCCCTGACAAGGTATAGTCCCTGAGAGCTGATCCTTAAACAATACATAGTTTGACAAGCTTTGATCTTTCTTCAGTCTAGCATAACCGGATTTACACCTTTCAGTCTACTGTCTTTGGTACGAGCCAAACTAAATCCAGGTCGATTATACAATTGCCACAAAGGTGTCTAAGAAAGGTTTTCCTTTCCAGTTGTACAAATATTAACATTGGGAGATTAAGGGATCTTTTTAAGTCCCAAATTCTATACCAAAGGAACGGATCATATATGGTGAGCACTATCATCTAAATGCCATACAACATAGAGACATGCACTTAATGAGAGCTGGTGATGTTATATTCTAGGTTAACTTACATTGAACATACAAATACACAGTCATAGGTGTTAAATGTACACATAAAGCTGCAGTTACCTGACCACAGCACGGTTTCATTTTAATATAATTTATATTACCCCATTATTTTCTTCATATATCTTACTGGATTAACAGAAAATATTAGGTTTTATGAATTACCCACTACTACCACTACTGCCACATCCTCTTATCCTTCATGTACCATCCATCCATCATAGGGAAAATAAAAGAGTTACATAAGTCCCAAATTATATCCCAAAAGGACGCATCATATATGTTGAGTAATATTACTTAAATGCCACTTAACTTAGAGACATGCATTTAATGATAACAGGTGACGTTATATTCTTGATTACCTTACATTGAACATATAAAAACACAATCATAGGTGTTAAATATATACGTAAAACTTGTACGTAGGTACCTGACTACAGCCCGGTTTGAATTTAATAGATTTATATTATTCATTAATTTCTCAATATCCGATTTCTGGATTAACTGGAAATAAAATATTTTATGAATCACCTGCTTCTACCACATCCTCTTACCCTTCATGTAGCGACCATCCATAAAACAACATTTTCCTTCCATCAAAAGTATATTAGATTTAAGTTTTCAGACATGTATTTATGTCTTTCTGTATTTATTTATGCCTGTCTGTCTGTATTTATGTATGTATGTATGTATGTATGTATGTATGTATGTATGTATGTATGTATGTATGCATGCATATATGTGTATATGTGTTTATGTATGTATGAATGTATGGATGTATGTATGCATGTATGTATGGATGTATGTATGTATGTGTATAGAATCTACGTTTATATGGCGAATCACAGTCAAGTGCATCGGAACCAGCACAGAAAACGTGTTAGGGATTTTATAAGATAAAAGCAATTAACTGACAACGAACAGTGGAAAACTAATAACTAATTAGCCTGATTGTTTTCAACTCTGTATGAGTCTTTTTCAAAGGCAAATACAAAACATCGAAAAGATAAAAAAATAAACTAAAAACCCGCTGAGATTGCACAAATTGTCATTGCTCTTTCTACAGGAACTGAACCTTTATGTGTATTATGTTTTAACTAATTTATTTCAACTTTGAAACATAATGCATTTTAAGGTTTAATTCCTGTAGAAACAACCATGGAAAGTTTTGCAAACGCAACAGTGGTTCTTTTTATCTGTTTCTCTTGACTATGGTCTTGCAAAAGACTCATTAAGAGTAGAAAGCTCTCAGTTAGATATTAGTTTATTACTTTTCGTTGTCAGTTTATTGAACATACACACACACAACCATATATATATATATATATATATATATATATATATATATATATATATATATATATATTATACAATATACCCTTTCAGTACTTAAATCTGTTTTATCGAAATTCAATCAAAAGTGTCTTCGTGGATAAACTTACTGTCCCATTCTTCAAACGTTCCAGAGGTCACCCTTTTCATTTCCAATACATCATTAATTGGGTGAGTATTCACTGTTCGCTGTAGCCCCAATGCATAATGTCAATAGCACTATTTATTTTCTAAGAATGGCTTATATTCTGAAATTCGAATATATTCGAAATAACACTACAATTATTATTATTATTAATATTATTATTATTATTAGTAGTAGTAGTAGATGTAGTATTTCTTAGTGTCATCATCATCATTATTATCATTGTTGTTATTATTAATTTATTATTATTATTATTATTATCATTTTTATTAATAATAATAATAATAATAATAATGATAATAATAATAATATTATTATTATTATTATTATTATTATTATTATTATTATTATTATTATCCCAAATTCGATGACTCGTTTCAACCCGTCATTACAATTCCATCCTTTAACAATGAATGTTTAGCGTGTTAGTTGTTCTAATATATCGATATTTTATATATACTTATAATAACTATATGTTTATTGTAGGTACTGGCTTTTTAAAGATAGTCTTGCTAGCCATTTACAGAAAGAAGCTTTCATTGGCGGTACGTTCTCTCTCTCTCTCTCTCTCTCTCTTTCTCTCTCACTCCCCTCATGATAGCACATGATGTGATATATGAATTGTCATTATGTCTAAATGCATGGAGGAGACAAGTTTCTTATTTAGGAGTCGGCATCAATTTAAAGAAAAGCCTCACTCAAGTGAAAGCTTATTCTGTTTTACACTTTTGAGGAATTATAGAATGCACTTAGAGTTTTGATGTTGAAACACGTGTACAAATTAATTTAGCCCAGCATAGCCATTGTTGGACCTATTTGAAAGGTTATTGCCGAATAGGTTTAGATGCTAATCGATCTGGTTACTGATTTTCTGGTTTATTACAGAAAGCATGTATCGAAAAATTCGTATTTGCTGAAATTTTTCATTATATTACTTCTAATTTATTTGTATGGACGCAGTTAGAAGAGAATGTAACCGTATTCATTACCTTTTCTGCTGTGAAATCATCACAGTGCTTCACTTTTGCAAAGTACTGAGTGTGTGAAAGATCTGCTGAGTATCATTCCATTGAGCTGAATCAAATATATTTTTATGAAAAAAGCATTGAGTCGTGTGTGTTTGTGATCACTAAGTGATGCCAGTCCAAATCATATTATCTGGTATGAACTTGTAGGAATGTTATTATGATATGTTATTTTTTCTTGTTTTCAGGTCTTACCTATAAAGGGCATGTATGTGATATTGATGAAAGAAATTTGGTTGTCATGGTAGATGACTTGGGTTGGATGGTGACGGCAGTGGCACATGAACTTGGACACAGGTAAGTCAACCCTTGGCACCTCTTTTGTCTGCCGCATTTACGTCCACTCAGCGCTTCTATTCTCCTAGTTGGATTCCTGACTTCTACGTGAGCAGCTATCAGTGTCAACCAATCCAAGCCTGTTGTTTATTCTATAGTTTCGTTTTCCTATGTCTCAATCACCTGATCATTGTATCATCTGGGCGGTTGCAATTATATCCAATTAATGTAAAATATAGTAATACTACACTATGGCCACAACCTTAAATAACAGGAAAGAAGCAAAACCAACAAGTTTCGTAAAACTAAACAAACAATTTAATTATAAAAGTTGTAAATGAAAACTAATATTGGAAGGTACAGTATTATGAAGTAAATCTAAATTTATAGAGTTCTACGAAAGTCCTCATTGAATGAAAAGTTTCTTATAATTTTAAATACTGGAAATTTACTGGTCCTCATTGAGCCTCTCCTATGACCCGCTCCGACACTAAACCATACAATACGATATTTGCGTCGACGAAGATAGGGCAAAGTGTGTAATTTGCTGATCAAATCAGCTGAACTGATGATAAATAATGGTTCATTAACGTTGGGGGTGATAAGGTAAGATTAGCAGATGGATAATTCCCAAAACATAACACTTTAGTTGTATATTTTTGAGCACTATGCATAACCATTTAGAAACGTTGACGTAAAAATGTTAAATAACACAAACTAAACTGTATATGATTTTAAATATAATCCCCCAAAGAATCGTTGTAAGGCTCCAGAGAAAACGATCGAGTTACTAGATACATATAGGGGGATACGTGTAATGATTTGCGTCATAATTCGAGTTGTAAGCTTATCGTTATTGTTGTTTCGATAAAAGGGTGTATGACATGTGGCAGTAAGGTGGTTTTTAATGCTTTTGCGATGCTAAAAAAATTCAAGTGATCAAAATAATTCTTAAACCTGAATATCTCTAGCAAGATGATGCAAGCATTCCACATTTTTAATGGTATAGCCTATACAATATTAGAAGATGGAAATAACTTCTAAATATTAGCCACAAGTGCTCTCATAGCCGCTTGGGTGTTACAATAGTTAATTACATATTGAACGTGTACGTATTTTGAGTACAACGTTAGCGGTTCCATTGATAAACTTTAGAAATAATTATATATATATATGAAACTTTACTTCGTTTATGATCATGTGCTGTGGCCGTTTTTTATTTCCTTTCCAGTCTTGGAGCACATCACGACGGCCAGGGGGAAGCCAGTGATTGTAGAGCTGAATATCTTTTTATCATGAGTTCTCGAAAGAATGAATCTGATCCAGATGAGCCATACTCCAGAAACCCATGGGTATTTTCTTACTGCTCTGTGAGATCATTCAAGCACACGTTAAAGGACAAGTATGTACAATGTATATCGAGGCATATACTATTATTATAATAATATCTTATTATAATAATATGAATTTGTGATGGAAGGAGTGGTCACGGAGAGGTAGTACGTATGGTGGGGCTAGCATTCGTACCCCCGTGGTGGTAGCTAGTCCAACTTTGCACCCACTTGAAGCTCAACTCTTTCGTATAGCATCAGTGAGCGAAACTCGCTTGGCCGACGGGGCTCAGGTGACTAAGTTGGTGTTGGATACACCTCTTTTCTGGAGTGGACGTTGCACCAATGAACATCGTGAGTTTGGAGTTGGTTTCGCCGTCAAGCTGAGTTTGCTGAATAAGCTCTCCATCTTATCAACATAAATTAATGACTGGCTAACAATGCTGAAACTACCGTTACATGAAAAGAATCAAGCACCACTCAATAGTGCTTATGCATCAACCATGACCAACTTGGAGTAAGCCAATGTCAGGTTTTACTAGGAACTTGTAGCTCTGATTGCTTCGGTACCAACGTCAAATCATGATCATGATTTTAAAGCCATAGTTGGCGCGGATTACATTTCGTGGGAGGAATTTATGGGTAGACATGGCATTGCCAACTGCAGCAGCAACGCAAATTTGCTTCTGAGGATGTGCGCAACACACGATTTCTTGATCACAAACACCATAGTCCGTCTGTGTAACCGTAAAAGAATAATTTGGATGCACCCGCGATCTAAGCATTGGCATCTGGTTTAGTACATAATAGTCCATGGGAATGACAAGCACGTTGTCCGGGTGACTAAGGCCATTTGTGACGCTGGCTGCTGGACATACCACAGGCTACTGATTTCCAAGATGAATCTTAGATTTCAACCCCCCAGACGTCCATAGAGAGTTAAAGTCCCAAGGCGACTGAAGGTCTCCAGTATGAAAGTCTGCAGCAGTGAGTAAGCTCTGTACGAAGCTCTGACAAGGTCGCTGGAAACCACAGACTTCGATACCAACGACGCAGAGAAATACTGGGCAACCTTGAAACATCTAAGGCACTCTACTGTATCTGAAACCCTTGGCATCACTACGAGAAAACAGCAAGACTGACTTGACGAGAACTGTGAAGAAATACAGTTACTGCTTGAGGAGAAGCGTGATCTCCATCGTGAGTACAATATCAACCCCAAGTCTGCTGAACACAGCTTCCTTCAGCAGCGTCTGCCAAGCTGTACAGAAGTAATTGAGCGAGATGCTGGACACATGGCTGAGACAAAAGGTTGTTGATATTAAGTACTTTGTTGACATACACGACATACATAATGTATATAGTGTTCCTCGTGATGTTTATGGACCAATAACAGCAGGCACAGACCCACTATTGAGCACAGATGACAACACTCTTGTATTCGAGATAGCGAAGATACTGGATCACCAGGCGAGAACTCAATACCAGAGGCCTCACCCTGCAGACCGCCCCCATAACAATCGCCGACAGACCACAATGGTGCTCCTTTGTTGTCGCCTGAAGCACCAGACGGCGCAGAGAGGATTGATTGATTGATTGATTTTTGTTAATATTCTTACATCAAAAATGTATAAATAGGTTATACAATTTCACGCTGTTTCAACTTGCCCACAGAGGCATTTCTTCCATCGGCCTGTCCGCGGATTCAGAGGAATAGCCCGTGGTGACATGATTTTTCCCTCGATATAACTCATCGTTCCTAATATGTTTTAAAAATTACAACCGCACCAGTGTATATGTGTATGTGTCATCCGATTCCCTCATTTCCTGATCCTATGCACATCCTATTATATTGGTCGTGCTCTGAAGACATAGTTCTTTAAGCATTATCTTAGGCTTGTAATCCATAATAATCATGTGATTATATCGATGGATTCCAAAGTCTTTAATGCTCTATTTAAAGCTGTCATTCTCGCACTGACAAGCCGTTAACTCTTCTTTTAATTTCCCTACTCCTCATTCACTTCTTGTATTGTTTACTGATATGTTCACACATTTTTGACAACGCTTGAATTAGGTGGATAAGGATACATTCTGTGTTGTTAAAGACTACAACATATTGTCTGTATACTATTTGCAAACCATATTATACATTCCGCAATCTATATAGTCTATATTTGTCAATCGATTTCATTTTGTTGGTGTCGGATTCAGCGACCTCAACACCGATTGACCGATATTGCGTCAGAAAAATGGAAGTCTGTTGGTGGATATTCCTTCTTCTGATGCACGGGATACTGCATCATCTACTTCTTCCTCACTCCCCGATGCACTTGATGGTCTGCTCTGTTGTTTCTCTTTTTGCCACTTTCCGATGTTGCTTGACTTTCTTCTACGATCCGCCGTTTTCAGGTAAATTCTTTTACAACTTTCTGTTTAGTAAATTATGCCAGGGTATGCCTGACACACTAAATGGACTATACAAATAAAAACTGCTCAAACGACCTACAATAGTATGCTTTGTTTTCCAGAGTTGGTGTATTTTGTAAACCCATTCCAAATATCGTTGCTAGTTTTCTTGATTGGAAACAATGTTGATTTTCACGCAAGAAGAAAACATTTTTAATAATGCCCGTTAACTCAGTCGCAATAAAAGAAATGAGGAATATGGATTAAGGCAATCGGGTCTTTTCAACTGCCGAGGGCAAATGCAAAACAAGTACTGCTTGCTTACAAGAGGTACGTTATTGATAAGTACGTTGCGACTTCCAACCATTTACACGAGAATCATTTATTAAAATGCGAATCTAAGACAGCATTAATGAAGAAACTACACTACGTTTTGTCCATACACAACCTTGTCTGATCATGGAAGCATTTGATTACTGAAACGAGTTTAGATAAAATTTCGTTTCAGAAATGTTTGAAATCATCTAGGAGAGGAAGTAATCCATATGTATAAAAGTTTCAACATTGTGGTTTTGGAAAGCAGATGGTCACTCGTGGTTACATACTATATGAAATAAGCTCGAATGTCTTTAGGTTTTCGACAAGGAAGATCATTTTAACACAAATCATTGGATTCCATGGAACGGAATACGAAATCCAGGTCCCAAGTTAACGACGGTCCGATTATTAATTTTTACAAGTAATGACAAGTGATAATTTGGCAAATAAATTTACTTTTTCAAATATCTGTTAAATCTGTCGATTAACTGGAAGTTTCAGTATTCAGTTGGAAGAGAGCTTTGATGAGTTGTATCTGAAAAGGGGTCAATGGAAATATCAAATGGTCACTCAAGGTAGTCTCATGTAGTCAAATCAATGTTAACTTTGGTATGTCCTTTGACAACAAACTCGACAGGAACTGAGGAGGAAAGAGTCGAATCTGTGTGCAATTCTTTGTTGGAACATTTGCAAGAACCTAAGTACATGGCCTAGGTAATCAAAATGTTTGTCTCTTATTCTTTTTCTGGTAGTGGTTTGAAGTCTGCATATTTTACAGCACCTCTTTCAGTCTCAACTGTGTTGTGGCGTTGGTGATAAACAGTATGTTATTGCTGATTGTTCTGGTTGAAGTAAGTGAAGAAATTGTTTCCACAAATACAAAACAAATTGAGAGAAAATATTGCGGACAGAGTTATGTGGTCAGAAAATGAAATTTGATACGGTGAGAAGATGCATCGTACTCGTTCATTATATTTTTGTCCGGTTTATCAAGTGTTTTGCCAAAATGATTGTTGAAAATACCTCAAATCACAAGAAAGACCTATCGAACTTTAAAATAATGATAAGCGTAGTAAATTTCATTTGTCTTAAATGGGTCTTGTTTTTCAAATGGGAACGTATTTTCCGTTGTTTAATTTGTCTTTCGTTACCGTTTTTAATGAATAAATGAAACTAATCGTTTCGCTTGGAGTAGTCACTTCTTATGGAGCACATCCGATATTGCGAGGATGCGAGTCATTGTAAGCTTTAAAAGGGCGTGGTTACAGGTCTATTCATTCTAGACCATGTTGATGTGCATATTATTTACACACACCTTCTTTGAAAAATCATCCGCAACGTTCCAAGACACTAATTTTGGTTGCAGGATTTTTAGTGTAGAAAATAGGATTTGTTTTAAAATATTATCTAAATATTTGTCAAAGGAATAAATAAGGTCATTTTAAATATAAACCAATGACTCAGAAAACATACTTGCTTCCTCGATTTATAAAGATACATTTGTCGGATCGGCTTGCCATCGGTGGTCGATTCGTACGATTGATTAACATTAAAGCTGGGTTTGTGTAATGTGGACCGCCTATTGTTCTCGCCACTACTATCGTACATCCTACATTTGCATAGGCTTTTGACTTGGATTTACCTTGATGGTACAGATCTCTGAGTGTATCTGTGTCCAGCTGTCTATATAGGACTGTAGTAAATGATGCCTAAAAGTGTGTATATGTTCTTAAGTTCATTAAGTCATCGAATGTTCTATATTCTTAGAATATTGCAGTAATTTTGACAGGATGTGTTCGATGCTTAGCTCCTGTTGGGAAGATTCAACACAAGTCATTTATTTGCTTCTCTTTTCATTTTTACATCTTTTTTATTGTTTCTGGCTCTCATTGTCTCTTTCTTCCGGAAGTTGTAAACTTTTCCCACTGTAATATTCTTTCCGATCATTTGTCAAAGGTCTTGACACTGCTAACTGACGCCTGTCTCTCTGTCTTGTTTTATCGATTGGTTCCGTTAAATTGGTTCAAGTACAATTCACAAACAAGTCCAATCAGCTGTTAATGTATTTTGAATGATCCTGATTTCCCGTCCATAAGTTCACTTTGGAAGTAATGAAAAGACATTTCGAGGTTTAGCTAAATATAGAGATTGGTCCATCTTTGAAGTAAATGAAGTGCTGTTCAAATACAAAATCTCAATGCATGTATGACATTAGACTACACATTATTTGTCCAATTTTATACATTACTTTCGTGCGTATGTGCAATCTCCTAGGAATAGGAGATGTTATCGAAGTCATTTTAATCACTAGCAAGAAACATGGAGGTGAATGTCGATTTTTTCGAAATTCGATAGGTGGCAACCTAATTATTCTTGGAGTTTCAACTCTCACTTTGAATGTCCCGGAAACCCAAACACATCAAGACTAATATATTCCATTAATGATTTTAACACCCACAAACATGGTCACATTTTAGACTGGATTCTTCATAGACCTGATCATGATATTCTACGTTCCTCCCTGGTATTCCACAAACTTGCATAAGATCACATCTGCATTATATGTCATCTTGACGTATCAGTCCCTAACCCTCCACCTTTTGTTGCTACTAAAAGAAACAGTCATATGATAAATAGAACCAAACTAATGCATGACATTCATGAAAACCTAACAACTTGCCTACCATCTACTGCAGAATAACTAGATAAGTGCCTGCGTTCATTGCTCGACAAACATGTCCCAGCCACCAAGTGCAGAGTATCAATTCAAAAGTGTTATCCATGGTATATCAGTGTTACGGACCAGCTTCCCATTGCTGAAAGAGACCGACGTAAAGCTGAGACGCTTTGGGTTTCCACCAGACTCACTGTTCATAAGCAAGTCAAAAGTCACTAAGAAGAACGTCACAAACATAGTCCATGCAACAAAATCAGCATACTACAGTACTAAGATCATGGAAAGTTCCAGCTGCAAAGAGCTCCTCGAGATTACTAACATGCTAATGTCAAGGAACAAAAGTACACCTCTTCGAACTATCTTCTCTCTAGTCGACCCTCCTGAACCGTTTGCAAATATCTTCCGTGACAAAGTACAAACCATCAGAGATAGGCTTGACAACACATTTTCACTTGCTACTTCCTCACCATACAGTTGGGATACAGAATTTCAGCGGCAACCATTATCAGCATTTGAATCTGTCTCTATGGAATTAGTACTTACGATCATTTTTGAAAACTGCCATTGCAAAGCCTCTGCTGAAGAAACCAATACTCGACCATAACGATTTAAAGAACTACCGCCCAGTTTCTAATCTCCCATTCATTTAAAACAATATTAGAGAATGTTGTTATATCCCAACTTGAATCTCATCTGAATTCAAACAGTCTTTATAGCAATGTACAATCTGCATATCGCCCTTGCCACTGTACTGAAACTGCTCTCCTAAAATTAGTTAATGACACTCTTTCTGCTTTGGACAGCGGAACGATTGGTCCTCACCGACCTTGACTTGCTTGCAGCATTTGACACAATAGACCATGCTATAATACTTCACCGTCTCCAGCATATATGTTTCATTCATGATACAGCCTTACTGTGGTTCAAGTCCTACTTGGTCAACAGGACACAAATTGTATCTGTAAATGTAATGACTCCAACCCAGTTGATCTATGTTGTGTGGTCCGCAGGGGTCTGTTCTTGGACCTGTTCTCTCCATTCTATACATGCAGTCGCTCTCAAGAGTCATAAATCATCATCCAGTGTCTCAACAATTGTACGCTACAAATCTAGCCACCCAACTGAAGTTGATGCTACCATCCAAGGTGTAGAGAGGTGCATTTCTGATATGAAATCATGGATGACATGTAACAAGCTGCAGATGAATGATGATAGAACTGAGGCCATTCTGATTACCTGACAAAGACTTTCTCATTCACATCCTTTACTTTAAGCAATAAATATCAGTAACACCAACATACAATTCACACAGTCAGTACAAAACTTAGGTGTCACTCTGGACAGTACTATCCCGCTGCAACAACATGCCATGAACATAGGCAAGGCTGCATATCTTTAGCTGAGATGCATCATCTCCATTCGCAAATATCCTTCCGTTGAGGACTGTAATCATTCCGCTGTCAAAGCAGAAAGAGTGTATGTTCATTAATATTTTCAAGACCGGACTAATTTGACTCATTTATGTCTGACTCATCTCAATATCTACTTCAGAAACGTCAAAAAGTACAAATCACAGCTGATCGGATCATACTTAGAGTATGATGATCAGAGCACACGTCCCCGCTGCTCTGTACCCTACACTGGCTATCCATTCGATCCAGAATCAAACAGAAAATTTGTTCTCTGTGCTACTTTTCAATGACTGACTCCAATCCAGCATACCTATCCGACCTCACACATGTATTACGTTCCTCTTCTGACAATCGTATACTCATTAATCCCACTACGAAAACGAATTCATATGGACAACGTTATTTGGTATACCAGAGCTCAGCAACGTGGAATGAATTGCCACTGAAATAAGACACATAGACACTGTGATTTCATTTAAGAGTGCTTTTAAAACTCACTTATGTCGACTACAAGAACAAACTTAAAGACCTAATAATGTTCCTGACCTGAAATATTTACAGCATGTTTTTATGTTTTTTAATTTCATGGTGTTTGTTTTTCTGTAATAATATCATTATATATATTTCTATGTTATAGGTGTTGTCTAATGTTGTAAAGCGCTTAAATCTTCTAATGATTAGGCGTGATACAAATTCTTCATTAATTTTAATAATAATAATAATAATAATAATAATAATAATAATAATAATAATAATATTCAAGAGTGCTTTTAAAACTCACTTATGTCGACTACAAGAACAAACTTAAAGACCTAATAATGTTCCTGACCTGAAATATTTACAGCATGTTTTTATTTTTTTTAATGTCATGGTGTTTGTTTTTCTGTAATAATATCATTATATATATTTCTATGTTATAGGTGTTGTCTAATGTTGTAAAGCGCTTAAATCTTCTAATGATTAGGCGTTATACAAATTCCTCATTAATTTTAATAATAATAATAATAATAATAATAATAATAATAATAATAATAATAACATTATTATTATTATTATTATTATTATTATTATTATTATTATTATTATCATCGTTTTAAAGACAGACAATAATGATGATTGTGTTTCGAACATTTTTGCACTTCCTTCTTTACACCAATAGCGAACCGATACAAAATACGAAATAATACATAATGCATCGACTGAGTCAAATCAGTGTCATTGACATAAACATAATTCAGCCAAGGTGTCCCTAATTATTCGTCCAAAACATGAACTGTAGATTAGTTTCTAAGATCTTTACACATCACACCATAAAGAGCGTCAAAATTGGTGCAGCTTTGTTTGCATACTGAGTAAGGTATATACTTATTGGTTTACTTTGTTGTTCTTTTCGTATAGGCCGAAGATCTCGAAAAT
This sequence comes from Sinohyriopsis cumingii, assembly GCA_028554795.2. NCBI lineage: Eukaryota > Metazoa > Mollusca > Bivalvia > Unionida > Unionidae > Sinohyriopsis > Sinohyriopsis cumingii. The sequence continues at coordinate 85,489,664 of CM068832.1, forward strand.
ACTATGCCGGCAGACGAGTCAAGATGAATTGGACTAAGATTCTTTCTCCCCATATATATGTGTATGTGTGTGTGAAAGAGCCCTAAAATTGACTCTTGTTCTCTGGGATTTGCAAAAACTGATTCAAAAATACATATTAATATTTAAAGTTCTTGTCAGTATATGTTCTGATTGGTCATATTGTATCCCTCTACGCTAATTATACATTCGCATTTCAGAGCTTGTGTGACTATTAAGGGTGACTACTACAACCACCAGGAATATACCCAGCATGTGATGAAACAGGCAGGAGAGGTGTTCTCTGCTAATGAGCAATGTGAGCTCACGTATGGGAAGAGATCTGTCGTTTGTGAGGTATTCTGTTGTGTGCGTGTATAAGCGTTGATGTATGTGCTTTTAGCGAACTACTGGGAATTAAATATTATTTATTTGTAAACTTCTGTATATGTTGCCAGTATGAGATGTAGGCTGGACACTATGTTAAGCATCCCTTTATATGTGTATGAATGTTTTACCGGTTCTGCATTTATCCTGACACTCTGACACTAAATCGGATGATGTAATAGTAATATGAATAATCCATCATTCGTGCAGAAATGTCAAACTAGTTCCAACTACCATGCTTTTGTCGTGACAACACACTGGTGTGGTTTTTGTAGCACACATGTAATAACATATAATGGATATCTTCTGGCACCCATGGTTGTCCAACAACACATTTTGTACCAGAACTAAACGTTCCTCTAAGCTGATGTTCTTGATACACCTCGATGTCTCAGAGGCAGTGTTTTATTTGGAAACTAGAGCGAATGTAACCATCTTAGTGCGTTTGTCTCCAAAACGCAGGAGTTGTTACCTAATAACGGGACTGGATATGACGGTAAAACACGAACCACAATGCAACGGAACTGGCCGATGTGGGGTAAAGTGTAGTGGCAGAAGAAAGCTTGTTTGCTTAGCTTTGCATTGACATAAAATATGTGACCGGAAGTTTAATAACTGCCTAAACAAACAGTTACTGGCATTGCCACTTTAAATGTGTCATTGAGCTGTTATTGTAGATATTGTTATCAGTAAATCAATAATTTTTGTTATATCTCTGATAGAACGTGACGAAATACTAACCACTCAAAACTATTACTTGTATTTAAAGGAAAGCAACGTTTAAGCCATAACAGAACATAAATTGATTACAAAGATATACATGACTATGTTCACCTTATAGAATATAATTCATCTTATTACATGCCGCGTTGAAACAAACATTTTACATATCCATGACTTTATCTGTGTTTAAAGTTTTTCCTATTTTTACTTTCAATTTTGAACAATTAACTGAAATGGCAGCATCCTTATAAAATAGATTACTGTGACCTACATTTCAATAATGGAGATTTTAGTTTTGCATTCAACTCATGACACGTATGACGTTGGTATACTAAGACCATTGTATAGCGTCTCTTGTTATACACGTAGCGAGAGGGTTGTTCTTGATGATCACTACTACCTCAGGTCAGTAGCCATATGTTATGGCCCATGTTGAATGCCTCGCTAACTTACGTCTTATCTTGGATGTGTAATGTTGATTTGGTAGATATTGCTAGTGCTAGCATAGCGAATTAGACGATGACATGCATCTTTTGTATTGCCACAGTCTTGCAAAAAATCAAGCCTCTTGTGACTATATTTGTATATTTTTCTGGTTCTGTTTTTGTTTCTGCATTTAACATTGACCGTTTTTCGGTATGCGTTCATACGTATTTTACCTAGAATTATACAACTTGGTTATTGGGGGAAGTTTATTATCAAGTCATCAAAAAACACGTTACTACACCTTATTAACAAGAATGTCGCTGGGACATAAATTGTATCATCTACCAATATGAGTTCATTTTTTACTTTTATGATCACATATATAAATCAATACTAGACCGATATACCTCCTAACCTATTAGAAATTCCCTTCGTGGTCGTTGCAGTTAGAAATATAAATAGATAAACTAATTCATTGGTATGAATTCCATATTAATAACTTTATATTTATTTTTGATCGGATGACGTTAGCAGTTTGAGAGGTTACCATCGACAATTTCCACCATAAAACAAGTGACATGTTACAAGCAATAGTAGCGACATGACTAAAGGTGTTACAACAATGTTAAAAATCTACATCAAGAACACACACACACACACACACACACACACACACACGGACGCCCCAAAAATGGGTCCCTGCATCCATGTTGGCAATCTTGTCAGGTTTAGAGTCATTGGCTTTCTTCAAGCACATAATCCGTAATTATCAGAACCTACTGCTTTAATAGCGGATTTAAAGCACGTGAGAACATATTTACCTAATGTTACAATAGTGGTAATAAAGTGTTACCCATGAGTGGAAATGTCAGATTTCATTTCACATCACCGCTTTTACTCCAGATGTTATCAATGCATAACGTAATTACCCAAATTAATACACGCAATACCGATTACAGCTGATTGCTTGCGCATGAAAATGAATATTGCTATAACAGTAACCTTAAAGAGATACTCTTGCACTGTTGGTTTATTTTATTACAAAGGAGATATAAGAAATCAGGTACCTTTGAATATGAATTTTTGTTTTATCTAAACCACGAAATCTGAAACCTACTAAAATACAACGGTTTAGAACAAAACTCAAAGTTTTTTTTCCAGATTTCAACAATTTCCAAATTCAATCTTCAACAGGTAGAGTAATTCCAAAAGGAAATCTGGCGTATGCAGTGTCTAGTTGCACAACACAAAATAAAGTCTTGGTAAATCTTTAACAAATCAGATGTTTCTAATATGTGTTGATTAGAGTTTCATAAAAATTAAAGTAAAATCCAGTTAACAGCAAAGCAACCGAGACACATATTCCTTCCGCCCTCATCACGTAAATGGACTACCCCGAAGCTAGCTATTGTATTCCAAAGACAAACATAAGTTATAGGCTGTTTGCAAAATGTTAGAGGAAATAGTCCCATTCTATACATTTAGTCATCGGGATCAGAGCCAGGTCAGTTTTGCATTTATAATAACATAGCTCTAGACTAAAATAACTCGATTAGTGGCTGGCTATGAGAATTCAGACACTTCAAGCTATACCTAATTTTAAATCTTCTTTTTTAAAGACTCCTATTGAAAACATCTGCAGTTTCATGAGATGTACGGATCCAAAAACAAGCGTTTGCGAAGAGGGATATTATATTGCATCAAGAGGAACCGCATGTGGATCACTTAAGGTAATTCCTCCTTTTCACAATTTCTCTACAAAAATGCAAATGCAATTCTAAAGTTATACAATTCTAATTTACCCGATGTTCCGATGGCCGTTTATAGCAAAAGGATATTCCGTTAGATAACTAAATTATATTTTTGGGCAAATAATGTCTAATTGTGAAACATGAAGATTGCAAAAGATTACATGATGTTCTAGAAGACATTACACTGTGATCTGGTTTGTTAGCAGCCATGTGAGCCTCTTGACAGTTAATCTATTAAGATCTTGTTAACAGAAACGGAAAGGATTTCCGAAATTACGCTTTCTATTACAAATGTAGAAATTATCATTATTATAATATATATATATATATATATATATATATATATATATATATATATATATATATCTTCTTTTTGCTAGTGGTGCAGAGACGGAAAGTGTGTTTCTAAAGACTAGAATTAGGTGAGTTGGAACCAATACAACTTACCATGCCAAACTCGGAAACATCATATGATGTAGGTTTAAATTCTTCTCAGACCAGGCATCACATGCAACCAATAGAAGTTACATTGACAATGAATTGTGTTGTACGCAATATAGCCTTTCACGTGTTCATATTCAGTTAAACAGCACACAAGTACCAAAAACAACATTCATAAAGACGTTGTTAAATTTATAACTTTTAAAAAATTAAATCGGCTATTAATAAGCGAAACGTTTGAATTTGCTGTTTATTAGATTACAATCATCGGGATGATGATTATATTCCCTATAAGTATTCTACACCCCTGTAAGGTTGAAAAATAAGTGCATGAAAGTTCTCGTAGATTTTTCGAGAAATCAAGATTATATATTAAAGCACGCCTTTCATTTTACAGGACCAAGATTAGTTGGGTTTATTTTATTTGAAATCTCTTGGAAAAGAGATTTAATCATTGGGTCCTCTCACTGCCGATATCGCCATATTTTGAGATTGGTAATGGATGTAACAAAAGTACTAGGAACTTGAGGTATTTACTCGCTTTATTGAAAATGACAATAACAAAGTGACCTCACACAACGGGACTTAAATGCTCATTTATATCATTCCATCATCAGAGGATGCTAATCTGGAGAATATATGAACGAAAGAAAACAAAAGATCTCATTTTCAGCAATTATATGTGATTAAAAAGTTAAGCTGAAACATGATCAATAAAATGAATAACTACATCTAGCATTGATACATGCTCACATTTTCATCTAGTTACATGTAGAAGTATTTCCTGCTATAAAACCGATTATCTGATGACTTTTGGCCCAATAGGCCGAGTGGTTTAAAGCGCTCACCGTTACGGATCCCAGCCATCTCACCTATGTCTGCGTCGGTTCGAGTCTCGGGCTCGGCCAGTGTGGGAATGTGAGAAAGGTTGCCATTAGCGTCTCGTGGGTCAGTGGTTCTTTCCAGGGGTTTCCGGGGTTCTTCCTCCACCATTTATACTGGCCGCCATGTATAGCCTATCTTGTACTGAAAATGGCTTTAAACCCCATAAAAACAACAACAAAACTCTCTCCCCATATCCTAAACCGTGTTCCACAATTGAGAAGTCCGTTTCTCTAAACTCATTACCGACTTACTGAACATTATTGTAAGCTGTATGTAGCAAAAGTTTATTTCAATGGAAACCTCAACACATATATGCACCATTTCCATCATATATTGAAACGATTATATTTTAATCTTTCCAGTTTAATTCTTTTTTTTTACTGAATGAAATGTTCCATCCGTTTACGAAAATATAACGTTGTACCTCATTTTGAAAGTCTGTGTCATTTGCTTCCTTTAATCTTCATATTTATTTAGCTCAGTGTAGGGTTTTTCATGTGAGTTTTATTCTAAGCATGACAACTGTGCCATTTTATTTAATTGAATCTTAATTAAATAAAACTTTCGGTTTCTATCTTGAATAAGACACATATGTTTGCGCCTGAATGTAAATGCACATAACAGCTTTGTACAGTTCGTCCTGTCCTAGGGGCCCGGGTGTACGAGTGGACTAAAGAGTTTGCCTGTACGGATCATTGATATCTTACCTGTTCATCTGGCTGCAAGTTTTTCCTAGGACAGTGTCGACATGCAAGCAACTTTGTCAATAGCTTCCCCTGGTTTTGGAGGTTGTTTCTCCACCTAAATATATCGGTAGCTATATTTAGCGTAGTATATCCTGAAAAATGGTGCAAAACACCGCAAAACCAAACGAAATATATTATACATTTCAGCTAACGTACAATGCTCCTTTATCCTGGAATAAATAATTTTCATTCGGAATTTTTTTCTCCGAGTCGAATGAGTAGTCTTTGAAATACTCCTGAAAAGTGATTTAATCTCCAAATGTGTTTAAATAATTTAAATTTTAAGTTCATTTAAACATGTCGTAGGTATCATATTTATCTATTATTTCAAACAGAGTTCCTCCTGCTGTGCCTTGCTCCGTCTCTGCATGTGTATATGATTTTATAGCTGATCAGGATCTTCCACCACTACTAATCATCACGGACATGACATAATTTGTTAAAGGTTGATGTTCTAAACCCAGAATATTTAAACATGCATCATGTGATAATCCAGCAAAACTTGTATTAACCTAACTTTGGAAATTCATTGCATAATAATATATAGATTGATTATACAAATATACAGTCAACGACAGGATGTCAAAGGATGCATGCTTGTTATTGAAAGACTGATGTGGCTAATGAATTTGGTGATATACTGATGCCATTATTCAAATCATTTTAACCGACTGGATATATTATAACATATTTGGATAAGCCGCTTAACTGAGTTTATTACTTTTATATTTGGACGTACATCGCATTTTGGATTTAACACCTCATATCTGTTTTATAATTAAATGAAATGATGCAAGATTGGCAATGAGTGTCACATCTGACATTGTTTCAACTGTCTGCATGACACTTATCTTAATAGTACTAATGGGTTATGTATAGAGTGATAATTCATTTATACAAGAACTATTTGCTCTTAGGCCACTTATGAAAATGCTTCAATAAAAGGTATGTAAAATGTTAATAATAATTGAATATAATGTTAGCCGTTTCATTCCGGAAAAACTGCTCCAGTGGCATTAGTGGTAAGAGCGTCCGCTTCGGATGCGGGAGGCGTGTTCGAACCCGGACAAGTCATACCAAATACATAAAAGTGGTACTAGCAGCTGTCTCGCTTGGCGTTCAGCATTTTGAGGTTAATGCTCGGACAGGTTGGCCCGATGGCATGGTGATGTGATTGGATGGGACATGACGGTACATGTGTGCACCCTGATGCATCAGTACTAGACATCATTATAATTTTCCACACTGTAGACATCGTAACAATGTAACTGAAAAAAGGGTAAAATTATGTTAAAGATCATAATCACACGCGCACACACACACGTTTTGTTAACCAAGGCTTTTAGTTTTGACATGCTTTTGTTTAGTAAATATCGTTGTGTAGAATTCAGAGTGCACGATAAGACAAATGTAGGATTGCAATAAAAGCCACCTGCCTATTGTTTCCTTTAATAAACAAATAACGTGTTCGTGTATATATGTTGTTGAAAGATTTTAAACGACACCACTTTACAAGTCTTGATTTGTCTTAATCAGGTGTTAAAACATAATATTTAGATTCGGTACATTAAGCACAAACATGACCAACAAAAGTGATGGTAAAGATGGGAATATATACAGGAGGGAAGACACGATAAAATCTAATTGAAATGTGCAGGATATTGTGTCAGTTGTTGACAAAACGAGAAAATAAAAGGACGGAAAATGTTGGCGATAAAACGTGATTAGTATGTAAATGAAATTACATGTATCGCTTCGACAGAGCTATCAAATAACATTTCCTTAATCAGCATAATATTTCTTCCAAAACACAAGAAAGCTGTACTATTAACTTTGTACACAATTCAACGGCAACGTACAGTTCATATAATGATTACTCCGTGTTTAGAGTGTAACAGCAACAGACAGGTTCCAAGTATAGTTTCTACACTGACTTTACCAAGTTTGGTGTACTCGGCAATCAATATCAGCATGTATCATAATTAAAACATATTACAGCCAAATATTCCATCAAGTTTACCAAATAAATTGAAACAAATAATAAACTACATAATGTATATTCACCGAAATATAGTATACAATAAAAGAATAAAAGTAGTACCATTTTGTCATGTTTTGTCAAAATTATATAACAAAATGCTGCTCGTATATTCTGATTAAGTTCTGCTAATAAGATACAAGATCGCCCCAATAATATGAATGCATAGTGCCCATTTTATAAATTACCATATACCTTGCTTAAGATAAGCATGCATCCCAATTATATATGGTCTTCAGAGTAAAAACAAGTTCAGCCAATCACATACAAGATTATCTCAGTGATATGCATAGATCTCATTCAGTATGGGACTCAAATTCGATCAAAGAGATACATGCATATATTTAATATTTAGTTCAAATTGGATCAGAAATATGGCACACAGAGTGGTACTAAAATCAGCCAATCAAATACCAGAACACTTCCCTACAATGTATAGATCTTGTTCATTTTTTCAACTCGTCCATGAGTTTAATAATATCGGCATATATACTAAGTAACAACATACTTTGCTTCGGAAATATGGCCTCCAACAATACATCAATGTTATTAAAAAAGAAGCCAACGTAACTCATTAACATGCAAACATCGTGTTCATTATCTTGTTTGTACATACGTGTTTGTTATTAACCCATAGTTCACGCTTGGATGACAATTGACCAGAAGTGTGAATTACATTGCAGTAATATGACCTTTTACCAGGGAAGAGACACATTTAAATAATAATAATAATAATAATAATAATAATAATACTAATAATAATAATATTAATAATAATAATAATGAAGACATTGTATAGCGCATAATCTTTAGAAGCTCTAAGCGCTTTACAACATTAGACAACACCTATAAGATAAAAACATATAATGATATGATTAAAGAAAAAACACCATGAAGTTAGAAAACATTAAAAAACATACTGAGAATATTTAAGGTAAGAAACATTATTAGGACTTTAAGTTCGTTCTTGCAGTCGAAATAAGTGAGTTTTGAGAGCCCTCTTGAATGTGATCACTGTGTCTTAGTGTCTAAGTTCAGTGGGCAATGCATTCCACGTTGATGGGCCCTGGTATGCAAAAGAACGCTGTCCATATGATTTTGTTTTCATAGAGGAAATAATGAGCATACGATTGTCAGAAGAGGAGCGTAAGTATCTTGCTGGTGTGTAGACGTGGGTGAGGTCGGATAGGTATGTTGGACTAGAGTCTGATAGTGAAACGTAACACAGAGAACAAATTTTGTGTTTGATGCTGGATCGAATGGATAGCCAGTGTAGGGTACAGAGCAGCGGGGAGTTGTGCTCTGATCGTGGTACTCTAAGTATGATCCGAGCAGCTGTGTTTTGAATTTTTGGAGGCTTTTGAAGTAGATATTGAGATGAACAAGACAAAATTGAGTTACAATAGTCCAGATTTGAAAGAACTAATGAACACACACGTGTTTTAATGGCATCAAATGAAAGATATTTGCAATTTGAGCCGATGCGTCTCAGCTCAAGATATGCAGCCTTGCATATGTTCATGACATGTTGGTGCAATGTGAGAGTACTGTCCAGAGTAACACCTAGGTTTCGTACTGATTGTGTGAATTTAACGTTGGTGTTGCTGATATTTATTGTTTGATGTAAAGGATGTGAATGAGAAAGTCTTTGTGTTGTGATCAGAATGGCCTCAGTGTTATCATCATTCATCTGCAGCTTGTTACATGTCATCCATGATTTCACATCAGAAATGCACCTCTCTACACCTTGGATGATAGCATCAACTTCAGTTGGGTGGCTAGATTTGTGTATTGGGGTGTCATCAGCGTACAATTGTTGAGACACTGGATGCTGATCTATGACACTTGAGAGCGACTGAGTGTACAGAATGAAGCGAAAAGGTCCAAGAACGGACCCCTGTGGAACACCACAACATAGATCAATAGGGCTTGAGTGTCAGTAAGGCTGTATCATGAATGGCAAATACATGGTGAGGTAATATATCATGGTCTATTGTGTCAGATGCTGCAGACAAATCAAGGAGGGTGAGGACTGTAATGTTTCCGCTATCCAACGCAGAGAGAATGTCATTAACTACTTTTAGAAGATTAGTTTCAGTACTGTGGCCAGGGCGATATGTATATTGTACATTGCTAAAAAGACGGTTTGAATGTAGATGATATACAAGCTGGGATAGAACAACCTTTTCTAAGATATTTGATATGAATAGGAGATTAGAAACTGGGCGGTAGTTCTTTAAAACGTTATGGTCTAGTGTTGGTTTCTTCAGCAAAGGCTTTACTATGGCAGTTTTGAAAAATGATGGGAATTCCCCGGATGAGAAAGAGGTATTAATAACATCAGTTAGTGAAGGCAATACTTAATCTAAGTACTCAAGCAGCAGTTTTGTTGGAACTGGATCAAGTTCACATGACTTTGGTACACTCATCATCAGGATTGTACGTAAAAAATCCATAGAGTCAGGTTTAAATGCTGCTAATGGGTGCGGCTCAAATTCTGTATCCCAACTGTATGGTGACGAGTCAATTGAAATTGTGGTGTCAAGTTTATCTCTAATGGTTTGTACTTTGTCAAGGAAGAAATTTTGCAAACATGTCCGGAAGGTCGACTGGAGAGAAGGTAGTTGGAAGTGGTGTAGACTTGTTCCTTGACATTAGCTTGTTAGTAATCTCGAAGAGCTCTTTGTATCTGGAACTTTGCATGATCTTAGTAGTGCAGTGGGCTGATTCGCTGCATGGATTACATTTGTGACATTCTTTGTAGCGGCTTCATAGATTTGCTTATGAATAGTGAGTCTGGTGGAAAGCCAGAGCCCTTCAGCTTTACGGCGGTCTCTTTTAGCGGTACGAAGCTGGTCCCTAACACTGCTATACCATGTAGAACACTTTTGAATTGAAACTCTGCACTTCGTAGCTGGGACATGTTTGTCAAGCAATGAACTCAGGCAATTATCGAGTGGTTCTGCGGTAGGAGGTAAGCAAGTTCTTAGGTTAGCTTGGATATTGTGCATTATTTTGGTTATATTTATCATACGGAGGTTTCTCTTAGTAGCAGATAAAGGTGGAGGGTTAGGGACTGATACGTCAAGATGGCATATAATGCACAAATGATCTGATGCAAAGTCATGGGATACCAGGGAGGACCGTATAATGTTATCATCAGGTCTATGAAGAATCCAGTCTAAAATGTGACCATGTTTATGGGTGGGTTGGTTAACTGACTTTTGAGGTTGAAAACATTAATGGAATCTATGAGTTTTGATGTATTTGAGTTTCTGGGACAGACAAAATTAAAGTTGAAATCTCCAAGAATAATCAGGTTGCCACCTATCGCATTTCCATAGTCCAGGAGATTCTGAAACTGTCACCAAAAAGAGAGAGTCAGCCAGCTTGTTTTTTTTCTACTAGGATGAGGGCGGTATAGGCAGAAAAAATGGACGGACCTTTGCTCCAGAGTGAGTGTGGTTTGGACTAATTCAAACGATGTGTGGTGGAAATTGAATGTTGTGGTGTGGTTAAGACGTTTGATGATGGAGTTCTTTGTGATGACAGCAATTCCACCTCCGTGATAATTACGGGGGAACGACTTGATGGAGTAACTAGTGGGTGTTAGGTCCGCACACTTAGGCTCATCGCCTGATGTTTTAGCCATGTTTCTGTCAGGAAAAATACGTCAATATTCTGGTCGTTGATAAAATTAACTATTTCTATGCGCTTTTCCGGTGGTTCTACTGACTGGGCATTGAATTATGCAATGCGCAGATGTATTTCTTGGATAGTTGACACAAAGGTTGACGAATTAATAGGGATTTGAATTAGGTTATCTAAATTAATGGTCTTTTTTTTTAAATTGTTGATCCGAAATAAGTGAGATAACTGGAATTCTTCTTCTGGTTCTAAGCCGACCAGCTTTGAAACAAGGTTTCTTTCATTGCCTCTGTTTGCATTTAAGTAATGATGAATGTAGTCCCAGTTCTTTTAGTCTAGAGCAAAATGTAGTGTGGAGAGCCAAGGAGTGATCATTTAAAGCAATTAATGAGGGTCCATCGTAGCATAAAAGGGTTGACTAGCGAGTATCACGTGACGGCGGTTTGTTAAAAAACAGTGGAGCAAGACAGCTGAGAAAAAGTCTAATTGTTCTCATTTCCAAAACAAAGAGATGAAGAAACACATACGAATTTAACAGCCAATACATAATGAACACAATAACGAAGATGAAAACAGGCAAGAAGCACAAATATGATGAAAATGGCACTAAAAAACGGAACAGCTGCTTCAAGCCGGTTAAGCGATAGCGGTCATCTTGTTTAAATGCAAGGTAATATAATAGAAAGTTCTGATCAAGTTACACAATAGACAGCTGATGGCTGACAACAGACTATGAATCCTTAGTTTTATTAAAGCAACATGATATTGAGAATTCATTTATCGTATTGATTTATTTATGGCTATTACACTTTGTGAACTTTTTATGGAGCCCTCTATTTTTCCAAAAATGAAATTCCACCAGTGCACATAGAAGCAAAACATCAGATAATGTTGTTTTTGAGATCCCGTACGTGTGTGTACAGTATTTTCCGTATATACTGGGATAGATCAACATAATTTCTAAAGTAACTGACTTGCATTGTACATTGTAGGACAAATCCTTGTTTCCGAGCCGTACGTTTTAGGATATCTTACAGTGATAACAATGGCAATCACTGTAACAATGCTAAGCTGGTATGGTTGTTTGCTTTAAAAATGTAATTGTTTGAAACTTGCATATACATAAAATACCATTTAACATTAACTTTTATGAAGATGATAAAACAAACCAAAAAAAAACCCCAAAACAACACGTTTGAAAAGCATTAAATTCAAATGCATTGTTTAATAAAACATATTTCATTGTACATCTATTCTTAGCAAGAATCACATGCAAATTATGGTATGCAGTATATTATCTATTGTATTACTGCATGTATTAGACAATAGTATAATCTACGTTTATTTTGGATTTTTATAATTTCAAAAATTAAGGTAAAGTTATTTAGAGAGAAGAGTCAATGAATGTTGTTTTCTATTAAATATAATCATTCAATTTTCATGCAGTACTTCGTTACAGAATGACTTACATCAACTGTAGTCTATGTCCAGACATATAAACATGCAAAACACACAATTTTAGTTTGCATCTATATCAAGAAAATATCATGTTATGCCTGAATAAAACAACAAATAGAGCACACATTATCATTAAAATATCCTTAATCATGATAATATTTTCTAAAATTATGACACAAACAAATGTATTGTTTACTTTATGCAAAATTCAACAGTAACATGAACGTTCCATATAATGATTACACCGTAGCTGTTGTACTGCAATAATAGACATGTTCCAGTTCCAGTTTTTACACTGACTATACCATGTTTAGATATACAGAGTGGTGTGAAGTTTTAATAAGAAAAACGTGAATAAGCCATTACCTATTAGAATGAAGTTCATGTCGTTATAGTATGCGAGACTAATGTGACATTATTCAAAATATAAAATCCCTACCTTACGTATATAATTTGGGACTTGCAAAAATCTTTTATCTCTATGGTATTATTGATTTTACACCTGAACAAATATTAGTTTACTTAGATACCTAGGGGGAGAATTTCGTATTTATCTGAATTGCACGTGAGTATTGGCAAGTACAGATGGAGAAGTGGATTAACATATATGTTCCATTTATTTTAAACCGTAGATAGATCTTATGGATTAGACCTAGCCTAGGAGCATTTAGAAAATTCCTATGAGAATGCCTATTCATTTAGGCAAATGAACCGTCTCTTACACCCATACACATATACGTCAATATATTCTTATCTGACAAGTTCTGTTGTGTAATTCATGTACCGCACCTGCCTCTTTATTGAGACAATATAACCTTTGCTTTAATCCAGACACATATACATCAATACGTGCTTTCATTTGTCCACACACACACACACACACACACACAGACACACATATATATATATATATATACACACACACATATATATATATATATATATATATATATATATATATATATATATATATATATATATATATATATATATACGTGCTTATATTTTAAATGTATATTATAAATATTTTATATATTATAAATGTACTCATCATTAGAGCCTTGTGTGCATATTGTATTATAGCAGTATAACAATTTCTAGTTTCACATCGCATTAGTTTTCTAAATACACCCCTTTACTGGAAAAAAGGTATATAGATAATTGTACAAAGGTCGTTGTAGAACGCCTCATGGAATATTGAACAGCAGACCAGAGGAGCTTCCTCTTTAATTAAAGTTATAAGTATTATTAATATTATTATTTTGAATATATTTATTAGTATTATATTATATTTATTATTATTATTATTATTATTATTATTATTATTATCATTATTATTAGTATTATTATTGTTATTATTATTATTATCATTATTATTATTATTATTATTATTATTATTATTATTATTATTATTATTAAGAAAGATGATAATTATTGGGATCAGTTGTTCAGAATGGGATGTGCGGCGGTGGGTGGCTTACAAAAACAAATAGTTTGCAGTTGTCAAATATGAGATGAAGACAAAGTTTGATTACTATCTTTCACACACACACACACACACACACACACACACACACACACACACACACACACACACACACACACACACACATGTTCCTTTCTTTCGGTGTGCCCTGGCTACCTAACAGTAGATTGCGAGTTGTTAAATTCGAACTTTTAATATTTCCTATTTTACTCTTTGTGTTTATATGGTCAAGCTTCTTAAAACCGATGTGTTTTTAGTTTTGTGTACTTTTGTATTCTTTTTCTAAGACCGGCAGTTAACCTTAGCAATTGCTATAAAATAAGTACATGCTTGTGTACAGGCAACTAAGCACACGTTTTATTTATGTATTTAGCATAGATGGTCGTATTTTGTGTTGTAATTTCCATCGACGATGCTCTAAAATACATCATTTCCTTTAAATGCACTTCTAGATCTGACACAAATCTGAAGTGATGCTATCAGACATATGCAATCCCTTCTGCTCTTATAGACTTTTGATTTTCCTATCTCTCTGTTCTGGTCTCTAAATTAATAGGCGTACAGATGAAAATAACTACTTTAATTAGTAACATGAGGGCAAGCGTAATATATCAGCGGATGAATATGAGTCGTGGCAAACAAATAATAAACCAGCACCTGAGATCTTTGGAAAGGTCGCAACTTCACCATATTGTCAACATTAAAATAGGTTTAAATCCTTTTGCATAGAAAAAACAAAAACAATACGACACTGCATTATAAATTATTTTTATGGTAGATGGCTCTGGTGCTTGTTTTGTAACGTCACAATTTTTAATATCCCCAGCCAGTCTTGTTTGATCCCCCTCGTTATACGAGGTCATAAATGGATGGCCTCTGCAGTCTTTTTGAAGACAGTTAAGGTGCAGAGCCTTCACTAGTTGGGATTGAATAAACTTTGCATCAACTATATTACTGTTTATTTTTAGAAAAAAAATAATAATTTTTGTCAGAAGAATAAATTCACTTTCATGATCATGCTGACAGTATACTAGAACACTAAGCTCACATATGTCCGGAATCTCAGGCAGCAACATTAATGACAAACAAAAACACAGTATCTGACATGTTTTTGTTATTGATGTCACTGGGAGGATTCACTAATGGAAGTGATCAAAATTGTAACTTCGACACGTGTTGTTTGGAAGCCTTCTAAATAGTCTATAAAAACTTTCTATGGCATTTCTCAGAGTGGTGTTTCACCGATAACATGTATTTAATTAATGTGTATGATATATTAAAACATATTCCTGCAGGGTCAGTGAGCATTGCCCCCATGTAGTAGGGCTCATTAAGTCACTACAGGGTTTCAAACTACATAACTTCACCACTGTTCCTGACCAGTTGATCTGCACAAGCATACCTCAGCAGTGGCATGTGTCAAGGGAATCGAAAATAAAAAAATAAAACCAGTTTCACTGAACTCTATCGTGCTTGCTAGACCGATAAAGAATTGGAAAAGGAAGGCATTGGTTTGCCAGACCGATAGAAACAAAAAGTATGAATTTAAAATACAAATGGTTTACCAACATAAATACTTGTTTAAAGTCTTATTTATGATGGAACATAGAGGTTCATATGTATTACTTCCACATTAAAATAAACACAACAAACAATGTAGGTTTAATACTTTGTATTTATTTATCATGATGATGTAACATGCTTGAATTGATACGTGATGGAAAAATATTCATGTAAATGTATAATACAATGCCATCAAATAGTAAAAGTAATACGGTGTGCGTTGAGAATATGTGCAAAACTTATAGATGTCTTAAATATTCATTGATACGAAGTAAACACTGAAACAACATTGTTTAACACGATTATTTTATTACATTTCAATTACATTTAGAGTAGGAAAGTGTATGAAAAGGACATATCTCATCTGTCTAGCCTGAATGGAGCACCCCGAGAATGTAGATAGAAAACATTTCTAAAGTATCAGCACTTCTAGGAGACGGTCATATCGGGTGATTATTATCGTAATAAGTACTATCCAATAATAGTATATTCAGTGTTCATACTTAACAAACACAAGACTGTGTTAATACCTCTGCGAAAAGAGCTTCTACGTTGTCTTTGCCAAATGAGTTCAAACCACTCAATGAGAACGCAAAGTGCATAAATCCATGTTACACTGAGGTATAGACAAGAAAACAGGCCTTATCAGATAACTTGTTTCAGGAGAGAAAATAAAAAAAAGACTTACAGGATTAATTTTGGGAAAGAAAATCAAGAAATTCTAAATCCAGTAAAACGTTTATTAACAGTTTAATTTTAAAAATTGACGTCGAAGCCAAAGCTCTTGAACTTGGTAAAAAGACACAAAAAACTGCTAAACAAAAGTGTCTTGAAATGGTTTCCTTCTAGGTATTTCTATGAGTGCGGCTTTGTGTTTAATAATGAATTTAAAGTTTTGGGTGCCTCGCCTGATGGGAAACTATGTGACCATGGAGTATGTGGAACTGTAGAAATTAAATACCCCTTCTGTGCTTGAAAAATGACCATTACAAGCCATACAACGATGTACCAGATTTATGTTTACAGAATCATGTGCATGTGTCATTAAGAAAACGCACAGTTTCTATGCTCATATTCAACGCCAACATGTGGTTATAGTTTATGAATTTTGTAAATTTGTTGTTTACACATAAGAGGATATGGATGTTGAAACAAATTAAACCAGACCTTCAATATATGACTTCAATGTTACAAATGTTAGCTGAATTTTACAGTGATTATGCATTTTTATACATGCAATCTTCCGAATAAATGATTAAAATACTTTTCAGTCTGGGTAGAAACACTTTATAATTCATATCTGGACTGTTCAGTCTGTATGAATAAAATACTTATGCACAATGATGTTAGTCCATTAACGTACAAGTTTGCCTATTTACTTGAGATTAATTTCTCCATTTATTCTGAAATTAAACTTGTTAAATTTCACATGTAAAAGATGAATACAACTAGACACGTTCTGTGAGTTCTTTGACCATTACGCACTTGTGTTTTCTTCCAATTGCAGTCATTATTTTCGTTTATGCTGACTGATTTGATTTTGTCGTGAAGAAGCTCTGTTCACGGGACGTTTTCTTGATGGTATAGTACGTAATCTTTCAGCTTGAATAGTGTCCGGGAAAATCTCACCTGGTTTGTTTCCTCCCAAAAAGTGCTGAAAATATGCATATTTGCAAAACAATATGACAATCAAAAAAGCAAAGTAAAAAGCGAAATAAATCTGTTATTTTGTAATAATATCAGCAAAGAATCATTGCATTTCTATATTTTTATTTAGATGTATTGAAAAAGTAGTCCTAACGTTACTATATGTTCCGTTATACATGCACTGACAATAAACTGATGTGTTAACCTGTTTTTAATTCTTTCAATACAAGATGAAAATATCAAGTTGGTTGGTATGCGATACATGTATACTTATAACAAAAACACACATTTTTGGGTGCCCGAGTAATGAAATGCTCTCACATTTACTGGTCACTGCCGCCTAACCTACTTCCACAAAGATTCCGATCTCGGGGTAGGCCAATGTGGGTATGTGAACAGGCTTTTAATAGTTTTCCGTGACTTTGTAGTTCATGCTAACAACAAAAACAACAATTGCATAAACCAGGCTGACGAAATGTGTATTATATAGTCTTCTTTTTAACATTACTCTATAGAATATTACTTATACGTTTTTACCACAGTGACATCTAAATTGAATTACCTTTGAGGAAATGGCCTCGTGTTGGTTTATTCTCGCGATATTAAGCTATTCGGGCGGTCGACCACACGCTTTGAGACATGGTTTCACATTTTCCAAATTACGTTTTGGAGTCGGAAACGTATAAAACAACACGAGTCCAAACTTTCCGGATATCACTCATCTCCATTGCATGTTCCCGATGCACATCGACGCACCATTATGTCAATATATTGTTACCATAAAGGAAGTCTGTGATGCAACTCTATTCTCACGAATATTGTTTTTGTGTAAAACATGGCGGATGTTACGATAGAACCGGACACGTTTATTCAGTTGGTCAATATTTGCGGATCTTTTCATATTACTCGCTGCTCAGAAACATAAATACATAAAATAATATATATATATGTAGACGGGAAAGTATATTTGCTATTAAAGTATACTTTCCCTTGCTGTGGCTAATGTCAATCTCATATTCCTATAACAACAAACTCCATCTTAGTAGTCTTTGATTTTTATTGTTCATCTTGCACATAATGTAAGGGGATTTTGATCACTAAACACAATAATCTTTGAAGGAGCTGACTTAACGTAAACATCAAAATGTTCTAATGCCAATATCAAAGCCAAATTTGTCTTCTCAATCGTTGAATAATCTCTTTGTTTGTCTTCTTGCATTAATACTGCTTCAACCCCAAACAAATTTATTTCTTCACGGTTCTTGTTGGTTCTGTCATCCTACTGGATTTACCACCACTGTTTTCTCAACCTCTCGATCTCATTTTGTTGTGGATGGAAATGGTTTTGAATATGAGATAATTATATCATCTTCAAGATCGCTAACACAAACCTCTACCAACACATTGTGAAAATTGCCGTGTGACACGGATCACCATTGTCGCTTGGTGTCTGATTTCTCCGTGGAAAAAAATCGTTTCGTCTTTATTATAAAAAAATAATTTGACTAAGTTTTACACAGTACTTGAACTCTTAACATTTTACGTTGTATGTGTAAGCCGTCGTCTCAGTGTTCTGGAAGTTTGTGTCTGCGTCTCTCAAATGTGGTAATACTTTTATGGACGGAACGAATTTCTTTTGGCGTGAATCAAGAGTCATGGTTTCGTGGCACCAGTGGAGAGCTTTGATTCAAGGTTACTTATATCGTCTTCGAGATTGCTGGCACGGATTTAAGCTAACACTTCAGCTCTGTTTGAGGCGATAAAGCAAATCATTGCTCTTACTTTTGCAATGAAATCGTTTCATCTTGATGCAAAATTTCATTTGACTTTTATTTGATATGATCAAGGGATCGTTTCACTAACACTGAATAAAAGTCGCAACGTACTTGCAGCTGACACTGGATAAACTTTTATAGAACATATACGTAAATCCAACACAACCTGAGTTATTTATCTATGTCAAACTCATATTTCTTACTTGTCAAGACAATATTTGTTGTCTAGCTAAGACGTATAACCTATAGCAGTAATGGATGTTTTAAGAGACTGTCAGGTGTTTGCCATTTATGTTCTGCTTATGATTGATAAGATAGATATGTTCCTAAGTCTAGGTGATAGAGGGCACTTAACTTTAGGACAAAATATAAATATGCGAAATTCAGTTCTCTGTAGGATTTAAACACGATCTGTTTCCGATGAGTGATCTTCATTCCTGCTATGTGATTGACAACAGGAAGCATGCAATTATTCAATCAGAATGTTATCGATGTCTCAAGCAAATTACTTCAATTTAAGATGCACCAAGTCATGAACTAACTTCAAATAATGTAACTGTTATATTTATGCTACATTGATGTCTTATAGTGGTTTCATATAGAATCATATATTCTATACAGTGACTAAGAAAAGTATTTATGTCACATTTATTCAAATATTTGTATTCTATTACGTTAACATTACCTCAGTCAGTCGTCTTCCTTCTACAATAGGATTGCTGCATTGTATTCTCATAATGCTATTATGTTACAATTTTGTCATAGAAACGCTGACAAAAATAGCATTTCTAGAGGAGTTTCGGTACAATTTTTGTTGCGGTGTGCTACAAAAGTATGATGCATAAGATATTATCACGTTGGATGCTTTAAATTGCTTACTTGTTTGATGCCTTACAATGTTTGTCATATTGATACTTTACAATATTTACCCGTTTGATGCTTACACAGTTTGTTCTTTCCGATGATGACACGTCTTATGCTTTACAATGCTTACACGTGTGATGTTTTACAATGCTTACACGTGTGATGTTTTACAATGCTTACACGTGTGATGTTTTACAATGCTTACACGTCTTATGCTTTACAATGCTTACACGTGTGATGTTTTACAATGCTTACACGTCTTATGCTTTACAATGCTTACACGTGTGATGTTTTACAATGCTTACACGTGTGATGTTTTACAATGCTTACACGTGTGATGTTTTACAATGCTTACACGTCTTATGCTTTACAATGCTTACACGTGTGATGTTTTACAATGCTTATCCGTTTGATGCTTTAAAAAGCATACACATTTGATTCATTACAATACGTACATGTTTAATGCTTTCCAATTTTTCCAAAGTTGATGCGTTACAATGCAGATACGTTTTATGCTTTAAATATTCTTGCACGGTGCTGATAATTATAATATGCTTTATGTTTTACAGTGCATATACGTTTAAAGCTTTACAATGTTTACGCGTTTTGACGCATCAAAATTCTCCTAATAGTTTTGTCATTGCTTACTCTTTGATTGACTAGGCCGAGAAAGGCATTTACAGCAATGAGGCAAATAAACATGCACACTTATACATTTTTAATCTACCATTTATAGTTTTAAATGAGCTGTATTTATTATTTTGGAGCAGTCGTCGACATCATAGATAAAGATGTAATTATTCAAATTGAGTTCTGTGTTTTCCTTTTGTAAATGGAGGGCATAATTTAAGATGTTTTAAAGAAATGTTTGAAAAGATAGGAGAACTCATTAATCTTAATTTGCACTTCAGATCTTTCGGCTAGCTTGGCTTGAACATGGCTGTCATCATCCAGAGTAATAGTGTGCACATGTTGTGCCCAACAAGCCAACAGTTCACACAGTTCTCCATATGTTAACTATAAAGAGAATTTATAGCACAATTGAATCATGAACAAATCTGATACAGTTATAACCTAGATTGCTAGATGGTTGTCAAAAGTTTAATGACACAACTTTAACCTTATTTTAAGAAATATTCCCACCTCTCCATCCAATCTTCGCATTCCGAGTCATCTCCAAAAGATTAGATATACGGACATATTTATTTATCAGTCCTTGTATTTGGTCATTGCTTTGTGATATCTGTTCATCTCAGTTAAATAACTCCAGCTGTACATATCTATCATTATTATTTCCATCATTGTATATATCGACCATATTCCTTTGCATAAAGTACAATTTGTAGATATTTTTTTTAAACAGCTAAAATTAGGCAGAAAATTGCAAAACCATCTTAGAATGCGAATTAATTACATATACCTTTTATTACAAACCTCGTCTGGTTTGAAGATGATCATATATAAAATTTATATTATTTGAATAATATAGTTAAAATTATATAAACTGTGGATACTTACTTTGACTGCATGCAACTGAATAACTAGTAGCTCAGTTCAGGAAGAACGGAGCGTAGTATTGTTGTACGGTCCAAACGTTCCAGCATCATAATGATGTTTTCAAAATATTTCGTAAATGCTGGTAATCTTTTCGACTTATAGCTATACGGTTAATCATCATGGTAAACGGTGTCAGCGGTCTTAATTAGCTAGTCATTACACACACACACACATATATATATATATATATATATATATATATATATATATATATATATATATATATATATATATATGATACAAATGTACTGATCACTTGTCAAATTTATATTTTTTGAAATGCAAGGAAAAGTATATATTGTATTTTGATATAAACTAAATCAGTTAACGTTAAATAAAAAGCTAATTCAAACGCAGTTTTGTTTACGGCCGTTTTTTATATCATATTATAGAAATGTATGCCAGTCAAGACGTAGGTTCTTGCTGAGCAGAGTTTTTTTATGCCCGGGAGCGGTACATTACGGCCCATGATCTAGTTATATCCTGTAATGTACATCATAGGGTGTGGCTTTAAAAATCGGACCCACACCCTGAAGCAAAATTGACGACGCCTGTTTTAGGCTCTCCTTTTTATTGAATGTGTTGTTATTAAGCACATGTTAAACAACACTTATATATTTACAACTTAGCTCTTGTCTGTCTGACATAACGTTCGACGAATAGGTTCGTTAGAATTTTATCTCGCAATATCATTATATACCAAGTAATTGTTAGCGTATAAGCCCATCAGTATTCCGCTAGTCGTCAGTCAGTCATGACAACGAAACAAGGTGTCTACATTTTTGCCGTTGGTTTCGTGTTACACATTCGATCAGGTACGTATCTACCCTGGAAATATTTAACCAGACAACTAAAGGTATTACTAATTCTTTCCTTAGATTTTCACAGTTGTGTCCCTCTACGTTTATCATTTCTGGTAATTCTTTGGCAGCCGTTTTAAGCTTAACACATGTTGTGACACTGCGTTTAATCAGAAAATGCGTCACCCATGCTTACATAATTAGACTTGGTTTTAATATCTTAATGAAGCTAAAATATACAAAAAGGTTTATACACTTCGAGTTGATAATGACGCGTCATAAATATAAATAAAGTTTTTTCTTCTCAAGGAAATCTGGAACATGGATACTCGACGGTGTCCATATAGATTCAATTATGTCCGTAGAAATGCCAAATTCGTATTGTAGTTGCCGAAAGAGTATTACATTTGGCTGTGCGAATATAAATGTAAAGAAGAAATAGTTCTCATCAACTATCCCTTGTTTTTAACTACATGTCCCTTGTTCGCTGTCACATTTTGATTTCTCCCAAGGAATTGTGGTATTATTTACTTGCATAGTATGCAAACTAGACAAAAGTTTGAAGGACAAGTACTTGCTAAAGATTTGCAACAATGTGGAAGACGATGCCGGCACCTATTAATTCATCTTCTTTTAGTTCCAGTTCTGTTTACAAGTTTATGTGCACGTTGTACTTGCTTGCCGGTTTTATCATTCCGAGTGTTGCAATATATGGAAGTGACAAACATATTTTCTGTAGGAACATCACTAATTTATTTATACATCTTTGGCTCTGAATATAATTGTTATGTGTATGAATAGGTGCATTGAGCATACACCTTAAATTGTATTGGCATCTATATTAGTAGTGATATCATCAGCAGCGAGCATCACCCACCTACAAACATCGTGCCGAAATTGTTATACATTTGTAGTACATAATCTGCGTCTTCTGGTAACTTATACCTATATATGTCTTGACTGTACTTTGATAAAAGTGTTCGCAGAAAAAGCGTGAACATTTATAACAATCGTGTACATTTATCTTTTCCAAAGAAACAATTTTATTCTCGAACTTTCAAATTCTAAATTAAGTATTGTTAGATATAAGAAAATGTTAACTTTTTGAGGGAACATGTCATGAATGCTCGTTGCAATGCTGTAGCGCCTAAATGAAGGCATGTCGTGTTATGTCCTTTATAGTTAGCACAGTTTATTGAAGTTTTAGACTATCATGTCTTTTGGAGAGAAATGTAACATAAATAGTCTAGACAAATGCATAACCAGACTGGGACAATAACATAACCAAGCTGAGACAATTACATAACCAGACCGAGACAATTACATAACCAGACTGAGACAATTACATAAAATGACCGAGACAATTACATAACCTGACTGAGACAACTACACAACCATACTGAAACAATTACATAATCAGACCGAGACAATTACATAACCAGACTGAGACAATTACATAACCTGACTGAGACAACTACACAACCATACTGAAACAATTACATAACCAGACCGAGAAAATTACATAACCAAGCTGAGACAATTACATAACCAGACCAAGACAATTACATAACCAGACCGAGACAATTACATAACCCTGCTGAGAAATTTGCACAATCAGACCGAGACAATTACATAACCAGGATCAGACAATTAGATAAAAGGCTGAGACGATTACGTAACCAGACCGAGACAATTATATAACCTTGCTGGAACAATAACATAACCATGCCAACAGAATCAAAAAACCAGGCCGAAACAATTATATAACCAGACCGAGACAATTACATAACCAGACCGAGACAATTACATAACCAGACCGAGACAATTACATAACCAGACATATACACTTACATAACCAGGCTGACAAAATTTGCATAATCAGACCGAGACAATTACATAACTAGACTGAGACAACTACATAACCATACTGAAACAATTACATAAACAGACCGAGACAATTACATAACCAGACCGATACAATTACATAACCAGGATGAGACAATTACATAAAAGGCTGAGACGATTACGTAACCAGACCGAGACAATTATATAACCAGGCTGGAACAATAACATAACCAAGCCAACAGAATCACAAAACAAGGTCGAAACAATTACATAACCAGACCGAGAGAATTACATAACCAGACCGAGACAATTACATAACCAGACCGAGACAATTACATAACCAGACCGAGACAATTACATAACCAGGCTGACACAATAACATAGCCAGACCGAGACAATTTCATAACCAGGCTGAAAATTTTGCATAACCAGACCGAGACAATTACATAACCATACTGAAACAATTACATAACCAGACAGAGAAAATTACATAAAAAGACTGAGACAATTACAAAACCAGGATGAGACAATTACATGACCAGACAGAGAAAATTACATAACCAGACCTAGACAATTACATAGCCATGCTGAGACAATTACATAACCAGACCGAGACAATTACATAACCAGACTGAGACAATTACATAACCAGACCAATGCAATTACATCACCAGACTGAGACAATTACATAACCAGACCGAGACAATTACATAACCAGACCAAGACAATTACGTAACTAGAACGAGACAATTACATAACCAGGCTGAGACAATTACATGACCAGATCGAGACAATTACATAACCATGCTGAGAAATTTGCATAACCAGACCGAAACAATTACATAACTAGACTGAGACAACTACATAACCATAATGAAACAATTACATAACCAAACCGAGACAATTACATAACAAGACCGAGACAATTACATAACCAGGATGAGACAATTACATAAAAGGCTGAGACGATTACGTAACCAGACCGAGACAATTATATAACCAGGCTGGAACAATAACATAACCAAGCCAAGAGAATCACAAAACCAGGCCGAATCAATTACATAACTAGACCGAGACAATTACATAACCTGACCGAGACAATTACATAACCAGGCTGAGACAATTGCATAACCAGACAGAGACAATTACATAACCAGACCGAGACAATTGCATTACCATGCTGAGACAATTACATAACCAGACCGAGACAATTACATAACCAGACTGAGACAGTTACATAACCAGACCAATACAATTACATTACCAGGCTGAGACAATTACATAACCAGACCGAGACAATTACATAACCAGACCAAGTCAATTACATAACTAGAACGAGACAACGACATAACCAGGCTGAGACAATTACATAACCAGACCGAGACAATTACATAACCAGGCTGAGACAATTGCATAACCAGATCGAGATAATTACATAATCAGGCTGAGCCAATTACATAACCAGACCGAGACAATTACATAGCTAGAACGAGACAATTACATAACCAGGCTAAGACAATTACATAACCAGACCGAGACAATTACATAATGAGGCTGAGCCAATTACATAAGCAGACCGAGACAATTACATAACCAGACCGAGACAATTACATAACCAGATCGAGACAATTACATAACCAGGCTGAGACAATTACATAACCAGACCGAGACAATTACATAATCAGGCTGAGCCAATTACATAACCAGACCGAGTCAATTACATAACCAGACCAAGACAATTACATAACTAGAACGAGACAATTACATAACCAGGCTGAGACAATTACATAACCAGACCGAGACAATTACATAATGAGGCTGAGCCAATTACATAACCAGACCGAGACAATTACATAACCAGATCGAGACAATTACATAACCAGGCTGAGACAATTACATAACCAGACCGGGACAATTACACAACCAGACCAAGACAATTACATAACTAGAACGAGACAATTACATAACCAGGCTGAGACAATTACATAACCAGACCGAACTAATTACATAACTAGAACGAGGCAATTACATATGCAGGCTAAGACAATTACATAACCAGACCGAGACAATTACATAATCAGGCTGAGCCTATTACATAACCAGACCGAGTCAATTACATAACCAGACCGGGACAATTACATAACCAGACCGAGACAATTACATAACCAGGCTGAGACAATTACATAACCAGACCGAGACAATTACATAACCAGACTGAGACAATTGCATAACCAGACCGAGACAATTACATAACCAGACCAAGACAATTACATAACTAGAGCGAGACAATTACATAACCAGGCTGAGACAATTACATAACCAGACCGAGACAATTACATAATCAGGCTGAGCCAATTACATAACCAGACCGAGACAATTACATAACCAGACCGAGACAATTACATAACCAGACCGAGACAATTACATAACCAGGCTGAGACAATTACATAACCAGACCGAGACAATTACATAACCAGACTGTGAGAATTACATCACCAGACCGAGACAATTACCTAACCATACTGAGCCAATTACATAACCAGACCGAGACAATTACATGGTCAGACAAAGAAAATTATATAACCAGACTGAGACAATTACATAACAACGACAGAAACAATTACATAACTCGGATGAGGCTATTACTTATCCAGACCGGGAGAATATGTATATTTGTTTACTAATCATTTTCATTTTAAAAATGACATCAATAAACAGGAGAAAAATTCTTACAGAAATTAAGAAATAGTTCCAATCTGCATCTTGGAAGCTTCATTTTTTCGTTCTCTACAATTGTAATCAGATTTTGGTACAAAACGTTTTGCCGCAATCATTTCGTTCTGGCACTAGCTATAAGGCTCATCGTCTTACATAATTTTCTTGCTGGTCCATGCATATTTATGTCACAAAGTTGGTTTTCAGGCAATATCTATCTTGTTTGCATTTACAGGGTGCAAATTGTGTTGATGGTTTGTAATCAAGCTTGTGTTCGGGATGAACCCTCCCCATCTTAAATGCTCAAAGACCAAAGATGAAAGTGGCTAAAGAAAGGAAAACCGTTTCTGCACAATCACTTGAGATCATTTCCATGCCCATTTACTGAAATTTGTGAACTACAGCAGATTATAGTAAGAAAACCATACATAATTTCGAGATTAGAAGATTTAAAAACAGTAATCGGTACTTTAAAAAATAACTTTCTTCACAATAACTCCAGGTCTCCAGATTTTCGGCATTTCCAGCTTCCACATTTTTCCGATATCTTTCACTTGTCACTCAAAAGGTCAAGGGATAAAGTCACCCCGAATGCAATATACATGAATGCTCCCGTATAACATCTTGAGGTGCCCTTCAATAATGGTTAAACTAACTTTATGCTTTTCACTTTGTGTAATATAGAACCATAGGCTTTGTTGAGTCAAGATGATAATGGCCATGTTTGCTGCGAATGAAAGACTAAACAATTTATTCTTGTTAATAATGATACTTTCATCTGGATGGCTTTTGATTATTGATCAAAAGATCTAAGTTTCACATAAATTACTACTAAACAATAAGCTCCATATCTTTTATCGCCACAGTCGCAATATCACTTTTGGGAAAGCAAATGTTTCCTTTGAAGAAGTAAACAGCACTTTGTGTTAGTCTGACCCCTATTTACATATTACGCCTTTATCATTTTTGTTCTTCTTCTATTTCGTTTCGCCCTCTCGCATAAATCCCTCCTAATCAAACAAATCGGCATGTAAACGTGTCAGAAACTGTTATATGTAGACATCTAGTGTGTATATGAGACATCGAAGATGCCCTCAAGAGGTACCTTAAAACGAACTCCAAACAGCAAAACGACGAATATTGAAGTGTTTTCCACAGGACTTATGGATTCCGGCTATGTTTCATGCACACGGTATTGCATTCATTAATACTGTACGACATCGGTGCACATTTGTCAGACACACACTTTTCATTAAATATAGTAATACAGTTATTTTAGTACCATATTTAACTCACTATTGTGTTTGAACAAGGATGATGAATCAGGTGTTTATTAGCGTTGATTGGAAACCAAAATTAGATGACAATCGAGCATCAGACAATACGTCTTCTACAGAGCTAGGCGGCAAGATTATAAGGGACACAACATAATGTACGTTTGAATGTAGAAATTAACAAAACGATAAACGAAAATCCTTACAAGTAAATTCATAACCATTATTGCCCTTATGAAGAGAAATAGCTTACACAATTGCTTACAGTCATTGTAAACACTCTATGTTTCGCATATTCATAACTTTTTTCATTATTAAAATTGAAGATTACTATTATTATAATCATCATTATTATTATCATTTTTATTATATTTATTATTATTATTATTATTATTATTATTATTATTATTATTGTTATTATTATTTCTTTCTTAAAGAATATTGTTGATTCTTTATCAATGGTAATCATTCAAATATTTTAAAATGTTTAAGTTTGTGTTTTATATCGGCTAAAATAAAATAACGTAAATAGCTGTCTAGTAATTATATCTCGTTCATTTGCTTGTTCACTTGTCTGACATTGTTTTCATAAACATTTTTCTTATTTCGAATTTAGCTGCGGCAACATCTTTGGAAAAGGTCTGGCTTAAGGATGCGACTACAGAAGTCCTGACTGAAAAAAGTACATTGCGTAATATTGATCTCCCTAATGAGTTAGAATTTCATCTCACTCGCGGTACAGAAACTCTGAAATTAAATTTGAGAAGGAACCATGACATCAATCCAAATCCTGACTTCTATTTTGCACAAAAATTGCAGAATGGTCAATTCGGTTTGGTGAAATCGCGCAATATAGAAAAGGAGGTAAGCTTTCAACGTATTACTGCAAACGAGTCTCGGTTGCATTAGTCGCTACAATCTAAACATATACGACATGCGTTATTGTATGCGAGTTGAAAAAACAACAACACATAATTCATAAGCAAATTACGAAGTAAATAAATTAAAAACAGACATTTATCTGTCTCTACATTGTTTCTAACAATTTAAGATAAGCCTGCATACCTTTTATTATCTATGAAACAAACACACATATTAAACAAAACATACGTTGCTCATGATAACTGACACAAAAACAGTGCTAAAGAGGAGAATAACAAAATATAGCGAAACATACATATAAATCAATGCTTTTTTAAAACGAAGGCTGGTGAGATTGTTCCATGATTTACTGATATTACATCATTTGCGAAGAAACGTAAGTCTCTAAATTTAGAAGTAATAGAGTAATTACAAATAGTAATGACACTACTTAGCAATTTATTATCAAGTGCAAATGGACCCAGATTGTGCTGTGGCAATAATAAATTGAGCTATTCTTGAAGCAAAGCAAGATATCGGAACATTAGTTAATTTGATTATGTTCATGTATTCATATACCTAACGATCTGACTTATTAAACGACTAATTGAAAAAATAGAGAAATCGAGTAGTGTTCAATGTATTGTAGAATAAATCCTATCAAGGCAGTGAAAAGTGGCGACATGTATGAAGTCACTGGCCATTTCTGGAGACTTGACGAAATAAATATGTCAATAATGAAAGGAAAGTGAAAAATGTGGATGTTAGCCGTAGTTAAATAATTGACACAGCATTGCGATTGCCATATATATATATATATATATATATATATATATATATATATATATATATATATATATATATATATATATATATATAAGTTGATGTTCGTTGACGATATATCTTAGATTCAAATAATCCACTAAACAGTATCTTCATGTTAAATAAATAGTCATGATGTGTATAGTTTCTACTAGATCACCGGTAGGTCCATCGCACTGAATCCGTGTCCATATTATCCACGCCATAGTATCCACACCCATATATCAGGATCATGTTGTCCATTCCACCATATCTAAGTCTATATTATCGAAGCTCAGTTTATTTTTCCTAGAGTTTCCATTCCCACAGTTAACATGCAGATAGTATCCATGCCACATTATCCACGCCTATATTAGCAGCGTCGCAATATCCACATCCAAAGTATCCATACACATGGTATATATGTTCTGGACAATGTAAAATGTGACAGCAATACATATCCCATTAGAAAACAACCCATAACATCAATATAGAAAATAGTTCTATCAAGATAAAATAAATATACAATTTTTTACCATATTGTGTGTTTTACAAAGGATCATATAGACATGCAAATCATATTTGATGTTTCTCTAAATTATATTACACATAAATCATACACAATGACAAGATTAAAAACCAAACAAAATGAAATTACAAAGAAAATATATGGTGACAAAATTGGAAAAAAAAATAGACTTAATTAAATCTTTAAGTCTGTTATTGTAGTTGAAATAGGCGAGTTTTAGCACTCTTGAATGAAATCAATGACTTCGTGTATGTAAGACTTATGGGCAATTCATTTCACGTAGCCCGGCCATAGTGAGCAAAGAAAAGTTTCCACTTTGACCACATTGTAATTATAACAATATGAATACGAGTGTCTGAAGAGGAGCGTTGTATTCTATATGGATCAAACATTAAGCAGGTATATTGTACTGAAGCCAGGTAACCTAGTGAAAAGAGTTTGTGTTTGATTCTGAATCGAATAAATTACTAGTGAAATTCTGGGTGCGGTGGTTTGTTTCATTCATCGTTCATCGTTCTTTAGGGATGATCCCCGCAGCCGTATGTGGAAACTTTTTCACGATTTTTGTAGTAGATAACGGGATGTACCAGATAGAAGTGAACTACAATAGTCCAATGTTGAAAGTACTAAGGGACACACAAGTGTTTTAGTGCATCAAAGCAATTAAACTTGCCAGTGAAGTTTCGGATCTACAGCCTCATTACATGTCGGTATAACCAGAGCGCAATGTCGAGATTGATACCTGGATTTTCTACTCAATATGTAAATTTAATATTGACATTGATGATACTTATTACTTGCGGTAAAGGATGTGAATGAGACAATATTTATGTGGTGATCTGGATGGCTTAAGTTTTATCATCATGCATCTGCAGCTTGCTACATGTGATTTATGTCTTTATATCGGAAATGTACCTACCTTGACATTTAATGGTATGAGC
Source organism: Sinohyriopsis cumingii (assembly GCA_028554795.2). Taxonomy (NCBI): domain Eukaryota; kingdom Metazoa; phylum Mollusca; class Bivalvia; order Unionida; family Unionidae; genus Sinohyriopsis; species Sinohyriopsis cumingii. The sequence continues at coordinate 85,520,822 of CM068832.1, forward strand.
AACTTCAGTTGGGCAGCTACATTTGTATATTTGTGTGATATCAGGGTACAATTGGTGAGATACTGGATGTCAATCTATGATACTTGAGAACGGAACAAAACCAACAACCGAACCGTTTGCCAGGTAACAGGTCCTTACTCTAGTTTTCTCAGCTTTGTATTTCGTTTACCTTCTCCACTCTTATTTATTTAACTCCAATTGGCATATACAAATCGTCGTGTTTTTTTAAACAGGGTATAGCCATGAAACTTCGAATGACAATCTCATTGGATAGTATTAAAATAGCACAACACAAGCTATCATATATATTAGACTGGGCTCTGATATTGCTAATGGTAACTTCGTTCATTTCTGATTTATTCCAGAGAGATGCTTATGTAAGGGGTGCATTGGATTTAGTTATTTAAAGTATTTTGTTGTCCATTATGAATTGTCTATTTCACAGTGAATCCCATCACCAGTACAACGAAACCAAATCTGACTTGGCTAAAGAAGATTGATAAATATTAAGAGCATTATTTTACCCGTATTTTCGAACTTTTGAGATCTCTTTAATATCAATTCTGTCATCAGGTCCATACGTAGGGTGTCTAATTGAAAGTTCAAAACACTTACAGTATTGTGAGCGAAATCTAGAAAAAACTTAAATGTCCTGTCATACCACCAACAGAATAGGACGTTCCGAATGAAATCCAAAAGCCTTGACGAGTGGACGAGTGGTCTAAAGCGCTCACCGTTCCGGATCACTGCCATCTCACCTCTGTCTGTGTGGGTTCGAGTCCAAGGCTGGGCTAGCGTGGGCATGTGGGAAAGCCTAGTAGCTTCTCGTGGGTCGGTGGTTCTTCCCTGGGTTTTCCAGGGTTCTTCCTCCACCAGTTATACTGGCCGCCATGTATAGCCTATCTTGTGCTGAAAAATGGCGTTAAACATTAGAACAACAACAACAACAACCAAAAGCCTTGAATGTCAAGATGTACCATTTGTCTTGAATGTTATAATGCGCAAACTTACCATAGCTAATATTTCCTTAACCTGTGACGAAAGCACAGCAAAGCTCATTTGGACCGGACAAAAATGTCAGATTTTTATCAACAGATTCATTGGAGAATTTTACTAAGTATTTCAGGTGATATTTTCTTTTAGAGCTGTAAATGAAGACATCATATACCTGACAATCACGTAGACCAGATGTGATCATGTTTATAAAAAATATATAGTAATTACGTACATCTGGAATTGCAATTGCAGAGATTTGCTAAGAATATACCAGATTCCATTTATATAGCTAAAATTTATATCATATTTCGCATTGGAAATTAACCCTTGTTGAAGTTATTGATGACATTTCCATATTCAGTACACATACGAAATGCATCCTCATGTTAGTCACAATAATACATCTGAACTCCAGTTCATTTTACCTTTCTAGTAACATTTTAAGTTCCAGTCTTACACATTCCTTCTTCAGGGGATTCATCCTTTAAAGATACTCTTTTGGAGGTGTATAATTTACAATATCATGGTCTTGATACTATTGTATTTATCCGTGCTCAAAGCATAGGAAACATGGTCCCATATTCACCTAAAAGCTGCTTTTCGATCATTTTTGTTAACTGAATTTGATTAAAAGTTTCTAGTTCAGATTTTCAATATTTTTGTATACCGACGAGTATTAAACTCAGAGTGAGATTGCCTTTTAATGTTTAGATACTCACTGTGTGGGAGAGGTAAACTAAATTGATTTAATAAGCAAATGGGAAATGGACTATCTTTATCAAAATACATTTTAGCATATTTATCCTATGGCTGCTACTTATATGATTTACATAATTTACTTTCTACTCAATTGTACAAAGACCAGACATATTCTGTAAAGCTTGATAAAATGACCCTTTCATCAGCGTCATAGACAGAAGATTCAAGCTGTTTAAAGCCTAATTCGTGCATTGATGGTTCCTTACAAAACGTTTTCCTTTAATTATCCGGATCGTTTTACGCATTCCATGAAATGTAAAAGAAGCTATCCACGCTTTTCTTATATTTTTGATTTTATTAGTTCTGAAATGAATTGTCTCTGGAAATCTTGTAGACGCACACATTATTGTTAACAAGTATTTGGTGACTAGCTTGGTCGTAGGTTATTATGTTAAATTCTTCGTTAAATGCAGTAATTCGTTGCTGATGAATCATATATTATTTGAGCTGGCTTCTTTTCAAATTCACAAATTTGATCAACCTTTTTGGAAATATCACTTTTAAATTTTGGCCAACATAAATTCAAGGTTTTGTTATATGCCTTTTTGACATATACATACATCTTTGGATCTTTGCACTAATACATGGTCTGATATGACAGTTACCATGCCTCTTCCTAAATGTCCTTATAATATAGACACCATATACGACATCTGATAAAAGTTTAGTCAAACGTTCTCATGTCATAATATCTCTTGAAACACAGATTAATAAATCACTAACGAACTGCCTACCTACTCACCTAAAACAGAAGTTCATCTTCAAATATATATGTCTGTATATCTAAGTAATCCACAATATACATGCGTGCCTATGGTAATATATACATCTTTCAATACCTACCTACAATTTCGATTATAAATGTATGCATATTTGTTTAACAGGATGTGGCGTATTACCAGGATATACAGAATAGTGCATTTGTGACCATCCGATGTGTAAAAAAATCAAATGAACAGTGTGACAGAATCATCGTAAGTAGAAACTGAGATAAAAATGTACAGAAGCCTGCGGAATCTATTAGAAATCATGCTTTTATTTTACTTGGTGATTTAGATTATGTTTACCCAAATAAAGGGTGTACCATTTTAATAGTCTTAACGTTGAACAATTTAAGAAACCAGATTAATCAGATACTCATACATTTGCACAGTTGAGATCGTTGACCTGCCAACTGGGGAACTATATTGTACTACGGTGATCAGGTTCTCATTTACACAGAATAAGGTCCAAAGATGAAACTTGTGACTTAATTAAATAACATTGCGAATAAAGCTTTCTTTCCTTTAAGTGTAATTGCTCGATAGTATGATTGTTAATCATAAGACGTTACATACAAACAAACATGCATACATTTTTATCTTCTTTATGAAGGTTATGGGTCAGTAATAAAAATACATACGTGTAATCGCTCTAATCTTGTTACGTTGGTTATCTCTACAACCAGAAAAACTGGGTTGGTGACCAGCATTTCAATAACGACTAGAAGAACATCCACAAAACATGACGGCAGGTAGAAGATTCTTAGCAAGAACAATAAACCAATGTATATAAAGAGATCAGTAGTGGAATGAAAATTACACCGTTAGAGAATTTTGAAAACATAGGAGAAACATAACTTGGCTTGGGTTATGCTGATATATTTGTTAATTAATAAAGTCCAGACTTTAGTATCAATACCGCCAAGATGTATCTCGCACAATCATAAACAATGTTAATTCAGCCAGGAACAAACTAACTAGCTCATGCTGTTCCGGTTCGTTCAAATTGGACGGGATTTCGAATTCATACCATCATTTTTGTCCATTAGGGACTACCATCTGAAATCTTTGATACAGAACATATGCAATATGATTTCACTCTTTGTGGGTGTGGTTGTGTTTTTGTTTCTGTATACCTCCTTCTCTGCCTCTTTCCCTGACTCTCTCTCTCTCTCTCTCTCTCTCTCTCTCTCTCTCTCTCTCTCTCTCTCTCTCTCTCTCTCTCTCTCTCTCTTTATATGGATATCACAATTTAGACGTTGGGATCAGTTTCACACCAAGACATAATATTAGTTCATATATGTACCAGCATGCTTTTCACTTGCATTGTGGGAAACGTTTACAACATTCTGATGAGCAAGGTTATCTGCCAAACTACATCTTTGCTAAAAAGAAAAGTATGTTACCAACATTAGTGAGAGAACTTCATGCCATTTCTAGATAGAGTCACAAGAACATATAACTTTCTTCGACAGACGCTGGGTCTTTCTGCCATACCAGGTTTATTATGGACCTATATATTCTGGTTGCTAACGATCCGTCCCTTTACACGACTTGCAACGCGCATAGGAAATATCAGTGACTAGATAACGATTCTGAAAAAAAAAACACCGCAGACGGTTGCTGTTTCAAACTGTATTTTCTCACGAACCTGCAGATGAAATGTACAACTATATTTGTTTATCGTTGACATCTATAAAATAACCAAACAATGTTAAAATGTATAGTTGTCGTGGATATGAATAAAGCACTATTATATGCAAACTGGTGGATACAGCGTTCAGGGAAAGGTTCGAAATCATGATCGGCCTCAACACCTGATTCAACAGTCGAAGAAACGGATACATGATTCATTCTTAATGTGACCCATAACAAAACTGCCCCGACTAACAAGCTGACACCCAAGTGTCCGCGTATGGGCCATCACTTAATATTATAACGCCGTAGCAGTAAACGTTTATGAGAAAACTTCGTGAGTTGAATTGAGAGTTGAGACTCAGTTAAAGATGGATTACAAGAAAATAGCATTATTGAAAATGAGAACCGTCAAAACGCCCAATATCTTAATGGGAACCGTTCCAACCATAACATTATAGTAAATATCCGCGAGATAGGTCATGTGTTGATTGTATCTGATTTATACATGACGTCTTGTGCTGATACCCTGATGGTTGCATTACATGTGTCACCGGAAGGATCGCACGTCATTAAATAGGCCTATCTCATATGTGGCATTGGTCTCGATGTAGAGAGTTTGCCTGATCCCTAAACAACTGGATTCCCAGACAGAGCACGATGGCATTGATATATATAAGGATTGCCTGATTGAAAATGTTGCAGATGGAACGCAAAGGGAACATATTGACTGAGATCTAACACCTAATTGCGTTGAGGAGATGTATGACAGCGAGATGGCAATGACCAACGCGATCTGTCACTTGAAGCTAATACAAAGATGAACGTCTCTCTGGGCGTCACGCAAGAGAACCTAGACTCCGATACCGTAAGACGCTTCTTGCCCATCGACAACAGCATCACTAAGTTTGTTACAGACCTGAAAGAAGAATCACTATTTAGAGCCTCCTTGTCACATCCCGCCATTCACGTTTATTACAAGAAAGGTGCTGTAACACTATTCTCGCCCTGGTCAAATACCATCGACATACTTTACTTCGGAAGCAATTTATGTACGGATAAGGTACCGTATTTATTACCGACTACAGTATCATTTCAAGCACTATTATAGATCTGAAGAAGACTGTACAAGTGACTAAGGACAAACACCGAGCTAGAGTGATGGATTGCAACGGAATATAGAATTTCGCGAGAGATTCCTAAAGCAGATGTATCTCTTCACTGATATAGTCATGGAATGAAAGGTAGTTTGTATCTCCCCCAGGCCTGAAATCGATACCTGATGCTCAACCTACCATAATTTAGGCCGGACCGAAAACGTTATGGATGTAATCTATATTTCTGGTCGACGTGCCAGACTCGAATGAATGAATCATCGCATTATTAGAGTTTGTCTTCCTAATATATATTGCCACTTGATGGTGGCTAAGTTTTATTAACAGTGAAACATCCTGATCTCTAACACTTGTACTTGGAAGATGCAGTAGGTACGATGATAGTTTTTGAATATACTCATCAACGACCAAGTCTTCTGAATCCATCTGCCCAGATAAATAATATCGGTAGGGAAAGTGCATCCGCTAGGGTAATGTATTGAAGACGACATGAAAAAGCGCAGGTAGAATACCAACACCAACGGCACTATAACTAGTTAAACAGACCTGCCAGATCGTGAAGGAATACACAGGTTTTAGCTGATTCTACGCCACAGTATGAAAACATTTTCACTCGACTGTGGCGAGAGTTGGACCAGGGTCAATGCTTCCTGACTTTTATAAACAATTTTGGAAGCAGAAGAGATATGGTTTGATGTGTATCCTTAGAGTATTCCATGCTATATGCATCATAACGTGTAGGTGTATTTAGAACATTAACGTGGTTAAGGCCCTTTTTTGCTAATGTTGACCCTGAGTTTTCTGGCTGAAGACCGCTTTCAGATGAAACGTGACAAAATTTGTCTTTAACATGTACAGCTATTCAACTGCAGAATCATTGTTCAGACACTAGTACACCAAGGAAATAGTACATGGCATGCAATTTTGCAAGGTCATGAGAAAAGAACCGTAGATCGTGACAGATGACATTCACTTCATATCACCCATGAGATAAAATTGTGTACAATTATAGATAACCTGATATCAATTATGCTACACAAAATTACATCTCATAGGGCTACCCTCAAAGATACACGTGTTAGAATGACTAAGCCTATTGCGTAGCCCATTGTTCTCTGTTGGGGTATTTTCTTTAAACTAATTTACCATCAAAATCCGGCCATGGGTAGTCTCGGTATCATTTATGGTCGTAAAGGTTAGTTGCAAAATTAATACATTCTCGGTAGGAGGCTTGTGTGGGAAATAGTCCGGACACTTCGGATTGTGTGCCTTCGCATGTCTATGTATGTTAATAGCCACAACTATGAACCTATAGTGTTAACACATGTTTCACTACTATGTAGTGAGGACGGTCTATTCCATATATTTTCATTGAAGTAACAGCAAATGCCTCATTGACGTCAGCCAAAATGAGCAGATCCATTTATGAGGTGGTCATCAGTCAACTTCGATAGGTCAGGAAATGGTAGCTATCTATAAACACTCTAGATATATAGATAGATGGATAGATAGATAGATGAATATTGATCATGTTACAATAGTTCAAGAATCACCAAGGAAAGATATTACACAGTCACCTGCACCGGATCCAGGAAAGTACATTATGCAACTGTCAAAGGCAGAAACAAATGTAAACATCTCAAAGCCATGGATACGAACATCAAGTGGAAATATTACACAAGATATATCACGACTCCAAGAAAACACATGAAACCACCAATGCTAGCAATACGAAGCATACTACAGTGCCGTCAGTGCTAGCAAGAAAGGAACGCATTACACAAATACAAAAACCAGCTGTTGAAAAGACCATATAATCAGTTGATGTAACGTTATTTCAACCATTATTTATTCTGGGGTTTATATGTCTAACGAAGTGACTACTTCTTGTGAATAGCATAAGCTATTTTTTCTAAGTATGTTTGAAATAACACGATTAACTGATGCATTATGTTGTGAGCAAACATTATTCGCTTTATTTGGTTATTATTTTAATCTAATAGACTCCTAGGTATCATCTGTTATACAAAATACTCACTGGATAGATAGTTTTCTGACTCTTGGTAGGCAAAGACAACAATAAGGTATCAGAAAGGTAAGTGAGATGGTTGTGAAACGTATATCACATATTCAAATGACCAAAATCAATCATAATTGATCGTTGTTATTACCGATTTATTACACTTGTTATGTTCGACATTTTCATTTGAAGAGAACGATATCATGCATATGCCGTCAAAGCTGTTTAGATTTGCAAATGAACTATTATCAGTGAATTGTATTATTCTTATTATGCCATATATATATATATATATATATATATATATATATATATATATATATATATATATATATATATATATATATATATGCTTCTACTCAGTCACATTCGTTGATGTTAGGCCACAACCTTCACAGTCAAGGCAGATATATATATGCTCATAGCATACATTGCCTGCTTAACTTGTAGATGGATTAGATATCAAAGTAGTATAGACAAAAATAATCAAATTGATCAACACGTTATCACTAGTGTATTTTATTTTAAAAAATAGTTTGTCACCCATTTCATATGGTTGTTCTTGTCATTCAATTTCATTGTTGACATATCGAAATTATGTAATTGGGGTTCTTATTTCCTGAACGGGTCATATAACATCCAATAATGTTTACAATAAACGGAGAATTGATTCATGAATTTAGTAGTAACATGACAAATCTGACATGACTGCCCATTTTGACAATATTCAAATACACATATGTTCTAGAACGGAAACGTGCGAATAGGAGACAGAGATTACGAAATTAAACCAGCGGAAACTGAAGTCGAATCAAGAACCTTGTTAGAAGATCCAGGTATTCTTAGTCAACAGTATGTTCTACAGGACCAGACACATACCCAAAGAGAATGCTCAGTCAAAAGGAAAGGTATGAAATAGTATATGTTACTGTATAATAGAACATGCGCAAAACAGTCTTTGCATCTCAATTTCAGTTCAAGAAGTCAGAAATGTTTCATTTATTTCCTGAACTCATCTAATGTAGTTGTCTAATCCTTGTCATCTTTTTCTGTTGTTGTGATAGAATTATTAGGGCGGACGAAGTTACCGATAGCTCTCTATATTTAACCACATCCTTCTTGACGGACCATAGTTTAAGGCATTATTTTATTTCGGGATTGTGTTTGCCAGTTGACTACAATGACAACGTGCAAGAAACATTGAATTAAAACGATGTCATGACCTTTGTAGTTGATAAAGAAATATATATCCTACAGATGCAGCTCAAGAGAACGAGAATATCATGGCACGTACACGTATGACCCTTCTCCGACGTTTCCAAGAACAACATAAACAAAACAAAATATCTGCCTCAGTCACGACGTTATCTTCCCGAAATGTATCAACTTTACATAACAGAGAGGGAACAGGTGAGAAACGCCATATCAAATAATTTGAATATATGGTGATTGTTAGATAAATCACGATGAGAATGATAAATTGACTTGTATTTTAGGTTACTTCATTTGTATGGGAAAATATGAACGAGTTTTCGGAATGAATACTGCACGAACTTGTGAGTGCAGTATATCCTTCCGACAAAACGAGTTCATATTTTCCCATACAAATGCAGTAACCTTTTTATTATACGCTCATTTTGTTTATGCTACCTAAGGTTTAATTATATAAACAAAATACACTACAAGAAACAACGTAAATGAATGAATGCCGTATTCCAAACTAAATACACAGGCGCAGATTTGACATTACAAAATTACATCATTATTAATGCGCACATTGCTCCGCCCAGATAAATTTGAATTTAGTCGCGAGGTCGACATAACTTTCGAAAGAAAATGGCGTGTCTAGTTAAAATTGAAATTTGCAGTCAGATTATGAATGAATGCGCATTGCAACGACTTTTCCATTTGATCTGGAGTGAATATATTTTGGTATTTTGTTTCGATTCGACGAAAGTTTGTGGTTTTGGACTGGATTCATCTGTGCAAATTATACATGAAATACATCGGATTGAAGTGGCTCGGGAGAAGCTTGTTTACGTCTGCAAATGTGTTTCTGTTTCTGTCATTGAATGTTTAAAATCATAACGTGGAAAAAAATATGAAGTCTTTCAATTGCAATTTCCAAAAAGACGCTATGAAATTTAATGTGTATTTTATTTTGAGTGCAGTAAGACCGCTCCGGTGGCCTAGTGGTTAGAGCGTCCGCCTCGGATGCGGGAGGTCGTGGGTTCGATCCCCGGCCAAGTCATACCAAAGACTTACAAAAACGGTACTAACAGCTGCCTCGCTTGGCGCTCAGCATTGAGAGGTTAGTGTTAGGACTGGTCGGCCCGGTGTCAGGATAATGTGACTGGGTGGGACATCATTCTATATGTCTGCGGCATGATGCCCCAGTGCTAGAAATCACTATAAACTGCCACATTGCAGACATCGTAGCGATATGACTGAAAAATTGTTAAAGCTACGTTAAAAATCCAAATCACAACCACAGCTTGAGTGCAGTAAGGAGGATGTAATTGCACTTATCATCGAAATTACAGCACTCCTTCGAAATGTGTAATCCAGATTGAAAACCTATGACATGGCTCATGTAATTTGGATTTGCAGAATTAAGAAAAACAGTTTGAGGAAATTCATGATGTAAAACTGTAAGTATATTTTATTTTGCCATTCTTATCACCAGCTAAAGAAAGCAGTCCTTGTTATTTGTAAGGACCTAATCCGTCATTTATATAAGGTCTCTAGCATAAATCCGTAACATTGTATCAACGCAAAATGTCCAGACAGCTGGGTTTTTTTTTGCAGTCCACGAAACATATTTTAGTTCATTTAGAAACAAATTTAAACAACCACAACGTAAAGAGAATCTTACGCGAGTGTACATGATTTGTTTAGAAATCAAAAGTACTGGCGTCTGAGTCCATTGTTTATTTACAAAAGAAAGCAGTTCCTTTATCCATGTGAATGCTATATGTGTATTGTCGCGCGCGTTCAGTATCGGGGAATATTGAACGATTCTGACAATGTAAAGTTAACGGGGAAAAAATGAGCATATAATAATATGGTATATGTATTTAATCAGTATTACATATCGTCTACGAATATAACTTAGCATGGATGAGTATTATATTTTTCATGAAACTTATTCTGAAGACAGTTATGTCAAGCAAGGTCAACTTAACTATAAAAATTATGCATATTTATGTTTATCATTAAAGGCTGCACTTTATTACGTTTATGTTTTCTCACTGCAAATTATATACACGCAGAGAAAACACGGGAGCTACCAGAAGTCTATTACGTCAAGGTCGCTGTACTAATAGATTCAGGATTATGGGACTTGTAAGTGATCTTTTTGCATGAAACTACCCCTAAAATATATCCATATCTCTTTCTATCACTCTGTGTGTATACACACACAAACAAACACACGCATGCATATATATATATATATATATATATATATATATATATAGAGAGAGAGAGAGAGAGAGAGAGAGAGAGAGAGGGAGATAAAATATTTACGTCTTGATATATATGTAATTCTAAATATCTACACACCCACGTTTGTCTATGAACCTACCTGCGATCCTATTTAACACTTCCAGCCTAAATTGAACTTCACACACACACACACACACACACACACATATATCTATATCTATATCTATATATATATATATATATATATATATATATATATATATATCGTCATTATTTGATAGCCAAGTAACATTACAAGTGTTACTTTCTTCTGAAAACTGTGATTATTTCCCAAACTTTCTTGCACTGTATACGTCTTTTTGTCATATTCAAAAAATTGACATGAAACAAACACAGCTTCATATAGACAAAATATATATTTCAACTTTAATTACAGTTATTATTCCACGGTACGCTCGTTTACTCACTTGACAAGAAGTCGGAATGCAAGAAAAAAGATAAAACAATTGTATTCACACATTATGAACGGCGTAAGTAATGACTTTATAACACATTAATATTCATTTAGTTTTCATGCATATATTTTTTGATAAACCCAAATGATGATTTTGAATGGACCTATGTGTGACCAAGCAGGGCATAATAAATCTTTTAAAAAATTGTTGTAAATATGTGATGTTTACAGATAGATAATTACTACGCAGCTTCCCCAAGCAGGGCCATCTATACATGGGTGCAGTCCATTTTTTCTCAAGCCATCTCTGTAAATACGTCGCAAGGCATAACGAACAGGAACATGTTTGTAAATTCTAAGCACATGTTCATTTAATTGGTGGCCTCTATGACACGAACACTATTTTGATATTAATTTTGTCTGGTGTATACAGATTTCATCTTTGTGGATACAAAACACATTTTTTTAATGCAAAAAGCAAGTTACACTTTTATAGTCTCTAAGGTGAATTTTAAGGAAACAATTTTAAATTAGTTTTATGTTCAAATTGTAAATTATATCTAAGACTTTATTTTTTTTTTGTCACAGGTAAATATGCTCTACAAAGGAATAGAAGATACAAGTATTCGTATAACCGTTATCCTAAGTGAATTTATAATTTTCAAGGTAAAATATTTTGTAAACTCGGGATTCCTGCCCGTCCTTGAGTGCTTTTGCTAGAATGCATGTTTTATCCGCAAACACGTCAGTTGATCTAAATCATATATTGCAATATATTTTGTTACTATAAATGCCTGCAAAAGTTCGCTGCTATTGATATCCTCCCATGTCTGCGTCAGTGCCAGTTTAATAAAGAGAATATCTTCAGCTCATCAACAGATTTCGATATGGCGTTGATACTTAAATAGAAAATCACGAGAAATTAGGTTCAAAATGCAACGCCGTGTTCATTTTTACCCATACCGATTATGATAAATCTTTAAATATGAAAACAATTATATTATATTCTTATGTTTTGTCACATTGAAATTAAATATTTTATATTATTCTAAAGAGAAACGGCAACAACAGCCTTGGTTAATTGGCATAAGATTACAAGACAAGATACATTTTCGGATTTTTAGTCACGAAAACGTTTCGATTTATGATAGCACCAACATGGTAACTTTGTTAAAATATAAAACTAGCTTTATATCAGACGTGTAGCTGCCTTTACTTAATGTTGTATGCAGAACATTATGAAACTGGTATGTTTACAGACATTAATGGATAGATGGAGGTGAGCAAAATATCATAAAACAAATCACATTACGGTCATATTCAGATACAAAGTTGGACTGGATGAACGAATGCTTAAAGCATGGCAAATAATACGATTGTCTTGGTTTCACTGAATCACAGACACTATCATACGCTTTATATGCATTGATTATCAGCGCGATTACAAGCCAATTCACACCACCATATCAATTTAACATTATTTTCCCTATTTGTGCTTGCATGTTGCGTGTAGACGAAAGGTGAATTTCCACTCCATGAATCTAGAGTGGCGTCAATTAATGGGATAGATTACGTAGATGCCGAGCCCTATCTTAATGATTTAGTAGAGTGGGACAAAAACACAGCTGTGAGACATCAGATATTTTTCAGCCACGGGATGCTCTTTACGAGGTAAGTAGATGTCCATCGTGTATATAACTGACATAGTCGATATATTAACAACTTCCAACCAAAATACGTGATGTATGGGATTCAAGCGATTGGATCATTGGTCAGCAAATATACATTTTACTTATTTGCTCAGTAAATATTAATATCTTAGATAATCGTCATAGCTCCCAAATACAACTGTAAATTTTGTCTCTAGATATGATTATATAAGTTGAAAAAGGTATGCAAGAAAATCACAATAACTTCGTATCGTATTGTTTCTGAAGAGATTGAGTAAGAAACTTTTTAGGGTATAACAGACATGCGATGCACATCGTTTATAATGTACAGGAAGTGAAATTGTTCTTTACAAAGAATAATGTAATAATTCTTTCTATATTTATCTGCATCGTGAATTATATAGGTTAAACCATGAATACGGTCACGAATGGATATGTAGGTTTTATCGTATATAAGAGACTCTTTAACATTTCCAAATCATAAAGTCGCTCTCTTTTATTATGTTTTCACTAATACTGATGAATCATGTTGAAGCCTTCTGGGAGTTTTCTCTCATTTATCTCAGCAGAATATCAACGATAGCCATTCCCATAAATTATATCATTAAATATGGACCAACATGCGATTTTAAAATATTGCTGTCCATGATGGCGAAGTGTGTCAAGATACAAATTTAGTAAGAACGATAGCAATATTCAAATGATGGATTATTATTATTATTATTATTATTATTATTATTATTATTTATAATAATTTTATTCAATTATTATATTTGTATAGGTTAATTTTAATTAAAAAAAGAAAATTACGTATTTCTTTTAAAAAATATTTATACCGATTACGTAAGGCAAACTATCACGATTTAATCCCAATTAGGCTGTAAATGTGCTTTTAGTCAAGTCATTTTATAAAAAAATCTGTCTGTACGCTAAGATTTAGACGTTTTCATAATTTGTCTTCTTTGTCAATGGAATAAACAGGATCTAAGTCAGAGCCTGTGGGAGAAATGTTGAATTTATGATACGTCTATTGCATTCAGTAATACAAGAAGACAAACAAATGCATTACCAATATGTTACCCAGTCCAAACCTAAAGATAACCACAACCCGACCGAATTTGTAAATGACTTATCCACCAGCTATCTATGCATATTGTTCTTTTATCGAAAATCAAAACTGGAACAAGTTAATAAAGTTTAATATTAGCTCTTAAACTGCATGTCAATATATATCCAAACCACACACAGACACACACACACACACACACACACACACACAAACACACACACACACACATATATATACATATGTATATATAATATATATATATATATATATATATATATATATATATATATATATATATATATATATATATATATATATATATATATATATATATATATATATATATATATATATAATGTATGTCTGCTTTATTGTAAACATAGAGCACGGGCGAACTTTCAATTAAATAACATAATATAATAGATTTCCTTTGGTGCTCGTAATACTTTTATAAGTATTTTGTATTATTCACCCGCGGTTCGAACCCGCGACCAACCTCTTCTGAGGCGGAAGCTCGAAACACTAGAACACCGGGGTAGGTCGCAAAATATAAATAAATACACTGATTAAAATATATACCTTTCTAAATAAGTTTACTGTAACATTCTTGCAACGTGCCTCGGGGGTATCTAATTTCACTTTCTCGAACACATCAACATCTCGTTACTCATTGTGCACTATGACACCCATAACACTATACTAGTCATGTTATAAAGAAGAATATACGTTCTTTATATCAATGCTATACATTCCTATATTGAATTGAAGAATCACAATAAGAAAAACAAGTCGTAGTTAAAACAAAATATAGGAACGAAAAGTGTATGTCCTTCACCAGAAGAAGAAAAAGACGTATTGAAAGACAAAACAATGAAACAAACATTAGTTAATTTCATGCAATACTTAAATGTTGCTTCAATTATACTTATTGTGTTGGATGTAACATTTTAAATGGACATTAATGGGTTCGGAAGGTAAAGGGTCTAATCGAATCTATGAATTATATTGCACATTGCATATATATATATATATATATATATATATATATATATATATATATATATATATATATATATATATATATATATATATATATATATATATGTAGGCGTGCATGTATGAGAGAGAGAGAGAGAGAGAGAGAGAGATCACATATTCGTACAGTTTTCATAAAGTATGTGTAGTTTCCTATGTGTTATTACCACATGTTCAAATATTACTTTATGTGATTCTGATTGGTCTAAATTAGGCCATACGTCTCTACTGGTTTGCTGCTACCACGGGAACAAATTTTTGACCCCGCCTTCTGGAATTATTTATTGTTTTTAAAGAACACTTAAGGCTTCCATTTGTTGTATTCTACTCGCGAAAGGGAATTTGGGGAAAATGTTATCGTCTGTTTCAATATGACCAGTTTACCTTTACAGGCGTTTGATATCTCGAGTAAAACATATCATAACATGAAACTTGGCTAAAACCCTCAAGACAAGAACAATAATAATAAGTAAACATACTGGTATTGTTCAGTTAATAGCGGGATGGGGTGGAAGGGCAATATATCTGTAGCACGGAATCTACCCTTTGTTCACGGAAAAATGTTGAAGTTAACAGGTCCCCCAACTGACATAACTTTAATCAGCCACAGCATATATATACTCGTTAAATGCAAGTCCGACTGAATAAAAAGACTTGCTTACGTTTCTCTTACAGTTTAATGCTCAAAAATTAAAATTTGGATGGACGTTTATTTATTGATTTAGAATTAGCAAAATTGTATAACCTACAATTTCAACTTTGTTTGGGAATAATTTTACCCACAACAAAATGAAAGGTAAATCGTCTGTCAGAATTTACAGGATCGTTTATTCTTTTTTTCTATCTAAATAATTTCTACTGCAAAATAACTGTGATAAAAATCTAAAATGGATAATTATTTATTAATAAATGTTTGATACTCCTTAAATAATATTTATGTCCAAGGTAACATGTTTGGCACACCGGGAAACAAACGAACAATAACTAACACAAAATGGAAACCACAAGTGGTGTATCCTTTGAATTATATACTTTTGTTTTCTGTCTTACATGTGTAGTTCTAACATAACGTTTCTCGTATAAAATATTTTCCAATCATGACAATTTTTTATTAAATATACTTCATGTAAATTCCTTATTTTTAAAGTGCCAAAATGTATTTAATACATTTTGCTTAAATATCTCGTTAGCAATATCATTCCAAGAATGTAAATGAAGTATGCATATTTTGCCGTCAAAGAACATGTTGTAAATGTACATGTCATTTGTTTATTTTAGGTACAGATTGTATAATGATGAACTTAGTAAACCTACATCTGCCGGTAAGAGCTCTCTCTCACTCTCTCGCACTCTCCTGTTCTCTGATAGCACGAAATTGCTAATAAAAGTTAGTAATATGCCTAATAAATCGATTTCCCACTCTGTTTGATAGTGAACCTTTACAAAGTCATTAAAAGTACAATGAGTCTAAGTGTTGAAATTCAATTGTCTACTACCACAGTGATCGTTTATGTCTTAATATTTAGAGGCTAGGCGGTACATGCGTCAGTAAATTCGATTGCGCAGATGAGGCTTCATATGTTTTATTAGAAGAACATTTGATTGCATGGATCGGAATTTAGAGTTTACAACGGGACAGTGTTCACTCTATTTGTATTTTCCGAATCTTTAATTCTAATACACACACACACACACACACACACACACACACACACACACACACACACACACATATATATATATATATATATATATATATATATATATATATATATATATATATATATATATATATATATTACATACATTCGCCCCTGACTTGATTTCGCTGATCTTCTATGAGATGGTTGTTCCGACGAAAAATATCAAGTTAGAAAGATAACAATTAGAAGCGGGAGAATTATAAATGGATTCAATTGTCGAGTCTTATATCATACTATGTATAAAGAATCTGGTTAATCTACCTTGTCAGACAGACACTAGTGTCGTAAAGATATATTTTAGTTTCTTCATACAACTCCTTGTCATCTTTGCTAACATTATACCACAACTGTTTGGTGAGACAAGCATACATAATCTTAGAAATAATAATTATTTAATGGCATTAATGTCAGACTAAAAATAAGCTGAAATTCATTCCTTTACTTTTGTACCATGTTTGGAACTCACTCCCATATACAGTAACAAAATGAATGCACCTACTATATCTCCAATATGGCAATATAACAGTTTTTAACAAATGAAACCACTAATTATAAGTAAAATCAATACGTTATTTATTTCCTTACAATATTAAACGAAAATATGAAAGACACGTAGTATTAATAATTTAATAACAAATAAGCTTAAAAGTTCTATTGCAACTCCAAAGCCATGAAATACTACGGATCGCTTCCAATAGTCTTTCATGTGCTTAGGTAGCACAACGATACGATCCAGAATGTCTTTGATTTCCAAAGTCAATGAACACGTTAGTAGTTTCACTGAATAATGTTAATAAATAGCTATCCTCCTAATATACCAAACACAACCACAACCTTTGATCATGGATTCAAACAGACAGATAAATAAATGGAACAGATTATTTGCTCATCCAATTCCTAATAGTACACATTTTTGCTTGACCAACATAGTAATAGAATATGAATGCTTAAAAAAGGAAAACCTTGTCTAACTATAAAGAAAACTGAACTTGAAATCTTGTTGCGTAACACGTTGTATTTAAACATAAAATCTCTGACCACATCAGCAATGAAAATACAATTTTACAATCAACAACCATGAGCTGAAGATAAACACAGTGTTGTTTAAAATTACATAATGCTTGCATTGATCGTTTTTGTATGCATTCAACTGACTCTTTGTTCTTTGTGATTTGAAGAGATAAAGTATACGTGGTATCCAGACTGAACAGTTGTACCTTGCTATATTTTGCATTTATTTAGATAATATCACTTGCTTAACAAACTTTATTAGTCCAGCACTCCAAGGCTTGGAATCTACCACACTAGTTCATGCACTAATATTTCTGGCTTCTAGCTGGCTAATTTAGTTTATTAGAAGTGCATCGTTCAGAAACAATAGTATGTATCGACGTTGTATCTCATAGGATCAATGCTTGGGAATATTTCTAATTATCTTTCTCAGTATACACCATTCACGATTCAGAAAAGATAACCATATCCATAAATTTTTCAGCTGGGAATGCTGTAAATATGCTACGCGTTTGCAAAACACGTAATTCAATTTAAGTTGCCTGCCGTTCCATTGATACCAAACAATCAAACTTTTATTAATTAATCACTGATTATTGTTTGTGTAACCAATATATAATATCGGTACATATCAGAGTATTTGGGAGTCCATGCACTTTGGATTGTAATTATACAATCTAGTATTGTGCTTGCTTCATTATAGGTTTGACCTATTCAGGGGAGGTATGTAATGTTGGTAAAAGAATGTCGATAGTCCAAAGAAGTGGTTATGTCTCGACGGTTGAAACAGCAGCACATGAACTCGGACACAGGTAAGTCAATTCATGAAGCCCGTTTTTTTTTTCTCCCGCATTCTTCCCACTCGCTTAGTGCTTCTTGTGTCCTGCGCAGGATTGCTCATTTTTAAAATAGCAATAATCATCGGTCATTAATCCAAGGCCTGTGATTTCTTCTGAGATTTGTTTTCATATGTTAAATTACCTAATCACTGTTTCATCCTGGTAGTCGAACTTATGTCCTTTTTCTATCAACTTAAAAGA
Organism: Sinohyriopsis cumingii; assembly: GCA_028554795.2. NCBI lineage: Eukaryota > Metazoa > Mollusca > Bivalvia > Unionida > Unionidae > Sinohyriopsis > Sinohyriopsis cumingii. The sequence goes on from CM068832.1 coordinate 85,539,537, forward strand.
CATTAAGTATGACAATGATCTGGCATATTTGAATGTAAAGAAAACTGCGACCAGCTATTTCGCATCTTTTTCAGTTCTAAATATTACCCACGGGTGTTTGCATACCACTGTTTAGCTTTTTGGTGTCATAATACTGACTTATCTATTGAAAGTGTGTATTCACTGAGGAAAAGGCTTAAGTTTAAGTTTTAATATTACATCAATCAAAAACGAATATACATTTTCATGATGGTTTATATTCATACGCCTTTATATGTCTCTTATTTCCAGTCTTGGAGCAAGTCACGACGGTGAAGGGCAAGCCATTGATTGTAAAGCAGAGGATATGTTTATTATGAGTCCCATATCTGGTGCCTATGATCCAGACACGCCATACTCAAAGAACCGCTGGTTATTCTCCAAGTGCTCTGTAAAGTCGTTCAAGGTTACACTAAAGAAAAAGTATGTGCAATATTTATCCATTCATAATATATTATAAAACTGCATTTGTTTCAGAGTACCTTGTATACGAGTTATTGGCTTGACAATAGTTTGTTATGAGGAACAATATTAAACATCTAATTTGATATTTGTTTTGGAGGTTGCCAAGTCTGAAAGCATGCAAAGTTTAGTTCGTCTCCCCGTATTCAGTTTCCGGCGTATCTTTCAGCTGCATTTGTGCTGTGACTTTGAGGATAAATGCATTGTGTAAATATGAGTATGGAATGTAATGATAAGAGTGCCTCGGCTAATAAAGAGCCTTTTTCTGTATGTATCAACAATATTTTCATTTAATTAGTAACCATGGCTTGAGACATTGTATATGATTGAGTATCTTTTGGAGAAATTATTTTCTTGTCTTTGAAAGCATGCAATACTCGAGATATTACAGGTTTTGCACGGGTGCCATCGTATTACAGACACGTGTAAATAGCTCATCTATACCGTGTCCTCGTCTCCTGAGAACAGATAATACATTCTTAACAACTCACTTAAGAAACGTTCTATAAAATGTAGATTCAAGTTAACTGTCCCATTGGAGACTATCCACTTTTCTGAAGATCTGTTGTTATGAAGTTATGCAGGCTGTCGATATTCGATTTACTGAAAGACAGATAGTATAATCTCATTAGAGGTAGACTTTACCACATCATTCTCGGCATCATCGGGGTGCACACAGATTAAACTATGAGATTGTTTAATACTCTAAGGCATAGTAAATTCATGTTTTCTGTTGTTGCTGCTGTTTCTGATTGAAGAGAAGGCGCTCTTTTCGAAAAGGACCTGTAAACAATAACTGGACAGACAGTTTTGCTGTTGGGAAATGAAATTTAATACGAGAAGATTGGTGGTACTGGTTCATCATATTTCGGTATCTCTTATCGAGTACTTTACCAAATTAATGTTGTTGCTGCTTTAGTTTCAACCAAAAACCGTGAAGAACATATCCAATACCACGTCTAAGTTAAATATTATTAGCTCATACATGCCATTTTTTGCAGGCTCGAATGTTTAATAGCTGCTCCAGTTCCACAGTCCAGGACAAATATATGACATACAAATTACATTTTTAGGATCACGTAATCTGCAGTGTAAGAATCAGGGCTAGGTTGATATCACTTCGAAAGGACTGTCATATATTGAATAAGAGTTCGCTGATGGAGAATGCTTTGTTTTTCAAGTAATGCAGTCTGTTCGACTCCTCTCCTTTCAAGCCTTCCCATTTATATATAAACTGAGCTCGGGTATGCACCACTACTCTCGTACGAAACATAAATATCATCAATTTTGGTAAAGAGCCTTTGAATTATATATTTGGCTAGTGAAGCAAATCTGAACATATATTCATCTTCAATATAGGGTTTATAAAACGTTATATTTAGCAACGTGTTGACTATTGTAATGTAATACCTCTATTTCAAACATAACATAACTTTTAAGACTCTAACCAAGGCTTCCAGTTTAATTCTAGATTATTGGATTGACAATTTCCAAGATGAAATGAATAATAAAAAGATATTAACAGTGTATGAAAGAATATTTCTTACAAAGGCCTACTTGACGTCAACAGTATGCATAAAAGCCATCCTTCTCTTTCTAGGCGATATCTTACACCAAAGTGATGCTGGTTGTACGTCAAATTTAAAGACCGTTCGAAGTAAACATTACATTATACCAATGTCAAAAAAGTAATAGTTTAAAAACCGTTTTCAATATACTGGTCCACTGGTATGGAACAACATATCCAGTGAGATAAGGCAGGCTCCCAGTGTTTCTTATTTTCTTGATCAATGTTCCAATACATGGAATGTTATGACAATCGAACACTTCTTGTGCTGCAAATATCGCCTGCTGTTCTGTACTTTTGCACAATTTAATTTTCAATACATGCTTGTATTTAATATTTTATACATGTGCATTTGTTCAGAGATTCCTATGCATATGTTCCAGGCTTGATAATTTGAGTTTTATAATCATTTAATTATTTAACATCAAGCAAACGTTTACACATCTTCTCGTATAGACTTTATATATTGTACATAACAGCTAGAGGGCCTCAAGGCAGATTAGTTCAGTAATTAAATGAGTTACCTTCTCTAAAGAAAGTTTGTATTATTAGTAGTAGTAGTAGTGTTATTATTCTTATTATTATTTCATTATTATTATTTTCATCATTGTTATTATTATTATTAGTAGTAGTAGTAGTAGTAGCAGTAGTAGTAGTAGAAGTAGCAGTAGTTGTAGTAGTAGTAGCATTAGTAGTAGTAGTAGTGGTAATAGTAGTAGTAGTATAATTAATATGTTTAACACTTCGTTTTAATTCTTGTTAGATGCATTTTCAGTTTCCAAATAATCAATCAAACGAGATCATTTCGTTCGGAGTATTTACTTCCGTAGAGCACATATGATCCTGCGAAGGCACGATTAATTGTAACTTTGTCAATGAACGTGGTTGTGCGCCTATATATTACAAGCCACGTTGATGTGCACAGTACTTTCGCATATGTCAATTTAATATATTTAGGAAACATTCTAAGATATTGGCTTTTGTTTCAGGAGTTTAAATGTAGACATCTAACTATCATTCAAAGACGATTGTAAACCTCGTTCTAATTCTGAACGTATTTAAGATTTCAAAGACACCACAAAGATCACTTTGATTATACACCAAAGGCATACCAAAAGTGCATGTCACATTGGTTTACGAAGATAAGATCGACACATCTACTGGATCAGCTTGCAATAAATTGTCGATTCCTAAGTTCGTTTTGACATCTTGGAAATTATGACTAAATGAGTTTGTGTGATGTATACATCTATTGTGCATGACACCACTCGTCGCCGCAGTAGTACATCTTGAAGTTGTAGACTGAATATTTGCATTTAGTTTCATGACACTTGAGTATCTGAGTTGCTCCATAGCCAGCGCTGATACTCTGGATTGCACTAAATTCTGTCCAAGTGTGTATCGTAATTTTGTATTTTAAAAGATTCACTCAATGTTTTTTGAACTTAGATTGGTACAATCTTTTCGAGTGTGATGACTGACGTGTTTGAGGAGCCGGACTTGTAACGAGATAGAGTTCAACTGATTTTGTTAATTTTTTTCTGTTTATCTTTACTTTTCTCACGTCTGAATTCCATCCATTATTTCGTTTAATTTCTCCTGGAGGCAGCCTCGATCTCATCGATTTGAAGTTGGTTTCATTTAGTTTCAAATCGGTATTGTTATTAGGATTGCCACACCTGTTAAATACAGTTCTTTGTTGAGCAGACGTAGTTTGAATTTCGTGTTACATTTCCAGTAGCATACCCGTTGGTCCTTATGGACCTGTTAAATATTGTTTTTCTTTTAATCACGTTCTTGAAATATGTCAGTGTAAAGTTTAACAGCCTAGTGGAAAAGGTTTTTGGTAAAAGATTTGAATACGCTGTAATAGTTGTCAGTTTGTTGCAATTGCTTACTTTATTACGAATCTGGATGAACCATGACCGATTGTAACTCTTGTTGAAAGCGTGAGGTTTATGTGATATTTGGATCGGGAGGTAAGTGGGGTATCTGGCACAGTTTCCAACGGTGGATTTCCATCCATCGTTTGTAAGTAACTCAACTGTATTTGTGACCTTATATAAGACCCATGTAAAGACGTGTCATGTCATTATAGAAAACACCGTTCATTTAATAGTAATTTTCAAAACGTCGTCATATAGAAAATACAGAGACTGATCCCACCAATTCAGCGGTGACGTTTATCAGCGAGTACATCAGTAAAGGGAAACTTCCTTTTCGTTGGGTTAGCTCTCTTTCCTTTGCAATATTCTTTGAAGCCATTTGCAACAGAGGTGTCCATGTCATTGTAATGGATCTTTCTCTGTTTTGGTCAATTAATTAGTTTTCTTTAATGAGTTTCATGTAGGCAGGCCATATCGATCATCTTCGTGTTTCGGACGATCTCTATTGTCGTCAATGTAATACATTTGGTAAGTATCGACAAGATATTTCAATGTTTACCTAAATTATGAGCGAGCCATTTTTCTTTAATTAGGATTCATCGTTAGACTTAGACTGTTATGTGTGAACTATTATATGACTATAGTTTGATTAGATGAACTGTAGTTACTACCGTTTAGCGTTTCTTTTGTAGTTGTAGTCTACACTCGTTGTCGGTACGTCTATACTACCTTAACCTTGGGCACAGCTAAACGACGATATCTTTTCGTCAAACCATTATTGCATAGACAAACCCATTCTTCCTGTTCTTTTGTTGCTTTTCTTCTTCGTGGCGCCGTTTTGAATGCGACATATTCAGAGAAAACAGAAAATGATGATGACGATTAAAAATCATAAGGTGGTCTGACTAATAACGTCTCATTAGTCACTATTCAAGGAGAAGCAAACGGGAAATTAGCAGCATACATCTTTGTAGTCAGCATCTTGAGGTTTCTGTGAATAGGTGCGTGTTCTAACTGCAGCATATCTATTACTTCATAGAAAGGGGTATGTATCAAGAAGTATTCTTGATAGAGGTGTATTTGTTACATGGACAATTATTTGAGTTCACTTAGTTGTCTTTTATCGGACTTGTGTTTGGGGTTTTCCTTTCAATTTTATAACATTTGTAGGTTTTTAAAATGCTTCGAACAGAAAAACAAACCTCCCATAAAACGCGCCTTCCACCTGGTTTCAAAATAATATGTTTCTTCCTTTGAGTATTGATTCGTAACTCGGCTATGTATCAAAACTTCTCTAAGATGTATTTGTTGAAGTATCGGAATAATTGTTCGTAGTAAAATAGGGTTTTGTCCATGTATATCATCTCAGGATTTAATATACAGCTCCAACAAATTCAACCACACTTGTGCATTCATTTTATATGATTGCAGTTTGGATGATTATATGGGTTGAAAAGGAAACCAAGTTGATTGCTAGGAGTAAAGGCAGGGGTGAATCTTGGTGTTAACAGTTTTGTATACAGAAGAAGGTGACGAATACATTATTTACCTCCTTGTTGACACCATTCCTGTAACGAATTCGAATGAACATGCATATAATTTAGTCTTATAGGTTTTGCATCGATGTTTGTGGACAGTTAGTGACATTGTCATACGCATAATTTAGCCTAGGTGGCCGTTTTTGATGATTTAACAAATGGACATACATTTGTTTCCGACAATTGTAAACAACACAGCATAACAAACATCAAAAACTGGTGAATTTTTATATGCTTTCATACATTGTTAGTGAGGAAAATAAATAGTTAGTTTTATGTTTATCTAATGAAGACTAAAGCTTGAATTCTTTTTCGTTTTCTCTTAATGCATCTTCAAGAAGTTCGAACACAGTTTAATTCACCATGTATTGAACGACTTCAATAACCTACTCCCATGGAATTCTTTTTAGCATTGAATGTAAACGTCGATACATATACAGTCTTTCAGCGTTTTAGCAACTGATGATTTAATGAAAATAGATCATCAGGAGATTGTTGTAAAGAGAGACACATACAGTGTGGCATCAAATGCGCTATACCCACGTTGACACTTGTTTCAGTCATATTGATGTTCCAAAATTAAGCCTTTGTATAGTATGAAAGTAGGAAACCTTTAAAAATCTAGAATTGCATTTTACTTTCGTATCTAACAATAAACGTTATGAATACTACCTTGTTCTACAATATTAATATGAATACTAATCTGGCTAGACGGAGAAAAATAATTGACAAATGAAATACCAAATGACATGTTGAAATAATGGTATATCTCTATACTCACATTAAGAAAGAAATGCAAAATTAAATGTGTATTCTTTTCTGAGAACCAAACTAATTTGTGACTCTATGCACGAAATCCGTAGATGAGCACACATACATTATACCCATCGTTAGTGGAAATATACGTGTTAAAAGGCAACGCTTTCTTCAGATCATTACCATTCTTTGAAGTAATCCTTTTCTTCTGGAGTGTAACACGAGAAGAAGTAACAACTGGCTTCTTGTTTCAATTTAAGAAAGTCGTTGACGTTGCGGAAACAAACTTTCCTAGATGCGGTTCGTGATATCATCAATATTGTTATGTGTTGGGAAAGTGCCATATTCCGTAACCTTTCACTGTCAACATCCTGAGTGAATTTGACACTTACCGATATTCCTATCAAAGCACGCCTTTCGTCATCATAACCATTCTAACGACGAGGTTGGTGTTGCTTCACGTGTTAGCACACATGCAACATAAAATACAAATAATATTTCAATGGCGAGGATAAGGCAACTCATGCCGATGCATGTTTGTCGGTATTAGAAATTAAAAGGTAATACTTTTTATTAAAATTGAAGAGTGCCCGTTTGTAATCAATGCATATATAAACACAGAGGAACACAAGTATCATACAGCAATATGATAGTTGTTTCTTCTTGAGTATTGTAATATTTGGAAATTAAGTCTCTTGTTATGTAGACGTTCATAATCTCCATTGAATAAGGAGATAGTGTCGGCCGTTACTGCAGTGAATTGATCACAGTTGCTTTAACTATTCACCTCATTATCTACATTTGTTTTCTGTTGGGTCCATATCTCAATAACAAACAATTTTGATATAGATGAAAGAATGTTTCTAAATACATTCGTCACACGGAAAACGATAAATATGCGAATCAAAGTATGCTGGAATTATTTAAAAGACATGCTAGAAAACTGACACTATAACACTGTTTAGTTTATGTTTGTTCTGGTGACGAAATCATACTCCAGATCCTTTGTCATAACTCAGATTGTAAAAATGCTTTTCTACCTGATTTTCAAATTTGCAATCTTGAAATTGACCGTACAAGTTACAACGGTTGTTGCAAGCCTTATTTATATGAACTTGTTGATTTGTTGAATGCAACAAAAAATCTTTTTACGATTTAATGTTGCAACGTCTCGTGTTCCTATACAGTTACAATGGTACGCATGTTCGGGTAGGTTAATATTGTCAACATAAACACCCATATTATTTATATGAGTTAATGTTAACTTACGTGTAGGGTTGCATTTGAATATTAATCTCCCTTATGCATACAAGGTCTTATTGGTCATAAAATATCCCTCTACATTAATTTCATATTCGTATTTCAGAACGTGCGTGAGTGATCCTGGTCGATATTATAACTACGACGAATATCACAAGCATGTGATGAACGAGCCTGGAGAAGTGTTTACAGTTGAAGAGCAGTGTGAGCTAATTGTTGGGCGCAACTCTGTCTTATGCGAGGTATTATATTTTGTGAGCATAAATGTGAGGGTGTGTTGGTGCCTTTCCATTCCAGAAAGCATAATGAGTAGCTAACTATTAAGTGGACGACGGCATGCTCAAACTTTAGTGGTATTTATATATACAATTGTGTATGTGATACATATATGCTATATAACCTTGGCTCATTGCCAAGCTTACTTTAAAAGATGTATGAACGTTTTCCTAAAATAAAACACTCTAACACTGAATCAAATGTTGTAATATTCAGAAAGAGTAAGAAGTATTACAATATTCCTATTCTGCTTTTGACTAGCTCGATATCTGTACTAAATCAATATCGTCCTGTCTGCTGATGGTTGTGTTGAATGTAATGCTTCAGCGGCAGTAGTCAATTTGGGTTCGTTTCTAAAGCTAAATCGTGCTAACTAATAACCGTGGAAAATGAGAGTAGAACATGAAGCAAAATAAAACTAACCTAATGAAGTGGACAGTGAGTCTCTGCAATACAAGTTTAGTATGCAAACTTTTGCCCTGATGCAACATTGTGTGACCTCAAGTTCATAGCAACGTAGCAATTGCATTATAAACAATGATATTCTAAATTATTATATGAGCTTTTATTGCACTGCAGTCCCCAGAAAATCTGTATTATTATTTTGTCTCTAATTGATCTTGGTGATTTACTAATCATTCGAAACCTCTGCTAGCATTCATAGACAGCAATATTAAAGCCAAACCAAAACATGCACTGATTACTCAGGACTGATATATTGATTAATACGTGTAAAGTTGATAACGAAGCTCATCTCATCGCCTGGAACATAGAAAACAAATAATATAATTATCACCCCATCAAACAAATGAATACAGTTGAAACTGCATGGCATTAAAAGAACATGTAAACCATAATAAGTAATTGATATCATCTCGTGAATACATGACATAATCAATATTCTACTACAAAGAGCCCATATTTAAACATGGTTCAACAAAGCGTTCGAAAGAAACATCTGTCGTACACATGTACAACCTGTGCCGTTTAGTATATCGGAGGAACAAAAAAGCACTATAAGAACATTATGGGAAGATACTTCTGTTCTGTAAAGAGATGATACGATGCAAAAGAAGACTAAAAGAAGCATAGTTGCAAAGCAAGTATGATATTACCCAGTTATACCTTCAATGATATAATTACAGCTGCAATTTCTCATAACATCAACTGAATTTACAAAAGCAAGAAAAATTTCGTTTCTGACCGGATATGCTGAACGCTGAAACCAATCCCCATTTTGTCGTCAATATATTTTTTGTAGTTCAGTAAGCAGTCACCCACATATAATTTATATCACTTATTGCAGAAGATATGGCAAGGACACAACAAGAGTGAGAGAAATTAATCTAGTAACTTTATAGTGTCTGCACAGATTGCTGTTAGCTATATACTGTTATGCTTATATTCATAAGATTTGGTGAGGTGTTTAATCGTTATGTATACGTTACTACTATACATATATATATATATATATATATATATATATATATATATATATATATATATAGAGAGAGAGAGAGAGAGAGAGAGATATATAGATATATATATATATAGATATATGTATAGTTATATATATATATATATATATCTATATATATATATATATATATATATATATATATATATATATATATATATATATATATATATATATATAATGCATGTTTCACGCTTCAAAGACGCTTTGAATGTGATTTTAATCTTTATGTATACGTTACTACTATACATATACATATATATATATATATATATATATATATATATATATATATATATATTTATATATATATATATATATTAATATATAAAATGCATGTTTCACGCTTCAAAGACGCTTTGAATGTATTTTAAGACTATTTATCTAGGTATGTCTATCCTTTAATTACGCAACTGGATGCATGGATCTCAATTAAGATCATACCTTACTAACCAAACTAAAGCACGTGTATGTACGTTTTGCATCTACATGTTCAGTTCACGTCTATGCATTTAATTGATAATCACATGTGTGTTTTGTGCCCAGAATACATTATGTTACACACAAATATATGACATGTGATGAGAGAGATCTTCATGAGTACTTGAACACCAACACAAAGGTATATGCATGTTTTTCATATATCTTCCTTGTCAGTGCCAGAGTCATGAATCTCGATTATAGTATGCATCCTTTAATTTTATATTTAATGGCTAAGGATAACAGTTTGCTTAGCTCATGATCACGTCCGTTTCTTTTATCTCATGTACAATATTGTTATATGTGTAGTTACGAAATTTGGTGTGATGAGGCACCTTGCTGTGTTAGACAGCCATATCATAAATGTAGTCACTGTTACCTACAATCACTGTCTCTTTTTGGCTATTTAATGTTTTACCGCTCGGGGGGCTAATTGTTAGAGTGTATGCCTTGGATGCAGGGGATCGCGGATTTGAAGCCCTGTCGAGTCATACCAAAGACTTATAAAACTGGTACTGGAAGCGGCCTCGCTTTGCACTCAGATTAAAGCAATGAGTGTGTATGACTCGTCGACCTGGTGTCCAGATAATGTGACTGGGTGGGACATCATGCTACATGTCTGCGTTATGACGCCCCAGTTCAAGACATCACTATAAACTGCCACACTGCAAACATCTTCGGTATATGACTGAAAACATTTTGTAATCCTAAATTAAAAATCCAATTCACACGTATACACTATGTATTATTTTACAGTTCATGTTTGACTCATTAAACTGAAATATCAACACCAAAATTTGTGTGACCTATATTTCAATGAATCAGATTGTATTTTCGCTTTCAGCTTATGACACGTAAATAATGCAAAGTACATATTTTTATACATACAATCATAACACATAGCGAGAAGATGTGTCGGTGATTGCTACTGCTCAGGTCATTGTATTGTTGTCATATTTAACCTTAAACATATAAATTTGTGTTCTATTTTAATTAATAGGCAATGTCCATGCTAGAATTGAGAAATAGATAATTGTAAGCAGTTATGTTACTGGCACAATATTGCAACAAAGTAATCCTCATGTGACTCGAATTTTATTTTTTACTGGGGCTGCATTAGTTTATGTATCTAGCTTTTAATCGTAATAGTCTGTTTGTCTGCACACGTACTCTCTTTGCTAGAATTATGACACTTGGTGAGTGGATACATCTTGATAATCGCTACAACCTTATTCTACAAATACGTTTTTGTGAATCAACTTCATGTTTCAGAAACGTACTGAAATTTTGCATTTAAAGTCTATTTATTTGGTCTTTGTTACGTTCACCAAACCTCGCATAGGATGTATCGCATTGGTATTATACCTACAACCAAATTATTGCGAATGTGTCTTAAATTGTATGATTTACAAATATGAGCTCAGTATTTTCTTTTATGATCACAAATACCTCTCAAGGATATAGATATATACCTCTAACATACTCAGTGTTAATATAGCTTATGGGCGATACTATGCCATTAATAGTTTTAAATGTTGCCATCAACAGATTCCTCAACGCACAAGTTATATCTGCATTTTAATCTCTAATGCGATTATGAATTAGTACTAGCTAAAGATGAGCAGACAATATTCTAGATGCTTTTCATGTAAGGCCTAGTCGTCATTGACGTAGCCATTGTGATCGTGGCATTTGCGTCAGCGTTATTGAGTGTGCGGGTCTGCGCCAAGGGATGCGATCCTGTAACTTTTGCAACAAGGTTTGTAATCAAGGTTGAATACCTTGAGGACATGTTCCACATTTCTGAGCCACGTTCTTATCGATAATAATATTCTGTTTAGCGAAGGCTTTTCAGCATATGTATGTGATTCATATATTTAATTTCTTGCTTAGACTAGATTTTATTTGTCAACGACAGTTGCTTTGATCTCTTCCTGATCATTGCATTGAGGGCTAAGGATGCTGCGAATACACCAGTAGCAAAGGCATTAACATTTCGTGCATCGACACTAAGCGTCTAAGCGTCCTCTCCGTATAGTAAAGCTTGTGTCATATATGCGTTATACAGCCACACCTTTTTGCACAAAGGTTCTTAATGCTATTTTATGTCGTGGACTGAGTAGTCGAGATACTTAAACGAGTCCATTGTCCCTGCTCGAGTCCTTGGGGTGGCTTGCTGACGTGATGATGTATAAACTGACCCCTTGTATTTTACACGTAGAGTATCAGAAGGCCAAAAATCGTTGCTTCCTCTTGCATATTCTCCTGTGAGAGATCAAAACCAGCAAAGTCGCTCCAGTGAACGGAATTCCTGCTGGTTAGGCGCAAAGATGCTAAAGTTTATTCCTACTCATATAACACGGCAAGGATGAGTGCATTATCAGTCTCTCGTACGGACCTTATATGTCACTCGTTTCCCACACAAGGTATTTATTCATTAATGTACTAAATGACTGCGCTCCAGGCTGTCACGCCAAGGTGAATCGAAATTTATGACCTTTATCCAATAAAATTATGCTCACGTTATAAATCTTAACAGAGTTAACTGTCCAAACCAGAATAAATATATAAGAAAAGTAAGTACTTTAAAACGTGTTGTCCTAGGAATTGTTCGATAGTTAATTTAGTACATCATACTATCGTAAAACAAGATTACACAAAATTAACTGTACGTTTTTATTCTACCATGTGTTCTGAAATAGTGGTAACAAAATTCCAAATATTTTACTTAATGCGGACATATATGGCCTTTTGTTTCTCTAAGTTAACTGCAGTTGTGAAATATTTCATTTTCTTGTACATGTTTAGAATTAATGCTGAGGGGACACTAATGTGGAAAATGAACATACACGGATGGGCCTAGCGGTTGAATAACAGTCATCCTTTTTCATAAACGTTTATTAAGCACAGGTCTCAGAGCAAGCCCCCGTATTTGCTCAAGTTTATTGGTGTTCATATCGGCGCAGAAATATTAGGCTAAGGGACAGAAATTGAAACTGGAAATTATAAAAGGATGCATGGTTATCAGATTGGTCAGTCCAACTAACACGTGACCAATAGGGTTCTCGGCAGGTAGTTTCATTGAAAGTTTCATATAAAGATTGTTCGCATGTGAATCGAACTGCATTTGATAGTCTATGCTGATTCCTAGCATTTAACATTTTCTTCACAGTCAATGAGAACACTGCCTATGTGTAGCACTGGTTTCATTCTGAATCTCGTGTTACTCAATGCTGGTAATTGACACATACCATAGATTACCTGCGTTTCGTTCGCAGTGAACCAGTCAACAAGTGAATCAAAATGTTGGACTCTGATACATCTGTGTTGATTAGAGGGTCATCATCTCGTAAGGAACATGACAAAATGTTAACAAGGACATAGGTATATAAAGAGCCATACATAATAAAATGAAAAATATCGTTGATGAAAACACAGAAGACTATTTGTAAGTTAATTATCCCATTAGAAATCCTTTTCTAAATCTCAGTCTTGCCACTGAGTACACCCTGTGTCTTAATTTGCTTCTTTGCATTGACAGATAGCTCGATAACAGTCAAATTGCTTCATCCAAAATATATCAGCCCTTACTAAGAAGATTGTCATGATGGAGACAACCAAAAGCATTGGTACATCCATCATAACTGCAGCTACATATTTATGTGAGTTCAGAACCTTTCTCCAGTCTTCACGTAAACTTAACAGAATGGTCTGGCAGCAATGATCATTATAAAATGCACCCTGACTGTTAACATTTTTCTCAAAACTTCTTATGTTTGGGTCTTAATTGATTTTTTGAAAGCTTCTATATGATGACTTGAGATGCTGACGGGTCTATATTTACTAGTATCAAATAGATTGTTATATTTAAAAATTATAACTGCTTCAACCTCCTTTAGATGATAAGAAAAACATATTTGACATTGTGGTAATTAGATTTGTAATAGGATTGATTAGCCAATTTAACAGGAATTTGATCTCCAGTGATCTTTCGAACTTAATCCTCGTTTTATTTTATATTATGAAGATCTAGAGCTCTCCTTAGTTTTTATATTCATATAAGGAAGTGGTTTTCTCCGTGGATATGTATATTTTAATGTAGCATGCTTGTTTTTTAACATTTAACATAATTTTTGCATAGTTAGCTTTGGGAAGCTAGTCAGACTCTAAATCAATACTGAAATCCAAGACAGCACATAAGTATTTTTTAAATCATTTAAAAAGTCATTCACATAAAAATCTTTGAAACTTTAATATCATGATTTTATCCATCACGTACAAAGTGTATCCTATCGCAGGACATATATATATATATATATATATATATATATATATATATATATATATATATATATATTGGTTAATATTATTTGCAAGTATAAAATAAACCCATATCGACTATATCCATTCCTAAAACATGCATGTTCTCTAAATAAGCATGTTGTCAAAATATCAAATATATCACATTTTCATCCCACTTTTGAAAGTTCCTGCACATTGAAATAAAGCTAATTAATGCCAACGAGGTTTGCACACTTAATCTTTAACTAGTGAAGCGTTTTTTTTTTTTACACCATTCTCCGAAACAAGATGTCATTTGGTAGTGGTTGCTGTTAACACTATGATTTGACCAGATAGTCTTACTGAGATAAGGTTCGCCATTAATCTGCTCCGGTTACTCGCATTCTAATTCCTTCTTCCTGCGAAATGGACTATCTAACATAATAGAAAACACTATACTTACCAACATGGGAAATTTGCAAGAAATAAATTTGTTTACCAACATAATAAGGAAATCAGACATTTTATCGACTAGAACTTTACGACTCTCTATAGACTTTTACTTTAAACTAATTATGTGTATATTAGAAATATAAACATGTTTGTTGTGTTACATTCTGGTATCGCGAATACTCACGAAAATATATCTTTGGTGGATACACCATATGAAATATGGGATTTGGAAAATGGCGTGCTGAATCGGTAGGGTGAGATTACTTGCGATGGTACTGTCAATCTCACAAATAAAACCCCGTTCTCTTATAAAAACGAATCTGTAAAAGTCGTCATATATTTTTGTTAAATTTATAACGCTAGAAGAAAGAGTAATGCGACTCATTAAATGTGCTGTAAGTTGTAATTGTGGAAACATACATTTAGGATGAGTCAAGCGATCACACAGATTACAATGTAGCCCTTTGCATTTTGATTTGAAGATTTACTGCAGCAAAAACGCAGGTGCGTCTTCGGGTCAGGATTCGTTGAGACAACAATAGATAGAAATGTCGTTGCTACTCATTATAGTTATAATGTGCAGAAACTTTGTTGTATTATCAGTTGCAGAATGGCACGTGGACATCCATATTATCATTTATTTTACTATTTATTTTAGATGATAGAGAAATTTAAAATTAAATTATGTCTTACACAGTGTCCATTTGCATAGTACGAAAACTACCTGTTGTAAATCTTTAACAAAGAGTCTAGCTTTTGGGATATTTGGTAGTTAGAGTTTTGAATACTCATTAAGGTGTTTTTTTCACCATCATCACGTAAAATGGACTTCATTAAATACACGTATCCTATTACTAGGACCAGTTGTAATTCGAGCCTGTTCGATTCGATTTCGTGATTGGCTGTTAAGTTGGCCTAAAATACATAAAGTTAGACGTAATTGTATTCGTTTTTTAAAGACTGCTCGTGAAGATATATGCCTACTAATGAGATGTACGGATCCAATAAAAGGCATATGCATGGACGGATATCATGGTGCGGCAAGAGGAACCGAATGTGGAAGAAACAAGGTAATATCACCTCTCTCCCCATCTTTACAGAAATAAAAAAGGTTCCTACTATTATAAAAATACAAATTACTCGAACACCTGATGGCATTTAAACAAAAATAACCTATTACATCTATACCAAACGATGCTTCCTTCTGGTAAAACAAAGAAAGGAAAAACAGTTCATAATGTTTGCAAAAATGCACATTTAAAAGTAATAATTTAGCAGCCACAGGACCTCTAATGAATTTGAATTGAGAACCACTTTAAAGAACCGAACTATTTCCACTATGTATATATAATTCAATAGTTATTCTTTTTCCAGTGGTGCATTGATGGCCTTTGTGTTCCTAGACAGTAGAAACAGGTGAGCTGGAGCCTTGGGAACAGTAGTTTGCCTGCCATACTCGCGATTATAGGCTGTTAGTTTGAATTCTTGTTAGGCCAGGCATGATACGCAACGAAAAGCAATTAATTGACCGGGAACATAACTATAAACGATAAAGCATTTCGCATGTTTATATTCCGTTAACCGTATAACAGGTACAAACCTTTTCTTTCTGAAAAATATTTTAACACAAGAAACAAACTTTCGGCCATTATACCTGAAGTATGTTAGATTTAGTCCATTCGATGATGATTATGATGATGATAATTATTTTACACTCTTGGTGAAGTCAGGGGTATGAATTGAAAGCTCGCCCCATTCATTCAATAGATTAAGGTGACAGATTAAACCAGTTCTTTAATTTTGCAGGACCAAGCTACTACAAGACTGTCCCAACCATGTATGAAAACGTTGAAGGACTTCCAAGCCGAATTAGAAATAAAAAACTGCCTTTGTACTTTAAGCCACATCAACTCATACTAAAACACGTGTATGAATTCAATATATCTCTACCTTTACATTAATTTACGTTACTAATTGCAATTAGCACAATATTCAGAATGATACATAGATATATAGAATCTATGTTGGGGTTTGGACCGAGACAAGGAAATATCAGTCAAAGGGTTACATTATTTGTCTCCCCACGAGACTTGCCGAGGGAGGGGATTATAATGTATCCCCCCCGACTGAGAATTTCATTGGCACGGTCCAAACCCCAACGTAGATTCTTTCTCTCACCCAATACTTTCCTTTAAAGTAAAAAAGAACTTCTCACTTGTGCATTATTGTTCACGCGCAAATGTTTACATGTGGTACATTAATACGAATTACAGAGTGTTTATGCGTGAGCCAAAGAAGCAACAACATACAACATAAAACGTTGCCTGACATTGAGGTAGTATCACATTTAACATTTGGATTCTATAAATAATTATAAATAAATAGTTAATATTTATTACTAGAAAATGTTTCAATTTCATCAGTACCAATTTAGAAAATAATATTGTAAATATTGAAACGATACCGTTCCCACACCTTCGTTGTAGTGTATAGGCTTTTATTATAAACAAAATGTACATGTAGCATGAGTGTCCGTGGTTGGTTTATTCACGGGTAATCAGTTAGCTGTGTCACTGTGACATACTTGTGTTGTCCTTAATATTGATTGTAAAATTACCTCTGTGTATAAAATGCCAGCCAAATACGAACCGTGGCGAATAACCATGTGCTAAACTTTCAACTTCACGGATTCTTTAAAAATGTATTTTTCTGTCTTGGTACTACGGCAAGTGATTCCGTGAAATTTGCATTTCGATTAATGTGTTGATGGATAAATGATTCCTAGTAGCGGGTACCTGCATTATTTGTCATTAAACATTATTGGCATATTTTTGGTTGAACTAGACATACACTGTAGACGCTTAAAAAAACAATATTAAAGCATGTTTGACATAACACATTTTCTTGCTGTTCCCAAGTTTGTATGTTTAAGAGAGTTGGGAGGATATCAAGTATATCTATAATCTATATGCATGGGTCAGTGTTTTCTGTCATAGTTCATATCACACAGCATTGAGAATGTTATCATATATGTTGCGGTCCTTTTCAGATTAGCGTCATTAAATGCCTAGCTCACTTTTCAGGTCAGAGTCATTAAATAGAACTTAAGCTGCGTAACGTGTTTTATAATTTTAAAAACTTCGTGTTAATCAAATTATATAATATTAGCTACATGCATATATGATACAATTGACCATTCTGTTTGGAACGAACTAGCATAAGACCAAAAAGTTCGACATAATACTGTTGTCGGGCATTTCTGTGCATACATGTTTCGGTCACCAATGTTCAAGCTATAGGCATACCGAGTACGAGCGATTGACAAATATAAAATAATTCAATGCTTTTCCTTTGAAGCATCAGCAGAATATTCTGTTCAAAATAATATTAATTTTGAACACACAGTATAGATACTACCCTAATGTTTACATGACTCACGATATGTCGGCATAAATTTGAAAAGACTGTTTCAATCAGCAGTTCCGTCGAGTAAGCAAGTCAGGTTTATTTATAGTGTGACAAACGTCAACGTAACAAGGCCAATAAATGACAGGCGATATTACGCCAACTAAACCGATATTGTAAACATTGTTTGTAAAACTGAATATTTTATAAATGAATAAGCTATTATGTGGAAGAAAAACAACGATGAATATGATGCAATATGTTTACAATGTCTTCTTTATGGGGAAAATTTACTAACGAATTTAGGAACACACTAATCGGCGTTGATATTGTATTTCAATTAAAATGCAGGTTCATTTAAGGTAGACATTTCCATCTTTTAAATGATGAATTTATTTGTATAATTCTTGAAGATACTTCGCAAATAGGATTTTCTCGGTTACAGGTTCATGAAGGTCATGGAGTGGGTCTTCATGTTGCCATTTACAAATCACATTTTCAAATGCATTTCGAGTTGAAATTTGGGATACTTTTGCACACTTTATGAATATCACTTGACCTTCCTTTCTTGATACAAAAGGAAAATGTGACCAAATATAACACGTGATCCAATGTGTACAGAAATGCCGTATAATTGCACAGAATTACCTGACGCCGTGAATCGGACGACATGGTGGTATATACATGTCTTTTATTATTGGAATTTAAACTAATTGGAAAATAAATATTATTTTCGATTGCACACACTGTATAAATCAACTACATTTGGGATCAGTAAGGATGTAATGGAAATATAAATAACATTATTCATTTAATTTCTAGTATTACTGAAGTTAAAAGAAATAATAATAAAGTGACTTACAAACTTTAGACTTATTGTATTCAATATCATCTCCTCCTTAAGGCAAAACTGTTCGAGAACATTTGTACTGAATAAATGAACTTACTTTATTATCTGCAATTGCATGTGATTAACAATCGAAACGCGGACACGATTCACTAAATCAATAATTTACATCACAACGGAAAAGCACAAAAAATAAAAAATTCCTAGATATATGTACAAACCTTTAAACTTATGTGATGGACAAGCTGCTTCAAGTACCAACGAGACTAAACTTAGGACTATACACACATGTACGTTAGCGCTTGAAACCAAATATAATCCTTTCAATGAATTTCGAATCCAACAAAATAATAGATGTTGTATCAGCTAGGACTCCTATCAGAAAAAGATACTTTTCATATTAATACTTTGAAATAAGAAGAATGACTCAACTCTTGTACAGTGTTCAAAAAAATCAGATTATTAGATCCGACCACTTAGGCATGGTTTGACTATCCGCTACCAACTTTTGTACGAGTCGACGTACTTATATATTCTCAAGGTCGGTCTGGTGATCGTCACTTGCGATCCCTACATTTTAGTATCGTGGTTTATATGACCAGATTCTAATGTCAGTAGAGGTGCGATTTCAGATCTTATATATATATATATATATATATATATATATATATATATATATATATATATATATATATATATATATATATATATATATATATATATATTATATATATATCTCTGTGTGTGTGTGTGTGTGTTACAACCGAGTACAATGGATAGAGTTTGTTCGTATATCAGACAGGCAAAACGAAATAAATGACTCCACCATGCTTCAATTTACCTAGCATCGCACTTATGGGGTTCAGATCACTGATTCATTTACCGTATATAATACTTGTTAGCGTTTAAACAAATAAAACTTTCTGCCCTAAATGATCCAATAGACAACGCAACTACTTCTGTATGTCATCCAAAACGTTTTGATAAGCAGGTCAATGAGCGGGTAAGACTAGAAGCTACATTAATAATGTTTTGTACCCGATATATGCAAAACAAATTTGACCGGACACAAGAAAATTATGTACCTGCATAACATATATAAGTGTAAGATTCTTATCATGTTTGCTTTGAAGAAGATTTGAAAAAGATTAGGAAACAGTTGTAAACATTGTA
This sequence comes from Sinohyriopsis cumingii, assembly GCA_028554795.2. Classification (NCBI taxonomy): domain Eukaryota; kingdom Metazoa; phylum Mollusca; class Bivalvia; order Unionida; family Unionidae; genus Sinohyriopsis; species Sinohyriopsis cumingii. The sequence goes on from CM068832.1 coordinate 85,559,416, forward strand.
AGACGTCCCTTATACATCATAAGAATTTTTCTGATTTTGAAAGCCCACACATGAAGACAGTCATGTGATCAATTGTGGAGGATCTCTGGCAGATTTGAAATAGAGGATGCACACTCCTGTGGTCGCCTATATATAGATGGACAAATAACTTGCAAGATATTTGTATTCTTTTCACCTCGACCTATTTAAACATTAAAAGCCAATCGCTATCTTTTATGTGTCATTGTTACGGACAGTATATCAAGTCGTTACGAAAACTTATTTATAATGTAAAAAGTAGCACTCCGTATGTGCAATTCACGGGCAATTTTATTGCATTAGCTGATAAATGAATAGCTCATATACATGACCAGATGAATAGGTACTCTAATTTTGATTAACGTACCATAAAACAGGTTTCCAAATTACATGCATAATATTGTTTTAATGAGCCCTGGGAAAATACAGAGCATTATGTGTTATTTTGTTTGGCCAACATCAATGAAATTCGGTATGCAGCAGCAAGATGTGCAACACGTTATCTGAATGTATGTCCCAAATTATGATGGAGCACGTTAAATTACAATTTAAGATAAGAAATATGCAATCATTGGCAATACACGAAAGCGCATAAAAGTGGCACAATGGACGAACGAATCACAAATTAAATAACCATATTCATAATGGTTCAAAATATTGATGGAATATATTTCTTATAACTTGCGTTTTGGTTGTTGGCTCCAAACTATATGAATCATTTGTCACTGTTGCTCTGTGATTACAACAATCGAACCTATTAGTATTACTTTATTGAACAAAACTTTTCAATGCAATACATTTGTTGTATTAGCTGTTAAAGAAATCATACCATAGGCAGATGATAAAGGCCAGCTGATGATTCCTGGCAGTTCCACTGTTTCTTATATAACTCACTGACACACATATTCTCCAACAGTGTCCATGTCTTTTTTATGTTCCTATTATGGAATCAGTGGAATAAACTTTGTGATTTACTGGTACATATTAGCCTCTACCACCATCACCACTATCTCATAAAGATGAACCAGGTATTACGCATTTGACGTAGACTTCAACCTAAAAGAGCTTATTGAACGTAATGATTTTTCTGAATGATACTTCTTCAAGGCTTACTTTGTATTTATTTTAATAATTCATCTTTTGGACCTTTTTGCATTGATAGGTTTGCGCCTGATATTTCCTAGAAGCTAATTTTATATTGATCTTAGCAATGCAGCTTTTAAGCCCATTTCATTGAGTACCTTGTAGTACATTTCAATTTCGCTTTGCAGCACTTATTATTTTTTTGAAATGTCTAATTTTATCGGCTGTCTCTCATACATTTCTAAGTCAATATTTATATAAGTAAGGTTCATTAACTTCCATATAACCCCGCTGTTGACATGACACTTTCATTGTAATTAATGTATTAGACATATAATTCTTAATTGTTTTCGGTATGTATTTATAAGCCTCTTCCTGTATAGCTCGCGCGTTCAATGATTTATAATTAATTGAAGTTTACTATTTTTAAGAGGTGTTAAATATTGCCTGTCTACGGGAATGTCCACTACTATCGATTAAACATTACACGGACATCACACTATTTTGTATTCTTCTGTTGAATTTAACTAGCACAACAACATCAAACATGCTAGTTTAATGATGTAGTATGATAAATGTTTTCATTGGCTTCCAATTTCTGACATCTTAATTCCAACTCCACCATTGTTTTTGTGCTATATTTGTATGTTCTGAATCACTTTAATGGGACATTCTTTAATTCAATTGTATTTCGTCTATGAGTTGTCCTTGATCAAAATAGTATTCGTATAGGCACATAGTTGCGTATTTAATTACTACATTGTTAGTTAATGATGACAAACTGATCATTACACAATTGCATCACTCATTACATCTGTTATGTCATTATCCTTATAAATATCATCAAATTTGTGATCAAATTTATCACGAAAATCACAATTCTCACACTCCTGTGAGACACATTCTTCAGTCATTTAACACTATTTAACTGGATCAAAACAATTGGAAAAGGAATTCAGATTTACAGACTACAATTAAAATCATCACTTCAGTACAATAAATGAATGATGAAGTAAGTGACAGCATCGAATAGAATAAAAGCAGTAATTAAAAATTAAAGTTATTAGATAATATCTGATAGTCATTTTAAAATGATAAGGAGTTGGATTCAATGAGGAAGCTGGTGAAATAAAAATTGAAGATAATTCAGTTGCACATAAAACACCAAAGAATGTGATTTTAGAAAAACCAAGATCCTTCGCGAGCTAAACACATTTACCATTTAACAGTTCCTTTCAGTCGGCGTAGGGATGATAATATAATATGCTTAAGGATACTACGAGGTAAAATGATCAAAGTAACTTAATAATTATTTCATTCAGTCCATAGATAATATCATTCAAACAGCATATCTTTTGCGGTGCTTTTCCGACGCTCGTTACATTTATTTAGTCTTTTAACGAAATTAAGAAAGATACAAATAAAGAGAACTCTGCAAAAGTATACGTAATATTTAGAAGAAACGTTTTCATTGTTTAAATGTAGAGCATCTAGTGGAACAGCTGACGATACAGTTAGTTAAGGAGTTACATCAATAGCTAGGAACATTAATATTTCTCTAGTGCTTACAGTATGAAATAAAATGCCGTAAAACATAACGAGATAGTAATGTTTGCAATAAATAAGTTGAGCCCAATCAATGATATCCTAAGTAAATGAGAATGAAATAAGGCATGATGAGTTTATGAAACAAGTGAAAATTTGTTGGCCAGTCCTAATAATTATGAAGCGTCCATATCTACATATATAAAAAGAGAGACAGACATACAGGTGGGCAGACACACAGACACAGATATACAAAGATAGATAAAGAGACAGTTCATGCTGGGTGGTAGGTGGGTAATTTCATGTTTTCTTGAAAGGGATATGGGCTTCTGACATGTATATGGGATTTTATTAGATTTGGAAACAATGTTGCTTCTAATGATTTCACTCTGAATTTAATTTATACAAGCTTAACTTCATATAGCTACAAACGTGTTTGCAAAATTTAGGTATCTCCCGTGGATCAAGCAAGTTTATTTTGATCATGAGTTGTTCAATTTGGTCGTTGTTCGCAATACCGTGTGTATGATTGTTCCATGAGTACGCAAGATTTAGACATAATTGGACTGGTGTTAGAGCAAGTATATTTTGAGCGTTTCTGATTTTTCACTGATAATTAAAGTTGTGAAAGGGAGTTAAAACATTCTGGATGTCGGCGGTAGGTAAACAAGGTGATTCTAATTTATACTGTACATTTCAAAAATGACATGGTAAATAAACGCGAAATATATATAGAATATGTCATGCTGATGAGTTGAAATATACAGATAGTTCTTATTAATAATTTTGCGTAAAACACTTGGTATTTGTACTTTAAATATATCATATATGTCCCAGTTTTACTTATTACTTTAACTATTTAATAGAACAGCGGTTGGCATAATGTAGTAAGGCGTGGTTTATGAGAAAACTTGTCAGAAGTACCCTGTGCGTTGTTAGATCCGCCTAATATAATTCTCCTCCAAATATAATGTCCATGATGTATAGTCTAACATGTGTTGAGCAATGGAGTTAACACAAACAGCAATATCAATTATAAGTTTCTGCGTTTAACTTTCATGATTAAAGAGCGATCAAAACATGCAAATCGTTTCTAGAAGGCATATTTTCTGATGTATTGTCAAGACGTCTTTCAAACTCAGCACTTATTTAATGTACAGTCTTGATGTGTATATAATGGGAAGATCGTAATGTTACTTTGTCAAAATATGCAATTATGTAAAACTGTTCTGCTAAACGATTACAATTTGTATTTGAACATTACGTTTTATTCACAGTTCAAGACTAGTGTAATATCTCAATACATGAAACATGCATGCTTCACAAAAGGTTCTGATGAGCACATACGCTCAAGGCCTTTAGTCATTTACAGTTGGATGAGACCTGTTTTAAAATATCTCCTCCAAGTGAACACAGAAAATAGTTTGTAAGTACGTGAATGATTATACACTTAAACATTTGATTCTGGATCGAATATATAGCCATTGTAGAGTAAAACGCATGGGGATATGTGTTTTGATCCTAGGTACTATAAGGAGGATCCACATAGCAGTATTTTAACTTTTTGAAGTGTCTGCAGTAGCTGTTGAGACAAGCCAGACCGAATTGAGTTAAACAAATCTAGTCTTGAAATTATTAACGAAAACATGAGTATTTCATTGGCATTAGGTAAAAGATATTTGCGAATGGAGCTGATGGGTCTCAGCTCAAGATATGCAGCCTTGCATACGTTCATCACATGTTGATACAATGTGAGTGTACAGTCGAGAGTTACACCTAGGTTTAGTACTGACTGTGAATTTAATCTTGGTGTTGCAGATACTCATTTCGTGACATAAATGATGTGATGACACTGTCTTTTTGTCGTAATCAAGATGTCTTCAGTTTTATCATCATTCATCTGCAGCTTCTTACATGTCATTCATAATTTGACATCAGACATGCACCTGTCTACACCTTGGCTGGTGGCATCGATTTCATTTGGGTGGCTAAATTTGTATAGTTTGGTGTGATCAGCATACAGTTGGTGAGACACTGGATGAAGATCTGTGACACCTGAGAGCGGATGAGTGTATGGAATGGAGAGAACAGGTGCAACAACTGACCCTTGTGGAACACCAAAACATAGATCAAACGGACTGGAGTGTATTCCATTTGCAGGCACAATTTGTGTTATGTTGACCAAGTAGGACTTGAACCATAGTACGGCTGTATCACGAATGCCAAATAAATGCTAGTGACGGTGCAGTAACATGTGATGGTCTATCGTGTGAAATTGTACATACAAATGAAGGTGGTGAGGCCTGTAATAATTCCATATATCCATTGCAGAGAGAAGGACCCTAACTACTGTCGAACAAGTAGTTTGAGTCTTGTGGCACGGGCGAATTGTATACGGCACATTGCCAAGATTTAATTCTGATGGGTTACATTGTGGGATAGGACAACATTTTCGAAGATGTTTTATATGAATGGGAGATTATAAACTGGGCGGTAGTTCTTTAAATCGTCATGGTGGAGTGCTATTTTCTTCACCAGAGACATTACAGTGGCAGTTTTGAAACATTATGCAAGTCCCCGGATGAGAGAGAGGTCTTAAAAACATTAGCTAATGAAGGCAATCTTTAATCTAAGCACTTAAGCGGCAGTGATATTGAAATTGGGTCAAGTTCACATGACGTTGGTGCACTCATCATCACGATTGTAATGACTAAATCCATAGGGCCAGGCTCAAATGTTTCTGAAGGTTTCCGCTGAAATTCTGTGTCGAAACTATGGTGACGACGAGTTAATTTAAATGGTATTGTATGACTCATATATAACGGTTAGTATGTTGTCACCGAAGACATTTGCAAACAGTTCCAGAAGGTCGACAGGAGAGAAGGTTAATAATCCGGAAGAGCTATTTGTAGCTAGAGCTTTCCGCTGCACGGAATATGTCACGTTCTTCTTAGAAGCTTTATAGATTTGCGTATGAATAGTGAGTCTGGTGGAACACCAAGGCCTCCTTTAGCAGTGCCAACCTGGTCCATGACACGGCTGTACCATGGAAAACACATTTGACTTGATACTCTGCGTTTAGTTGCTGGGGGAGATTTGTCAAGCATTGAACGCAGGCAGTTATCAAGTTGTTCTTTTGTAGGAGTTAAGGAAGTCGTTAGGTTTGTTTGGATGTCTTGCAGTAGTTTGGATCGATTAATCATACGGAGGATTCACATAGTAGCATATCAAGGTGGAGTGTTCGGGACTAATACGTCAAGATGGGATATATTGCAGAGGTGATCTGATGCAAACTCGTTGGATACCAGGGTGAACCGTAGAATAGTATCGTCATATATCAATCAAAAGCATACACTAACTGTAAATGCACTATCAAGACAATGATGATGGATATTGAATAAGTATACGTATGTTTACATTCATGTCTTATTAATATGCATGTTCACTGATGATTAATGATTAAATGCTCGACAGGTGAAAACAGACGTTCATATTAATTAACAGTAAGATATAAAAATACATGAGTCACAATACATTGTGAGTAACACATTGATCATTTACAACTGAAGGATGTCTGCAGTTGAGGCAATTATCAAAGTACAAATATATGTTTGGCGTGAACTGTTCATATGCTTTAAATGATCACGAATTTTCTAACCAGGTCTTTGTTAGGTGGTTATTGACAGAATATATTTGCAAAGTAGCACAGAAAGTTAAAGGATATGTGTTTTCGTTAATTCCACAATGGCATCGTCTTTGGTGAATGATTCAAGCTAATGTCTGAGTGGGGCATATCTATGTAGTATTTCCAAATTGTGTGACTGAGATTTCCGTTGTTGAAATTAGAGACTGTTAAAATATACTTACACACTATCATGTAGATTGCGGACTCAGAGTAATATGAAACATGCTATTAGTGTCAATAATTTATGTTAAAGTTCTTTTGAAAAAAGTATGCAAGGCAATCCCATCAGTTTTTGAAACTCCGGTAAAATAGACTTTTGACTTTTGATTCATATATTTTCCCATATATATATATATATATATATATATATATATATATATATATATATATATATATAGTGTTGAGAGATAAATACTTTCTGGTTTTCTTGTCGGTCTTCACAAATACGAATGGTTAAATGGAGTTACAAATGATTATGTACGTGCGGAAGAGAATGAGGAAAAATGTTGCTGTGTTTGCATATCTGTCACAAATGGTAATTATGTATTTTCAGAAAAGAAATGCTAGTGAAATATTATATTGGTTAATCCATTATTTCAATACATTAAATATTTGTTTTGCCAAATATGGTGCAATTGAACTACTTAAAAATGTATTCCCGATTTGGCAATATTATCACATCATTATCCCAATTGATTTCAGGAAGAGCACGGGTGGTGGGGTGGCAGGGTGATTCCAAGCTTTTGTTACTACTGATAAATGATATTTATCCTCTTTCCTCGTTAGCTCAAGCTTGGGGCTCAGAAAATGTAGGTATATGATGAACCTGCCATTAGTTTCCAGTTTGTCCTGATATGAATATGTTATCATATCTAATCAAGGCATTTCACAACAGTTCCTGTTTTTCAAACAATGTCACTACATGTACTAAAAGTGAACTCTGCGTCTGCACGTGAAAAGAATAGACGTCTATATGTAAGCAACCAACAAACGTAGCTAATCATTCTTATTTTCCATTTTCCTGTAAATCATGGATGTATCACTTAGAGCATTATCGATATTTTGGTGCCTTTATCCAGGGATACATCATAACACGAGATCTAGTCAAGTAGGATACTTTGATATTTGATGATAGTGTTATAGCCCTTGTGCAAATTGTGATGTACGCTGTACTCTATCTTACTACTGTTCTATTTCATTTCTTTGCCTGATAAATAGCTCCTACCATCTCAGAATACACAATTTCATTTATCATTAAGACATTGGTGCGCATGCAAAGGTCTCTAACAATAGTGACAATATACTCAAGGTGTTATAGATAAGAACATAAACCTCGACCGCTCCGGTGGCCTAGTAGTTAGAGAGTCCGCCTTGGCCAAGTCACATCAAAGACTAAAAAAAATGGCATTAATAGCTGCCTCGCTTTCCGCTCAGCATTAACAGGTTAATGTTAGGACTGGTCAGCCTGGCGTCAGGATTATGTCGGTTGGACATCATGCTACATGTCTGCGGCATGATGACCCAGTGCTAGACATCACTATAAACTGCCACACTGCAGACATCGTAGCTGTGTGACTGAAAACTTGATAAAGCTTCGTTAAAAATCCATATCACACACACACACACACACACACACACACACACACACACACACACACACAAACACCCCTAAACCTTATAACTTCATGCTTTTCATGCATACGTCAAAACTAAATGTAAATTTCTTTTTCTTTTCTTTTGATGGTTGGTCACAAAAATATTAACTGGTGAAATATTGTTTTACGCATTTTGTAGTTAATGTAATTTAATCGAGGTACCGTTGTAAGTTGCAGTTAATTACTTTACTTGTATAATCAAAGTTGTGTAAGTTCCAAAGTGAGAACATGAATCTTGAGAACAATGGGCAAGATGGATTAAAGAGACATCTAGAATTAACGTAGATACTAGTGTTTAAGCTTAAAAAACCATGTGTTTATTGTGGATTAGAATCAATGAGATGAGTCAAGGTTATTACTTGACTACGTGACGTGAAGCACGTGTTCTCATTCGTAAATAAACTTCACATTTTTTCTTGAATGCTGAACTATTTACCCCATCCGGGAATTTGTTTTGCGTTTTAGTTAGTCTTATAACTGGTGTTATTATAAGAAAACGATCAATCGTGTCTTAACACTTGAGACGTCAAGCTGTTTTGAGTTGTGACCAGTTTGTGGCTGAAAGTTTATTTTTGTTTCAAATTAATGAATTCAAGAGATTGTTTTACCGTGTAATACTAAAGTACTTTAAATTAAATCTTGGACAAAGACATTTACCGGAATTTACACGGGTATCAAAAACACAAGATTTACTGCCATTCAACAAGAGCATGTTGACACATCAGTACAACGCTGAATAATGCATACATCATCGCCTTCCATCTTGTATTTTCATTCGGTTTGTACAGTTATTCACTTAGAACTTTCGTTGATAGGATTTGTGTTTTATAACTCTTTTATTACAATTCGGATTTAATTCAAAATATTGTAAGTTATATTCTTTTTTACTTTGTAGTCTAGGTAAATAACTTATTTGCTAAATTAAGAAAGCTTGTTGTCTTCACTCGTTTCTGTTCCTTATTTCAGGGGAAAAACTCGTAACAGAAACTTGGGATACCGTTCATAGGATACGATTTTTGGCTGAAATAATTCAAACAACTTTTGTTGCATCAACATGATGTTTTAAAATGAAACCAAACGTGAAAATCATTCTTAGAAATTCTACCCAGGAGCAGTTCATCTGTTTGACAAAACGTGAATTAATTCAACTTGCCCGAAAATATGATTTTCAGAGGCAAAAGCTTATTTAACGAAGCAAGAAATAAAATATTTTGGGACCAGTATTTGGTGGAAAACAATGTCTTTGATAAGATTACTTTGCATTTGATCATTACATCTGTATCAGAATCTGACATGAAAGTAAAGGAATTAAAATACAGATACATGATGGATTTAGAGTTAAGAAGGCTTGAACTTGAAAAGACAAAAAGGGGCGAAATGCAGTTGCAATTGGAGAAAGAGGTGAGAGATAGACAAGTGCACTTAGAATTGTAGAAAGAGGAGAGAGAGAATGATGCAAATGAAAAGAGAAAAGGAATTAAAAGAATTTCATCTGAGAATAAAAGAATTAGAGCTGGAAAGTAAAAAGAACATTCCCACATTGGATTCAATTTCAAATTTTGATGTTGCTAAGAGCGTTAGATCAGTTATCCCATATAGAGGAAAAGATGAAGACACATATTTTCCTTAGTTTGAAATAATTGCTAAAAACTGAAATGGACATTGTAGCATTGGACTCAATAACACTGTGCACCTTTCGGCAAAACCCGATAAATGTGTGTACCTCTGTCATTACATCAGAGTGCTAAATATGTTCTGGTGAAGGAATGCATATTAAAGGGTTATAGGTTACTGATGATGCATATCGACTAGAATTAAGGAACTATACAAATGAAGCCGGAGAAACTCGTGTCGATGTGCATGAGAAAAAGAGCAGTTATTTCATATGTGGTGCTTAGCCACGAAAGTTGGACAAGATGATGAATATTTCTGACAACTCGTATTACTTGAAGAGTTCAAGACCTGTGCACATACTGAAAGTAAGACTTCTCTTGATGAGCATAAAGTCGAATCCTTGAGAAATGCTGTTCGTGCTGCTGAGGAGTATTCCTGAGCTCATAAACTTTCTTTTAAAAGCAAGTCTTCTAATCAGCCTTTACCTGGTATATTCTTATTTCCGCCTAATACAAGCCATTTCATATATCAATCTAGCACAACTGTTAGAAATCAAGTGCCGGATAAGAAATATCAGAATTCATGATTGCTTCCAATGTGTACCAACTGTAAGAAGAAAGGACACGTTATTTCTGATAGCTACAAATTGAAATATAAGGAACACATTCAAAATAAACCTATTCCAAATTCTCTTTTTTCTAAGAGGCCATGTACAGGGTCATGTATTTTTAAAGCAAAAATACATTTGTTGGGTCTAGTAAAGCATATTCTGATTTTATTATTAACAGTAATAAACCATTCATGTCGAAGGGTTCTATATCACTGTTTGGTGATTCGGCCAATACAATTTTAAGGGACAAGGAAGCTTCTCAGAGTCTTTTATTATCAGGCTCTTTGCCCTTTGATGAGAACTCTTTTTCTAATGAGAATGTTCTCATTCAGGTAATAGAGTGAGGCCTTTTAAATGTTCCTATCCATTGCATCAATGTGTCATGAGACGTTGTTTCAGGATCCGTGACAGTCGGAAGAGTGTATTCTTCATCCGTTGCGGGTATTCATTTACTACTAGGCAATAAGTGAGCTGGAGATATGGTAGTGGTTACCCGATTCGTAACTGACAAAGAAAAATTGAAATAGTTTAAACAATTCACTAAATAAGCTAAACTTGTTTTAATAAAATGGGTTAGGAAAAATACAACAGAAACATAGAAAATATCGGTAAATACCTTATCAACTAAAACATCAAAGTTTTCTTACTTGCCATTAAAAGAAATATCATAAAAGGTTTCATACATTTTAATCGGGTTTCAGATTAGTAGTTTCAACTAATAATGTCTGATAACGTTTAACCACATTAAGTTTAGAAGCGAAAAGAGTTCACAAAGCTTGCAAAGACAACCGTTAGTCAAGAATGCAATACAACTACCACTGCTATGCTCCAGAAGTTTTCTACTTTGAATGCTCTTTACTCTGACAACTATTTGAAGGTAACCTGAAGATAACTGCAATACATTTGTTCAGTTAGCATGCGTTACGTATGTCTTTTCGCTATACTAATATGTGTACAGTTGAAAAGTATTACCTAAGGGGCTCACGTAATAGGAGTTAATATAAATCGTGATAAACAAAGATTGAAAAGTAGACCAGACTGTATTAATCCGGATATTCAGAAATGTAGAGAGATATACATTTTTATTTTTATATGATCAGGGGATCATTTCACTATCGCTGAATGGAAGACGTAATCCACTTCCAGCTTTCGCAGAGTAAACATAGAACGTACGTAAATTCAGCACAACTTGCGCACCTTCGGTAGTTATTCACCTATACAAGGCACATGCTCTTTACTATTTTGAGACAAAATGTGCTGGCTAGCTAAACCGTATAACATATATCAGTCACAGATGTCTTAAAGTCAGTTGTTTGCCATTTATGTTGTCCTTAAGGTTAGAAAGATAAATGTTTCTATGTCTGGGTGATAAAGGGCACTTAACTTTAAGACAAATATAAATATACGAAATTCAGTTCCTTGTAAGAAGTGAACATGATATGCTTTCATTACGTGCATGTTCCTTCCCACTCTTTCATTGACAACATGAGGGACGAAATTATTGAATCAGAATGTTACCGAGATCTAATGCAAAAAGTTGTTCCAAATTAGTTCAGCAGGAAATTCACAGAATCATGAACTAACGTCAAATAACGTAATTGTTATGTTCATTCTATATTTATGTCTTTACAATGATTTCAAATAAAAGTATATATTATATACAGTGACTTAGATTTTTTTTATGTCACATTTATTCAAATAATTGTACTGTATCACATTAACATATCGTTAATCTTATCTCTTCTCCTATATCGTTGCTGCCTCCTGTGCTCCTAATGTTAGTATGCAACAATTTATGTCATAGAAACGATAGCAATAGTAGTATTGCAAGAGGAGCTTGGGTTACAATTATTTTTATTGCGATGCATTACAAACGTATGATACATATGATGTTATCTCGCTCGATGATTTACATTACTTACATGTGTGATGTTCGGCAACGATTGCCATATTGATACTTTACAATTCGTACCCGTTTGATGCTTGATCATGCTGACACATGTTAAACTTTATAACGCTTACACGTTTGATCCTTTATAATAATTACACATTTAATACTTTTAATACTTGCAGTTTAATGCTTGGCAATGCTGGCACTGTTGATGCTTTACAATGCTTACACGTTTAATGCTTTAGAATACTTACAGGGTTCGTTCTTTAAAATGATTACACGTTTGATGTTATAAAATGCTAATACGTTTGATGCTTTACAAAGCTTTTGCGTTTATGCTTTATAACACTTAAACGTTTTATGCTATCCAGTCATTCCAAGGTTGATGCGTTATAATGCTGAATTGTGTTATGCTTTAACAAATTCTTGCACATTTTGATGCTGAGAAATGCTAATATGTCTTTTGCTTTACTATGACTTAACGTTTGACGGATACAAATTATCCTAATAGTTTTGTCATAGTTGACTCTTTCATTAACTGGGTCATTAAAGAAAGAATGTATGCTGATTCATAGTTAAACCACCACAGGATACCAAACGTGCCATCTTAAATAAAATTCCCATTTGACTCCTTCACGACGCCATAATTCTAATTTATATTAGATATCCATATTCAACTCAAATATTAACTTTGTGGTTGATTTGGACGTAAATTGAATTGGACCTAAATGTTATGTTTATCATCATCATTGGGGCCCAACCATGTTCCTCGGAGAATGAACCTTTAATTTTTTGATTCTGGCCGTCATCATACTTACACACAGACACACACACACACACACACACACACGCACACACACACACACACACATATATATATATATATATATATATATATATATATATATATATATATATATATATATATATATATATATATATATATATATATATATATATATATATATATATATACATACATACATACATAAAGTATTCTCCTATCTCAGCACGATTTGGAACTATCATGTTCTGAGTTTTGAAAGACTAATTACGAACGTGAGTTACACCAAAAAGAAAGGTAAATTATAATTGGTACAATATTACTTGTAATTCACTACTGCCTTACTGTGTATACCAATGTGTGTATGCCTTATCCCTTATTTTTTATATTCATATTTTTGTATTTTCATGCAAAAATCTTACTTTCAACTTGCTCATCCCATCTTATTGTTTTTCTTTGTTTTCGCTAGGCGGGATATTAACCTAGTTATTCTTATAAAATTGGTTCTGGGCTGTGAGCAGGTAATTAAGTATACGTTGTACTTGATTACTTAGCACGGTGATCGTACTTTTGTTTTTAATGTCCATGGGCGATGATAGAGAATATCTGTTATTATGCAGTATTTGTTATTCTCGATGTTATGCAATATTTAAGTGGTACTGTTACAAATATGCAATCATTGCCTCCAGTATACATATTTGATATACATATGTCTTATCGCTATACTAATATGTGTTCAGTTGAAAAGTATTACCTAAGGGGCTGACGTAATATAGTTTTAGGAGTTAATATGAATCGTGATAAACAAAGATTGAAAAGTAGTCCAGAATTTATTAATCCGGATATTCAGAAATTTAGAGAGATATACATTTTTATAATTGTATTGTATCACATTAACATATCGTTCATCTTATCTCTTCTCCAATATCATTGCTGCCTCGTATGCTCATAATGTTAGTATGCAACAATTTTGACCATGCTTACACATGTTAAGCTTTATAACGCTTACACGTTTGATCCTTTATAATAATTACACATTTCATGCTTTTAATACTTACAGTTTAATGCTTGGCAATGCTGACACTGCTGATGCTTTACAATGCTTACACGATTGATGCTTTAGAATACTTACAGGGTTCGTTCTTTAAAATGATCACACGTTTGATGTTTTAAATGCTTATACGTTTGATGCTTTACAAAGCTACATTTATGCTTTACAACACTTAAACGTTTTATGCTATCCAGTGATTCGAAGGTTGATAAGTTATAATGCTGAATCGTTTTATGCTTTAACAAAGTCTTGCGCATTTTGATGCTGGCAATGCTAATATGTCTTATGCTTTACAATGCTTCAACGTTTGACGGATACAAATTATCCTAATAGTTTTGTCATAGTTGACTCTTTCATTAACTAGGCCAACAAAGAGATTTACAGCAGTGAATTTACTAAACGAAATTAGATGCACACTTATAAATGTTTCAAACTAATATTTATAGTTTTAAATGAGCTGTATGTATTATGTTGGAGCAGTGGTAGACATTATTAAAGATGTAATTATTGAAATGGAAGTCAGTGTTTTCTTTTTGCAAATGGAAAGTGTGATATCAAATATGTTAGAGATGTATTTAAAAATATACAAAAACCAATTACTCTTAATTTGCACAGCAACTCATCAGACAGAGTCGTAGTGGCTATAATTTGTGCCAAATAAGCCAACCATTGCCACCGTTCTCCATATGTTCACTAAAAAGATAATTTTATCACAACTAATTTATGCACAGATCTGAGTCATTTATAAATTAAATTGTTAGAATGTTGTCGCAATTTTAATGACACAAGTTTAACCTTCTTTTAAGAACAATTTTCACCTCCCCATCTCATCACAGAAATCCGAGTCATCCAAAATACTTAGATCTATGGACAGAGTCAGCGATCAGTATTTATGTATTTATGTATTTTGTCATTGCATTATAATATATGTTCATTTCAATTAAATTTTTCAAGATATATATATATATATATATATATATATATATATATATATATATATATATATATATATATATATTATTCCGAGCTTTTACTTTATCGACTGTATCCCTTATTATAAGTACAATTTCTAGAGTGTTTTGGTAAAGCTGAAATTGTGAAAAAATTGCAAAACAATCTTAGCGTTTGAATTAATACCATTACATTTTATTACACACCCTCATCCAGTTTGAGGATAATCAAATATAAAAATATATGTGGATCAAATAATATAATTAAAATTATATTAACTGGAAGCTACTTGCTTTTACTGCAGCCCAACTGAACATGTAATATTTCAAGCCAGGAAACACTGAGCTTATTTAGTGCTTTACTTGTTGTACGGTCGAAATGTACCACTATCATAATCGAAGTTTTGAAATATTCAGTAATTGCTGGTAATCATTTTTATGTATTGCTATACGGTTAATCATCACTTTGTAAAATATATATTTTCTAAAATGTAATTATATCATGTCTTTCCATATACAAATAAATCAGTTAACCTTAAATCAAAATCAAATTCAAACTCAATTCTGCCCGTTTTTAGGTACTATTAATAGAGTCATACGCATAATTTTAGTTTTCGTTTTATTGGATTTTGTTTTAACACGAAGCATTTTGAGTTACATTTTAAACAATTACCAAATAGACCACATACAGCTAACAGATTCTCGTGAACAAAGTAAAAACTAAGCTTTCCAAAATTATTAATATATTTTAATTCTGGTTAGGATAAGTTTTAATCATATTAAATAAATGTAGGCCATGCTAGACGTAGGTTCTTGCTAGGCAAATTTTATTTTATTCCTGGGAGAGGTAAATGTGGCACGGGATCTAGTTTTATCCAGTAATGCACATTATTGGGTGTGGCTTTAAACATATGGCCCACGCCCTGAAGCAAATTGTCGATGCCTGTTTTAGGCCCACCTTTTTATAGAATATGTTGTTATTAAACACATATGAAATAATAAGTATGATATGTTTACAACTTAGCCCTTGTCTGTCTGACATAGCTTTCGTCCAATAGGCTTGTCAGAATTTTATCCTGTAATATCATTATATACAAGTTAATTGTTAGTATATAAGCCCATCAGTATTCCGCTCGTCGTCAGTAAGCCACGAGAATGAAACAAGGTGTTTACATTTTTGCCGTTGGTCTCGTGATACACATCCGATCAGGTACGTATCAAACCTGGAAATATTTATTCAGAGAAAATATGTATTACTAATGGTTTCTTTAGATTTTCACATTTGAGTCTTTGTATTTCTGGTATTTCTTCTGCAGTCGTTTAAAACTTGAAACATGTGAACAGTACGTTTTATCAGAAAATGCGTCCCCGGTGGCAACATAATGAATCTTGGTTTTAATCCATTAAAGAGGCTGATATATATGAAAAGGTGTTGATACTTCTATTGGACAATGACACATCATACAGATAAACAAATTTTTTGTTCTCTAGGAAATCTGGACCATGGATAATCGATAGTATCCAAATCGATTCAATTCTGTCCCTATAAATGCCAAATTCTTGTTGTGATTGCGGAACGAGTACGATAGTTTTCTTTGCGAATATAAATGTAAAGAAAATAGTGTTCTAATATACCATCCTTAGTTTTTAACAACATGACTTTATTTGCTGACATATTTTTATTTAAAAAAGACATCTTGGCATTATCGATTTTCATAGCACTATACGATCTTTTGATGGACAATCACTTGCTCAACATTTAAAGTAATGTGAAAGACCATGCGGGCAGCTATAAATTCATCTGCTTTTAGTTCCAATTTGGTTTCCACGGCAACTCAGTTGTATGTGCACGTCATACTTGTTTGCCATTTTTATCATGCCGATTATTGCAACATATAAAAGTGACAAACATATTTTCTGTAGGATCATAACTGTACGTATTTGTACATCTTCGGCTCTGAATATCATTGTTATTTGTATGAATGGGTGCATTGAGCATACACCTTAAAATATATTTTCATCTAGAGTAAAAGTAGTAGTAATATCATCAGCAGTGACCATCATCGTACACAAATTGTGCGAAAGAGTTCTACATTTTTACATTTAATATGCATCTTGTGGTAACTTAATAACCTTATACCTGTACATGTCTTGATTGTTCTTAGATAAATGTATTTTGTCAGAAAGCGTGAATACCTAAACAAACGTAAAATTTTAATCGTGTTAATTTCTGAAGTAGGTAGTGTTACAGATAGGAAAACACTTCACTTTTGGTGAGAAACATGTCTTGAATGCTAGCTGCAATGATGTAATGCCTAAATGAAGGCAATTCGTATTGTCATTTATAGCTAGGACACTTTATTGATCGAAACATTTTAAGTTTGAAATTAGCTCAAGTTTCAGACTATCAATTGTTTTCGACACAAAAGCAACATAACTCGGCTGAGACAATTATATAACCAGACTGAGACAATTATATAACCAGACTGAGACAATTACATAACCAGACTGAGACAATTATATAACCAGACTGAGACAATTATATAACCAGACTGAGATACTTACATAACAAGACCGATCTAATTACATTTTCATGTCGATAAAATTACATAACCAGACCGACAAAGTTTATATATGTTAACTAAATATTTTCGTTTTAAGAATGACACGAATAGGCAAGAGAGTTATTCACTATAACTGTATTCAGACTTGCGCAAAAAAGGGTTTGCCGCATAATTGTTTTTATTCTGGGACCAGTCGTAAAGCTGATCGTATTACATCACGATCTGCGTGCTCTATGCATGATTATGTCACAAAGCTGGTTTTCACGCAATAGTTATCTTGTTCACATTTACAGTTTGCACATTTTAATGATAGCTTATAAATAAGCTACCGTTCGAGATGAACAATATCGATCTTAAATGCTCAAAGAGCAAAAGTGAATGTGTTTGAAGAAAGGAAAACTATTTTTGTACAATCATGTGAGATCATTTTCGTCCGCAGTTACTGACCATTGTGAATTATAGCAGCTTGTAGTTGGATCAACAAGACAGAATTTCTGGGTCAGAAGTTTAAATGTCAGTCATCTTAACTTAATAGAGAATATGTTTCTTTACAATAACTGCAGATATATGACATTTCAAACTTCCAAATTTGTCAGGTACCTTGCACTTATGACTCAAAATGTTAAGGGATAAATTCACCCTAAAAGCAATATACATAAAAGTTTCCGCAGAATAGATGGAGGTGTCCTTAAATAATGGTTTAAAGCAATATATGGCTTTCACTTTGTGCAATATAGAACCTTATTTGTGTTTAGTGAAGATGTCATTGGTCAGGTTTGCTCCGAAAGAAAGATTGAACAATTAATTCATGTTAAGAATGATGCTTTCATGTAGATGGTTATGAATTAGAGGTCACAAGATCGAACTTCCACGTAAAGTACTACTAAACACTGAGTGCTATATTAGCTTTTTTTATCGCCACAGCGGCAATATCACTTTTGGAACAAGAATTTCCCGTTGAAGATGCAAATCTGCCCTTATGTATTATTCAGACCCGTATTTACAGATTTGCGCCTTTTTCTTTTGGGTCTTCTTCTGCCTTTTTCTCGTCTTCTTGTTAACCATCCACAGAAGCATGCACAAAAGTCAAACAGTGTCAAAAGTAGAAGTCTAGTGTATATTTAAGCAATCGATGAGATGCCTTCAAGATGTGCCGTAAAACCAACTCCATCAGCCAGACGGCGACTTCAATACCTTTTCCACACAAATCATGGACACTTGCGATGTCTCACTCATACAGTATGGCATATTGTAATACTTTACGACAATCGGTGCACATTTATCAGACAAAAGTTCTTCATTAAATATAGTAATACGTTTATTTTGTACCATGATTAACTAACTATTGTGTTTGAACAAGGTAGATGAATAAGGTGTTGATTAAGATTCTTTAAAAACCTAAATTAAATGACTATCGAAAATCAGTCAATGTGTCTTCTACAGAGCTAGATTGCAACATCATAAAGGACACATGATAATGAACGTTAGAGTTTTAGAAATGAACAAAATGAAGAATACAATTCCTTGCAAGTAAACTCATAATCATGATTGCCTTCAAGTTCAAAGATCGTATGATCTTAGGTCTGGCAGACGCATCATCTGTCTTGTGTTTCTCTGGGGATTTTTTTCACCACACACAAACAGTCTCAATCCGAGGTATGAAATATGTCAAAGAAATGAAAACGTCTGCAATTACTTACAATTATTTTGTGACAAAATGCACAATTTTAAGCATATATTTTAAAAACTGCTGTTAAAGTTATTGCAAAATATGGAAGCTGTTGTTTATTGATGTAATTGTTGGTCTCATTGGAAAAGAATGGAGAATATATTTGCAAATCGATGGCCTTTG
Source organism: Sinohyriopsis cumingii (assembly GCA_028554795.2). Taxonomy (NCBI): domain Eukaryota; kingdom Metazoa; phylum Mollusca; class Bivalvia; order Unionida; family Unionidae; genus Sinohyriopsis; species Sinohyriopsis cumingii. The sequence goes on from CM068832.1 coordinate 85,578,718, forward strand.
ACTCTAAAATATATCATGAACGGAAAATATACTTTCTATGAATTGATATACGGAAATATTATTCTTTTGGTGGGGACATCTTTTGTATTGTCACGAATGGCGAATAAGATGTATCTACTTCATTGTTGAACTATTTCCTCATATCTAGTGAAGAAACATAGATGATACTATATGGGCAAGTAAGAGAATAATTATACTGAAACTGGCAATACCACTTGTATCTCCACATTCAGGAAAAATGTCCTTTCGTATATCTTTCATTCAGTTTTAGTTGCACATGCATGTATGCATCTGCGTTCAAGGCGACATTAGGCACAATAATGACATACCTTTCCAAACAAAAGTGGCTGAAACATCTAGTTTTGTTTCACCCGAAATAATAAATTTTGGAAACCCTTCTAAGTTTAGCACCGTCATACCTTTTTCATTATTTTCACTATTAAAATTGATGATTATTGCTATCATCAGCATTATCATTATTATCATTCTTGATTATATTTATTATTGTTGTTAGTATTTTTATAATTATTTATATTATTATTATCATTATCATTATTATTATTATTATTATTATTATTATTATTATTATTATTATTATTTACAAAATGCTATTGACTCCATAAAAAGGTGACCGATATGTACACATTGCTGGTAATAATGCAAATACGTTAAAATGTTTTAGTTTGTGTTTTATATCGGCTAATAGAAAGTAACCTTCATCACTGTCTAGAATCTATACGTCGTTCATTTGTTCATTTACTTGTTTGTCTCTTTTTTTTTTTTTTAAAGCATTTTCCTATCTCTATTTTTGCAGAGGGAACAACTTTGGAAACGGTCTGGCTTAAGGATATAACTACAAAATTCCTGACCGAGAAACGTACACTGAGTAATATCGATTTTCCTAATGAGTTAGCATTTCATCTCACTCGCCGTTCAGAAACTCTGAACTTAAATTTGAGAAGGAACCATGACATCAATCCAAATCCTGATTTCTATTTTGCGAAACAATTGCAAAATGGCCAATTCGTTTTGGTGAAATCACGCAATATAGAAAAGGAGGTAAGCTTTCAACGTATTACAGCAAACGAGTTCGGTTGCATTAGTCGTTACAATCTAAACATATACGAGTTGGTGCTACTATATTTATGAGCTTTTATAATTCTTATAAACTCTCATACCTTTGGTTATTAATTGTGAGAAGAAAAAATCTTTTAAAATTAGCTCTAGGGATAACCTCTCGTGCTGCTGATATATTGGTGACTCAAAAATTAAATAATGTTTTAAATTTGTATATTTGCGTGCCATCAGCGTACGATTGGATAGATGTTGGATGTCGATCTAAGATACTTGAGAGCAGCAGAGTGTACATAATTAATAGGACACAACCATGAGCTGAGCCTTGTGGAGTACGAACACTTTGCTCGGAATCAGCTTCTGACTGTGATTTTGTCAACGTTGTTTTTTTTTACCTTCGCAATTCTTATTTTTTAAAATTCCGATTGGCATCTGGAAATCTTCGTGTCCCATGACAAGGGTATAGGCATGTACCTTCCAAAGACATTCCCATTTGATAGTATACCAAATGGCACAACATAAAGTCCAACGTATAGGTTGGACTGGTCTCTGATATTGCTAATTGTAACTTTTTTCGTTTCTGATCTTTTCCAGATATGTGCCTATGTAAGAGATGCATTGGATTTAGATATTTAAAGTATTTTTCTGTCCATCATGATTTCGATATTTCATGCTGAATCCCAATCACAAGTACAATGAAAATAAAACTGATTTGGATAAAGAATATTAGTAAACGATACTAACATCATATTACACGTGTTTTGAGATCTCTTTCATACCAGCTTTGTCCTCTGATCCATGCGTTAACAAAGGGACTAAGCGTCGCGAGTGTATACTTACTAAATACATTTCTTTTTCTCGATTATTCATATTACATTCTTTTACGAATGAAGACTTTAAAAGCAGAACGAAATATACAAGAACAATGTAAGTAGCATTCAAGAAACTACTTATACCACTAGATCACAACATGTATGTTCAAAGCATACCTACAGTTTTGTCAATGAAACCCCAAATAATCTTTAGTGTCCTCTCTTACCACCAAAAATAGGACGTTCCGAATGAAGTCCGAAAACCTTGAATGTCATGGCGTACCATTTATATTGAATGTCACAATGGCCTAACTTGCCATAATCATGAACGAAAGGCTGTACTAATGATCTTAAATGCCCTGCTATATTAATAATTCAATTAGCACTGTAGTTTGAATGAATTGCCAATAAACCCAAAATACTATGTTATTCCAGTCAATGAGCATTTAATATATCTATTGAATATTTCAAATAAACGAACACATCTGCAAATCTTGGTAACATATTCCTAAGAATTTGAAATAAACCAGGATTAATATTTTTGTTTTAAATTCAATCTTTCTTTCATAAAAAATTTCAGTTAAACTATGACGGAATAGATTTCTAAAGAAAAACTAAGTCGTAAGAACTCAGACTTTTTGTCCACAATTCAAATAAGTCTCTTGTTTTCCATTTATTAACAGGAAAAAAACAAATATGCACGATTATATCCACATCCATCAATCACAGATATAATATTACTCATCCAGTATAAATTAAGTATGCATAACACTTTATATACTCAAGAGAAAGTTTAAAATATAAAAGTAGTATTTTACATATTGGTAAAATATATATGATAATGTAATAATTAAAGTTACATACGATGATGCCTGACGAATAATGCAGATAGTATTAAAACTCCATGGTCTTAAACTAAGCTACTGTAAGAAGCCAACCAAACAAGAACACAATCTAAAATCAAGATATAAATTCATTTCTCTAAGTCGTAAAGTGAATATTTTAGATAGACATAAAATGTGTTTAATTAATCTCACAAAATCTGAAATGTTTCATTAAAACAAATAATCAGAGAATGTTTTGTATGAATTCTATTGTGCTTGATAAGCGAGACACAAATAGTCTTGAATGATCTGCTGAGAAAATAGTCTAGATGTATTACAGTGATATAATTAAGACATCATTTGAAGGTATTAATGACTATTCCAAATTGAAGTGGTTTTTCTCCGAATAATAATTTTTAAATCAATGATTCCTCTCAAATTGCATATGACCAGAATAAATCATAAGTTTTTCTTTAATATTAGTGATGTAGCACTGTAATTTCAAATTCCATGTAAACTATGTTATTTGTTTCATGTTTCTTAAAGAAAGTATTGCAGTAGCGAACACCCAAATACAACCAATGGATATGCTGAAATAACATACACTTCAAAATATTGCAATTCCAGACTCAATGCCTTCTCAAATGTGCAATAATTTTACTGGTGCTTTAAAAAAAATTGGAACATAGGATCATCAATACCTTTTTTGCTATCTTGAATCAATCCTTCACCAACCCCAAAATTACTTGCATCAACAGTCATTTTAACAATCGCCCTATATTTGGAGCTGAAAGAACTTTCACACTTTAAGTATGGGATTTAATTTATCAAAACATTCATAACATTTGTAATACCAACGAATCTTTGCCTTCCCAGTCACAAAAACTCTCAGGATCTAATCAATTATGACAATATTTTATCCAAAGGTATTTTGGATAAAATTAGCAATACTCAAAAATTGCATCATTTTCTATGTATTAACAGACACTGAGTATATTGAATATTTTCTCATGGCCATGACCAAAAATATGTCCTAAACTTATTAAACAGTCACAGTAAAATTCATTTTGAAAGAACTTACCTGTCAGATTTTCGTAACCGGGTCGATGAAAGATTTTTCATATTGTTTCCAAATGATATTTCAATATATCGATGTAGATGACGAAGTCATCGTTCTATGCCTGAAAATTATGAAGACCAGATGAACTCATGTTCATTAAAACTGGAATGTTGATGAAGACGTTTTCATACCAAAGCGCATCACGTTATAGTAATTACGTACAGTTGGAGTTGCAAATGCCGAAATGTGATAGGAATGTGCCAAATTCCTTTTAAATAGCTAGATTCGGTATCATAGTTCGCATTTTAACTTTGCCAATGCAACCAATTGTTCTTGCAATTGAAAATAAACCGTGTTGGAGTGACTGATGACATTTCCATATTCAGCATAAATACGGAATGCATCATCTGATTTAGTCACAAAAATAAATCTGACCTCTAGTTCCTTTTAATTTTACAATAACATTTGAATTTCTTTTCTATAATATTGACACGATACAACAATTGTTAAACGTTTATTCAAAGATTATCATGTCCTAAAAACAGACTGCTAACTGAACAGTGAACAAACTGCCTACCTATTCACCTGCAACAGAGCTTTATCTTCAAATCTATATGTTTGTACATCAACGTCACCCACTATGTTACATGCTTGTCTATGGTAATATATACATCTTTGAATACGTATCTACCAGTCTAGATTATACATTTATGTATTTGTTTGAACAGGATGTTGCATATTACCAGGACATACAAAATGGAGCATTCGTGACTGTCCGATGTGTCAAAAAATCAAATGAACAGTGTGATAGAATCATCGTAAGTATAAACCGAGATTAAAATGTACAGAAACCTGAGGAATCCGTTATACACTATGCAATTATCTTAACTGGTGATTTAGAGCACTAGTATGTTTACCTATTTAAAAGGAGTAGCATTCTAATAGTCTTCCAGTAGAACACTCTTAGAAAACAGATTATTCACATACTCACCAATGTGTTCACTTGAATGCGTTTGATATGTCAACGTATGAACTCTATTGTTCTCGGTTGTTTAGGTTCTCATTTGTACATAATAAGGTCAAAAGATGACACTTGTGACCTATTGATACAACATTGTGCATATGCTTTGTAAGTGAACATTCTTATTCATATTTATATTCACCATATTTATAAAAACAAACTTAATAGAAGCAAAGGCTGAAAATAGTGTCCAAGTCATTGTGACTCTAGCCATGGTCATTACAATATCACGAGACAGTAAGATTGGAATGCTCTGGGTGTATATTTGACGCCTTACTCTTAAATTGCATGTGATGCAGCACCCTAAGCATGTATGGCATACTCAACCCAGGGCGTCAGAATAAAACGAACCTGATGCTCTAGTACCGAATAGTCTGTACGTTATTTTTCGTGTTTTGTTTCTGATTGTGTGAAAACAACAAAAATGATTAATTACTGAAACCATCTTTACGTATTCTAATAACTTCAGCTCAAAAGGCATCTAACTTTAAAGGCGACGATACTCTCACATTAAAGACTTTGTTCACAGATACAGGCTTAGTCAGGAGTATGTACGACTGTCATAGCCTGTCACACAATCATATATTTCATACGTTTTATGCAACTGAGAACCATCACACATCCCAAGATGCTATTTGGATAGTGTGTCTATTTAATGACGTTCCCGTTGCTGTCATGAATTATTATCATTGTCCTAATAAAGCATAAAATAAATATTGCCAAGAAACACGCTGTACCATCTCCCCCCCCCCCCCGAAAAAAGCAGATTAACCGATTCTTGAAGGAAAACCCCCAAAATATATGATCATCTTTAGCTTCTAAAGCTGGGTCAACAAAATCATCCACATCCACCACTGGACTATCCCTGCAGTTCGACACAGCGAATGTCACTTTTCTATACACCGAGAGCTTGCATGAAAAGTGGCAGAGAATAGAAGCAATACTGCCTTTTGACGTCAAATGATTAATCGCCCAAGAGTCCAACGGCTATGCTCTTTCTCTTTGAGGGCACATATACCAGCATGCATTATGCTAGCTTTGTGGTAAACGTGTGCAGCAAGCTGATGAGCAAGGTAATCTGCCAAACTGCATCTTTGTTCAAACATTTGTGGGAAGTTTTCAAGCAATATCTAGATAGAGTCACAAGGGTAAATAACTCAGTTCGACAGATGCTGGTTCTTTTTAGCAAACTAAATTTGGTATGTTCTTAGATATAATATTCGGTCTGCTAAAGATCACACTCTTCATAAGTCTTCTAGCGCGAATAGGAAATGATAACGACTAGATAGCGGTTCAGACAGAAACGACAGCGCAGGAGGCTGGGGTTTGAAACATGCATCTTTTTTTCATGGACGTTAAGCTGAAAGTTACAAATATATTTATTGATCTTTGACTTTTATGAAATAACCACACTGTGTTAAAATTGTTGGCCGTCGTGGATATGAATAGAGCACAAATATCTGCGAACTGCTGGATACAACATTCAAGGAATGGTTCGAGACCATGCTCGTCTTCGGAACCATCACCTAATTAAACAAGGACGATGATTTTGGCGTATTTCGGAGCAAAGCTAGTTGGATATGGATTATATCTTGCTTTTGTTCAGTTGAAGAAACGGATACATTGTTCATTCTCGAAGTAACCCATAACAAGACTGCCCTGACTAACAAGTTGACACAAAGGTGTCAGCGTATGGGCCACCACTCAATATCATACAGCAACAGACTTTCGTGAGAAAACATCGTGAACGGCCTTCGCTTGCTGTAAGACTTGAGACTCTTTTATAGATGCATAACAAGCAGATAGCATGGTTCAATCAGAATCGTCAAAACGCCCAAGATATTAATGGGAACCGTTCCATCCATAGCATTATAGTAACTATTGGCGAGATAGGTCATGTGGTTATTGTATCAGTTTTGTATATGAGGTCATGTGCTGAACCTCTCCAGCCTATATTCTCTGGGACACCTATAGGTTCGCGAGTCATTCAATAGACACAGCTCATATGCGGAATCGGTCTCTATGTAGATTCCTTCTGTGCCCTAACCCCTGCTTTCCCTGAAAAAGCGTGATGTTGATTTATATGAGGATAAACTGAAAAGGATTGTTGCAGTTGGAACGCAAAGGGAACATATTGATCGAACTCTTATTCCAGATTACGTTGCAAAGTTGTGTGACTGCGAGATGGTAATGACATAGGCTATCTGTCATGTGAAGCTTAATACAAGGATGAATGCCTCTCAATGTTCCCTACAGACCTGAAAGAAGATTCACTCTTTCGAGCGTCCTTGCCACAGCATAAAATTCATGTATATTACAAATACGGTGCTCTATTAGCTAATTTCGCCCTTGGAACTATCATGTACATAAATGGGAGTAATCAACTAGTTTATGACTTCGGTAGCAATTAGAGTGCGTCAAAGGTACCACATATATTACCGATTGCGGTATCATTTCAAGCACTATTACAGAACTGAAGAAGATTGAACAAGTGATTAAGAACATACACCAAGCTTCAGTCGTGGCTGTAAAGTGTTTCCAACTAAACTGAGAATTTTGCGAGATATTCCTAAAGCGGAGAGACTAGAATAATCGAAGATGTATCTCTTGACTGATATAGTCTAGGATCTGCCCCAAGCCTAAATACTAAGAGTGAAATCCAAACCTACTGCTGAACCTACTATAAGTCAGGCCCGTGCGAGAACTTTATGGATGGAATATCTATTTCTGGTCGACTTGCCAGTCTCGAATGAATCAATCAAGGTAACCATGGAGTTTGTCATCCTAATATATAGTGCTACTTGATGATGGCTATGACTTTGTAAATGGTGAAATATCCAGATCTATTACACTCGTACTTTGAAGTTGCAGTATGTACGGTGATAGTTATTTGATACATTTATCAACGACTACTCGTTCCCTGGATCCATCCATGTTTGGGCCGAAATAAATTACATGTCGGCATGGAGAAGTGCATCCGCCAGGGTAAAGTTCTTGAAGAGGACATTAGAAAAGCATGCAGAATACCGACAACGACAAATATTATGTCTATCTTAACCTTCTGACACAAAACAAAATAATCAACTAGCGGAACAGACTTGCCAGATCGTGAGCGATTAAACAGGTTTTAGCTGCTTCAACGCCAGGAAAAGAAGACCTTTACACACGATTGTAGCGAGAGGTGGACTAGGGCCAATCCGTTCTGACTTTTATAATTCAATTTCTGAGTAGAAGAGATGTGATGATATGTTTATCCTTAGAGTTTTGGATGATATAGGCAGCACTACGTGTAGGTATATTTAGAGCATTAACCTGATTAAGGCTGAGTTCTAGGAATGGTCAACTACTGTGCCATTATTTGCTATGTGTTGACCACGGTAAAGAGTGTTTGGGCTGATAACCATGTTCAGATGAGACGTGACGAAACTCAATAAACTTTGTTCAGACAATAGTACACCAAGAAAATAGTATATGGTATAAAATATCGCAAAATCATGAGACAAGAGCTTTAAATCGTGACAGACGACATTCATTCCATATCACCCCAGAAATCAAAATTGTAACCAATTCGAGATTATCTGATATCATTTATGCTACACAAAAATACATGTCAAAGGGCAACCATCAATGCTACAATGACCTGGTATGTTGCGTAGCCCATTGTTGTTTTTGTGGTATATTGTCTAAATTAATGTACCATTAAAATCAGGCCGTGAGAAGTATTGGCATCATTACATTATCGTAAAGGTTAATTGCAAATATAAAACAATCTTAGTAGTAGGCTTGGATGGGTCATAGTCCGTACTTTTCGGGTTGTTTGCCTTCGCATATAAAAGTCTGCCAATAGCCACAACTCTACACCTATAGTGTTAAGACATCCTTCACTATTAAATAGTGAGGAGGGTCTATGCCATAGATCTTCACAGAGAAAACAGTAAAGGGCGCAATAACACATGTGAGAACCAGCTGGTCCAATTATGAGGTGGTCATCAGATCACTTCGAAATGGTACCTATCTATAAAGGCTATCCCATGGATTCGATATATACGTTTACATGTTGTAAGGAATAGCAGATGACCGATGTAGTTCCACTGGTACAAGATTATATCGTTATCGTTTTTCTTGGGGTGGGTGCGGGTGTGGGTTGAACCGTTCCTGTAGATTTTTACATAACCCTGATATTTTGGAGTCCGTTTGTAACTCGGCAGTTTGATTTCTACATCCGTTTTGATCAATTCATTTACGTTCTGATTTTACCATCCGAATGATTTGTCATAAGAGTAGAAACATCACTACATTTAATATCAATACTATTGGTACAAATATGTGTATACCAATATTTTCATCATCTTAATCCTTTACAGGCTGAACTAAATTCTCAATCTTATGTCTCAGTCCCGAAGTCATGCTTTGTACCATTTCAAATGAATCTGTTAGCAACGCAGGACCTATGGTACATCAAAGTCAATAATATCTCACTTTATTTAGTAGAATTTTAATAGCACATATTATAACCCGTTTATATGACACAATTATATATATATATATATATATATATATATATATATATATATATATATATATATATATATATATATATATATATGTGTGTGTGTGTGTGTGTGTGTGTTAGTGTGTGTATGTGGATAGACAGATCGATATATATATATATATATATATATATATATATATATATATATATATATATATATATATATATATATATATATATATATATATATATATATATGTATATATATGTATATATATATATGTATATATATGTATATATATATATATATACATATATATATATATATATATATATATATATATATATATATATATATATATATATATATATATATATATATATATATATATATATATATATATATATATGCGTTGCACAGCATGGTGTGGATGCTTGTCATGTTGGACTGAGTGAGCCCCTCTGTGTTTCATACCTTATCCTCACTTCTTATTTAATGTACTTTTCTCAAGGAGCTCATATCAGAGTCGTTCAGTTTTGTACCATGGCGGCTATTCACAATCCAGGTCTCGCAAGCATAGAAGAGGGTGGAGAGAACAACCGCTGCGTAGACGTTGTATTTGGTGGCAAGCTTTGATGCCTCTCCTATCACAGATATTTAAGCGGAGTCTGCCAAATTCTAATCTGGCTATGGCAGTCGTGGTGTTAACCTCATTGTCAATGTGGACTTCTTGTGCGAGAGTGCTGCCGATGTATGTAAATTTATCTATATTTGTGAGCGTTTGGCATTGACATTGATGGATAATTACAGATAATTATCTGCAGGAGCTGGCTGATGCAGCATTTCGGTCTTTATTGTATAGTTGGTGAGTCAGAAGTAAGTGCACGCTATGGAAAAGGGTCAATGCTCTATTGCATGCGTGCCTCAGTGCTGGAGTTGAGGGCACAGTCATCTGCAAACAGCATGTCGCAAATGTTCTCAACATGGACATTAGTTTGGCTTAAAGCCTCCTGAGGTTGAACAAACTTCCCATCCAACCGGTATCGGAGGCCCTCTGTCACATCACTGTCCTCGAACACACCCATTAACATTTCGGAGGACATGCTGCTAAAGAGAGTGGAGGGCTAATACACATCCTTGTTTGACACCATTCGTAACTGCAAAAGACTCTGAATAGTTACCCTTGTCCTGGATTCCGGTAAGCATGCCATCATGAAAAAGTCCTCACTATTTCTATGCAGACTGATGACTGTCCAAATCTGGCCAAGATCTTTCAATGACCTACCCGGCTAGGAGCCCCGAGTAGCCGAGTTGTCTAATGCGCTCTACGTTACGGATCACTGCCATGTCACCTCTGCCGGTAGCTTCTCGTGGGTCGGTGGTTCTTTCGAGGGTTTTCCACACCATTAATACTGGCCGCCATGCATAGCCTGTCATGTGCTGGAAAATGGAGTTAACCCCACAGCAACAACAATAACCTACCCGGCTAACAGTGTAAAATGCCCTAGCCATATATATATATATATATATATATATATATATATATATATATATATATATATATATATATATATGCGTATTTTCGGTCAAACATGTTGCTGGTACGACACTATCGTCACATTGAAGGCAGAGTTTTAAATGCACATAGAATAAATACAGTATCTGATGAACGTGCATTTGGATTATATAACAAATTAGTATAGACAGCACATAAACACATTAATCAATACGTTATCTGTAGTGTAATTTATGAACAAAAATTTGTTTATCCTCTATTTCATATGGTAATTTTTGTTTCTACGTTTCATAAATCTAAATGTAAGATGTAACCATTGTGTGTAATTGGGATTCTTATTTCCTTTACTGATCGTATAACATCCATGCCCACTAATGTTGAAAAAGAAAGCATATTTTATTCAAGTAACTACTAATGACAGGAAATGACGGAAAATTCGAAATGTCTGACAATATTTATGACATACAAATACTCATATTTTATAGAACGGAAACGTACGAATCGGAGACAGAGATTACGAACTACAACCAGCGGAAGCTGATGTAACATCAAGAAACTTGTTAGAAGATCGAAGTATTCTTGGTAGAAAATATGTTATACAGGATAAAACAGAAAGTGAATATTCTGTCGAAAACGAAGGTTATGAATATTTTTTATTATTGTTTCATAGGGCACGCTCAGATCAGTCTTTGCATCTTAATTTCATTTCAAAACGTCAGAAACTTCAATTTATTTCATGAACTCATCTAATGCAGTATGACTAGTCATTGTCATTTGTTTTTTCTATTGATTTGATATAGAAAGATTAACGGACGAAGTTACTGATAATTCACTCTGATAAATACCATTCTTTAGTGACGAAACTTAGTTTAAGTCACTATTCGAATTTGGAGGTTGTGACAGTCCTCTACAGTGACAACGTGCAAGAAAATTTAATTAAGACTATGTCAATTTTTTGTAGCTCATAAAAAAATATGTGTCCTACAGATGCAGCGCACGCGAATGAAAATATCGTGGCAAATAAACGAAAGACTCTTCTCCAACGTTTCCAAGAACAGCATAAACAGAAGCACTTATCTCCCTCAGTCGCTACAATATATTCCCGAAATCTATCATCATTACATAATACAGGAGGAACAGGTGAGAACCGCCATATCAGATACTTTGAATATATCAGGATTGTTTGATGAATCAAGAAGGGTATGATAAATTAAGTTTTATTGAGGTATATGTATGTACTAATATTAAGCATTACATATCGCCTACGAATATAACTCTATTTTTCATGTAAATCGTTTTGAAAACTGTAACGTCAAGTTACTGTATATCATATATAAAAACGATACATATTTCTGTATATTATTAAATGCTGCAGATATTACAATTATATATTCCCGCTGTAAATTATATACGCAGATAAATCACGTAAGCTACCGGACATCTACCACGTCAAGGTCGCCGTACTGATCGATCAAGGATTATGGGAGTTGTAAGTGGTCTCTTTGCATATATATATATATATATATATATATATATATATATATATATATATATATATATATATATATATATATATATATATATATATATTGTTTTACCGTAAATACATTTTTCTTGATATATATTATCCTAAACATCCACACGTCCATCAACCTACCTACGATCCTATTTACCACTTCCAGCCTAAAGTTAATTTCACATATATATAATCTATTCCTAAAAGTTATGCAAAGGAAAGGTTAATAAAATGTTTTTCTTGTAACGTGCTAAGTCAAGCTGAATTGGGTATGCATTACAAAGTAATTGTGCACTTAGGTATTAACGAGGTTCCACATTCTGCGTGTCGATAACGTATATATAATTTATGACAATTCAAACTTGGGCAAAGTTCTAGTTCTATTTTGATCGGGAACTCGCAATCCAATTGCAATATACAAATCATTGAGTCTATTTCGATCGTTTAATTTGCCTTATGCTCGCAAATTAGAAAACATTTGCTATGCAGATACATGTATCACTTTTACTTCTTTCTGGAAACTGTGATCATTTCCCAAATTTTCCTTCATTGATATGTTTTTTGTGTCACACTAAGGCATCCATATGTGCAAGCACGGCTTCACGTTGATAATATATATATATATATATATATATATATATATATATATATATATATATATATATATATACATATTTTGTTGTCTATAATTACAGTTATTCTTCCACGGTACACTGCTCTAGTTTCTTAACAAGAAGTCGGAATGCTTTTAAAAAGATCAAACAATTTTATTCACACATTATGAACGGGGTAAGTAATTACTTTTCTTTTACTAAAGAGCACTTTTCATGTAATTTTCATAAATAATTTTAATTAACACAAATGATGATTTGGGACGGACCTATGTGTTACCCAGCAGAAAATAAGTAACCGGTTTAGAAACTGTTGTAAATATATATTGTTTACATGTAGGTAATTACCATGCAACTTCCGTAAGCAGTTGCATCTAAACGCGTTTCCTGTCCAAGTTTTCCCTAGTCTCCTCTGTAATTTCGTCGCGCAGCGTAACGAACCAGAACCTATTTTAAAATTCTAAGCAAACGTTTATTTGATTGATGGCCTCTATGAAACCAGCAATCTATTCACATCAAAATTGTGCGGTTTAGAACGATTTAATCTTTCTTGATAAATGAAACATAATTTTCAGTCTAAAGTAGATACTTACGCTAGTTACACTTAAGTCGTCTTTAAGAAGAACTTTGGAGACACAATTTTAAGTACAATTGTATGTTCATATCGTTAACACTAATGCCAAGGACATTTTTAGAGACACACCTTTAAGCATAGGTTCATGTTCATGTCATGAATAATATCTAATGCTAAATGCTCCTTTTATTTTGTCACAGGTAAATATGCTCTACAAAGGAATAGAAGATACCAGTATTCGTATCACGGTCATGCTTAGTAAATTTATAATTTTAAAGGTAGGACATTTAGTCAACTCGGGATTCCTGCCCGTCCTTGAGTGCTTGCGATAGAATGCGCCTTTTCTCCGTAAACACATGACCGAAAATATGTGAGTTTATCTAAACCATCTATTACAACAGATGTTGTAACTAGTAATGGTTGCCAAACGTTGCTGCCATTGATATTTCTCGAATTATATCATCTCATTGTTGCATTAATGCCAGATTATTAATGTGAATATCTTCAGCTCATGAACGCATTTAAATGTGATGCAAGTTTCAAAATATAATAATGTATTAATTATAAACCATATATATTTAATGAAATGAATTTTTACATTTTGTCCACATGTTTTGTGACCGAGAAAATACATACTTTCCATTTCTCTAAAAATATGGCGAAAACGACCTCGTCTTAATTGGAATAAGATTGCTAGGTAATATATATTTACTGTTACGAAAATATTTCGATAGCACCAACAATGCGAATGATTTTTTCAAATATGAAACCGGCTTCATATCTGACTGATTTAAAGGTTTAAAACGTCTAGTTGACTTAGATTTAATGTTTTATGCAGAGAAATGTGAAACTGACAGCTTTATAAAATGTATAAATAACAGGTGGTGAACAAAAGGTTATATCTACAGTCATGTTAACTTTAAGTTGAAATATTAGACTTTATGTAATAATGTTTAAAAATATTGCAAATATGATTTTCTTAGTTTTACTGGACCATAAACATTAAAATATACTTTAAATATTGCATGATTAGCAGCATGATTACATCCAATTCAAATCATTGTGTCAGTTTAACAGTACTTTTCATAAACATGTTTTGTATTTTTGCATATAGACGAAAGGTGAATTTCGACACAATGAATCGAAAGTGTTGCGATATAATGAGATAGATCACATTAATGGAGAGCCCTATCTTAATGATTTAATAAAGTGGGACGAGAAAATAGGTGTGACACATCAGCCATTTTACAGCCACGGAATGCTCTTTACAAGGTACGTAGATGTCCACCGTGTCTAACCTTAACGTATAGTATATATTAACGACGCGCGGATTCCACTCAAAGTACGTGCTGTATAAGACATCAAGCGATTTGATCAATGGTCAGCAAATATCGATTTTCCTAATTTTGTCATTACAGATTATTACTTTTAGGCATGTCGTAACTCACGCAATACATCTCTAAATTTTGTCTCTTAAATTTACATACCCTGCGTTAAATACGATTAGGTTTTTCCAAATACTTGTAGATAAGTCGGATAGAGCATGCGAGAAAATCACCATAACTTCATATTATATTGTTTCTGATGAGTTTGAGTAATAAACCGCACGACGTTTTCAAGGTAGAAGAGATGTGCGATGCACATTGTTCATATCGTTCAGGAAGATGAATCGTTCATTACTAAGAACATCGTAATATTTGTTTCAAATTAATCTGAATAGCGCGGTGCATTGGTTACACCATGAACACGATCACGAATAGATAAATAAATTGTATCATATATCAGCAGCTCCTTAATATATCCAAAAAAAATCGCGTTAGTTTATCATTGTGTCACTAATACTGGCAAACACGTTTGATGCCGGCATAGATGTCCACACAGAAAAAAGACTTTCAATTAAATATAAAATAGACTGACGTTGGTACTCGTAATATTATGTGCTGCTGTTTGCAACCAGGTAAAGCGACATAACTAGAGAGATCTGAAACCAAAATTAACATCCCCACTACCAACTATCCGACATATGTCTGTATCTGTTATTACATCCATAACTAGTCAAATTAGTTTGTTTTTCTTCTTTTGTGACGATGAGCTTTGTATTATATGATGTCTCTTTATACCAGCTATCTGCACCGTTTACATATGAATCTCTCCTAACTAAATTATATATTTGGTTTGTTCTTTGACACATGGTAGCCTTTTACCACTCAATTTCGTAGATGTATTTCCTATCGTATTGCTGCTTATCATTTGTTAAGACCAACGTATTGCTGTATATGTGACAACTACAATATATTTTTCAAAAGTAATTTTGTCCAAAGAACGGTGTTTCTATAGTGCTCCGTGAGCTAAACAGTTTCATAAGCATAATGCAGAAATATGACAAAACGCACATTTTGTAAATATTTCATGATTTTTTGGAATACATGTAACTGGAGTGAAATTTGATTGAAACCGGAACCGTTAGTTTTATCTTCAGTGATGTAATTTATAAATGAACTCGCTTACCATCATTGTTTATTACTAAATGGCGTGAGTTCATCTGAAGAACGATAACATAAGTGGCTTCTATAACACTTCACTTCGGCACAGCATTTCTTAAACATTGAATCGGAAGGTCAGCTTCTAATATATACGTCAGTAATGGGATTTAAATTGGATTAAAATATACAGTGTATGTGATGTCTATTTTCAACTTTGCTTTAACCATTTTTTAGGAATATCACTACGATATATGCAGTGTGGCAGCTTAAAATGATGTCTTTCACTGGGGCATCATGCCGCAGACATAGCGCTTGATATTCCACCCAGTCATATTATCCAGACACCAGGTCTACCAGTACTAACACTAAACTCTTAATGCTGAGCGCCTAGCGAGGAAGCTGTTAGTACCATTTATATAAGTATTTGGTACTACTTGGTTCAAACCCACGATCACCAGCTTCCGACGCAGACGCTCAAACCACTAGACCGACGGAGTGCTCTCAAAATATCAATAAATACACTTGCCAAAATATATATCTTCCAATATATGGTTGATGCCACATTGTTGGAACCTGCTTCATGGATATCTGATTAAACTTCCTGGAACACATGAACCTCTCAATACTCATTGTGTACTATAGCGCCTATACGAATTGTCAATGGCAATTTGCTAGTCAAGTTATAAAGAAGATTATATGTTCTTTATATAATTGCTACAGAATCCTATGTCGCCTTGAAAAATCGCAACGAAAAGAGAGAAATCATATTCGAAACAAAATATAGGAACAAAATTGTCTATCCTTCAGCAGAAGAAATAAAAATGTAGGTACATAACAAATAATGAAACAAACTCTAAGTTAATGCATGAAAGACTTGTTTCTGCTTTAAAATATTTATTTGGTTGGAGGTAACACTTTAGATCTGAATGGACATGTATGGGTTTGGTAAGAAGAAATGAAACTATGATTTCATTTAGAACACTAACTATTACATGATTTAGTTTGTTATACACAGAAACAGACACACACACACACACACACACACACACATATATATATATATATATATATATATATATATATATATATATATATATATATATATATATATATATATATATATATATACTCATCGTCCGTAAAGTTATATTATAACATGTGCAGTTTATTATTTTTGATATTGCCATACGTTAATACATCACTTTATGCGAATCTGATTGTGTTAAGTAAGGCCAAGACAATATTGTCCATTATTATCTTTACTAATTGGCTGTGCTCTTGGGAAAACGATTTTAATCCGGCATACCGGACCTTTTTAATTTGAATGAACATTTGTTTGGTCGCCATTTGTTTATTTGACTAACGACTGGTAATTAGGCCACTTTAGCTCTAAATGGTTTTGTGATGTTAAATATAACATATCATAACATGAATAGTGACTACAATCAAAAAACAAGAACAATAACAAGTAAAATTATCTAACCACAGCATTTTTAACGCACTATATTCAAGACCGACTCAAAAGATATTTGTTTACTTTTTCTGTACAGTCAAACGTTCCATATCTAGTCATAAATACATTAGAGTAAATATATTTATGTATGCATCCAGTAATTTCCTTTTCACAACAAGATTGCACTATATAACTGTGCATGGTTTAGTTCTGAAATATTATTTCAAGGTAAAAATTTGCACTTTGTTCTGTAAGCCAACTCAAATCAGTAATGTGCACTGTGTAAATAAAATGTGACATCAGACGCATTGGACACTTTGTGTTGACAAATGATTTTGTCTTTGTAAAATGTTATGTTTATTTAGATGGATTCTTGTTCTTATATTTATAGCTATCAAAAATATGCAGTCTACTTTTACTATTTCAATTATGTTTGGGACAACCTTTTACGCCAAACAAATGACACACAATTCGTCTGACAGAATTTGCGAAATTGTTCATTCATCTTTCTATCTAAAACTTATATATATATATATATATATATATATATATATATATATATATATATATATATATATATATATATATATATATATATATATATATATAAACTATCATGATGTTTAACGTGTCTGGAAAGCACCTGAGCAATAACCAAAACAAAATTAAAAATAAAATTAGGTTTGCTGTTAAATATATTTTTGTTTTATATGTCTTACACTTGTATGATTGTTCCAATCGTGAAAAATTATGTATCTATATTTCAAGGACATTTTTAAAAAACTAAATGCCAACATTTATTTGATAAATTTTGTTTTAATACATCGTCATCAATAGCATTCGAAATCTTTAAATGAGGATTACTTTTGTTGCCGTGTGTAACAATGCAAAGTGTAAATGTACACACTATTTATTTATTTTAGTTACAAATTGTTTGATGATTCCATTGATGATACTGGCGGCGGTAAGTCTTTCTCTCTCTCTCTCTCTGTCTCGCTTTCTCTCTCTCTCTCTCTCTCTCTCTCATAGCACGGGATGTATCATAAATATTCTTAATATGCATAATACATGCCAGTGACTAATAATTAAACAATTTTCCCACTCAAGTCTCACCTGCATCTTATTCGATAGTGCACATTTTAAACATAACTAAAAGTACCGCGAGTCTAGGTGTTGAATTCCGGATGGCTACTACTAACTTGATAGTTTATGTCTTAATATTTATATGCTAGTTTACAACTTTAATTTTACTTTTATGCAGCGTACTAAACTAAACGCATACTTATCAATATGTGTAAGGGTCATTTTCTCTACCAACAGAGACAAACTGTTACATGCATCAGTAAATTAGACTATGCAGTTGAGCTTAATATGTTACACTTTACTTTAGAGCTTTACGGTCTCCACTCTTGTCGTATTTTTCTCGTTCTGAGTTTATATCCATATACTGCTAAATGAGGGTGGTTTATGCTAAGCTATGATGTCTTGTGACTTATCCTATTTGTTTACCTTTATCAAATAAATACATCTACATATATAATGCTTCTAGTTTTCACATGTGTACCACGAACAAGCTCAGCAAGCTGTAATGAGGGATCGCAGAGAGGTCACAGTGCTTAATGACATGCAAAACTGTCGACTAGAATACAGTTTATCCCACGAACTTTGTCAAGTCCCAATAATTAAGTCCAGCCTTTTATCTAATGTTTCGACTGCATTATGAAGATAACACATTGATAAAGGTGATTTTGGAAATCTAATATAGCGGACTCCCATAAATGTGATAATCCTATATCAGGTATAAACTGGACAACTAAAATAAGAGCTCGTTATGACGAAATTTGTGCGGTTGATGGTTCACTTCGTCGTATATACAATGTGCTAAATATTGTATGATATATCTGAAAATAATAATAATAATAATAATAATAATAATAATCGAGGTCACTTTGGAATATATAACATTTACTTTACAAAGACAATGACTAGAAAAAAGAACAAATGCAACATACTTGGAGAATATAAATCCTATTGGTGTAAATTTCAATATGATGATACTTGCAAAACAGAATATGTACTAAACACTGATTTTCAAGCACTTGACGATTTTTAAAGACAGTTACGTCGTGACTTTAACCCAACCCATACTGAGGTAATGACGTTCTCGTAATCTAGAACGGGATTTGTCAGAACAAAATCTCAAAAATGAAATCATATATTATGTTAGGTTCAACAAACATATTGACATAACATTCAGTAGTCCAAGACACTGTAATCAAACAAATCAGTAACATATGTATGTCGACATAACAAATTATGACTACATTTAAAACACTTAAATATGTAATATTAAGTGAGATAACGTTAGAAAGGATACATAATTCATACATGTGCCCTTTACTAGAAATAGCAGATCTTGTACGTGATGATCTTTCCGCTAAAAATAAACATATTACATTATAAACTTTACAACTATAAGCGGGTGAAGTGTAAATAGGCTCACTTGGAGTGTCTGATGTCAAATGATTTATAAAAAAATTGGTTCGTCTACCTTGTCATATAGACAAAGGTTTCATCGCAAATGCTTTAATTTCATAGAATCGTATACGAAGTCTCTCTTTTTACCTCTTTGCTGACATTACACCACAATTGCTTGCTGAGACAAGAAAACATTATCTTAAGAAATAATAATTTTTTAATCGCATTAATATCAGACTATAAATAAATATAAGTTCACTCATGTAAGTTTCTATTCATGCTTGGAACTCACTCCCATAATCAGTAAAGTGTGAAAGCACCAATTACATATCGAGAAGTACAATGCAGACAAATGCGACAGAAGCGCCTACCCATATTTTCGTTGGAAAAAGAAACTCATCCGTTCTGCCTTCTAGAAACACTAACTACAGTTATTTTGATAATTATTTATAGACTAATCATGTCGTTGTAGTGATCATTTAGAAAATATATACCATTATATAATTTGCAAATACTATATTAAACAGCGACTAAAATATTTTTCAGAATTTAAAAATCTGCATGCACCAGCGACTAAAAATAATGTGTTATGCGGATGATCAGAATTGACATCAAGTAAAATTACTTTGTTTATTTTATCTGCCCAAAACAGACACTAAAGACACTAAACTCTACGTTAATTTAGATTATTCTCATTTGTATTTATGTACGCAATTAATTACTGCTAGGATTAATTTTTAATTAATAAACACGTTATTTTCATAATTGTAGCGGCTGAATTCATATTGGTGTATGAACGTTTGTCTAACGTATGCCATCATCATTAAGTTATCATAATTTATTATAGACTTTATTTCTCTGTTTCTCTTTCTTTAACCTGTTTAGCCTGAAAAGAGTATGTTTACATAAACTGCAAGAATCATATTAATTTATTACGCTATCCTTTTCATATCGATTACACTTTGCTTCTTGTTTCATTTCAGGTTTGTGCTATATAGGGGAGGTATGTAATGTTGGTAAAAGAATGTCGATAGTCGAAAGACGTGGTTATGTTTGGATGGTACATGCAGCAGCACATGAGCTCGGACACAAGTAAGTCAGCTCCTTTTGTCCTATTTGCCTCCCACATTTACAACTGCTACCTTAGCGCTGCTGGTGTTCTGTAATGGATTCCTCATTTATAAAATAGCAGTGATCGTCGGCCGTTAATCCAAGGCCTGTAGTTTCTTCTGAAATTTGTTTTCCTACTTAAATTACCAGATCAGTGTACCATTCTGGTAGTCGAAAATATTTACTTGTACAATCAACCTAAATTACATTAGGTTAAACTATGACCTGTCTTATGTAATTGTTTTAAGGAACATTTTTGTCTATGTTCGCATCCTTTTAATTTCTAAGTAATTCCCACGCGTGCTCGCATAACACTTCTCTGGTTTTTGGTGTTCTAATACTGACCATCTGTTGAAAGTATATACAAAGTTACCAGAGGAAAATACTTACGTTTGCGTTGTGAGGTTGTACATTTTATGCTGGTTTATAGTCATAGTCATACGCATTTTATGTCACTTATTTCCAGTCTTGGAGCAAGTCACGACGGTGAAGATCAAGCCATAAATTGTAAGGCAGAGGATAAGTTTATTATGAGTCCAAGAATTGATACCGATTATTCAAGAAAGCAATACACCAAGAATCCCTGGTTATTCTCTACCTGCTCTGTAAACTCGTTCAAGGTTACACTAAGGAACAAGTATGTGCAATGTTTATCAATACATAATATTATATACACTTGCTTTTGTTTCAGACTTCCTTTGATACGAGTTCTTGGCTTGACTAGTACATTTTTAGCAGGAACACTGTTACGCATTAACTTTGATTTTATCTACCGGTTTGACCCCTCAAAAATGTATTATATAAATAATAAGTATAAATACAAGTTGAACATATGATATGTGCTTACAAGGACATAAGTACTAATGTACATGCAACGGCGGTATCTAATATACATGTATCTGTCTGCTCTATTATCTATCTATCTATCTATCTATCTATCTATTTTATTGTACAATATCAATGGAAATACTAATCTGGGCTGACTGAGAAAAATCAATGATATATGGAACATCATATAGCATGTTGAAAGAATATTATATCTCTATCCTCACATTAAAATGACAATACCACAGTAAAGGTGTATTTTTCTGTTACAACACGATTGATTTGTGACTCCATCCAAGACATCTTTAGATGAGCACACATACAGCATTCCTATCGTTAGTGGAAATATAAGTGTTACAATGCAACGCTTTATAGGGATCAACGCCATTTTTTTTTTTAAATTATCTCTTTTTTCTGGACTGTAACACTAGCAGGAATAGCCACATGCTTCTTGTTTAATTTAAGAAACTCGCTGACATTACGGGAAACTAGCATTCTTAGATGCGGGAATGTCATATTATCGATATTGTTATTTGCTGGGAAAGTGCCGAATTTCGTAATCGTTCATGAAGCCGTATCCATGGTCAAAACCCTCAGAGAATTTGACAATTACCGATATTCCTATCATGGAGCGCTTTTCCTCATTCTAACTATCCTATCAATAAGAATGGCGTTGTTTACGCGTGTTTGCACGCGTGCAACATAGAAACATCATCATTTAATGGCGAAGACAACTCAGAATGATGCAAGCTTGTCGGAAAAAGAAATTTAAATTTGATTAGACCCTCCTGCTGGGGAAAGTGTTCAAAGATAATAGTTTTATTTAAAATTTAAGTGCGCCTATTTGTAAACGGATCATATATAAGCACACAGGAAAAGAAGGGATATACAACTATATAATGGTTGTTACTTCTTGTGAATTGTAATATATGGAAAATAAGTTCATTGTTATGCAGAATGTTTATAATGTCCTTTGTATAAAGAGATATTGTCGGTCATTACTGAAGTCCATAGATAACAGTTGCTTAGACGATTCACCTCATTATCTACCTTTGTTTTTTGTATAGGGATTATAACTTAAAAATGGAAATTGTAAAGAGTATGGAAGGAACGAGTTATGTTTATCGTGGGAAATTAACCAACAATATCGACATAGATGTATTAATGATTTTGAATATATTCATGGCACGAAAAATAAGAATGCGAATCGAAGTATGCTTGAAATATTTGAATAATAATACAAAAATGACACTATTGACCCGTTTAATTTATGTTTGTTTTACTGATGAAATCATCCACCGGATCTGTTGTCATACTTCAAAATGTAATACCGCTTTTCTGCCTGGTTTTCAAATTGCAATCTTTAAACGTAACCGTTTAAGTGGCAATGGCTGTTGTAATCCTTTATTATATCAAATTACTGATTTGTTGAATGTGACAAAAAATCCGTATACAATTTAATATTGCAACTTTTCTTGTTCCTATACAGCTACATAATGGTAAGCATGTTCTTTTAAGCTGATATTGCCAGCATAAACGCCCATCTTATTTCTAAGAGTTATTTTTAAGTACCATGTATGGTTGCATCTGAATATTAATTGCCCTTATGAATACATGGTCCCATTGGTAATATAATACTCCTACATTAATTATATATTCCCATTTTAGAGATTGCTTGAAAAGTCAGGGTCTGTACTATAACTACAACGAATATCACGAATATGTGATGAAAGAGCCTGGAGAAGTGTTCCCAGTTGCGGAGCAATGTGAGCTCATTGTCGGGCGCAGATCTGTCTTATGCGAGGTATTATATTGTGTGGGCATGTATGTGCGGGTGTGTGGGTACAATTACATTCCAGTAAAGATAATGTGTACCTCACTATTGATAGGACGATGACCTACTCAGAATTAAGTTGTATTTATATGTAAAATTATGTATTTATTACAAATCGGATTTGCAACCTGGGCTCATTGCCAAGCTTACTTTGAAAAAGCATGAACATTTCACTGAAATGGAATTCCTACTATCAAAAGCGCTAACACTGAATCAAATGTTGTACTGTTCAGAAAGATTGAGAATTTTCACACTATTTCAAACTATTATGCTTTTGACTAGTTCCATGTTTTAAATAAATTTATTTATTTCTGACTGATGATGAATGTGGTGAATCGCAATGTTTAAGAAACAGTAGTACATTTGAAAACAAGAGCTTATCAAACAATTGTTCGGTGCTCGTTTCTAAAGCCAAAACGTGCTACCTAATAAACGGGAAAAATTGAAATGATACTAACACATGAAGCAAAAATTAAACAAACCTATTGAAGTAGATCAATGCCTCTCTGCCTTTGTTATGTAATTTTGCCCTGATGTAACATTTTGTGGCAGGAAGTTCATAACTCCGTAGCAACTGAGATATAAACACTGTCACTCTAAATCAATCGATGAGATGTTATAGCAGACTGTTATTCCAAAAAAATCGATATTTTTCTCTTATTAATCTTGGATATTTATTAACCATTCAAATACTTTGCTTTCATAAATAGAAAGCATTTTTAAAGCCGAAACAGAGCATTCACTGATGACATAGTCAGATTTATTGTTTGCTACACGTAAAGTCAATAACGAAATGCATCTCGCGTGGAAAGAAGAGAACAAATAATCTAATTATCATCACATCAAACAAGTGAATAAGGTTGAAACTGCACGGCTCATTAAAAACATGTAACGCATAGAATGTAATTGATCTCATCTCGTGAATATATGATATTGTCCTTTTTCTACTATAAAGAGCACATATTTGAACATACATGGTCCACCTGAACGTACAAAACAATGTCATTTGTATACATGTAAACCCTGTGCCATTCAGCATAATGGAGAAACAGAAATGCACTATAAGAACATTATAACAAGATCATTCTTTAAAGAGCTGAAATGATGTCATAGACGCTTCATTGAATCCTAGTTATAGAGCATTTCTGGTGTTCCCTAGTTATACCTTAATTGATATAACTACAGTTTCAATTCCTCACAACCGTAACTGAAATTACAAATGCAATGCATATTAAGTATTGTACAGGATATGCCGCCCTGGAACACTGAAACCAATCCACACGTTGTCGTCAAAATGAAATCTTTTAGATTAATACGCAGTCTTCCAATTATAATTTCTATCACTTATTGCAGAAGTTCAGACAATGACTGAATACGAGTTGAAAGCAATTAATCTAGTTCAAAGATAGTATTTGCACAGATCAGTATTAGCTATAAACTGTATATATTGTTATGCCTAGATTCTTGAGACTTGGTGCTGTGTGTACTATGCTCATCTATATACACACATAAATATTATTACGAAACAAGATGCATGGATCTCATTTAAGATCATACCTTATTAACTAAAGAAATCATGGATATGTACGTTTTACGTATTACATATTTATATCACGTATGTCCGTTTAGTTGATTATCACATGTGTTGTGCACCCGGAATGCATACTGTTACACAACAATATATGACATCTTTCTGAGACATATCTTTAGGAGTACGTGACCACCATCATACACATATGTGAATGTGTTTCATAGACAATATGGATTATAGTATGCATCTCTTTAGTTCCAGGCTCCTATATAAACGAAGGAAAATGTGACGATCATTTTATATTTAATGGATAAGGAGTACATTTGGTTTATCTCATGATCCTGCAAGTTTCCTTTCTCTCGTGTAAAATATTGCTATAAATTCAGTTTCGAAACATGGTGTGATGATAAACCATGTTAAGTGGGACGCCCATATGAGATAGGCTGTCACTGTGACCTACATTTTACACATCAATGATCTTTAATATATTTAATATTTTACCGCTTTGTTGGCCTAGTGGTTAGCTTGTATGCTCGGGTGCGTAAGGTTGCGGGTTTAAACCCTTGTTGAGTCATACCAAAGACATACAAATGGTAGTTACAGCTGCCACGCATTGAACTCAGCATTAAGGAGTTCGTGTTTCGTCTGGTCGGACTGGATTCAGTATAAGGTGACTGGGTGGGATATGATGATACATGACAGCGTCATGATGCTCCAAATCAAGACATCACTATAAACTGCTACACAGTAGACTTGTAGAGATAAGCTACGTTACAAATCCAAATATCACATGAACACTCTATTTAATAGTTAGGTGTTCATGTTTGAATCATTAAACTGAAAAAGCAGCACTGAAACTATTGTGACCTATATTTCAATAACTGTGTTTACGCATTGAGCTCATGACATAGATCTTACAAAGTACATATTTGCCTATATATAATCATAACAATTAGCAAGACGATGTGTCTTGATGATCGCTATTTCTACAGGTTATTAAATTGTTGTTATATCTCATATTTATCGTTTAAGAAACTTGTGCTTCATTTGGATTTATGAGACAATGACCATTCTAGAATCGTGAAATTGGTCATGGTAAGCATTTGTGTTACTATCACAATCTTACAACAAAGTGAGGCTCATGTGACTATAATTTCATATTGAACTGGGGTTGCATT
Source organism: Sinohyriopsis cumingii (assembly GCA_028554795.2). Lineage (NCBI taxonomy): Eukaryota > Metazoa > Mollusca > Bivalvia > Unionida > Unionidae > Sinohyriopsis > Sinohyriopsis cumingii. Next base: position 85,605,111 of record CM068832.1, read on the forward strand.
ATTTTTGTGCTGAACCTGTTACCGTCATAGCGTGTTTGTAAGCGCACATAATATGTTTGTTAGAATCATGGCACATGGTGATAGGATACATCTTGAAAATGGCTACAATCTTATTGTACAAGCACGTTCTTTTGAATCTACTTCATGTTTCAGAGACGTACTGATATATTGCATTTAACGTTTATTTATCTGGCTATTTTTACGCTCACCAAACCTCACATTAGATGTATCACGATGGTGTCATATCTACCACCCAATTATTGCAAATGTGTCTTATTTGCTTTTATGATGACATATATCAATTGGGGCTAGATCTATATACATCCAACATAATCCATGTTAATAACTCTATAGTTCATGGGTAATACTATGCCATCAATAGTTTTAAATGTTGCAATCAACAGTTTCCTCAGTACACAACTGATATCAACTTTTTTAATGTCTAATGCGAATACGAATTAGTACTAGCATTATATGAGCAGACTGAATTCTAGATGCTTTTTATGTAGTGCCTCATCGTCATGGACGTCGCCGTTATGATTGTTGCACATGCATCAGCATTCTTGAATATGCGAGTCTGCGCCAATAGATGCGATCCTGTACCTTTAGCAACTAAATTTGTAATCAAGGTTGAACGCCTTGAGGTCATGTTCTACACTTCTTAGCCACGTGCTTAAAGAAAGTGCTATTCTGTCCGGTGCAGCCTTTACAACCTTAACAGGACACGGCGGTGATTCATATATATAATTTCTTAAGAAATATACCAAAGACTTGCAGTTGCCAAAACCTGATCGTATTTGTTCTTTTCTACGCATATAGCAATGCAAAGATGATAGAATTGCCACAGTCTCCCGTACTTAACCTGTAGGTCACTCGTTTCCCACACAAGGTAACTTTTCATTAATGAACTAAATGACTGTGCTGCGGGCTGTTACGAAAGGAGAATCAAAGTCCACAACTTGCATCCAATACAATTTGGCTCACAAAAAAATACATGTATAAGAAAACTAACTAAATTAAAACGTATAAGTTAAATAACTAAATTAAAATGAGTTGCACTAGATACTGTTTGATACATAGTTTAGTGCATCATACACGTGTTTTTTATGTGTTCCTAAATATCAGTAACATAATTCCAAATATTTTACTTACTGTGGAAATATTTGGCCTTTTTCTTCTCTGTGTTCACTGCACTTGTGAAATCTTTCAACTTCGGACCTTTGTGTTAGATACATGATTTGAGTGAACCCTACGGTGGAAAAATCCCCAGAGAGGAATGGGCCTAGCTGCTGCAGAGCAAGCTCGCGCATAGGTTCATGGTTATTAGTTCCAATGTCGTTGCAGAAATCATGATAAGGGACAGAAACAAACTGCAGCCGGAAACTATAAAACGATGCACGACTTTCAGATTGTTATATCTAGTTATCATGTGAGCAATAGGGATCGCAGCAGATAGTTTCCTTGTAGGTTTCCTATAATAAGTGTTTCTATTTGAATCGAACGGCAGTTGATAGTACGTGATAATTCCTAGTAGTTTAACATTTTATTTACAGTTGATGAGAGCACTGCCTAAGTATAGCACTGGGGTTATTCTGAATCTCGTTTTACTTAAAGCTGGTGATTAACACATATCTTAATTCACTTGCGTTTCGTTCGCAGTGAACCAGTCAACAAGTGTTGTACTCTGATACATATGCGTTGATTAGAGAGTCATCATCTCGTAAGGAACATGCCAACATGTTAACATGTCACATAATTATATAAAGAGCCACTCTTAAAAAATAACAAATAAAATTGATAAAAACACTAAAGAATATTGGTAAGTTAATTTTCCCATAAGGAACCCTTTTCTAAATCCAAGTGTTACTACTTAGTGCATCCTGCAACTTAATCTGCTTCTTTGCTTCGACAGATAGCTCAGTAACAGTCAAATTGCGCGAAATATAGAATCCCTTAAATTACTAATAACAGTATCATGATAGAGAAGGCCAAAGGCATCGGTACATCCATCAAAGCTTCAGCTATAGATTTATTTGGTTTCAAAACATTCATCCAGTCCCTCACGTAAATTTAACGGAATGCTGTGGAAGTAATGTTTATTATGAAATGCACCCTAATTTACGTTAACATTTTTCTCCAAACTTCTTAGGATTGGGTCGCAAATCATCTGTTTGAAAGCATCCACATGATGGTTCGAGATTTTGATAGATCCATATTTACTGCTATCAAATAGATTGTTCTATTTGAAAATTACAACTATTTCAATTTCCGTAAGATGATCAGAAGAACATATTTGACATTGTGGTAATTAGATCTGTAACAGGATTGGTTCGCCAACTTAACAAGAATTTTATCTTCTCCAATAACTGTTTCGAATTTAAACCTCGTAACATTTTACATCACGATTTACGCCCGCGTAAGGACATGTATGGGATGTGTGATTGGGTCTAAAATTTTCCACCATATTTTTATCGTCTAACGCGCTGTCAAGGGCCAATATATTTAAAGCTTTCAATCACGTGTTCTGCCCAACCAATCGCAATACTCTCGCTCCGGCAGCGCGCGGAGGGTTTCTCTGTGATAGGGACTATGGCGTCAGTTGAGCCAATTTCCTTACATAATGAGCATTTATAGCAAGCTTGTCTTTTAACGTTTAACATGACGTTTACATATTAACGTTGGGATGATATAATCTAAGTCAATACTGAAATATAGGACAGCACGTATAGCATTTTGTAAATTATTCGATGTTATTTACATCAAAAGCTTTGAAACTTCACTATAATGACTTTATCTATCAAATGCACAGCGTATCTTATAGAAGTAAAAAATATATACATCGGATTTGTATAAATAAACCAAGATCGATAATATCCATTCTTAAAACACTTAGGTTCTCTAAATAAGCATGTACTGTCAAAATTTACATATATCAAACAGACATCCTTATTTTGAAAGGTCCTGCATATAAAAAAGGCTTGCTAAATATGCATTTAAGATGAGTCGAATGATCACAGAAATCAAAATGTAGCCTTATAAATATGCATTAAGGTGAACACCACTTCAAGGTAGATCGATTGAGAGATCGTTCCTTTCTCCATCATCACGTAAAATAGACGTTTTTAAAGAGACTTATCCTCTTAATAGGACCAACTGTAATTCCAGACTGTTCACTTAATGTTAAGGAAAAGAACACATACTTTAAATATCGTGATAGGTAATGAACCCGACCTGTCAGTTTGGCATGCATGCCAACATCGTCCTAGACTACAAAATTCGATTTATTTACCGGCTATTAAGGTGACCAAATAACTATAAATTATACGTAAATTAATTCATTTTTTAAAGACTGCTAGTAAAGATATCTGCCTCCAAATGAGATGTACGGATCCGAAAACTGGCATTTGCATCGACCAATATCATGGTGCAGCAAGGGGAACTGACTGTGGAAGAGATCAGGTAATATTTTCTCTCTCCCTACCTTTACCGAAATACGAAATATTCCTAAGATTATGAAAATCTGATTTACTGGACGACCTGATGGTATTTTCAAAAATAACCTATTACGTACATAGCAAATGATGAAGAGTTGTAGCAAAACAAAGAAAGAAAATCATTTCTTCATGTTTTTAAAAAATACGCATTAAATCTAAAAATAGGTAGCCAATGTACACACCTTGCAAATAAAGTTTGGATCATTTTACAGTAATGGAACTATTTTCTCACTCTCTCTCTCTATCTTTATATATATATATATATATATATATATATATATATATATATATATATATATATATATATATATATATATATATATACTCTTTTATTCTTTTCTAGTGGTGCATTGATGGTCTTTGTGTTCCTAAACGGTAAAAACAGGTATGTTGGGAACAGACGTTTGCGTGGCACACCTTCGATGATTGGCTGTTATTATGACGTCGTCTTGTGGCCATGCAGACACCATGATTCTGAACGAGATAGCATTCCATATATTTATATTCCGTTGACCAGCAAACAAGTACAAAGACATTGCTTCTGAAAAAGTTATTGAAGACAAGAAACAAAGTTTCATTCTTAATTCGGCCAATATATCTAAAGTACATTAGATTTAACCCATTCGATAATGATTATGATGATGCTGATAATTATTTTACACTGTTCATGATGTCAGAGTTATGATATGAAAGTACGCCCACTTCATTCAAGACATTTTCAGAATTAAGGTGAAGGCAGCCCTTCCTTTTTGCAGAACCGAGTTACTAATAGGCTCTCACAATCATGTATCAAATCATCAAATCGGAAACGCTACGGGACGTATAATCTAAACTACAAATAAGAAACTTTCCTTGAAGTTTAGACGCCAGCAGCTCATACTTAAAACACGTGTCAATTCAATATATCTGTAATTGTATGTTACTTTACATTACTAATTGCAATTAGCACTATATTCAGAATATTACATAGATAATAGCATATATATGCATGAATTTAATATATATATATATATCCATATATATGTCGATCTATCTCCCTCTCTCTCTCTCTTTATATATATATATATATATATATATATATATATATATATATATATATATATATATATATATATATATATATATATATATATATAATGCTGTCGGACATATCTGCGCAAAGAAGTTTGTCGTCACCAGCTAGAGGCATACCAAATTTGACAGACTGACGAAAATAAAAGACTGAATGCTTACCATTTATTTAAAAATCGGTAACTATCGGCAGAATAGTCTGTTCAAAATAATATCAATTCCTTCAAGATATATATTTCCATCTTTTAAATAATGTATTTATTTGTATGATTCTAAATGATACATATCAAAATAAATTCTCTGGATAGCATGTTTCAAATGGTTAAGGAATGGGTCTTCATGTGGACCTTTATAAATTACATTGCATATACATTTAGAGTTGAAACGTGGGATATGTTTGCAAACTTGACCAATATCACTTTTATTAATTAAAGTTCGACCGTTCTTTCTTAATACAAAATGGATTTGTGACCCAAAATAACGCGTGATTTAATGTTTACTGAAACGATGTATCATTGCCCAGAATTTCCCGACGCGCAGATTCGGCCGACAATGTGGTATATACATGGTTGTTTTCTTTGAATTTTAAACCTTTTGGTAAAGAAGATCACGTGTCGATTAAACTCACTGCCTAAGTCGACTAGCTTTGACATCATTAATGATGTAATGGATATTTAAAGAACATTATACATTTCATTTCTAGTATTTTTGAAATTGAAAGACAGAATGATTAAGTGACTTAACAAACACTAGACTAATGCGCTAAATATCAACCGATCCATAAGGCACAGATGCTAGAGGACGTCTAGAAGCGATATTAATCCTGTTTTGTACTCGATATATGCAAACATGCCCGGACACAAAGCACATCATGTACCTGCACGCACAAAATATATATACGCGGAAGACTTTACTTTTAGTTTATAATGTTTGTTTTGAGGTAGAGTTTAAAAAGAGTAAGAAGCAGTTGGAACACTTTTTTATGAAGACTCTTAGGACACTGGTTATCAGATTGTTTCTGATTATGAAAGCCTACAAATTTAAACAGCCGGCATGTCATATGATCAATTTTGGAGGATCTCTGGTAGATTTTAAAAAAGAACTCTTGTAATTGCCTTGATATGGTATGGATAGATAACTTGCAGACTGTTTCGTACTCCTTTCACCTCGATTTATACAAAAATTAAAAGCCGATCGCAATCTTGTAATATTTTATTGTTACAGTCAATACGTTCCGTCGTTATGAAAAAGTGTACATAAATCACGGAAGTCATATTTATAATGAAAATAAGTAGCACTCCTTATGTATAATCCACAGGCAATTTTAGTGCATTATTTGATAAATGTCTAGCACATATTCATGACCAGAAGAAAATATAAGTTGTTGTTGGTGACGGTCTATGTTTGTTACTTAGTAATATGGTTTTATAAAATATGTTGAATATTAGAAAACATTATTAATTTCTATAAATAACCATAACATTTGCTATATAAGCGACACTATCATTTTCATTTGAGGAGGTAAATAAGATACGAAGATGATAAAACATCTAAAACAATTCGAGAGTGGCAAAAATGAAAATATAAAATAATTAATTCGAACAATTGCGTCAACTAGGGTGATTCTGAAACAACAAAGAATAATGATGGAACAACCTAAATGATGTATCAAGATACGAAAGATCCATACATTGGCAATACAAAAACGCTTATAGAATAGGCACAACGAATGAACGAATCACTCGTTAAGTAAGCATATTCAAATGGTTCAAGAAATTTATGGAATTTATTTCTTATAACTTGTTTTTGATTACTTGCTCCAAATGGTATTAATCTTTTATTGCTTTGTGATCACAACAATTTCAGCCTATTTGTTTTACTTTTTTGAACAAAACCTTTCAGTGCATACCAGCTTTGTAGTATTAGCTGTTAAAGAAATCATCTTATAGGCTGATGATAAACGCCATGCTATGATTCCAGGCAGCTTAACTGTTTCTTACATAGCTCTCTGAAACAACTATTATCCAACATTGTCCGTATCTTTTTTATATAAATTTTATGAAATCTGTGCAATAAACCATGTTATTAACTGGTATATAGTACCTGTACCACCAGTACCACTATTTTCGATATATGCATCAGTTAGCATACCTTTGACGTAGACTTCAACCCAAAAGAACTTACTGAAAGCATGCACTTTTTCTGCCTGATATTTCCCTCATGCTTACATTGTGTTCATTTTAATAAATCAGCTTTTGGGCTCTTTTGCATTCAATGTTTTCCGTCTGATATTGTCTCGAAACTAATTTTGTATTTATCTTGAAAACGCTGAAATTAAGCCCACTTTCATTCAGTAATTCGTAGTTCTTTTTAATTTCGCTTTGTCGTATTTATTGCTTCTTTTGAAACGTCACATTATATACACTGTCTCTTATACATTTCTAAGTCAATATTTATATAACTATGGTTTGATAACTTAACAAAAACTCCGCTTTTGATTTGATATTTGCATTCTAATTGGTTTATTAGTCATACAACTGTCAATTATGTCATGATATTTATTTATTCACTTTTTGTTTAAATCTTGCGTCCAACAATATATAATTAATTGCATTTTAATAGATATATGAGGTGTTGAACATTGTATATCTGAGGTATTCTGTAATATCATTGATTTAAAATTACACGGACAACACACTATTTGTATTCTTCTATTGAATCTAACTAGGACAAAAAAATCAAACCACTTAGTTTATTGATGTAGTATGACAAGAGGTTTTTCGGCTACCAATGTATTACATCTTCGCTACAGTTCTGCTATTGTCTTTGTACTACAATGTATGTTCTACAAAAATGAAATGAGTTTCTTTAATTGAACTATATTTCGTCTGTCGGTAGCCCGTTATAAAAATAGTATTCGTATAGGCAATTAGTTGTGCATGTAATTACTACAATGCTTGTTCATAATGATAACACTAATTATTACACAACTGTCTACTCCATACACTATATCTATTATTTCATCTTTCTTTTAAATAGCAACAAAGTTGTGATCAAATTTATCACGAAAGCTACAATTCTCACACTCTTGACCAATGCCTTCTTCAGTCAGTTTACACTATTTAGCTAGATCAAACATAATTCGAAAAGAATTCAGATTTACATAATCCAGTCAAGATCATCACGTCAGTACTATACATGAATGAATACGTAACTGACAGAATCAAATATAATACAATCAGGAATTTAAAATTAATATAGTATATGCAATGTACAAGATAATAACCGGTAACCATCTAAATTACAAGGAGTTGCATTAAATTTGGCTTGGGTAGAAGCATAACGTTTTGAAGACAGTGCAATTACACATAAACCACCAAAGAAAGTAATTTTAGAAAACAAAGATCCTTCAAGAGCTAAAAGTTCAAGTAGATGGGAAACGTTCGATGCAGATGCGACCAAAGGATATCTCACGCAATGAAATGCAAAAAATTGCATGCAGTGCATAATAAGACTCTCCTAGTTCAATAAATGAAGTGGAAAGAATGCTTGGACTGTTTAGCTAGGAATGCTTTGCCCCTCAAAAAATTCAAAAATGCATTAATACCTGAAAAGAAGGTGAATATATAAAAATCATTAAAATTAGATGACTGTAAAACAATAAATTAAATTCTTGCAGAAAACGATGATTAATTTAAGACGAATTTCCTAAATAACATTGTGATTAATTCATTGATCATTATATATATATATATATATATATATATATATATATATATATATATATATATATATATATATATATATATATATATATATTTCTTACAACCAAGGCTATTTGATAGAGTTTGTTCGCATGTCGGACAGGCACAACAAAAAATGATTACACCATATTTTAGTTTAGCTAGCAAGGCAATTAGAGGGATCAGACCACTGTTTCGTTTGTCGTATACATCTAAGCGTTTAAAGCAATAAAATGTTGTGACCTAGATGATTCATTCGACAACGCAGCTACTTCTTGATTTATTTCAACGAAAATGATTGATAAGCAGGGCAATAAGCGGGTACGACTTAAAGTTACATTATTCCTGACTTTTATCCGATATAAACAAAATATTTTTATTCTGTCCGTACACAAAACTCATCATGTATCTGCAGATACATGACCTATGAAAGGGTAAGAATTTACTTTTATTTTATCATGTTTGCTTTGAGCTAGATTTGAAAAAGAGTAAGAAACAGTTGTAATAATTTTAGGAAAACTTAGGGGATTTCTTGTAAATTTGAAACAAAAGACTAACACTCCAGTGGTCGCCTTGATATGGTATGGACAAATAATTTGCACACTGTTTCTTACCCTTTTCAACTCAGTCAATTTAAACATTAAAAGTCGATCGCTATTTTGTAATTTGTCATTGTTACGGTCAATTCATTACGTCATTACGAAAACTTGTACGTAAATCACGGAATTCATATTTATAATGAAAACAAGTAGCAATCAGTATGCGCAATCCACAGGCAAATTTAGTCCATTAGCTGATAAATGAATAGCAGATATACATGACCAGTATAATATATATATATATATATATATATATATATATATATATATATATATATATATATATATATATATATATATATATATATATATATATATAGATATATATGCTCTACGTATTTCACTTATTGTTGTACCATAAAAAAGGTTTACAAGTTACATGTAGAATATTTTTTAATGAGTCCTGGGAAAATAGAAAGCGTTGGATGCTATAATGTTTTGCAAACATCAATGAAATTTGATATGCAAGAGCAGGATGTGCAACAAGGTATTGGAATATATGTCCCGTTGATTGGTTAGTACGATCAATCTATATATCGCACGTGTACATTCAATCAGACAGTCCATCTAACTGTTAATTATTTTACCAAAAACTATATGCTATTTAACATTATCTGTAATTTTATAAATAATTGTCCTAATAGTAATTAGAGATAGCTTATAGGGAAGATTTTTAAACATAGTTGCCGAGCATGATATGGGATAGAGTGGTAGATACAATAAACTGTTCAGTGCTATAATGCTCTCTCAAACTATCAGAAAGAAAATTATTTAGTCTTTTCCGCGAGGTAAACATTTACAAACAGATGAAGGAATATTTTGTCTAAATCAGAGTATTCGAGTATATATGAGATGCATTTCTGTGCTCTGGCACAAACTATAACAATTATTAACAGAGACGGTAAGTAAGATGATCCAAAAAATATTCGGGTTATAAAAGAATTTGATTTTATGAAAATATAACAAGAAGATTTGAAAAATATATTTGAGATGCAAACGTTATACAAACCTAAGTTGCTGTTTTCGATGGTATATGTTTGTTACTTGTTAATTAGCAATATAGTTTTATAAAACATGATGAATAGGAAAAAGCATTAACAATTTGTTTAAAGACATGCAATTTGTCATGGAACATATCCTATTATTATTCATTTGGGGTGTTAAGGAACATAAGAAGATGATTAAACATTCTGCACAATTCGGCAATGTCAAAAATGAAAACTGAAATAAAACCACCTATTTTATTGATGTAGTAAGACAAGACTTTTATCGCTTATTAATGTCGTACCTTTTAACTACAACTTCACCATTGTCTTTGTACAGTTATATATTGATTAAACTATTGTACGTAAAGGTAATTAGTTGTGTATTTAATTACTACAATGTTTTTTCATGATGATATTTATTCGTCATTATATCATTTTCTCCTCCGTTTACAACGTCTATTATTACATTATCTTTTTAAGTATCGCCAAATTTGTGATCAAATATATCGTCAAAACAACAGTTCTCACACTCTTAACTGACGCCTGTTTCAGCCATTTTACACTATTTAATTTGATCAAAAACAATTTGAAAATAAATGCTGATTTACCGAATCAAATCAAGATCATCACATCAATACAATAAATGAATGATGACGTAAGTAAAGCATCAAATAGAATTAAAAATTAACACATTAAATTGCACTTAGAAGGTAATACATGGAAAACATTTAATAGACAAGGAATTGGATAAAGTTGGGACGGTGGTGAAATAGCAATTGAAGAAAATTCAATTACACACAAACCACCAAAGAGGTGATATTAGAAAAAACAAAGATCCCTCTAGAGCTAAGATCTCATGTAGGTGGGAAAGGTTCAGATGTCCATCAGTTTAGCGGATGCAACAAAATGATATGTAACGCAATGCAATTCATTACATGCCGTATATAAAAAAATCGCCTATTACAATATTTGAAATGGAAGGAATGCATTGACAACTTAACAAGGAGTGTTTTGCCAAGTAAAATATGTAATAAATTCATTAATAAATGGGAAATAAAAGGGACAACATATTTAACACCATTAACATTATTTACTGCAAAACATTAACTTAAATTGTTTGCAGAAAAGGATGCTAAAGTTAAAGCAGATTCATCAAATGACATCTCCGTTAAGTCGGTGTACGGATAACATACTATTTGTAGGGATACTATGAGTCAAAATGAATATTTCATTGCATAGGTAATATAATTTAAAGATTAAAGAGTTTATTGTGATTTTCTGAAGCTCGTTAAGTAACCTTGTTTTATAACGAAATTAAGAACGACACAGGTAAAGAGAACATAGTATAAGTATAAACAAAATATAGAAGAAACGTATTCATTGTTCAAAAGGACAGAAGCTAGTATGACGATTTCTTTATTGTTTGTGGAATAGCTGAAGCACCAGATAGTGAAGGGGTTCCATCAATATATAGTTACGGAAATACTTCTCTAGTGCTTACATTATGCAATAAGAAGCCTTAAATATAACGACATAGTAATGGTTGCTAAAAATAGGTTGAGCACAATCAATGAAATTGTAAGTAAATGAGAATAAAATAAGGCGTACTGTGTTAATGAGATAAATGAGAATATTCGGTGGCCAGAAAGAGAGAGAGAGAGAGAGAGACAGAGAGAGAGAGAGAGAGAAGGAGAGAAAGGAAGACAGACAGACACGCAAACACGCATGCACATATAAATACACAGACTTACAATCGGACAGTTTCTTTTGGACATTAGGTGGGTATTTTCATGTTTATTTAAAATGGATATAGCCAACTGACGGGTATATGGGATTGTATTGAATTCGGAAACGATGTTGCTTTAACGGTTTCTCTCTGAACTTAATTTTACAAGCTTAACTTAATATGCCTACACAGTTGTTTGTAAAAGGCAAGTATCTTCCATGTACCAAGCAAGTTTGTTTTGATGATGCGCAGTTAGAGTTTTGTCTTTGTTCGCAATACAGTGTATATTTTCGTTCTATGAGAATGCAACGTTCAAGCAAGGTTTGAATAATGTTGGAGCAAGACGATTTTGAGAATTTCCGATATCTTCGTGAGACTTTAAAGTTGTGAAAGAGAGCCAAATATGCTTCTGGATATCGTCGGCAAGTAAACAAATTAATTTTAATTTTGACTGTATATATCACAAATGACATAGCATGTAAACGCGAAAGACATAGAATATGCTTCGCTCTAGAGTTGAAAGGAACAGGTCTTATAAATAACTTTGCAAAATACTGGAGTTATTTTGGTGCTATACTGTACATTAAAGTTCTCATATATGTCCTCTGTACGCCTTAGATGGTAGCATCAACTTCAGTTGGGTCGCTAGATTTGTATATTTTGGCTTTATCAGCGTACAATTGGTGACACTTGAGAGCGGGTGAGTGTACATAATGAAAAGAGAAGATCAAAGAACAGACCATTGTGGAACACCACACCATATATTAACTGGGCTGGTGTGTATTCCATTTGCGGAAACAATTTGTATCTTGCTGACCAAGTAGAACTTGAACCACAGTAAGCCTGTATCATGAATTCCAAATATATGCTGGTGACGGTGAAATAATATATGATGGTCTATTGTGTCAAATATTGCAAACAAATCAAGTAGGGTGAGGATTGTAATCTTGTTACTATCCAAAGCAGAGAGAAGGTCACTAACTACTTTTTTTACTGTGGCAAGTGTCATATGTAGAACTAAATTGCTAAAAAGACTGTTTGAATTCAGATGAGATACCAGTTGGGATAGAACAACTGTTTTCTAGAATTTTGGATATGAATGGGTTTTAAAAGTTGGGTGGTTGGTCCTCAAATTACAAACTACACAAATTACTCGGTTATAACTCAAACACATACTCTTCAGCAAAAACCTAGTGCTTATATTCAATAAAACAGGTCATGGACCACTTGACAGTTAGTGCTGCATTTTTAGGAAATAGAGAAGATTATTTGAATAAAGATTATGTTTCACGGGTAGAACCTGGAAAATTATATGCCGCCCATAACTATCGAGATTATTTAGATACTACTAGTCAAGATTTTATTGACTTTAAACAAAAGGTAATGAGGCGTAGAGAGGGAATATATAAAAGACTAGATAAATAAACAACTATGTACTGCTGAAGAAGTTAAAAGAAAATATAAGGACCCTGATAACATTTACGAGCCTAGGTCAGGCGCTACTGGAAGTGGTTTTTCTACTCAAGAAAGGGGTCTTTTTGCTTGTCCTAACACTATTCTTTCTGACGTAGATTGATTAGAAAGTACGATTGGATGAAAACTTACTGGAAATAATTTGCCAGAAATCATTAATGAAATATCTGATATTTGTCGAATAATTTTTACAGGTGGTATGATGGATACCAATATTTATCGCTCTCTCACCGATGAAATTGCTGATGATTGTCACCGTGATTAGACGAATAAGTAATAAATAAAATGATTATACATCATGCTCAACGTGGACCAATCATGGTTGGAGTAGTAAAGTCGCGAGTACCAACTTACAGAGCAATTAACGGAGATTATTTAGAAGGATAGCCCCAAAAGCAATATCGATTTCAAACCAATTGAGGATGAAGTATATTGAGGCTGCTCGTGTTAAAGGCATCGGCGCTGTAGGTAATCGTGCCGGTAAAGCGTTCTCGACAATCAATGATAGACAAGCAAAATGTTTAAAAGTATAGCCAAATCATCGTGAAAGAATCGAATTACAAGTTCAAGATGCAAGTATATAATTGTTACCCGTTAAAGCATTTATTTAAGTAGAAGGAGAACTAGTGACAGACTCGTCACTAATATAGATTATGGAGCCGATATTAGAGTCAGTTTTGTTAAAAATGGCTTCATGACGTTCTTCAGAAGTGCTCTATACATGATTGATGGAATACACATTGAAACAATTCAAAATAAGTTTGACGTTGCCACAAGAATAATAGTTCTAGCAAGATATTCAGACGATTATACAAGATCAGCTTGTCCTATATTGATGGTTACCAAGGATAATGCTGAATATCCCAATGACAGACCATGTATTAAGCCACAAAGAGATACAGATAGGGCTACTGCAATTGATTCACATCCAGCTGGAATGATAGCCAGACCAGCTGCTGCATTTTCGATATTTACAGATCACCAATGATAATTGCAATTTAGGTTTTAGAACACATCAATTAATGTTAAAATGTAATCGTAGAAGATTTTCATGTTCAATTCCAATGTCCCACATCTTTGAATTTTGCAGAAATGTTAGAAAGGTTAAAGGTTATTTTCGGAGCCAGATATTGTTCAAAGTGCTGTTGATGGTATTTGTACATGGCCTATAGCATCACAACAAGGTGTTTCTGCCCCAAGGCATAATTTCATTGCTCTTCAAAATGTTGCACGATTAAACTCTCAAGAAAGCGGTCCAGTGCTGTTTGAAAAACTTGGTGTTTCACAATAAATGGACATCAAGAACCGTCTGAAGATGCATTAGTAATTTTGATCAAAATTATGTAGCACGTGCATATCATCGCTTGGTGACATTTATGGGACGTGATCAAAATATATATACTGGTTTACAAATATCACAACTAGATTTTACAACACTTTATCCGATCTATTATTTTTCGTTTGATCATCTTGAATTATTTAGATAATCGGTCGTTAATATACATTTTCGAGCTCCCGAAACCCAATGATGTGATAATAATTAATAATCTCAACTGGAATGGCATGAAAGAAAGAAACAGGACAGGGATTCAAAAAAGGGGAAAATCCTTAAGATTACAACTGACCCCTTTTTCGGTACGCAAAATGTCTGAAACATCTAGGGACACTTCTCTAAACCGTCCAAATTCTAACTTCGATTTCCTTGATGCTGATAACAATTAAATATCAAACATTTAGAGGTGTTTTAATGCGTGGTCAGTTACCTGTCTAACCAAACAATGTTGCCACAGGTATTGCTAATCTCGATTATAGTTCTGGTACAGGAATTCATTGGATGGCACACGCAATTGATCCACGTAGAATAGTTTATTTATATTTGTATGGATTGTCTCCACCAAACAAATTTATAAATTACGTAAACACAATAAAAACTCCAATTTGGTATTCAACATTACCAACACAAACACTAAAAAATCAGTTACCTAATACTGGTTGTTTAGAAAATATCATTTCGTTGTATTGATTTACGCTTTTTTTGTGATCGTATTAACTGGTTTTCCGGCGGTTACACGAGTAATTTCATTATTTAATGAAGTAAAAATTGCACTTGGTAATCTTGCAACCCATTCTCGAGATCTTATACTTTTCTGAATTACTTCCTTTCCGTATTGATATTCAAATAACCGCTCACCTAGCGTTCTATTAAATAGTTCAACAGTAGCCTGAACACGATGAATTGCGGTATGTCCTAGTCTGAATTTAACGTCATGTTTCTTTTTCTTCATCAAAGATGATGCTACACAAATAAATTCTTTGCCAGGATCAACCCTTAATAGTTGTAGCCATCGCAGGGGTCCTCGTTGATAAATTCGTTATAAAGCAGAAGAAACTTCAGTTGCTGTTTTATGGTTCAACATCCTTATATCTACTTGCAACGTCATCGACAGTTAACGAGTATTTGTATTTTGATTGACGTCTTCCAATTTTAGTAATATGATGCACTAAACATAAAATATCAGGTTGATGAACTTCCTTAGGAATGCTGACATCAGAATGTGCATGATGAATTCTTTTGAGGTGCTGGTAAATAAATGTGCAATATTGTCTGTCGTACTAACCATTGTGCAGCAACAGAGCGTGTAACATTTGTGCCATCAGCGAGTTTGCTAATTGCTGCCCTACCCCTCCAATATCCCCTTGGGCTATAATACATCGATTCCATTATTTCAATAACTGGTTTATTAAGTACCCCTTTTGATTAATAATTTACCTTTCATCGCAGATCTTACCCACCAGTTCGGTAATGATTC
This sequence comes from Sinohyriopsis cumingii, assembly GCA_028554795.2. Lineage (NCBI taxonomy): Eukaryota > Metazoa > Mollusca > Bivalvia > Unionida > Unionidae > Sinohyriopsis > Sinohyriopsis cumingii. The sequence continues at coordinate 85,621,013 of CM068832.1, forward strand.
TCTGTAAGATATAATTTTTATAGAATTTACTGCATGAATTAATTTTACGACTGCAATATGTCGCTGTTGTAAATCATTACTTTTATATGTTACATCATGAGCGTGACATGCTTTGTATATCATTTATAGGATACTCTCTAGGTCTTGGCTGATCTTGGTTATCAAGTCGGATATCAAGTCTGGTTCCAAAACCGCACTTATTATATCCTCGAAAGTGTTTTTCTTCTGGGTATTTAGAACATGGATTTTACTGGTAGAAATAATTTTATTTGTGCCACATTTTACATAATTTACCTGCAAGTGCGCGTCTTATTATTATTATAGTTATCAACATACTTGTAGGAGTATGTGCTCTTTATCTAAGACAATATATATTCATATTCTTTATTATATTTCTACAACATTAATGCAATTGATTTCTCAGCAACATGAGAGCAAAAGCCCGTTCATGATCATCCATCGATATTAATTTCATTCAGATTAACTATCATAGATTCACCTGAGTCAGGTAAAGCTCAATGACTGCTTAATTTGATAATGAGATGGCTCAAATGGGATAAGTTGTATGTAGACGCTCCGTCAGTTGATGATCATCGATGCTATGAATTACTTAAATAATTTAATGAAATGCTAAGCTGTTGGACGAGGACTGCAATGCTATTATTGATTTTATTTTCGATATTGCTGAAGCACCATCTGTATATAAACTAGATGGATTTGTTAATAATATCTTAGTGTATGACGATATGATGCTGCACAAGCACTCAAATCCAGCTGCAATATTTTCTAGAGGAGGCATACAAAATACGGACGTGATTTATGTTACTCAGGGATATACACAAACACCTAAAGTGATCAGAGATAACCGCTATATATTAGTTGCGTTTAATGTAGTTAATACAAATACTATGAAATATATTCATCAGACTTGGTACAGCGGAGATATGGACATAATTAGATTACACAATTTCTTTTCAAAAGCATAATCTGCTCCACCCGGATTTATAACAATACATTTGCACGATCCTAGAACAAGATATCGTGTAGGTTTTGATAAAATATTCGGATGTATCAATAATGATTTAATTATAGCAGCAGCGAGGGTGCGACCTCGATGGAACGTCAGGTGGGTAAACAAAACAACACACAAAGTTCGAGGAACACAAAGTAACAAAAAACTAACTCAGTTAGAAAAAAATGTCGTTAAAGTTAGAGGTTTTTGGTTAAGCGTTAAAGACTTTATTTTTCAATTATCGTTGGAAGGTTTTATTTTAAGCAAATGACGTCTCAGCAAAGGTCTGTTCACCATCTATCTGCCCCTTAGAGTATGCAGTCCCATGCAGAGGAGGTAATTATATTGTGCATGCCATGATTACTAAGTCTGATCCAAGTGTTCAGATATTGTGTAACAGAGCATTTGCTGTTGTATTGTGTTTCTTTGTTGATATACAGACTAAGTTGAAGCATTTTATAAATATTCAGATAAAATATATAATCGATTAGCTGTTCAATGATCCTTTCCTAAAATACAAATTTAGTGGAAATCTTCTTCCGAGACCCGCCGTTACTAATTCATATAGATTGTAGTGGTCACAGATCATGATAACAGGAAGTGAACTTGTTTTCTAAAGCACACAATAACAAGTAAACTTTACACAAGCTAAGCACGCCCATTGTTACGTTACACTCATGACGGAGAGTTATAATAAAGTGTGATATGGACAGAAAAATGTCAAGGTCGCACGTGACGTTCATTTTACAGTGGCTGTAGTTTCTATCTATTTATCTATGTATCTTTGTATTATCTATGTATCTATGTATATATATATATATATATATATATATATATATATATATATATATATATATATATATATATATATATATATATATATATGGGTGAATAAGAAATTAGACATTCGTATGACAGCTGATTGTGGCAAAAACGTTTTCATACCATTGCTTGAAGGTAGACATTATCATACAGCATTCTTTGCTTTTAAGTTTGTCACGATGACCGATTTTGTATCTCTCACTGACCTAAATCCATGTTTGTGTTCAAGTTCATGCGTGTGTTATTGTAGTTTTTAAAGTATAGGATATTGCACGTTATATTTAAGTTCTATAGAACATGTGCCACAGTGACAATTATTTTAGACGTGCATATCTCTTTGAATGAAGAATCTTTCAGGTTGGTTGTCCTTGAGGTTCGTAATGATATCGGACATAAAATATGTCTACCACAGCAGCTAAATTGAAAATCATTTTATTGTTGAATTACATAATTGATATTTTCAACATTGTATAACAACAACGAGATAATAGTCTTATCTAGATTCACCTGGAATTCTTCACTCACAGTAAAGACATTGACCATTCCAGGAATTATTTTTACTTTTTGATATTTTCTTTTGGATTGTGGTTCGTCTGGAGTTTTTGTTCTCTTTCCGAAATTCTGAAGCTCCTTGCCTTAAAACAGTAAATTGGATGACCAATGTATCTGCAATTGACTAGATTTGACTTTGTCAGATACCAACTTTCTCCATCGTGGCAACAATCAAAATACAAAGTTATGTGTGACGTGAACTTTCCATATGCTTTAAATGATGAAGAATGTTTGAACCATGTTTTTGTTCAGTGGTTCTTGAAAGGTATATTCTTGAAAGGTACATGACAGGGGTTCTGTGCAAAGTAGCATATAAAGTTAAAGGATATGTGCTTTTTTATTTCCATGTTGGCTTATTCTTGTATGCATGATTCAAACAAATGATTAGAGTGGGGGAGAGCTATGTATTATTTACAAATTGTGTGACTGAGATTTGCTTTGTTAAAATAAGAGGTTATTTAAATAGATTTACATATAATCATGTAAGTGGCCGTGAGATATAAATGCTTATTCCTGTCTGCAGACAGAAAGTAATAAGTAATATGCTGTTTGGGTCAATATTGTATGCATCAATTTCTGTTCAAAGAACAATTGCACTGCATTACTTACTGTTGTTGTAAACTCCAATAAAGTCTACTTTTGATTCATACATTTTCCCCTGTAATTATTCCGAATTGACTGCAATATCCTTGTAGTTTTGCGAGAGAAAACCTTTCTTGTTTTCTTGCGTATCTTCACTAATGCAAATGTTTAAGTGGAGCAAAAAATGATCACGTACATGATGGAGAGAATAAGGAATAAGGTTGTTTTGTTTGCATATTTGTCAAGAATGGTAATTATTTGTTTGCAGAAAAGAAACGCCAGTAGGCGATTATATTGTTTACACTATTATTTCAATCTGTTCGATTTTTTATATTGCCAATTTTGTTTCAGATGAAGAAATTGAATATGTGATCTCCAATTTAAAATTTCTCCACATCATAATCCCTATAGTTTTCGGCAGGGCTACGGATGGCTGAGTGACCGGGTGATCCCAAGCGTTTGTTTCTACTGACAAATGCCATCTAACATCTGTCCCTGTTGGCTCTGGCCTGTGGCTCAGCCAATGTGGGTATGTGAGGAACCTGCCATTATCTTTCCGTGGTTGGTCGTCATTACATGAATATGTTCTCATCTCTAATCAGGGCGTTTCACACCAGTTCTTGTTTTTTTTTTTTTTTAATGTCATTGTATGTCCTAAAGGTGAAATCTCAACGTCTAAGATATGTATGTTTCAAAGTTGTTTTTGTTTCCTCCTCCCAGGAGTATTTATCATATAAAATAGATCATTACTTTCTTTCGAACTGTGTATGGACCATACTACGTGTCTTGAATAAGGTTTCGTGGTATGGGCAAGAGAGCCAGAACTATATCATCAGGATACAAATTTCTTTTCTTTGCATTTTTACCATACCTTAATTTCATTTTTGATTGAGTAGAATGCACATTAGCTTGTGCACATTCACAGCCTTTGACAACATGTACTTTAAATTGGAACCATAATCGAGAAGATTTATTTCAGTATCTTCATTAGAAAGATGTTTATCTTTCAGCAACTTCAATGGTCCACGCGCAGTATGTCCAAAACCTAGTTCGAATGGATTTAGTCCCAAAGATTCTTGAACTGATTCTCTAACAGCATACAACAACTACATGAATTCCTCCATCCCAATCTTTACCTGTGTCAAAAAGTTGAGCAAATTATATTTTTCAATGTTTGGTGAAATCCTTCTAAAGCACCTTAGCTCGACGGGTGATAAGGAGAAGATTTGAATTATTGGATGCCTAATACATACATAACTGGCATATGCCAGACATAAAAGTTGAACCCTCATTAGATTGGACAGACATGGGAAGGTCAAACTGAGTGAAACAAAATTATCAAAGCTTTTAATACTGTTTTAATTTTAATAAGTTTTAAAGAAATCGCCTCCGTGAATCTTGTTGACGCACAGATTATGGTCAACAAGTATTTATTATCTGACTTGGATTTAGGTAAGGGACCGACAAAATAAACCTTTATTCTGCTAAATGGTTCGTCAAATGCAAGAATAGGTTGCAGATGAGTCTTAGGTATCTTCTGACTGGGTTTTCTACCATTTAACAAGTATGACAATATCTGCAGTACTAACAAACCTCAATTTTATGTTTTGGCTAATAGAAGTGATTTAAGATCTCATGATAAGTCTTATTAATAACTTAATGACCAGCCAAATGGGTTTCATGGGCTAGATTAGGTATTTCATGTCAGTACGATTTCGGAACGACACTTTGATAGTTCAATGGCCGCTCCACACCAGCAGGTACCACGCAAGGTCTCCATTTTCTCATTAGAATCTCATTTTATTAAAGTAACTGACAGATACTTATGTGGCTTCAGATTCACTAATGGCCTCTTAAAACAGACAGGAGATCTGAGGATATTTTTTCTGTTCGACGATAAGTGATTGTCGTTTGTCACCCTGATTCGAATAAAGAGAATGAGTAATTAAAAGAGGATCGCTGTGAACAATACCTTTTGATTCAGTGACCTTGTCAAAAGCCTGACCAATAGACGTTTCAACTAAAGGAAAACTTTCCTGATCAACATCGTTCTTAAGAACATTCTTTGCCATAGCGCTAGTGACTGCACAAACTGGGTATAAATCAGGGAGCTTTTAATAAGTTCGATCGATTTCTGATCCAAAAATAGATTGACAGTTACAAGTGGATTAACCACAACATTATCTTCAGCTAGGTTATTGCTTAGTAATAAATGAAGGCCCTCAACGGGTTAAGAAGAATCTGTTCGACTGTCAGGGGACCTGAGATTATGTCTGACGACAAAGTTACACAACAGAAAGCAGCAAACCCGCACTCTATTCCCTGAATATGAACACTCTGATTAGAAGATTACTTCGCAAAAAAGGCAAAGAACCTGTTAATATAAGACGATAAGAAGCTCCCGTGTCCCTTAAACCTTATATTGGGATTGATTAGGCAGAATCAGCGAAAAGTGATATAGAACCCTCTTACGAAATAATTTATTTCCGTAGACTATAAAGTAAAGAGTGAGAAAAAAGAGCTTACAATTATTCGAAAGTAATCTAAATTATAATCCAAGAATTTAAAAACACAAGTCCTATCAAAGACAATATCAAAGTGAATCACAGTTTGAATTTCGACGAAAATCGAGGAGGGATGGTGATGACGTATGCAATAGTCAGCGTTGTACTGATGTGTGAAAAGTCTTTTGTTGAATACCAGAAAATAGTATTCCATGTTTTGAATTCCGTGTAAATTCCGATAAATGTCTTTGTCCAAGAATTAATTTAGAGCACTTTATTATTTTCAGGTAAAACAATCATTTGAATTCAGTAATTTGACAAAATATAAAATTTCAGCCCCAAACTGGTCACAACGTAAAACAACATGACGCGTCAAGTGTTAAGTCACAACTGATCGAATTATAATTATAACATCAGTTATCGGACTAACTAAAGCGCAAAACAAATTCCCAGAGTTTGGTCAAGAGTTCATCATTTTAGAAACAAATATAAGTTTGTTTACGAATTGACAAGTTAATTACGTCACGGAGTCCAGCTACGTCTTTGACAAACTTAACGATTCTTAATGCGAAACAAATAAAAAACAAAAGTCGTTTACCAAAAATGTCACTGATTTTGGAACAAGGTCAGCAGCAATAAACAATGTTTCAATTCTGGACAATATTAAATCCAGTAAACAATGTTAAGTTATAATAGCATGCAATGGAAAAAAGGATATTTTAAAAATAAACAGACAATGAATGTAAATATACAAAACAATATAAAACACATATCGCGGATCAATACCAGTTGAATAATTATTTGCAAACTTGATGTCCTCACGTGGATGTTCCAGCAAACCTTTGTCTAAAAAGTAGTTATACATAATTACTACTTTAAAATAGATAAATGTCATATAAAAGTATGTGTGTGTGATTTGGATGTTTAACGTAACAATAACATTTTTTCAGTCTTATTGCTACGATGTCTGCAGTGTCTCAGTTTATTGTGATGTCTAGCACTGGTGGATCATGCCGCAGACATGTGGCATAATGTCCCACCCAGTCACATTATTCTGATACCGGGCCGACAGTCCTAACACTAACCTCTTAGTGCTGAGCGCCAAGTATGGTTATTTATTACTTGGAAAAATAGTATGAATACATACAATTTACTGGTTACAACCCACAATAAACCATTACTTTATTTGCTTTCGTAAGCTTAAACAATAGTACATACGTACATACTAGATGTCTCTTTACTACATGTTGCCCTTTGTTCTCAAGATTCATGTCCCCGCTTTGGTACTTATACTAGTTTGATTATACAAGTAAAGTAATTAACTGCAACTGACAATGTTATCTTAATTAAATTGCTGTAGCTACAAAACGAATAAAAATATATTTCATCAATTAACAATAGAAAAAAACAAATAGCTTTAGGTACCAAACTTCAAAAGAAATGGAAATGAATTTACATTCAGTATCGAAGGATGCATGAAAAACATGAAATTGTGTGGTTTAGGTTACTCTTCGATAACATCAGTAAGTAATATAGCTTGAGTAATAGTCATTATTGTGTTCGATCATTCCGTGCCCTATTTTTCTAAGCAATTAAATAAGTACCGGATAAATTATTCTACAACCGAGAAGGAACGTTTCGTTTGATATTGGCATTACAACACTTCGAAACTTACATTTTTCAGCTCCTTCTCTGATTATTGTTCAGATATCACAACTCCCTTACTTTCATCGGCAAGGTGAAGAAGAAAACTCAGAGATTATTACGGCTGAATTTGTTGTTACAGGAATATAATATTGACATCAGGCACATCAAGGGAAAAACAATTTAATATAAAATGAAATTTCCCGTTTATCGAAATATATTTCTTCATGCATACTTTGTATCATTCATAAGATTTCTTCGTATGATACATTTTTATATGACCCACATGAATAATCGACGTATGAATAGTAGAAAGAAAGTTTTAGTATACAAATCTTTCTTTTCTCTTCGATGGGGGAGTATTATGCATATTTAATTTAATTGCTCGTCTGTTAGTTTTAAAATTTGTTTTCATCCAATACATGATAGTGTAATGTAACATTGTTTACTGGATTTGACATTGTCCAGAATTGTAAGATTGTCTTTTGTTCCTGACCTTGTTCCAAAATCAGTGACAGTTTTGCTAAACACCTTTCGTAGTTTTATTTGTTTATCTGTCTCAGAGTAAGAATCGTTGAGTTAAGTCAAGGTCATACCGGTACCATTTAACGTAAGGTACGTGTTAATTCGTAAACCAAATTCGATTTTTATTAGAATGATGAACTCTTGACCCCAATACAGAAATTGGTTTTGTTTTTCAGTTAGTCTTAAAACTAAGGTTATGATAAGAATTCAATCAGTCGTGCCTTAACTCTTGAGACGACAAGTTGTTTTATGTTGTGACCAGTTTGGGGCTGAGATTTTATTTATTTTCTTCAATTTACTGTATTTAAGTGATTGTTTAACTTGAAAATATTAAATCAGTACAACGCTGACTATTGCATACGTCATCCCATTCATCTTGGATTTTCATCAGGATTTGAAATATGATTTACTAACAACATTTCAGTGATAGGATTTTCGTTTTCTAATTCTTGGAATACAATTTGGACTTAATTTGCAATATCGTAAGCTCCTTTTCCTTATTTTTATAGTGTGCATTGTAGGGACTTTCTCAACTCTGGCGTCGGTGTTACACTTTATCGTTCGTTAATGGTAAACTCAAACAAACAATTTAGCAGATCTCTTTTTGGAAGTTAGGCAGGCATCCTCGGACATAAACATCCCCGAGATGCATGATATATGTCATAAATTCGAACACTCTCACAAAATCGTTATATTTTCTTCCGTATCTTCCATCTTTCCTTAAGATTTGGACACCACGATGACACGGGATAAACAGTTCTGTTGAGATTGTTGCTAATCTGAACAATATTTGTTTTGGTACTGACCAGCACATCAACGAATACAACTTTACAACGTCAGCTGCCACATAGAGGTGTGTATCATGTGAATATGTCTTAATTAATTATTCAAGTATTATTTTACTAACTTACCTCTTTTAGCAATGCACATACATACGGGACAGAGAATTTATTTAGCTTTGATGTAGTTTCAAATACATTTTATACTTCTTTCCTATCTTAGTCTTGTGTGTGAGTGTGTATGATTTGGATATTTAACGTAACTTAAGATTTGTTTCAGTTATAATGCAGCAAAGCATGCAGTGTGACGGATCATAGCATCATTTGCCACCCAGTCAGATTATCCTAACTCCAGGTCGACCAGTCATAACACTAACCTTTTAATGATGAGCGCCAAGCGAGTCAGTTGTTAGTACCATTTTTATAAGTCTTTGGTATGACTTGACCTTGGATCAAACCCGCTACCTCCTGAATCCAGGACGGAAATTCTAACCACTTTGATTTAACAATGTATTAGAAGAAATTGACTTTTTTTGGAAACTTGAATTCTTGCAGGGTTCCCTTGCTTTAACACATACGATTACACTCCTAGACGTAAAACAACTTGAATTCTTGCAGGGTTCCCTTGCTTTGACACATACGATTACACTCCTAGACGTAAAACAACTTGAATTCTTGCAGGGTTCCCTTGCTTTGACACATACGATTACACTCCTAGACGTAAAACAACTAAAACAAGTTTCTATCAGATGTAGTGCTCTTAGGATGAAATTTGTAGCAAGTCCTTTTTGTCACATTGATCATTTAAATGAATTCCAGAACGCTTTCATAAAATAATTTTTAACAGCAAAGTTACTTTAATCGGTTTTCAGATTATCAATTTCAGCAAATAATGCACGCTTGAAAAGTTTTAATCACATTAATTTTAGAAAAGAAAAGAGATTAAAAAGTGAACGAAGAGGACTGCTTGTTGAGAATGAAATTCTCCTGCTCTCGCTTTGCTCAAGGTCTGGATGCTTTAAAAAATAAATAATCTTAAAACCATTTGAAGATAACTTTGAAATTGCAAATGCATTCAAATAACGTCAGTACATGTTTATTAAAACTTTAATTTAATTCGAAAATACAAAATGGAAGGTGGTGCAATTAAAATTAAAGACTATGCGTTGTCTCGTAAATAAGTGGATAATTTAACTTCAGGAAGAAATACATTTCCTTATAGAGTTGAACGTGGAAGTCCACCTGGAAAGATTTCGCACAATAATGTAAACTTATCAAAGGCAGAATAACATTAGTAGAGGATCATAGAATAAACACACAATGTACAGTCACGTCATAGCTACAAAATTCACAAATACATGAGATCAAGAGCAAAGCAGTCCTGAAAACTAATTATTTCAGGAAAAGACGACCTAGAGAAACGCTGTCGATGCACATATAGCACACGTCTTGAATAGCTATCCAGACAGTTTAGAATGTAATTAGATATGCTGGTTAGAATAATATATAACTGGATAAGCGTATTTCCTTTTTTATTTAACTACAAGTGAGCCAATCGAAATGAACGAATATATCGTAACTACAATTATGTACCACGCAGTTTGAAATTCAACTCTTAGAGTGAGATGGAGTGTAATTTGAAGAGGACGTTACATTTTGAAAATGATTACCCATCTGGTATTTAAGATGTTATAAAATTGTTTATTCTGATTTATTGAAATTTAAATTTATCAATTGATTATTATATACTGCAATGTATCTTAACGAAATTAAATGATTTAAAAATTATATATTTGCTTGAATCACTGTATTGTTATTTTTAGTGTCAAAGAAACGACCAAAAATGGGAACTACTAATCCCATGACTAAACATTCATTCGGACACCAACAATGAATATATTCCTGATTTAGGTGACCCTACATATATATGTTAAGGGGCAAGTGGCAGACAGTTTGTATAAAGCATTAATGAGTCTTACTGTGTTTGTATAAAGGTTCATTGTTACAGCATGCGTGGAACTTTGAAGGATGACACTTTCAAATATTTAAAAGCATGGAGAAAAATTGATAAAATATAAAAGGTGTGATTCACATTGAACGCTACTTAGGTAACACTAGAAGCAAACAGTATGTCAGATGTTCAATATTTATTTAACAAAGGAATACGTTTATCAATTTATTGCAAGATTTACAAACTTTTTGATCTGATGCAGACATAAAATCGAATACACAAATCAGTAAGAAATGAACAAAAAATATGTTGTGAAATATCAACCTTTGCTTAACACGGAAAAGAATATATGGAAACTTCAATCCTTTACAACTACAGTTTAACAGATGGAAACGTTTGACGTCTCGTATCAGAACAATTGAAAAATAGTATCATATATATTCATAAATTTGTATACATTTACTAAGTAAGAATGTTATTCATAAAGAAAATCTTGAAATAGTTCGTGTTGCAGACCGTCGGTCTAAATCTTCTGACGAAGGCCGCAATATTGGATTTAAAAACCCACTTGATATGTTTATGTAGGTTCGATGTCCAATCGCGCTTATGGAATGTGAACTTTGTGTGTGCTTGCGTGAGTGTGTGTGTGCGTGTGTTTGGTCTGGATGTTTAACGTAGATTTAATAATTTTCCACTCTTATCGCTACGATGTATGCAGTGAGGCAGGTTTTTTTTGCAATGTCTACCAGTGCGGCATTAAGCCGCAGACATGTATCATGATATCCCACCCATTCACATTAACCTGACACAAGGCCGAGATTCCTAACACTAACCTCATACGTCTTTGGTATGTCGCAGACGCGATTGGAGCCTCTGGGTCTCTAATATTTATTCAACCATAATGCATTCTTGTTTATTATCGTAACGCCGACTATCTCGACGGATAAATACGTATGTTAAGGATACAGAAATTAGTTCAACACGCTTGAACCAATTACATTGCTTTCTATGTTGACCTACTAGCTTTATACATATATACATATAAATGTAAATTGTGTATTTTGGTAAAATGTCTTAATGAGATGTGTAAAAATGTCTTTCTTCAAACTTAGAAGTTAGGTACACGTTTACTCTCAAACGCTTCACTTTTGTCGGAAGGTAGGCTTACAAGCAGTCAAGCTCTTTCTTTATGGTAAATAATTCCTCAAGCTGGTTGATATAATAACACAAAACAATGATTAAGGTGATCGAAGCTTTTGAAGTTTCAAGGAAGCTTGACTTTTAGTCTGACATGTCATGACAAAAAATATTTTGTAGAATAATCAGAATGGGATAATGTGTACTGTACACTTTTTCAAAAACCGTTTTCCTTTTAAATTGAAATAACTCACCGGGAACCATATTGAAATTTAAAAGGTATTCAAGCCTACGCCTTTTTAATGCCATTCTTGCGTTCAGCCTACGTATACTTCCGTTTTGATTACAAACTGGTGCAATAGGTTTATATGGCACATTTATTTTTTCATATTCATACACCAGCCATACGCCAGCCATAAGTTGGAGTGTCTTATGTCTTGATCTTCTCGTCCCGTCTGTGAGTTCGTATGTTACCAAGTTGGTTTTCAAGCAATAACTAGGCTGTCTCAAAAGCACAAAGGTCAAGGTCATTGTGAATGATACAGGTAAGAATGTTTCCTTCACCATCTGCAGCTACTAATCTAACAAAATTGATTTCAGGGCAAAGAGACCCACAGTCAAAGTCGTCCTTAATTAGGGAATAGCACTTTTTCGTACAATAACTGGAGTTCTACTCCATCATCTAAAGCTATCAAATGTTTTTGTTGTTGATGCTTTGCACTAACGAAATTAATGAACCATATTGATCTCAAGGTCAAGGTCAATCAGATTGAAATAAACAAAACGGTTCCAATATAATAGCTTAAGTTCTCTATGACTGATGCCTTTTTACAAATAAAAACATATAGTTTATAACTCGAGTAAGAGTTTAAAGATCAAGGTCGTGTTGCATACTAGACTAGCAAACAAAGGTCAAGGTCTCCACATTAAAATTAGTTCAACAATACTCACCATACCCACCCTTTATTAGATGTTATGTTTTATCGATTTTAGGATCAAACGAGTAAAGGTCAAGGAAACACAAGAGAATGGTTTCAGCCAAACAATTGCAGCTATCTAAAAACATGTAAATCAAACGACTGGCTCACATTAAGTAACGTTAACGGTACTCCTGTTCAAAAGCCTATATGAATTAAATGTTATATTTAGATGTATCAGATGAGGGGGATTAATATTCAGCAATGGCAATATGATTATAATCGTTACATTGAGTACCTATGTAACATCTATAATCTGTTATCGGATTATTATTCGCACCTATATGTATGAACCAATGTTTAACTGAATCTTGACACAACAACGAGAAGATGGTATCACATAAAGGCATGTTCTGAATATATTATATTTTCACTGGAAAAAAATAAAATTTTGTTTTACCTGTCATTACTGTCTTAACAAAATCATTTTCACAACACTTATTATCTGATTATCGAAACGTATTATTATTATAGTCATTGTTTCGTAGTTAACTGCGACTCAATAATTCAATCTCACCAAAGCAATATACTACTATTGCAATAAATAATGAACTAAGATAACATTTATCAAAATAAAAGGTACGGTTACCATTCATACAAGCGTCGATTGCACAAGAATATATGTTCCCGTTGCTTGAAATTAGTATTTCATGCTCGATACACAAGATGAAATGGATGTCATGGTTTACTGTGAGACCGACAATTGAATAATGCAGAAAAAAGAGTTAGAACGTTAACTTAGTTTTAAAATTAATTCTGTATTTCGTTTGATGTGGTGATGAAGGGCATAACAACGCTAGGAGATTATTTAGTTCTATGATAATTGCAGTTAAGTATTTTACCCAAAGACACACCACGGTAGCTGATCCAATCCGGTCTCACGATTCGAACCCATCCCGTTTCACTCGGTTCTAGCATGCTAATCAATGAGACCATCCGGATGACTAATGTTATATACAGAAATAAAAATAGTTATAATATACAATATACTTTATTTTCTTGTTCAAAATGGAGTTCGATACTTACTTTGAATCGTATGTCTTGCAGGACAGAGAGTTCATGTCACGCACCTAAAACTCTTAGTAAAGCGACTCAACGTTGTCTATAAGTACACATTCCTCCATTAGGTGTCCTACACAATCTCAATGACGGATAATTGGAACATGTTAGAAAACATTGAGCAAATGTTGATGTAATATTTGCTTTTTATAAAGTGACTTAGACATAAATTATTCTAAATAGAACAACATTCATTGGAAAAAAACTGAAGGCAAAACACACGCAGAAACATACATGATGCCTGAACATTACGAATGCTTGCTGACCAAACCGAAGATTTCATTTGAATGGGGATCCAGATATGTGTTATTAGAATATTCATTGTGTGCTTTCGAAATATTGAATCATCTTAACCAACTTATGAATCACTAATGTCTCATGTCTTAATTTTAGAACTTATCTTGATAACGCGATGCTACTTTCTTCACCATTACAGCAGAATAATGAAGAAAAGCGGCTATGTGTTAAAATGTTTTGCGAAGCATTACCTTATGAGTCGTTGAACTGAGGGAGCTTGTCTTAAAGTATATAACTGTTTTGAAACGAGTCCATATTGCATAGATTAAATTGATATTATTATTAAGGTATGACGTCTTCTAAAGGAGGTAGCATCTTATCAAGATGTAAATAGTCATAGGAACTGTTTAGATTGAGACTGATCTAATTGACTATTGTCTAGTATCGGACAAAACAGATATGAGCCACCTTAGTTCACGTGACGTTATTTGCGTCATTTCCCATTCAGTATTTATTATAGAATCACACGTTTCCGCGAATATGGAAGAGGAATTGTCATAATATAGAATGAAAAAATATTTATGTAACTATATAGTTCATTTGAAGCCCTGTTGAAGACATCCGCAAAGTGTTGATCATAGCCTCTGGTAGTGCATGTTCCAATATATTTCACTTGTAGCTATAAATATTAATTATTTTAAGTAAACTGTTAATGCATTCATGTAACTAACAACTCTAGAGATTGCTTTATGTCAATATTATATGGTACTTGCTTATTTTCATATTAAGATGCGGTTTCTAAATGTGACCATAATAAAGTCTTTCAAGCAGTAATATTCGTTATTATAACTCATTGCTAGCAATTTCATTTTGTATAAGCCAAAACGTTTTAAATACTCATACCTTAATTTGGATTTTATGTCTGCCCCGCCTATGATCTAACCGTAAGGAGACAGAAACGGAATACATATCAGTCTATATTAAACGAGCGGCTCATTTTTAACGATGTTAACATCAACTAAACTATAATACCACCATCGGAATTTAAATGTATAAAATCGTAGAAGAATCCGTTGTTTCAAATACAATGATGCAATTCATATGCTGATCTGAGAAAACACGCAGTAATGCAAAGCAACTCCCCTCCCCCGGTGTATGAAAAAGAGATAAAGCTGGGTTTTAATTTTACCCTCATAACAAGGGCTTATATGTCTGATAGTTATAAGCCGTTTGCACGAGATAACGAGGATCACAGAATCCCGAATATGGGCTTGTTATATCTGTTTAAATTATCAAAGTAAAAATCATAATTTTGAAAGAATTAAAATGTTGCGATGTGTTGTTGCTAATCATGTATGGTTGCAAGACCATGTCTTTAAGTAACCTGATGTCTTAAACGCTCCATGTTCATGGTGAATGGCTGACCTGTCCCCTGATTACCCCGACATTAACAACTACCAAAGTACTGCCTTTCGGTGATCTAGAATGTGGCTTCAACATCTTCAAGACTAGATTCGGCCTTAAGATGTCAAAAAGATTAATCGTGTTGGGTAAGGTGTTTCCAGCTATATATAAATTATAACGTCTTTAAGATCGACTTTCATAAATAACGTATGAAGACCTCCTTCCCATAAAGGAGTCTTTGTGTGGTCCTATGAGCCATGACTATAGAAAGGATTGATTTTGTATGGTTGATGATATTCTGTAGTTTGAGTAAGTTACATTAATTAATTGCAAGGCAACCACGGTAAGGTGCTTTGGCCAAAAGGAATACCACAGTAAAACTCTATCGGTATTACTGCTATTTTTATTATCCGTTATATGAACTAAAACTCTCTCACCAGCCAAAACAAATCTTGCAAATCAGCAACATTTGGTTTCTACTGTAAGACCAGAATTACTCTTGCTTGATTAGCGTACCACACATATATTTCTTTACATGACCAACATATTTCAATCATTAATCAGATAATTAAGTTGATGATATATTAATTTATTTTACTACATTGCCATACGTTTATACACATAATGGCTACCTAATTTACTTCGGATACTAACGTGGCCAGGTCATATAAATATTTAACATAACTTTTCTTGCATTTCGGTATGAACTTGAACTTTAATATAATACCGGAACTTATTATTGATAGTTACGTACTTCCGAACCATGCAGACCTCATCATTTTGCTTTGTGATTATAAGGTAAAGCCAAGTGACAGAATTCGAGAGATGTAAATGTATTTTCTCCGTTTATGATTCAAATCTGTTTCCTGTTAAATGGAATGAACATTCTTCAATTGCTGTCAAGTCTATATGACGAGTTAGTGAAAACTAAACATTTGACTTAACTTACAATTGAACAGTTTATAGCTAATGTTATATATATATATATATATATATATATATATATATATATATATATATATATATATATATATATATATATATACTATTATTTAAGGTGGGTCGTGGGCAGTTTTGTCGTCCTCAGACGGTTTCGTGGGCAGATGAAAGTTCGTGGGCAGATTTCCATCTGCCCACGAAGCACGTCGTCCTTTTCTGCACTCTTGCCACAAATATCAATAAAATAAATGCATATTTACGCTGCTGAATGTTAAATATTCGATAAATATTCATCTGCAAAATAAATAATTGCCTTTTAACCTATTTATTTCCATTTTTTCATTAATGAATTGAATTGAATAGCACAACTTGAGTTACCTCCCATTATGTACTAGTATTTATTGCACCTTAAAAATAGATTGACCCGGAAGTAGTATGTTTTCAAATTTACTGCCCATGATGACAGGGGGTCGTTACAAAGAAAATCAAAGGATGGGGTTCTAACCTGTAACAATATAATATGTTAATAGTGTTACAGGTTAGAACCCAAATCTGTTGATTTTCTTTGTAACGAGCCACTGCGCCCGTGATTATTATTGTGAGAGATCAAAACTGCCCGGGAACCAGGATGTGGAGTGAATAATCTGCCAATGTCGCCAACAAGCACCATACATATATACTATTTATTTTGATATCTAATAAGTTTTCAATAATGCTAATTAGTAACATTATAATGAGTGAGCTGTTATATGTCTTTCGAAATACCTCTATTCACTACTGCTGGTCTTGAGCCCAAACTAAGAGGATTGTGGCTGTCATTAGAAATACAAGTGATACCATTTATTTAAATCCAGGCTTAGTAAGTTCACAGCTTCACTTAAGTTCATATTATATGCTGTTGCATTTTCTTCTCTCAGTCTACCATTAACAACAACAACAAAAGAAAAATGGTGTTTACTCAGAATTTGTTCCTATAATTATCAAAAAATTTGTTTTGGAACAGATATTTTGTTGGAAAAGCTGAAAGAATAAAATTGGGGGAAAATCATGATGGTATAATAATATAATTGTTTACTTATAATAAAAGAATACTAGATTTAGTGTACAACATCCTTGCAATAATTAAATGGTATTGTGAATATGCAGAACCCCAGTTCTTTAATGTACATGTACTGTTTAAGGTACAAAACTGTTTTGCATACTTCATAAGTTATTTCTCTAATAGTGCAAATAATAGGAGACAGAAGACATTTAGAAAGAATTAATTTGTCAAAATAAGTTAAATGTCAAGATTAGTTTAATGGACGTTTGAAAATTTACTATTAAAGTAAAATTGCCTATTTTTGAGAGAAAAATCCTAATAGTAATACACGTAATTTTTTTTTAAATTAGCAGTAATGTAGAGGATGCTGATTTATTTATGAAATATACCATAAACGTGTGTTTCATGTTCATTACTCCAAAGTAAAATACCCAAGAACCACCTCAGAAAATCAGTAATGACATATTCGCGTAAAACACAAAACGCAATTCTAAAAAAGTGTTGGAGATGCAGTTATCAGCTGTGAGTCACATAGCTAATACATGTTGAGTAGCAGACTGGATGCTTGGTATGGTACGAATTGTATTTGCCTTGTCAGAATAGTTGGTAAAGATTTTAAGAGGACTTCCTGGTTGGAAAAAAGTGAATTGGAGAAATGTATTATTTTTTCATCGTATGTGTCCTTGTTTCACTTCATTAATAATAATGACATGACTTTTGACAAATCTTTTTGTCCGAGTGACTCAATGCTGATAAGTGTAAAAAAATGTCGAGGCTGCGACAGATGTGTCCTCTGTAGAAATGGGTGTTTATTAAACTAGGTCAAAATTAGGTAGTGTAAAAATAGGAAGTGGAACAATACACAATATGGAAAACGCTCGCTGTGGAAGACATTGGGCGGACACACAGACACATCAAGATGTACTTAATAAGATTCATACACATATTATATACTGTTGTATAGCTCTCCTTGTATGCTTCAGATTTATACTATTAACATTGAAATTTGTGGTACCGAGGCAAACGGCAATGGAAGATGCACGTATGAAGGTTATGAAGATTGTTAAATTCACAAGCGATACAGAGTCAAATATACCAAAACTTTCATGTTGCATTTTCTTACATTTCTACTATCACAGATCGATTTAGACTGATGCGGAACCTATCAATTTATATCAAATTTGTCAAAATCCGGGTTTATTTACTATTGTTATGAGTTATTCACCTGTATGGAAAACGATCGTATAGGAAGACATTAGGCGAAATGACAGACAAAAGAAGATATACTTAATAAGATACATACACATACTATTTACAGTTGTACGGCTTTAATTATATTTTTTAGACATATAGCAATAGCATCGAAATATGTAGTACGATCGCAAAACGGCAATGGTAGATTCACGTAGCAAGGATATGAAGATCGGTAAAGTCGCACCCGAAATTCAGTAAAAAGAACAAAACCTTTTATTTTGCATTTTCACACATGTCTATTGGCACAGATCGATTTAGTATGATTAGAAACAAATCAATTAAAATCAAATTTGTCATCTGATATCAAATGTGTCAAAACCGTTGTTTTTGCGATTGTTATGACTTATTCGCCCATATGAAAAACTTTCGTATAGGTCGGATCTAGGCGCACGGACAGACAAATAAAGACGTGCTTATTAAGATATATACACACATTTTATAATATTGTATAGTTTTAATTCTATACTTCAGGTCTCTAATATTAGCATCGAAGTATGTGCTACAATCACAAAACGGGAAGGGTGTATTAAAGTAGCAAGGTTATGAAGATCGGTAAAGTCGCACCCGATATTCCGTAAAAAGTGGAACTTTTTTATTTTGTATTTTCACACACGTCTATTGGCACAAATCGATTTAGGCAGATGAGAACCTATATATTAATATGAAATTTGTCAAAAGCTGTGTTTGTTTACTATTGGTATAAATTATTCACCTATATGGAAACCGTTCGGATAGGAAGGCATTGGGTGCACAAACGGACATATGAAACCGTACTTAATAAGATACATACACATATTATTTAATGTTGTACATCTTAAATTATATTCTTCAAATCTATAGTATTAGCATCCAAGTATGTGCTTCTATCGCAAAACGGGAAGGGTAGATGCACATATCAAGGATATGAAGATCGGTAAAGTCGCAAGCAATAATGAGTCATAAATACCAACTTTTTTATAATTAATTTTCTCGACTTTTTTGGCACAGATCGATTTAAACTGATGAGAAACCTATACATTGATATTATATATGTCGAAATATATGGTTGTTTAAGATTGGTACAATTAATTTACCTATATGGAAAATCTTTGTGTTGGAAGGTATTTGGCGCACGGAAAGACAAATGAAGACGTACTTAATAATATATGTAAACATGTCATATGCTGTTGTTTGGCTTTAATTTTATGCTTGAAATCAGTAGTATTAGCATCGAAGTATGTTGTAACCCCCCTCCCCTTAGTACGCTACTGCAAGCAGACTTTGTCAAATGCTAAGAGACACTATTTGCTCGAAAATTATAATTTAAAAAATATTTATGTATTTATGGACTCGTATAGTATAACCTTATAATGCGCCTTCATTTTCCATCAGGTAGGTCTCCAGGTCGAGTTGTCATGAAAAACAGGAACCAGTATCGTACATTCTTTACTAAGCGACTTCTCCGATGGTGCAATGTGTCTATAGAGCGTCCGCCTCGGATGCGAGTGGTCGCGTATTCAAACCCCGGCCGAATCATACTAAAGACATAAAAATGGTACTAGCAGCTGCCTCTTTTTGGTGCCGATCATTAAGAGGTTAGTGTTCGGATTAGTTGGCCTGGTGTCAGGATAGTGTGACTGGGTGGGACAAGTTTGTCTTATGTCCGCTAAAATGCAAAAGCCTACTGAACCAAGTCGAACAGGTTACGTATTATACAACTTATTTTCGAGGTTTCAGCGCCCTCCCCCCACTTAATGCGTACATATATTATCAGTATACCTCCATACTCAAGCCTATGCATTTGGTTTACCCCCCTCACCCCTCTATGCGTACATACTAAATGGACGGCCCCTAACCATTCATGAGATGGTATTGATTCAAATTTACGAGTGCGATTGTGATGTACGCATTGCCCTACACAAACACGGGATGGTATTATTCAACCGTACATGTCCACAAAACTGTATATATTTATAGATATATGTATAAAACCATGGTACAGCAATTATGTATCTAATTACATAATGACAGTGTAGTGGTTAGCAAATTTGAGAAATATACTTTTTTATTCATACACCATGCCAAAAGGAAAGAACTAACTTACAGTTTACGCTGAACTAAATTAAATTTACTATTTTTGTTTCCAGCATGGTCGGAATATGTTTACATGTTTCATATTAGGAAACAATTTGCATTATGGCTAAGTATATCTAAGAAGGAAATAAGATGTTCTTACAAACTCTTATTTTGTTGGTGTATTGGTTACCTCTCAACATATGAACCATTCTTTGCCATCTCACGATTATAATCCGTATGTACTTATGTGTTGTCTCATTTGTAGTATTAATTTTTAAATGTATACTTTGCTTGTAAAATGATCCCATTTTATATAAATGTACAAACACCGCAGTCGTGATGTGCTTACAGTAATACATTCTTCTGAGTTCTACTGAAGTCAATTATTCAGTATAATTTGTAAAACGATATGGACTGATTGATAAAAGTGACTGTTTTCTTTACTTTGGTTTGTCGCAATATTTTTCTAACACAGTACTAATATACACTGGTCACACATGACGCCCCAAAGAAGCAGTTGTAGTTAATTCTTTTTTACCTCTAGTAATGGGATTTTTACAATATATGGCAGTGGCAGATGGACGTCGATTATCAGACAATGGTCGGCTTTTGCATTATTCACTTATTTCCCTACTTCGAGTGCGGACTGATTGACAGTTAAGCAAAATCTCAATTAATCTCTGCGATTTATGTGCAACGTACGATATTGTCCCCAGTGTTTATTTAATTCCATCATCGTATAACAAAACTTCTTTTCTTATCCTCTCTAAATCAGCTTTTGTTGACCAAAGACAATACATTTTATAAGCAAGGCAGAACGCAAAATCACATTGCCCATCCACGAGTACAATGAAAATATGTAAACAAAAATAGTTAATACAATTCCAAGGCATGTATAATATTGTAATATATTTTGGAGTATGCGCATTTGTTTACCGCTCTCCATTTTAAGGATTCCTTATATACTTGCTTGAATATGGGAAGTCGGTGCTGGGATTATAGTCTTTAGACCAAAATAATTAGCCAATTACTAGGGGCAAACGTTACGGAGTGAAGTGTAAGTGAGTTTCAAGATGACATGGTTTACTTTTGGTGAATTCAGGTAAGAGCCGCATGAGTATCCCTGTCACTCAGTAGTCCCTATTCAAATCTAATTGCGTGAATTGATCGTGTGACTCCAGGTGCAGTATTTATGACTGGAGATTGGTAAATTATACAATGGAATCAACAGAAAATGACTGTTCCGCCGTCGGCAGGTGCCATTTATTGTTGCTATGGTGGTAAATATGTTACAAAGTTACAGGCGAAATGAAGCTAAAAATCATGATTTAAAAGGCCTAAGGTGGCGTAGTAAAAACGGTTCCCTGTATTAGGTTGTTGAGTTGTATAGTTTCACGGCGTGAAATACTGGCGGTAAGTTACGGAAAGTTAACGAAGAGAAGCTTTGCAGTTGTGACCTTGACATACAATTGGGAAGTTGGGATTTGTGGTCATGTATTAATTAGAGTAACATTATTGATAGATTGGACGCGTTGGACTTTCCAGTTTGCAGAAGTAGTTGTACAGGATTCCTTTGAATCAGGGGAAACTTATGACTCGTAGCGGGATTCGCGCAAGGGCTTGACATCGCTCGGTCAAGAAACCCCTTTCGTTGATACAATATTTCTTGCGTGAGCATAATGCAAATATGTATACTGGCTTGCACTGTTTTCAGCTATGATGTACGATGTTGAGATCTCAGTCGGTCAGGATATTCTTTAACAACGGTATCTTTTATCCTAACACGTCTTTCAATACGGTACCATTTACCCCTTGCAATAAAGTATATCAGTTGGAGGTTGAGGATGAACTAATCGATATTGAATTTATCTAAGTACTGTTTGGTCAATGTTCGGATCTCATTATCTTGTTATTGCAAAAAATATATATTGGTTATAATCAATTACACCTTTAGTTTTATGATTATTTAGGCATTCTATATAAATCCAGCATGGTATCAGTTAATATTTCGACGATAATGTTATATGTGATCAGTACATTTGAACAGGTATGATTATAAACAGTATAATTAGGCATTTAAACTGTAGGAAAAAAAATTCTACTGAAAAATGTTTCATCAGCATAAGAAACTAAGGATTGTCAAATCCGAGACTAGCAATATTTTATAGTACCTATATTTGCTCTTTTCATGCCAAGTTCTCACGTAATGACTTATTTTAGTAGATTGCTTGTTTTTGTGTAGGTTTTTTGTGTGCTCCCACACAAAATGCGCATGCGCGGAATTTATTTTCCGTTGCCCTGACGTATAAAAGTTACCGGCCATGCACCAACATTTTTCTTTTTACATCAGATTTGCATAACATGATTAAAAGTAGTTATACTTGAACAAAAAGAACAAAAAAAAAACTTATCAAGTGTACAGAAAAAATAATTTAATTTCTCGAAATAAAAGTATACATCACTGTTACTTAGATACGATTTTCCACCTATAGAGGACGCCAGCAGGAAATGACGTAAATTTATCCCCACAAGACGAAGTACTGGGGGGGGGGGGCGGCACCAGACAGACCCCCCCCCCCCACTTTTCCAAAAAATTATAGTGTTTTATGTGTATTTATACCCCCCCCCATGTGTTGTATGTTTTATATTATGCAAAAGAATTTAGGTCAAAAAAATTTAATTCTCCTTTTTAACGGGGTATTTCTTTTAAAACCTAGTTTTATCTATAGGGTTGTTTTTCCGAGTAGGTTTCCATCTTTCCATCACCTGACTTGAAATCCCTTCCCTATACTCTTGGTTGACCTTGGCTAGAGGTCGCCTATATCCCGTGTGTGCTATATGTATATATGCTATAGTTTGTGTATGCTATATTTTGCTTCCATGTTGGGATAGCCTTTATTTTTTTCCCAAATCTCCCCAGTAATCTTAGGACCTTATAATCGGATCAAGAAAAGGTTTATTTTTATTTATTTAATATATTTTTGAATTTTGGCTAAGTAACGGTGTATTATATTTTAATTAAGAAAAACAAAACTTAATGTGTTCTGTGTGCAAATATATTGTGTCATTATTCACATATTGGATTTGTAAATTGAAATCCGCTGTACTCGAGTTGGAGTCCATACACATTTTTATTTGCTTGTATTTCTCCCACCTAGAGTTAGGCCGTCTCAAATTATTTATTGGATTTCTGCCAAAATCTCTAAAAATGGTTGTTCTTCCCCCCCCACACACACACACATACACACACACACACAGTGGGGATTTACCGTGCAGTGCGAGAGCTGCACATTTTGAGCAAATAGAATTAGAAGAGAGACTTATTAGATCCTTTGTTTTCGTGTATGTATGTAAAGTTTCCTATATGGGGTGTTTTTCCCGACTCTTTCATAGCCCCATGACGTCATTATCTCGTACTTTTCCCATATAGTTTCTCTGTCCCGATAATTAGGATTTGTGATAGGTTGCGTAATATAATTAAAGTCTATTTAATTATTTAATTTTAATTGTAATGGATAATAAAAAGAAACTGAAGCTGTTTAGGAAAATTTCTAAGAAATTAAAAGGGTGGCGGCTACAGCAGATTCCAGTCCGGGGTGGGGGTATGAGGGCAAGGGTTGACTTTGTGGTGGTCCCCTTTAAGGGGAGATTATCCATTGCCCCATCTCCCTCCCCTTCTTTTCACTCTTTGCAGCCCCTTCCCTCCCATTCACAAATCTTCCTAGAAGTTCTTTTTTCTAATTAATTTGAAAGGATTACAAAAAAATTGACCTATTCATCTTTTTTTATGTTTATGACTTGGTCACACGCCATCATGGTTTTAGTTATGTAATCTGTTATTTTTCCTATTAAAGTTTTGTTAAAGTTGCCGTCTTGATATAAAATTTGGTTTCTTCTGTATTTTTATTTCTTGGATATCTCCATAATTAATTGTATCCTGTCTTGTTTCCTAAACTCGCACTGTGCCATCGCATGATATTTTGTGAAGTTCGCACATTTGCACATGAGATATTTTACATGTATGCCATATGTCGTGTAGATATTTGAATATCAAGCTTTGTATTTTTGGAGAGCCGATGTTGGTCCAGTACCTCCAAGGTCTGTCCCAATTAACCGAGATATTTCCTCCTCTACTTTATTTTTAATTTTAGAGGTTAAATTTTCCCTTATCCAATTATATGTTTCCTAAGTTTCAATTCCCCAAAGTTCCCCATTTTCCCTATATTTACATAAAAGTTCCTTTATACTTCTAAAGGTCCTTGTTTTTTCTAGTCTTTTTACCAGTTTATTATTTTTGTAGATGTCACTTATGTTTTTCATGCTAAAACCAAACCAGTAAATGTATAAAGCTTCCTAAGGGGTTTTGGGTTGGATATTTACTTCTTTTACATTATAAATTAAATACTAGAGAGGAGGCCTAACTCGAATCGGGAGAAACATAAATAAATAAAGAAAGAAAGTGCGGACCTTGACTCGAATACAACCTGCCTCATTTTGAAAATAGACTTTAATGTGAGAAACGCCACACCATAGTCACTCACATAAAACAATAGGTTTTATTTTAATTTCAAATGGTAGTATACCGTTCATCTCGCCGGAATTCTAAATTGCAAATTAATTCAAAAGCAACTAACTTTATACCAGGACAAACAAATAAATTTGAAAAGTCCATAGAAAAATATATATTAAGACAACAGAGACAAATTTGACATAGTATTGCTGTCCCTACACACAGACTATATAGCATACACACACCATAGCATTGATACACATAGCATACACGGAACATAGAAAATTCTTGGCAAAGATCACTAAAAATCAAGGATATGAAATCTGAAAATGGGAATAAGACCCATGTTTCAGACTACTACCCTTTAGAAAACACTAGGACAAATTATAAACTCAAAGTTTGATCAAAATTCCTTTTTTAAACTTTAAACAAGCACACACATCTTGGGATATACAAGAGTACATGAAAACACTTTATTTTTTTTTGGGGGGGGGGCATCTGTCTGGTTCCCCCCCCCCCCCAAAAAAAAATAAATAATGATACTTTCGTAACTCATACTAGCGAAAGATTATCATTTGCACTCACATTGTATGTTCTTTAAAATAATGATTTTTTTATTTGCGAGATATCGTCGTATAGTTAACCTGGATACAATACAATCTTGGTCCGTTTGCACCTTGAAACTTATCATGCGTGAATGGCAGGCGCCTTCAAGCAATCTGGTGATATTTTCGTCTCTTTTGCATATTTTTTTATCTGACATTAGCGATACACACACAGTAAGGATGCATACGCATGCCGGCATCCGCTACATTTACGGAGTTCGTTGATATATTTTGTTCTGTAAATTTCGCATGATGAAAAAAGAAGGAATACATTATAACAATGCAAGGTTAGTTTCTTTTATTTTATTTTCAATCAAGTGTTTGTTTATTGTACCGTGCCGGGGCGGGGTGGGGGGGGGCACAAATTCAACCTAAAATTAGTTCCTTTCTTATCTGCATGGAATAATGGAGCAAATATGATTGACGATATTGACTAGTAATAACAAGCTTTCAATTTACGCGCGCACACACGAAGACAACTTGAAAAATAGAAACAAACAATAAAATTAACTGGTAACTTCGCACTTGCTCAAGGCTTTGTAGTTACAATGGGGGGGGGGGATTCTGTGCTATTATCTGGTTAGGCATGACTACTTCGCAGAAATACAAACAAATCTTTTGAGATGAGCATAAAATACAATTATTTCTTTTCCTCCATACATTTACGATGCTCTCAAAGGACCCACATATTTAGATAAAAGTATGACCGTTACCAGGCGTTACTGAGTTGAAAATATGCCGAGTAAACTTACGAATTACGCCACGTACAATGTATAAACAACACTTGGCAACTTTTAATGATAAAAGATGGTGTTTTTATTTATTTAATTATTTATTTAATTATCAGAACTCTTTCAGAATAACAATGTAATTGCCGATTATACAGCTCGCCTCTAAGAAGATTTTCGTAGTTTCCAACTGCCATGCATAAAATAAGTTTATGCCAAAGTGATCGTGACCTACAAAATGTTGGCCATTGTCACAGGGCATACAATTCATAAAACAATAAAGAACATTCCTTTTTGTTCTACCAAAGCAGCGGAACCATAATGAGCTGATAAAACACAAGGATATATGTTGTTGTTTTGCAAACCATTGCTAATAAAATCAGCTTCAGAAACTATTATTATTGTCCGCCCTAGAGGAAAGATTTTACAAGGTGGAAATCACAGACTGTCAGTATCCCTGGAATGACAACCAGTATGACAACTATAACTAGTTTGTGCATCAGTAAATAATCTTGAGTAGCCACTGCACCTGAAATGCGTGCAGTCCATTCATCGAATACCTCCTATTCATTCACTGTATAATACACATTTTACTTACTAAGAATACCCTATCACACTATAAATGTTTAGTCATAAATCGGGAAAGTTTACAACTGGATATGCATATTTATTTCTATTTTAACCGTACTGTCATAAAGGTACTTTTGTGGAGGCTAGTGTGTATATGTCATGATGAAAGCTTATGTCATTAATAGTTTTCTTTCTTTGCTCTTGACAAAAAATCAAAATAATAAGACTTTCGTTCATCTTTTGTTAGATTTCATATTTTCTTGAGAATTTTTTAAAAAATATATCTGGAAAGTAAACATAAAAAATACGATAATTTAAAAAATGAAATTTGGGTCTCCATCTAAAGAATTTATATATTCTTAGTTACTACTCAGTAATTTTTAATTATTCATAAATGATTGTAAGATAAATTAGTTTTACAATGTAAAAGTGCGAGTTTGCTCCATTTACAGAAGGGTTTACTTGCTATTCTCTTTGTATAATTCTCCCAGCTTTAAACTACATATACAGAACATTACATAAGACAGCGAATTTCAGTCTTAACCTAAAGCTCGAGGCTGGAGAAGAGGTCACTAAATTACCGTTTCCATAGTTACACACTGGTCAGATAGAGCAGTCTCCCGCAGGTATCATTCCCTATAGATGAATTAGAGGCCAAGTAAACTGCCTTCATTTCATGAGCTATACTAGTGTAGTATAGATGAAATAAGTTTTAAATTGCAAAAGTTGTCTCTTTTGTAACCAAAGTGGAAATCAATAAAGGAATATAATGACATGTAAAATTACATGAACAACAATGAAGGATCTTTTTACGAGAGTCGCAAAAGATTGAAACTATTTAACGAATTTCATAAATTTCATTTTAAATAATCTTAAATGTAAGATTATGTTATGTGTATCACATGACAGAAATGATATTCAATAAAAAGCATAAAAATAGGTTACATAATTGACTTTAAGTTACATTCGTCATTACACCTTCAATTCATATGTCGTCATGCCGGCATTTGATGAGTTATTGAGTGTTATTAAACGTATCATATAGTTACGTATGATACTGGAAAATATCATATGGGTATATTAATCTTAAGAGGAGCAACATTGGCTCAGTGGTTAGCGTCTCAGACCTGCGACCGAAAGGATGCAGGTTCAACCCCTACCATCGGATCAAATCCTCGACCTTATTGGAAAATAATGAGATAACAAGTACATTCTACAAAGACATGGAACCTATTACCTCCACTGAAACGTACGAAATGATCATCTAAATTTGCAACAAGTGATCAGGAGAAGTGCGACCTGTTGAACTCGCAAGTTTGATATGTTACACGTTTAAAAAATTATGATAAACAGTTACCGCATTTTGAAGTTAGAAATGAAACTTTTATTTCTGCCATCATTATATATAAACAAGAAATTATGTAGTAACTAGTCTTGACCTAAACAAAACCGCTGGAACCAATCCAATAAGTAATAAACTTGTACAAGTATAGTTGAAGAAATGTATGTTCCATTGCAAATACTTTTAAATAAATCACTCTCAGACAGCGTGTTCCTAATACAGTGCAAGCTAGCGTATGACATACCGATGTATAAGAAAGGAGATAAAACACTACCGTCTAAATGCAGACTAATTGTTGACTTCAGCTAAATTATATACACTATTCATAAGTCCAACCTTAGAATATACTTCTGGAGTCTGGGATAATTGCTCTATTGAAGATTCGGAAAGATCAGAATAAAGGGGGGAAAATCATATGGAAGATGCACGGATCGTTCCAGATCTATACCCATTAATTCTTCTAGATAGTCTCTTTATGCGGAAACTGTTTGGTTTGCACAACGAAGGAAAAGGAAGAGATTATGCATTATGTATTCGATTATAATCAAGAAGTGTGTTGAAAGGATCTTTGGCATTAGGTAAGGGGCAATAGACAAAGTGTTCAGCTTCTTCATTATCATAAGCACATGCACACGTGAAAGAGTTAACTAAAATCACCATGTAAAGGTCGGATTTCAGGAGACTACCTGCTTGTCTAAGTTTAGTATGTAGGATATTAAGATGACATTTGTCAGTAGCGTAATTTTAGCGTGATGACCCGTTAGTTGAATTAGAAAAACGTTTCTTAAAAACAGAAAGATTTGGAGGATGAGAAACCTATAAATTGATATCAAATGTGTTAACATCGGTGGTTCTTTACAATTGGCATGACTTATTTGATTATATACAAACCATCAAAAAACGGCAAAGGTAGAAGCGGGTAGCAAAGGATCGGTAAGTCGCAAGCAATACCGAGACAAAAAAGGCAACTTTCAAGGTAGCATTTTCACACATTTATATTGACACGGGTCGTTTTAGACTAATGAGAAACCAATAAATGGATATCAAATATGTCCAAATCTTTGTAGCTTTTTTTACGATTAACATGACATATTTAGCCTTATAGAAAACGATCATGTTGCAAGGATATAGGCGCACGGACAGAGAAATGAAGATGTACTTAATAAGATACATACACATAATTTTTACTGTTTTATTGCTTAAGTATATGCTTCATATCACTAGCATCAGCATCGAGGTATGTGATACCATCGCAAAACAGCAATACTAGAGGCACGTAACAAGGATATGAAGATTGGTAATGGTAAAGTCGCAAAGGATACTGGGTAAAATATATAAACTTTTCTAGGTTGCATTTTCACACATTTCTGTAGGCATATATCAATTTAGACTGATGAGAAACCTACCAAATAATACCAGATTTGTCAAAATCTGTGTGTGCTTACGATTGGTATGACTTATTCGACTCTAAGATAAACGTTCGTGTTGTAAAGATCTAGGAGCACTAACATTCAAATGATTATCATCGAATTATATGGTACCATCTCAAAGCGGCAAGGGTAGAGGCACGTAGGTAGAATATGATGATCCGTTGATGATCCGTAATATCGCAAGCGACACCGTGTAAAAAATATCAACTTTTTTACTTGCATTTTCACACATTTATATATTTCACAGATCAATTTAGACTGATGAGAAACCTATCAATTGATATCAAATTTGTCTAAATCGCGTTTTTAAAAAATTACTAATGTTATAACTTATTTGCCTATATGGAAAACGCTCATTGAGGAAGACATTGAGCGGACATACAGACACACAAAGATGTACTTTATAAGATGCATACACATATTATATACTGTTGTATAGCTTTCCCTATAAACTTCAAATCTATACTATTAACATTGAAGTAGGTGGTACCGTGGCAAACGGCAATGGTTGATGCACGTATCAAGGATATGAAGATGGTTAAATTCGCAACCGATACCGAGCCAAAAATATAAACTTTTTTATTTTGCATTTTCGCACATTTATGTTGGCACAAATCGATTTAGACTGATGAGAAAATATCAACTGATATCAGATTTGTCTAAATCGAGGTTTATTTACTATTATTATGACTTATTCACCTATATGGAAAACGATCGTATAGGAAGAGAGGGCGAAAGGACAGACAAATGAAGACGTACTTAATAAGATACATACACATATTATTTGCTGTTGTACAGTTGTAATTACATGCTTCAAATATATAATATTAGCAACGAAATATGTGGTACGATCGCAAAACGGCAATGGTAGATTCACGTACCAAGGACATGAAGATCGGTAATGTCGCATCCAATATTCAGTAAAAAGAACAAAACAATTGATTTTGCACTTTCACACATGTCTATTGGCAGATCGACTTAGTCTCATGAGAAACCTATCAATTGATATCAAACTTGTCAACATCGCTGGTTGTTTGCGATTACTATGGCTTATTAGCCAAATGGAAAACGTTCGGATAGGAAGGCACTATGCGACGGAGAGACAAATGAGACAAATGAAGACGTACTTAATAAGATACATACACACATATTATTTACTGTTGTACAGCTTTCATTATATGCTTCAAATATATAGTATTATCATCCAAGTATGTGCTACCATCGCAAAACGGGAAGGGTGGAAGCACGTAGCAAGGACACGAAGATAGGCAAAGTAGATATCGATAACGAATAAACAGATACCAATTTTTTAGTTTGCAATTTTACACATTTCAGTTGGCAAATATCGATTTAGACTGATGGACAAAATATTGATTGATATTAAATTTGTCAACATCCGTGGTTGTTTACGATCGGCAGGACTTATTCGCCTATATGGACAATGTTCGTATCGTTCGGATCTTGGCGCACGGACAGACACATGAAGACGTACTTAATAAGATACACATACTATTTACTGTTGTATTGCTTTAATTCTATGCTTCAAATCATTAGTATAAACATCGAAGTATACGATACCTTCGCAAAAGATCAAGGATAGAGGTACGTATCAAGGATATGAAGATTGATAACGTCGCAAAGGATACGGGGTAAAATATACCTACTTTTCTAGGTTGCATTTTCACACATTTCTATAAGCATAGATCGATTTAGACTGATGAGAAGCCTATCAATTAATATCAAATTTGTCAAAATCTTTGTTTGCTTACGATTGGTATGACTTATTCGCCTCTCAGGTAAACGTTCGTGTTGTAAAATTCTAGGCGCACGAAACAGACAAATGCTTATCATCGAATTAATAATAATAATAATAATAATAATAATAAACTATCTTTAACGAGGATAACACATTTGGTCATGGCCATGTGGTCCTCAGTTTTTGCAATAAAATAATAAAAATAGAAGTTCATGCACATAACCATGTATCGTCGCACACTCATTCGTACATATTTGACATGAATAACTATGTTTGACTGTACTGGGAAACACAAATATATATCAATTATGGATATAATTTAAAAGGTTTCTATTTAGAGCTTTTAATATATCATTCCAGCTGTCTAGAAGGAATTTCTTTAATGATATTTTAAAAGAAGCAAGGGAAGTTGAATTATGTATCCTCAGTGGTAAGGAATTCCATACAGTATGTGCTGATACAGAAAATGAGCTTTTGTAATGATTGGTTTTCGACCAAGGAATCTGGAGATCGTTGTTTGTCGTCGATCGGAGATTACGCTCAGAATTTGATGATCTTAGTTCAATTATGTTAGAGATATAATCTGGAGAAAGACCGTTTAAAGACTTGTATGTCATGATTCCTTTAAAATAAATAATACGTTTTTGTATAGGTAGCCATTTCAGACGTGAAAACAAAACATTTGAGGGAGTCATAACAGGAAGTTTCAGTATTATTCGGGGTGCCCTTTTCTGGAG
Organism: Sinohyriopsis cumingii; assembly: GCA_028554795.2. NCBI lineage: Eukaryota > Metazoa > Mollusca > Bivalvia > Unionida > Unionidae > Sinohyriopsis > Sinohyriopsis cumingii. The sequence continues at coordinate 85,653,166 of CM068832.1, forward strand.
TCTATCAATTCTGGACAGATTATAATTTGATGTGTTTCCCCATATGGTACAGCCGTAATCTATCAGTGGTAGTATATAACCCGAGAAATAAATTTCAAGTGATTGTGGAGGTAGACATTTTGAAAGCAATTTTAATAGAGTTATTCTTTTGACTACCATTGCACATAAGTGATCGATATGCGCATTCCAGCTGAAGTGTTGATCAATGTAGATACCAAGAAGTTTTTGATTTTTGACAATAGATACGTCTAAGCCATTTTGAGTTAGAAGTAAATCCATATTAGTAGATAGATGCTGCCTTGTTCCAATTGTCATACATTTCGTTTTAGGGATGTTAATATGCATTTTGTTTTGACGACACCAAACTGATATACTGCTGAGGTCGGTTTGAAGTTTAATGGAATCTAGAGATTTATCAGATAAATGCAATGTCGAATCGTCAGCGAAAAGATCTGTGTTAGCGTGTGCTGGATACAAGGCTAAGTCATTGATAAATAGTAGAAAAAGAAGAGGCCCTAATATAGATCCTTGAGGAACACCACTTAAGATATGACTTGGTTCGGATATATGTTTACCCCTGCAAACAACCTGGTGTCTGTTTGTGAGATACGACGTGAACCAGGCAACTAAGTTTGGAGAAAACTTGTAGGCTGAAAGTTTTTTAATGAGCACCGAATGGTCAACCAAATCGAATGCTTTTTTAAAATAATGAAGATTGCACCAGTAAGCTCACCTGATTCTACTGCTAGTAGCCATTGGTCTATAAGTTTTGTCATTGCAGTCTGACATGATTGATTCTTTCGAAAACCTGATTGTGATATATGGAGGAGTTGGTCCTTGTAAAGATATCTGAAAATATGCTTGCTGACATGTTTTTCCATAATTTTTGAAAGTACGGACAGAACAGATATGGTCGATAGTTGGATGGGTCATTCTTTTCATTTCCTTTATAAATTGCGAATACTTTTGCTAACTTCAATGACTCCCGGAATTTATTGGAAGTGATACTACAGTTAACTATTTTTTCAACGACTCTGAGATTGATAAAGCCGACATTTTCAGAGTTTTGGGGTGAATTCCATCTAGACCAGCTGATTTGTTTGTGTCAAGTTTATTTATAATATCAAAAGTGTCATTTATTGTTATTAAGGGAATGTTGAAACTAACATGATCGGGTACCCTTTCATTCACGAATTTAGTTCGTTTGTCTAAATTAGGCTCTGTATTCTTAGACCTGTCAAGCATTTGGAAGATATTAGTAAAAATTATATGGTACCATCGCAATGCGGCAAAGGTAGAGGCACGTAGGTAGGATATGATGATCGGTAATGTCGCAAGTGACACCGAGTAAAAAATATCAACCTTTATAGTTTGCATTTTCACACATTTATATTGGCACAGATCGATTGGGACTGAAGAGAAACCTATCAATTGATATAAAATTTGTCAACATCGGTGGTTGTTTACGATTGGTATGACTTTTGCCTATATGGAAAACGCTCGTTGAGGAAGGCATTGGGTGCAGGGACAGATACATGAAGACGTACTTAATAAGATGGATACACATAGTATATACTGTTGTATAGCTTTCCTTATATGCTTCAGATTTATAGTATTAGCGTTGAAGTATGTGGTACCGTGGCAAACAGCAATGGTAGAGCAAGTATCAAGGATATAGATCGGCAAGGTCTAAATCGAAACCGAGTCAAAAATTCCAACTTTTTTATTTTGCCTTTTTCACACATTTTTATTGGCACAGATCGATTTAGACTGATGCGAAACCTATCAATTGATATCATATTTGTCAACATCGGATTTTTGAAACTATTATTATGACTTATTTGCCTATATGGAAAAAATTCGTTGAGGAAGACATTGGGCGGACATACAGACACATAAAGATGCACTTTATAAGATGCATACACATATTATATATTGTTGTATAGCTTTCCTTATATGTTTGAGATCTATAATATTAAAAGTGAAATATGTGGTACCGTGGCAAACTGCAATGGTAGAGGCACGTATCAAGGATATGAAGATCGTTAAAGTCGCAACCGATATCGAGTCAAAAATACAAACTATTTTATTTTCATTTTCACACATTTCTGTTGGCACATATCGATTTAGACTGACGAGAAATCTATCAATTGATATCAAATTTTGCTAAATCGGTGTTCATTACTATTGTAATGACTTATTCACCTGTTTGTTAAACGATCGTATAGAAGACATTAGGAGAAAAGACAGACAAATGAAGACGTACTTAATAAGATACACACACATATTATTTACTGTTGTACAGCTTTAATTATATTCTTCAAATTTGTAGTATTAGCATCGAAATATGTGGTACAATCGCAAAACGGCAATGGTAGTTTCACGTACCAAGGATATGAAGATCGGTAATGTCGCACCCGATATTCAGTAAAAAGAACAATCTTTTTTATTTTGCATTTTCACACATGTCTATTGGCAAAGATCGACTTAGAATCATGAGAAACGTATCAATTGATATCAAACTTGTCAACATCGCTGGTTGTTTGCGATTGGTATGACTTATTCGCCTATATGGAAAATATTCGGTTAGGAAGGCACTAAACGCAAGGACGTACAAATGAAGACGTACTTCATAAGATGCATATACATTATTTACCGTTGAACAGCTTTAATTATATGTTTCAGATTTATAGAATTAGCATCGAAAAAATGTGATACGATCGCAAAACGGGAATGGCAGATGGACGTAGCAAGGATACGATGATCGGTAACGTTGCAAGCGATACTGAGTGAAAAATACAAACTTTTCTATTTTGCATTTTCACCCATTTATACTGGCACAGATCTATTTAGACTGATAAAAATTTATCAACTGATATCAAACGTGTTAAAATCGTTCTTTGTTTGCGATTGGTATGACTTATTCGCCCATATGGAAAACTTTCGTATAGGTCAGATGTAGGCACACGGAAAGACAGATAAAGACGTGCTTAATAAGATACATACACATATTTTATAATTATGTACAGCTTTAATTCTATGCTTCAGATCAATAGTATTAGCATGGAAGTATGTGCTACCATCGCAGAACGGGAACGGTATATGAACGTAGCAAGGATATGAAGATCAGTAAAGTCGAACCCAATATTCAGTAAAAAGTACACTTTTTTGTATTCTGCATGTTCACACATGTCTGTTGGCACAGATCGAGTTAGACAGATGAGAAACCTATATATCAATATGAAATTTGTCAAAATCGGTGTTTGTTTACTATTGGTATGACTTATTCGTGTATATCGAAACCGTTCGTAGAGGAAGGCATTGGGCGCACGAACATACATATGAAGACGTACTTAATAAGAAGATACATAAACATATTATTTACTGTTGTACAGCTTTAATTATATGCTTCAAATCTATAGCAATAGCATCCAAGTATGTGCTACCATCCCTAAACGGGAAGGATGGAAGCATTAAGGATACGAAGATCGGTAAAGTCGCAAGCGACAATGAGTCACAAATAGCAACTTTTTTATTATTCATTTTCACACATTTTTTTTTTCTTTTTTGTTGTTGCATAGATCGATTTAAACTGATGAGAAACCTATAAATTGATATCATATATGTCGAAATCGGTGGTTGTTTACGATTGGTACAACTTATTTACCTATATGGAACATGTTCGTGTAGGAAGGCATTTTGGCGCACGGAAAGACAAATGAAGACGTATTTAATAAGATATATAAACATGTTATGCTGTTGTTTAGTTTTAATTTTTTATGCTTGAAATCAGTAGTGTCAGCATCGAAGTATGTTGTAAACTCCCCCTCCCCTTAGTATGCAACTGCAAGCACACTTTGTCAAATGCTAAAAGGCACTAACTTTCTTGAAAATTATAATAATCAAAAAAATTCCGGATTCGTATATTATAACGTTATAATGCGCTTTCATTTTCCGTCAGGTAGGTCTCCAGGTCGAGTTGTTATGAACAACAGGAAACAGTATCGTACATTCTTTGCTAAGCGATCGCTCAGGTGGTGCAGTGTCTCTACAGAGCGTCCGCCTTGGATGCGAGAGGTCGCGGATTCAAACCCCTGCCGAATCATACTAAAGACATAAAAATGGTACTAGCAGCTGCCTCTTTTGGCGCCCATCATTAAGATATTGGTGTGAGGATAATGTGATTGGGTGGGACAACATGCTGTATGTTTGTGGCATGATGCAGACATGGTAGCGATATGATTGCATTTTATTTAAAGCTACGTTAAAAATTACACACACACACACACACACACACACACATACTTTGCTTGGTTATTTGCTATTTGAAGAGATGGAATATTGTTCATATTTCAACCACTTTTTATTAATGATCATCGATGTGACCAACATATACGATAATAATACTCCCGATGTTGATGATGATGGTTGTTGTCCTGATTTCTGTATTACTACTGCTCCATGGGTATATATCGAACTTGAAAACAGAAGCACTACCAGCAATAAAGCAGCTTTGAAAACAAATCGCACTTGGTCGATATCAATATATATTGACATCAAAATGAACGTCAAATGCTCTGTGCAACTGTATCGAAATGAACTATTACATGCTGTTTTTTTTTTTTTGACAGTTTTAGACCGAAATAAGTAGTACTTCAAGGCTCTGTCTATGGTATAAATATGTTCATGTACACTTTTCCATTGTAACTTTAAGTGTATAGACTGCAAATTCGATGAAGCACAAATCGAGGACGTCGAGTGGTAACATTGGAACAATGTTACTGCTTCGGTCGAGAAGGATAACGACCTATATATGTATTCCTGCCCACTACCATGTAGGATGTATCAAACTGTATATTACTCAAGCGCTCTTTGTCGAGCGTGCTGGTGTGTGTGTACAAAAAAAATGGAATATAATAACTTTAACTGAAATATATACAATTAAATTCTATATAAAAGTGATGCGGCACCTGGGAGTAAAGCAAAAATGGAAGAAACAAATTTCCGGATCGCTACTATCAACAGCAATGGGATAGACAAAGCGAAAGCAGACAAAATAGCCAAAGAAACAAACTTTGATATAATAATGATACAAGAAACACACTATGGAATTAAGCCAGAATTCAAAATTTTAGCAGAAGACAAACTTAACGCAATAAAGATATGCAACAATTTTGCAAATAATGATATTAGAGTTGGTTGCAACAATAATATTTTTAAAAAGCTGGGAAAGGTTTGAGGAAGGGGGGGGGGGATTTTTTAAGGGACGGTTGCTACATGTTAAAATGTTTAATTGGCATATTATAAATGTGTACATGCCAGCTAAACGAAATAAGAAACTAATTTTAAAGAAAACTTGTATACCTACCTACAACAATATTCGATGGAAAATCTAATCATGGGGGAGATTTCAACTGGGTAACTATAAATTAAACCAGTCTAGCAGGATTGATAAATTTTACGGAAATTTTTATGATCCATTAATATATATTAATACTGCAATAACCAACCAAAAGCTATCAGACCATTTCATGCTCACTATTGACCTAAAAATGAAAAAAATAGAAAAACGTGGGCCAGGATTATGGAAACTAAATAATAAGATTTTAAATGACAAAGAATATGTCGAAATAATACTTAAAAAAAGAAATTGAAACCTTCAAAAATGAAGAAAATATTAATATAATAATTGATTGGGATGTTTTAAAAAACAAAATAAAAGGAATAAATATTCAGTACTCAAATAGAGGGCGGATAAACCCCAGAAAAAAAGACAAACACGAACTCAAATTAGAACTAAGCAAAACAACAAATGACGATGGAGAAAGAAAAGAAAACGATTGACAGACAAAATTAAAATCGTTGAAGAAGACGAAAATCAGGGGAGAATAATAAGGGCGGGAAAATGTACAGAGATCTACAACAAGGCAAAAAACGTATATAAGCGAGAAGAATTTAGAAAAGGGGGTGATACAATTTTAAACAATATCAAAATAAACAATGTAACCCATACTGTAAAAGAAGATATCCTAAATAATATTTCCAAATATTATAAAGAACTATACACCACACACCACACAGAACATATACTTCAGCACAATCGACAGCTACTTAAAAAATGTCGACTGTGAGATGACATCAGCAGTACATAGAGACCAATGTGATGATGTCATCTCAGAGGAAGAAATCACAAAAAGTATATCAACACTCACAAAAGTCACCAGGGAAAGATGGACTCATCGTGGAATTCTACCAAACGTTCCACGGTGAACTGACGCCGATCTTAAACGCTTTGTATAATAATATAGTTTTAAGTAAAAATAAAATGACTAAATCTATGAGGGAGGGAGTTATCACAATTATATACAAAGGGAAAGGGAATAGAGACGAGATTAAAAACTGGAGGCCTATATCACTTTTAAACACGGACTATAAGATTTTAAGTAGGATTTTAACAAATACAGTAAAGGGTAGGATAAACAAGATAATTAATATAAATCAAACTTGTGGGGGAGGGATATACAAAACAATATTTTAAACATTAAAACTATAATTAACTACATAAATGAAACTGGTATGATGAGTGCTATGGTACTCTTCGACCAGGAGAAAGCTTTCGACTGATTTGAACAAAACTATATAAAGAATGTTTTTAAAAAATTTGGTTTCAGACCCAATTTCCAAAATGGACCAAAATCCTACACACTGGGATAATTAAACGGGAAATGCACGAAAGAATTTGAAATACAACGACCAGTGATACAAGGATGTCCACTATCAATGCTAGAATACGTAATGGCAATAGAAATCCTACGTCACACGATAAGAAACAACCCAGATATACAAGCAGGGGCGTATTAACCATTAAGCAGACTAAGCACGTGCTTAGGACACCAGGGCCAAAGGGGGCACCACAAAGTTGAGAAAAGGGTGAAAAGAAAGAAAGAAAAAAGAATGAAGATTTGTAAAAAAAATTGATAAAACTAGAGCAAATTGATCATAATGTTCTATTTCTTGATCATGGTACACCTTAGGGTTATCTTCCCAGGTGTAGGTGGAAAAGAGAGTGCACCAAGATTTGTCAGTGCTTAGGGCACCAGTGAGCCTTAATCCGCCCCTGATTATACAAGGCATACAAATACCAAACCTAAAAAAGAATAAAAAAATGCTCGAACATGCATATGATTGCAACAACTTTATAAGAGAGGGGAAATGCTATAAGCGTCGTGTTCCAAAATAAACCACAACAAGCACGAAATCTTAAAAGTAGTTAACTGGAGGGGCAACCACCCTGGATTATCGCCCCCCCCACACACACACACTTACTGAGAGACACTGTAAAGGCTCTAGGGGTTTACTTTGGTAATAAAAAAGAAAGCTGTAGAAAATTATGAACATATTATCAATAAAATAAGAGAAAATGTGAAAATCTGGCCATGGCGCCATTACGTATCATGGAGCGGGCCCAAGTGGCCAAGACTTATTTATACTCAAATATTAACTACATAATTAAATCCATATATATGGATAATACAATTTTAAACAAAACAGAGAACGAAATAATAGATTATATATGGAATCATAAAATGCATTATGTAAAAAAAGAGACATTATAAAGTGCCAAAAGTAGAGGATGCTTGGGGTTGCCGAGCCCCTTACTACTATAATTAACTAACATAATCAATAGATTAAAAAAAAATTGCAATCAGACCCGGCTACAGCGTGAGAAGCACCGTACATCTACTGGTTCGGCTTCACCTTGAGAAACCGACCAGAGATATACAAAAATAACAAATTAATATAAAAAAAATCGAAGTGCCACGCAAACATATGAGAACTAATTTTAAAATATAGAGACAAAACAGATTTATGCAAAATTTAATAAGTAAAAGTCACGCTTGGATTAGGGAGGAGGTAACCAAAAATATAAAATGTAGAGTAGAGCAGGACAACTGAGGGGGTAAATTGGACAAAAAATTGGAAAAATTGGGGAAAATAAGATCTATCAAAACACAAAGTATAATTTTTAAATACCTGCACAACACCTGGCTAACAGGCGAAGAAACAATCAAACATCGTATGCTGAGGATAATGCCGAAATAACCTTTATGTAAAACAGCGAACTTCACCAAACTACACACGATTGCCCAATGTGATAAAACTAAACATAATAGGATAAAGTTAATAATGAAAATTTGCAAAAAATATAAGTATAACAAAAATAACATTGTATTCATAGATTTAGACTACGAAAACAAAATCGTTCTAAAATGTATAGACTATATAGTCACTACGATGATATCCTGTGGACAGGTGATAAAGAATTTTAAATAAGATACGTGGTAAAAATAAGAATATTAACCACAACAAGAACTCAATACGTCTTACGACGAATAGATACTTACCGTCAGGTTGATATAACGCAATTGATGTTGGAATTGAGGGGGAGGGAGGAATAGGTATTACAGACCGAAGGGTCGCGTAGCGCAATTGCGAGCTGATGCCATACCCATACCCCCTCTTCGCACCCCACAACAGCCATATTTCAAAGAAAATTTCAAATTCTATTTCAAATATTTCAAAGAAACCCATATAACTTTTTTTTTAAAAGAGAAAAGGGAAGAAAGGAAGAAAGAAAAAATAAAAGAATTTTGTAATTTAATTTTTTTTCTTCTTTCTCTGAAAGAAAATTCTAAAGACATATATAGGAAGGGATACAGGGAAAATATAAGGAGGAAGTAAATGGCTATGACATCATGGGGCTAAGTCACAGGGCTCAGTGAAGTGGACAGGCCCATCAAGAGTCTTTGAAAACACCCAATGTAGAACATAAACAGACAAAATAGAGACACAAATAAATACTGTATAACACTTAGTTTAAAACCCTACTAACTTCTCCCGCACTGCATGGTTGACCACTATACAATAATGTGGTCTCATAAATACGTTTGGATCTTTCAATAAAGCATAATCAGATAAACTAAATAAAGAAGGCCTAACGCGACCCAGGAAAAACACATAGAGAATAAAGAAGCGTGAACCTTGGATCGAGCGTAACCTACCTATCAACATCTTTAAAAACTATTATGAGGAACGACACATATTATCACTCGAATAATAAAATGGGAAATAATTTTTTTTAAACAAAATCTAAATAGTACACCATTCCATCGTCAAAATTAGAAAACCATAAAACAAGTTAAAAGATACAATATAACATCATAAAGGAAGAAATACAACTGGGAAATATATCTGATCTATACTTGCTGTCTCAAACATAAAGAAAATATAGCATGCACACAATATAGCACCATTACATATAGCAAACACTGAGACCTAGGGGACATATAGCAAAGGTTACAAAACATTTCAAGGGAAGGAACTTCGAGCAAGGTGAGGGAAACCAGACTCGGACGAACAACCCTTTAGATAACACTATGGGAACATAAATACCCCATCAAAAATTCTAAAAACTAAATTTTTTATATAAAATTTTGTTTTAATAAAACGTAGAACACATCTGAGGGGGAAATACACAAACATAAAATACTTTTTTTTGGGGGGGGGAAATGGGGGCATCTGTCCGGTGCCCCCCCCCCCAAAAAAAAATGTGTGTGTGTGTGTGTGTGTGTGTTATTATACCCATTACATTACTTGCAAAATATATATGGTGCTGACATTTTCGGCAAGAGGGAGACCTACCAATATTCTGCATATAATTATTTTAATGTTTTTCAGAGCGAGAGTATTGGGGCCTGGTCTGTTCGATATATTTCTCAACTGATACAGCGGGTATAATAGAGCCACCCCCACCCCCCACCCCCCGAGTTTGCCACAGAGCGCTCGTGTAATATACGGTTTAATACAAAATACATGATCGTGGGCAGGAATATACAAATTTTGGTCGATATACATGATCGTTGGTATCTATTCAAACGAGGGCCATGAAATACATTAGCAAATTCCTACAGTATTTAAGGCAGGCGATTACAAATTATTTAAACCACATTTTTCATCTGTCACAGATTTTATAATCATTTTGAAGTGGCTGCTTTATATCGAGGAAAACGAGCGGTAAGTGTTATACAAAACAAAACCTTAATAGCAATTTGATCACTTTTGCGTCATTTGACAGTAAGAATAGTAACAAATAGAGGATAATTTCTTTTCCTACGTTAGGCCTAATACCTGGTATGATTCTTAGTGTGGTACACACACAAAAAAAACCAACCCCAAAACAACACTAACAACATTTTAAAAAACCCACAAAAACGAGTGCCGTGCCGAAGCCACGGGCTAAAATGCTTTTTTATTATTTTTTTTATTTATAGTATCAATCACAAATTGAAATATATACAGTATTAGCGTTGGAAAAGAAAGTTTTCTTTTTGTTATATTTTTTTTTTCTCACCCTAGCGAAACACTTTCTGCAAATGACCTTAATAAAGGAAAATAATAAATTAACCTAAACCACTTTGAATGTCGACCGCATCTTTTATTTACACGGCATCATGCGCGGAAGAAAATACCAACTGAACCGGGATTTCAGACAGCAGATGAATTGAACTTGATTCATTGAACATCATTAGCAATTATACAATCAAACAGATGCAACAATGAAAAGTGGAACTATGAAAAATCGAGAACGTTAGATTTGCGAAGGATTTATTCCGAATCATTGTCTGCTAATAGAGAATTCATGTCAGTTGCTGTGTCGGCGATGCCCACACAGCGCGCCGTCCAAATGTGAAGTTGCGTTGTGCTGAAAGACATACCACTGTGCCATAATTTATCTGATGGCATGTAAAGAAGCTGCTTAAATTATAGTATTTAAAAGTTTCTTCATTTTGTAAGAGCTCAAGAAATTAATTCTGGTTTGAAAGACAAGATGACGGTAAAACTCAGAAGACGTAGCTGTACAGTACCGTTGGTGCTGGAGACATCATAATAAAGGTAACTGCGTTAACTTCGCTTTTTGTTTGGTAATTTGTTGGAGATTATCTTTTGCTGATCTTCTTTGAGCTTGGAGTAACTTTTACATTCTGAACATTTTTATTTGCACTTATCTGCTTAATATGTATTGCTGGGATATCATATAGAATATGAAGTCAGTATAATGGTACTATATTTTACATATTTGAATGATAAAAGACTGGTAAATGATATAATGATAAACTACAAAATGAATAATTTGCCCATTATCCCAAATATGTTAATTAAAACAAACATTGAATGTAAATTCAGATATAATGAGCAGTTGTAAGAAGTAAGAAATAACATTTTATCCATTGAACCTGTTATGTGTTATCATCATCAGTTTTAAAATAAACACATGGAGACAAGTTTGCTTAAATTCTAAAATTAACACACACACACATGGTATTTTAATCAAATACAGAAATGGTGACATTGATATATGCATACCAATAGTTTTTTTTCTTCTACAGATATAAATTAAAAAGCCTAATTCTGAGAGTTTCACCTACAACATTCATGATGGGAAAGGGCCACTAATTAAGAGCTGACATATGTGGAAGAAAAATACCATCCATGTTGAAAAGGGCTAGAGGTAATGTGAGAAAACATAATTTATCAATCTTATTTAACATTATTGTTGATATTTTATCTCAACTGGTCAAAAGGCTAAGTGGGTTTATGTAATGGTCCAGAGTGTGTTATTTATTTCACATCCCCTTGTGTCTTTCAACAGTAAGAAATTAGCTACTTTGGAGTCCATAGTTCTGATCAATTTGTTTATATAAAACTTGGTTTTGGGCTTAAATCAACATCTCGGATAAATCTAATAATGAGCCAAATCCAGGTATATACATGTGATCATGTATAAGATTAGCTGAGTTTTTTAACCAGCCTAAAAGCCATACTTCCACAATATAGGCTAAAATCATTAAGTTGTCCTAGAAGTTTGATGAGTGTTAACCATTAATAATAATAAGGTGATCTTTCATCTGAGTATGTTACCACCGCATGCAATATTTATACATGTAGTGCAGTTTTTACTAAACTTAGAATGCATGCTTATATAAATGAGATCTAGATTGAAGAAGTGAACATGCATACAAATACATGAGGTTATAACCACTACTGCTGATTCAAGTTTGATCATGCTTGGCCATTGGGCTTATATAGTCAAGTTTCACAGTGATGCTTATTATGAGTGTGATAAAGGTATGATAGTGAAGTGACCTTGCATCTGATTGGCAGAGTTTCTTATGATTTGCACAACAGTGTTTATGATCCAATTTAGATCTGACTTGTTTAATTATTTGCTTGTATGTCTGAGGCTGTAAGCAAAATCTATGCATATAATGTGGTGGTTCTACATCTCACTAGCCATTCTTGCTACTGCTCTTAAAACTATTGCTCATTAATTTTATCAGACTTGGTAAATAGATTTATCTCATCAAGATATAGCAAAAGAGCAATTTTGTTTAAAAACTATTCATTCATATTAAACTCAAATTCTGCATCTGATTGGTTGACCTTGCAAATACTATAAGGGCTCTATTTCTGACAAAAAGATTATTTTGATCTAATGTAGCAGAAATGCTTATATGATCAAAACATTGAACATATTTGATGACAAATAAGAAATAGTTTTTCATGCAAATTTGATAAACATTGATAAATCGGTTCATATCATTAAAAGCTTGGAAGAGTTTGATTACATGCGAGACCATCACATATTAATCAGTCTTTATTTAGAGAATTATTTTTGTCAGGATTTAGTAAAATATGTAAAATCAATATGGACTGGTTTTGTTATGTACAGCAACACTAGTTGTTTACTGAGTACTGAGGGAATTGGAGTAAGGCAAGGGTACATTGCAGTAGGTAACCTGGTTGACTTGATAACAGGATTTTAACACAAACATTTTTATCAGGAGTCTAGCATACTAACCATTGATTCACTGCAGATCCTGCCCCCATTAGTTACCTTTTAATACGTAAAGCATTTGGGTTTTTTATGTCACAAATCCCATAGGGATTAAAATTAACATCATAGGTCTCACTGGATAGTTTCGTATTTTGACATCCCTCTAATTTTTAAGGTAGAAGGCATGAACCTAATTATCACAAGCCTAGCATTTATAAATTTACACATAAGCTAAATCTATAATGTGGTTCAGATTTACTTTGAGTTAGGCATGGAAATAGGTTGGCTTGTTGGTGACTGCCTGTCACAGTTAGATGAGCATTGGAGATCATATGCGTAACTTAGTCTGCAAATGAGCTGCCGACTTTTATTTGTGTCTGCTACAGAGGTAAATATAAAAAGATCTTGATGGTAGAGGGGTGATGAAAAGTATGCTAATTTGTTATAGTACTATTGAACTTTATTCATGCATAAGGCACATACTGATTCTTTTAGTTGCCTTGTCACAGAAAAATATTGAAAATAGTTATTTCTAGTAAAAAATGAATGTAAAATTTAGGAGATGGTGGCAGTGATGGTTCAGTATAGAAACCAATAGATGCATCAGGAATTAACCTGATTACTGCAGTCTAAATCTCACATGTATGCTTTCTACAAATATCATTAGTTTGTTTTTATTAGTATCTTCATTGTTGGATGAAAATTCACCAGATAAACTATCCAGTGAGACCATAAAATACACAATTAGAAAATAAAATAAATTTATTCTAGAAAGAAATATTGCATGCAACACTGTGACACAAATGAAAGTAATGAGAAAACACTTAAACAAATGGCTAACATTATTCATCTGGCTTATATAACTAACAGTTGGCCATTTCACTATGGAGTAGTCAGGTATATCTAGTATTATAAGAACAGAACCTAAACAATAATCTCCAAACTTTTATCAAATCAATTGCATACTTGGGTTTGGAATGTATTACATGGGAATTATGTTAATTTTTAAAATCAAAATGTACCTGCATCCTTTGACCCTACCAGAACCAAACTAAAAGCTCAAATTTGTGCAGCTGCTTTAGCTCATCACAAACATAATTGGGAGTATAACTGCTAACCCTACCCTCTAGCACACATTAAAGATCTTTAGAGTTCTTAAATACAGCCTTCTAATTATACAAGTTTCATTACATTGGTCAATAATTAGTCACATGTGATGACACTTTTAACTAATCAAACCACAGCAACTGAGAGCAGACTAAGCACTGATATTTATATGGTACAGTGGCAATATACAGTCTGTCTGCTGCACAGTTAGTTACCTGCCCATTAAACTGACAACACATGAAATAAACTGGACAATTCTAAAAGCCTTGAATTTGACTTTATTTGTCTGTATGGTAGAACAGAACCTGAGTTGAAAAGCTTTTAAAGAAAGACCTTGATATCAAACCTAATAATAACTGCAGGAGTTATATTATGGATAATTAACCATTCTCTCAGTTTCAAACTGGGCATTCCTTCCCATGGGGTTCTAAATGTAAACCAAGTGTAACTGATATCCTAATGAACTGTAAAGACCATAGCAGCACAACAGCAGGGGACCAGATATGTCCAGATCCAGAAATCATAGACCAGTTTCAAACTGATAATGAACCACATAAAAATTACACATCTGCTAGAACTTATGTGATGAAGATAACTTAAATTGCATTATTATTAATCCTCCTCCTCACATTCATCATAATTGAGATGCATCATATATGTTTTATTGTAAAATAGTTTATGCAACATAATTCAGTGAAGACCTTTGCTGCCAATTTACCAGTGAACCATTTGTTTCAATGAACATATTTTATGTTGTAACAAGGAGCATCATTTAAACATTATGATACACTTATCATACCTGTATATGAAATCTTAATACTAACACTTATACTTGCAATACTACTACTAATAAAAACACCTGCATTGATAATTTGATTATGTTCAATTGGACTTGTATCTAAATGATCACCAGCTATATGAAAAGACATATTTTAATATATAGATATTGGATGGAATACTAGTTACCACAATTGAATAGTCATATGATAAATGATATATTATTTTAAACAATTTATATTTGCAGTGAAATATACTTTTACATTATCTTCCCTTAAATTTCATTTATAGAGCAAAATACTCTGCATTCATTAAATTACTGAAATGGTTAATAATACAACAACAAATACTGCAACTTCCAGAACCACAAAAATCAAAAGATATAAACAAAAACTTCTCTACATGTATCAACAGTTGTCACTTAATAGACAGAACTATGAAGATTTAGGACAGGATGTTAACAAATTAGGTATTCAAGTTAAAAAGAAAAAAATACCAAGTAAGCTTACTACCAAAAAATCAAACAATAACAGTGAATTTTAGTACATTCCCAGGAAACAGAATATATGATTGTTCTTAACTTGATCTGATACATCTTAAATCTATAGAAAATGATTCATATTGTATGACTTAAATATTATGTAAACAAAAATTCCATCACTTTTTTCAGATGCAACATGCATACCCCAACCCATCCTTCTTGATCATAAAGTATACCAGCATTCCACTATAAGATGGGGAGCTGTAGTGGCTCAGTGGTTAGCTTTCTGGACCTGTGAAGTAATGTAGGTTCAAATTCTACCATCGGACCAACCTGGGTTAGCTACCATGGTGTGCCCTTGGGCAAGGCACTATACTTAAAGTGCCTTGGCACTAAATAACTTACTTGTGTTGGTTTACCATAAAAGGCCAAACCAAACACAAAAAACAACAACTTTAAAATATGAGTTTTGTCAATACTAAGTAAAGGAAAATCATACTGAAGAAATGTTTTTGTTAATACAGTTTAATGGATCTAAAAAATCTCTTTCTTCTGCAGGAGTTTAAAATGTTAAATTAAAAAGGTCATGGTACACATTGCTTCGTTCGTACACATCAGGCTCCATAACCCATATCCAGCTAAAAATTTTGGTAGAGTCTGAATAAAAAATATTTTAATCTGGATGATAATATTCTTTCTCCATTCATATATTACACCACCAAGATTGATCCAAATAAGATTACATTTTACTATAACACTGAGGATGAGTATGCCTCTTAACAACTGACAAATGTGGAGAGAATGGAGTTAAACTGAACTTTGATTTCTTTTCAACCATAGCACAATTTTCATTTATTATGAAAAAACCTGAATAAAGTTGGAGTTCATAACCATGACAGTCTTGATATAATATAAATTCAATATATTATTGTTGTCTTGAGGTATAGTTCTGTATATTACAATCTCACACAAGATCAGGGTATATTTTAGTACCATACAGTTAATTCAGGATTGTATTAATACCTATTCTGGTGAATGAAAATTAAATAAGATTTACTATTTTGGAACCAGTTGCAATAAAGTTTACTAAACAAGAGAAAATATGACTTTAATATCTAAAATGTAAAATCTGCAAACAGAATACTTGCTTGACTTTACACTTCAACTATATCATAATATTTATTTGAAATGAATTTATACAAATGGCATTAAATTGGGTTTCAGGCTGGTAATGACAATGGTAGCAGTGAATAGGGACGGTCTAGGGACTATGGAACTTCCATGTTAAAAAGGGTATATCCACTTTGGGGACTATGTAATTTAACATGGGAGAAAAAAAAATATCCATTCTAGGGACAAGGGGAATTTAACATGGGAGAAAGAAAAAAACTATTCACTCTAGGGACAAGGGAAATTGAACATGGGGAATAAATCGTGGGACTGTCTAGGGACTAGGGGAAATGGAACAGGGTCGGGACCCTATTTTAATAAGGTCCCGACCTGATGGGTCTATGAAAATGGAACAGGCGAAAATTGAAACAGGGAGGGGTCTCTATTTTTTTATTATTTTTTTAAACAAAAAAATAAAAAAAGGGGTAGGCAATTGAAAGTCAAGATCTTTTCGAGAGATAGGGATGGCCCTGAAAAGGGCCTTTGGTTTTATGTTAATATACCCTTAACATAAAGGGCATCTGTGACATCTTCTTCTTGACCTTAGGCTGCGCCTGACTGCAGGACCATAGATTAAGACTCTTTTGAGGCATCCTTGATGCTCCACATAAGATTCTTCGCATCCACAGGCTGGTGTCTGTCCTGTGGATAACTGTCCAGTTGGATCGGACATACATTGGTATGTCCGTCCGGAACATCATCGAAGACACAAGCGTTGAAGATTGTACGTCGGTCCACATGTTGGGGTGCCGAGTAACAGGTGAAGGAATGCAGTGAACTGTACTTATTTATAGGGAGAGGAAGGATTGAAACGGATTGTGTTTGTTGACCAATCCAAACACGCGTTACAAAATTCAGTCAGCCCACGTCCAATCCGAAGAGAGCAGTCTGTGACGTCACGTAGTCTATATAGATTCGCTAGCACCTTTGCGCAGTCAATCTATGCGACAGTTTTTCAACATGACTGAAACTCAGAAAACGATCAGTTGGGGTGCACCGACGGTGGAGACTACCCAAGGGAACCGGACTTACTTTCAGAAGAGGTGAATTGGGATTTTGTGGATTTCTTTACCTCGCAAGAATTTGTTCCTGAACCTTCGTCACCTTCTCCTTCATTACCGCACATGGAAAATTTTAGACAGAGACAGAAAGAAGAATTGGAGAAATTTATACAACAGCAAAAGGAAGCGGAACAAGCTTTTCTCCTACAGCAACAGCAGCAAGAAGAAGAGGTAAGAAAAAAACAAGAAGAAGAAGAAGCAGCAGCAAAGAAACAAGGGTGTCAAAATGAAATGGTCACGGTACTGTTAGACATTTTAGCGGAGTTAAGAAGTCTGAAACAAATGTATCAGACTTCTTTATTACGGCTGAAGAGAATACGACCTTCCCGAGCTAAACACTCCAACCCTGTGACTAAGCCTACCGCACCACCCTTAGTGATTTCAGCCAAATCATCATCAACAGTAGGCAGTCCAGAAGTAGGCCTTGGCCGTGGCAAAGGCTTAAGACAGTTAAAGTTGATTGTTTAAACTCACCCCTTACACCAAAAAGGCCCTTTTAAGGGCCACCCACGTCTCTCGAAAAGAGATAGACTTTCAATTGCCAATAACTAAAAAAAAACATTTTACCCAATAGTACGTGTCTGTGTATGAGTGTGCGTGAGTGTAGGTTCTTATTTTAAAATCAAAACCCAAAGACACTTACCTTTTATAATTAATTTATTCTTTTATAAATATTTACAATTCACAATTCACAACAGAGCACTTTAAAAAGTTCATAGACTTCTTCTGTCTCATTGTTCACTCTCTCTGTTATTTTAATTTCTTCACCGTCACAGTCTTTTCCTCCTCATCCTCCTCACTTTCTTCCCTTCTTTTCTTCTCCTGTTTCTTTTTCTTACCTGTCTGTTTTCTTCCTCTTCTTCTTCCTCTTCCTCTGAAGAATCCCTCTCTTCTTCCGACTCCTCTTGTTTCTTTTTTGGGCAGTCTGGTGACCAATGTCTTTTTCTTGACAATAATAACAGGTATCTTGACTTTTGTCTCTTCTAACCCCTTTTTTTCTTTTTTGACGGTCTGGACACTCTGAAGACCAATGCCCTTTCTTCTGACAGATATAGCAAGTATCTTGACTTTTATCTCGAAAGGAAGGAAGAGAATTTTCTAATGACCCCTCGCAAAGCTCTGATGAAACGTTCAATCTGGGTAGTCTCTTCCATCGTTGTGCTCGGTTTGAGAGTGAAATGAATAGTGAAAGGACCAGACACATACCCTTTATATACGCTGGTCTGCTATGATTATAAATTAGTCCATGGTGTTTAAACTTTAGTCATTTAACTTTTTGCTATCGAGATGAAATGATCCAATTCATCTGAGAAGAAAGAAGAAGAAAGTAAGAGGCAGAAACGTGATCTGTCGTCTCGTACCAGGGCTGAAGTCTTGGCACAAATTCATGCCAGTGATTTTGAAGAGGACATGAGTGAACCAGAATCCATACCCTCTAAACAAAGTTTACCACCCTTAGTCAACCCTGAAAAGTACTATGACATTCGAGAGACGGAAAAGCGTCCCTCTAGAAAATTTAGAACTACGGCTTACAAATACACAGTGAAGTTTAAAGATTTCAAGTCTGAAGTACTGTTAGAGAAAGCAGAAGGGTTCATCACCGACATGTGGGATTCTTTGCTCACCACACTCAAGCGACAATGTCAACCCAAAGAAGATGATCGCTTGAGACTTTCCGTACAACATGACGGCTTGAAATCCCCTGTTTGGATCGAGTTTAGCAGCCCTGCAGAATTGACCACTTCCAAAGTCATGGACAAGATTCAACACGTGCAACAATATAATGACCAGTTTGACATCACCGATGGAAAAGCCACACTGGACATGACCCACGTCTCTCCTCCTCAAGGGACTGGACAACGCAGAAAGACCTTATTGGTCAACAACCTTCGCATTACCAAAACAAGTCTTGTCCAAATTAACAATTTTCAAGACCACATGTGTTTAGCCCGAGCCATCGTGGTGGGATGAACCTATGCCGACAAGAACGACACGGTAGAATGGAAAAGAGCCTGGGAGAACATTCGAAAATCAAAATGAAGCAGAACGTCTGTTACAACAAGCAGGCCTGTCCAAAGACACACCTGTGGCATTCCTGAGATGCAAAAATTGCAAGATGCCCTAGCTCCACGATACACCTTGAAAGTGCACCTTCAAGAAGTGCGCGGGTCTCTGTTGTTTCGAGGGAAAGACTTTAAGGATGGAAAATACATTCACCTCTATCATCACGATGACCATTTTGATACCATTACCACTATCACAGGATTCCTGGGATACAAATATTACTGTGAGAAATGTGACTATGGTTATAATAATCGAGAGCAACACAAACATTATGGATCGAAATGCTCAGGATGTTTGGCCTCTCAACCCTATCTGAGCGAAGGGCGAGAACCAGTGGATTGTCCTGCTTGTCTGCGCACATTTGTCAGCCCTGCCTGTTACCAACAACATCTGAAGACGCAAGGTTCACAGAAAAAATGTGCTTGTCAACTGCTGAGATTGTGCCCAATGTGTGGACAAGGTCTATGTACCAACAGTACCAAGGCACACGTATGTTCAGGAAAGAAAAAATGTCACATTTGTCACTGCATCGTGGACTTGGAACACCAATGCTACGTGCAAAAATACCAATCCCAACCAGAGAAAGAGGATGGTCACAAGAAGAAGAAAGGCAATTTCATCTTTTTCGATTTCGAATGCATGCAAGAGACCGGTATTCACATTCCTAATTTCTGCGTGGCTCATCGAGCGTGCGAGAAGTGCATTCAAGAACCTATATTGAGTTATTGCCCTCACTGCAGTAAGATTCCTGGAGGGCGTGAAAAAATCTTTCAAGGACCGAACACACTAGCCGATTTCACACAATGGGTCTTAGACCCCATCGACAAGACGTGGAGCCAAGAGGACATCGAACATTATTATGGAGAATGTCATCACCATGCCACGGTGATGGCTAACAATTTCTCCGGCTACGATGGACAGTTTCTTTTGAGATACTATACGGAACGTGGCGCCGAGCGTTCTAAAGTCACTTTGAACGGAGCCAAAATCATTTTCATGCAAGTGGGACAAGTGCAGTTTAAAGATTCGATGAGCTACTTAGCCATGCCTTTGAGTCGAATGCCTAAAATGTTTGGAATGACAGAAATGGCTAAAGGGTACTTTCCACACTTTTTCAATACAGAAGCCAATCAACACGCCGTTCTACCCTATTTGCCTCAGGCTCACTATTACGACCCTGACAACATGTGTACCGAGCGAGAAACTTTCTACGCTTGGTACAAGGCTCACGCCTCCGACCCTTTCGACTTTCAGGAAGAAATGCTAAAGTATTGTCGTTCCGACGTGGACTTTTTACGGCGATGGTGTGGAAAATTTCGAGAACTGTTGATGGAACACGGAGGGGTTGATCCTTTGAAAGAAGCTTGCACCATTGTCAAAGCGTGTTCCTTAGTCTACCGACAACGATTAATGCCTGAAAACACCGTAGCTGTCATCAGTCCTCAAACGACCAACTATGTCAAACGTCAATACTCGGTCAAAGCCCCACGCTGGTTGCATTACTTGTGCGACAAGGAAGACAAATGGATTCAGCAAGCCCGCAACGGAGGGGGCGAAAAGACCATCGGAACGCATTCCGTCGATGGCTGGGACTTAGAAAACCCCAAGATCATGTACGAGTTTAACAGTTGCTTATTTCACGGATGTCCCGTCTGTTACCCTGACAGCGGCACTAAAAATCAGTTTTTACAACGAACCATGGAAGACTTGTACCAGGCCATTTGTCAGCGATGCCTAAAGTTAGAACAGGAAGGATACCAAGTGGTGGAAATGTGGGAACACAAATACGATCACCGTTTGAAAACCAATCCCGAGTTTAAATGCCTCGTGGAAAGTTACCAGTTCATGGACCCCCTGAACCCGAGGGATAGTTTGTACGGAGGAAGGACCAATGCCACCCGTTTGCTGTACCAAGCTGACGAAGAGAAAGGAGAAGAAATCAAATACTTGGACGTGTGTTCACTGTATCCCTACGTGTACAAATATTGTTACTTTCCTGCAGGGCACCCACAATTGTTCACCGAACACATCGACCTGAAAAACATTCGACAATACGAAGGCTTGATCAAGTGCAAAGTTTTGCCTCCCACGAACCTATACCATCCTGTCTTACCTCACCATTGCCAAGGCAAACTTTTGTTTCCTTTGTGCCGTACTTGTGCTGAAACGTGCAACCAAGATCAACCTTGTCATCACACCAAGGAAGAATGGGCCTTGATGGGGACATGGGTCAGCGTAGAATTGTTCAAAGCTCTGAACATGGGATACCAACTGTTAGAAGTGTACGAAATTTGTCACTTTCCCAAGACACAATAATGCCACAAGGGTGACCCACGCAGAAAGGCATTTTCACATACTACGTGGATGCCTTTTTGAAACTGAAGCAAGAAGCCAGTGGCTATCTGTCCTGGTGTCACACTCCCGAAGACCAAAAGACATTCAAAGAGAAATTCTGGGCACAAGAAGGCATTACTTTAGATTACATCGAGAAAAACAAAGGCAGGCGATCGTTTGCCAAAGTGATGTTAAATTGCTTGTGGGGTAAAATGGCACAACGACCGTGTTTACCCAAGACGGAGTATTTGACCGAACCTTCCCGCTACTTTCAGATGATTCACGACAAAGCCAAATTCATGAAACACATGGACGTCGTTCGTGAGGATTTGATCTTGGTGAATTACGAAGAAGATCTGAACTTTGTACAAGACGACCCCTTTGGAAATGTCATCATTGCAGCTTAAGTGACAGCTCATGCTCGCTTAAAATTGTACGAAGCTTTAGAACTGTTAGGGGAACGTGTCCTGTACTTTGACATCAACAGTTGCATTTATATCGATCACCCGAGTCAACAGCACCCTGACATCGAAGGAGACCATTTAGGAGCCTGTACAGACGAGCACCCCGATGACAAGATTCTAAGTTTCGTCAGTGGCAGTCCAAAAAATTACGGCTACTAATACCGGGACAAACAAGGAGAAGTGCACACGAAGTGTAAAGTGAAAGGACTTACTCTGAATTATCGTAGCAGTCGAGTGGTCAACTTTGGCGTATTGAAAGAAGCCTTGCAGTCTAGAGAAAGTGACCACCTATCAACCAACAAGATTGTACGTTTACCCACAAACCACATCGTCAGTCGACCCTTGGAAAAAGTCTATCAAATCGCGTACCAGAAGCGAGTGCAGCTTCCCAACCACTTTATTTTGCCGTATGGACATGTCGGTATAAAACATTGGTTGTAAGAGGATAGCCACCCACCAGAAGGATGACTTCGCCACAGCAAGAATCGAGTGAGAAATCCAGTGAGAACTCCAAGTTCAAACCCTACCATTTTCCAGTCTTCTTACCTGACTATTGTGATTGTGCCCGTCGATTGGACACGTTTCAAAAATGGCCTACGGATAGGGAAGGATTACCTTCTTCGTATGTTTTAGCTAGAACAGGATTTGTCTACTTCGGACCTGAGTCAGGATTGGCATACGAAGTACAGTGTTTCGCTTGCGGACTGAAGTTACGAATGGATCTATGTATCTACAAAGATTCAGCTATTCTGGAACATACTCGATGATCTCCGCACTGCCCTTACCTTTCTATGGCCTTTCCACCCATTAAACTACGGTACAATTATGACGGTACCTTAGAGACGGTACCTTCCAATACTAGACGTAAACACATTGCATCCTATTTCATTGTTGTTTCTTTTTCACATAATAGCTTATTTTTTATAAA
Organism: Sinohyriopsis cumingii; assembly: GCA_028554795.2. Taxonomy (NCBI): domain Eukaryota; kingdom Metazoa; phylum Mollusca; class Bivalvia; order Unionida; family Unionidae; genus Sinohyriopsis; species Sinohyriopsis cumingii. The sequence goes on from CM068832.1 coordinate 85,676,447, forward strand.
ATGTTAAACTTTACTAATCTTTTTTCAAGATCACTTTAGTTTGCAAAAATATATATTGTCATTTATTGGCATTCTACATTGAATTTTGTAAACTAGCTATAAACCTGACCTAATTACTCAACTTAACTGCTGACAGAAACAGTCTACAGTAAATGTATTTCATTTCTATAGCTCGATGGATAAACATTACATCTTTTAAAGCTGTGCACAGAATAGGCCGACATATCACGAGTCAGGAAAACATGGGGTGGTATCCCCTGTGTCCAAAATTAATATCATTTTGAATAGAATATTCTAGTGACAATGGCCTCTTTTCAAATGGTAAGCATTGCTTTATTTTATTTTCGTCAATCTGTCAAATTCGGTATGCATTTTGCTTTAATATTTGAGATGGAAACCTTAGGTGCATAGAAATGTCAGACAGCATTGTACATCATGGATGGTGTCCAACATACTTTTATGATCATAAAACAAAATCCCATTGTTTTAGTTATGGCCACTGATTTAAAAAATATTCATCCAAGCTAAATATAATAATAGTAATAATGAGGACTTTGTACAGCGCCTAATCTTTAGAAGCTCTAAGCGCTTTGCAACATTAGACAACATAAAAACATACACAATGATATGATTACAAAAACAAACACCATGAAATTAGAAAACATAAGAAACATGCTGAGAATATTTAAGGTAGTTAACATTATTAAGTCATTAAGTTTGTTTTAGTAGTTGGAATAAGTAGTTTTGAGAGCACTCTTGAATGGGATCACTGCGTCTTTGTGTCTAAGTTCAGTGGGCAATTCATTCCATGTTGCTGGGCCCTGGTATGCAAAAGAATACTGTCCATGTGACTTTGTTTTCATATTGAGAATAATGAGTATATGATTGTCGGAAGAGGATTGTAAGTATCTTGCTGGTGTGTACACATAGGTGAGGTTGGATAGGTATGTTGGACTAGAGTCCGTCACTGAAACGTAGCACAGAGAACAAATGTTGTGTTTGATTCTGGATCGAATGGATAGCCAGTGTTGGGTACAGAGCAGCGGGGAGGTGTGCTCTGATTGTGGTACTCTAAGTATGATCTAAGCAGCTATGTTTTGAACTTTTTGAAGTCTCTGCAGTAGATATTAAGATGAACCAGACAGAACTGAGTTACCATAGTCCAGTCTTGAAAGTAGTAATGAACACACAAGTGTTTTAGTGGCATCAACTGAAAGATATCTGAGAATGGAGCTGATGGGTCTCAGCTCAAGATATGCAGCCTTGCATATGTTCATGACATGTTGGTGCAGTGTGAGAGTACTGTCCAGAGTAACACCTAGGTTTTGTACTGATTGTGTGAATTTAATGTTGGTGTTGCTGATATTTATTGTGTGAGGTAAAGGATGTGAATGAGAAAGTCTTTGTGTTGTAATCAGAATGGCCTCAGTTTTATCATCATTCATCTGCAGCTTGTTACAAGTCATCCATGATTTCACATCAGAAATGCACATCTCTACACCTTGGATGGTAGCATCAACTTCAGTTGGATGGCTAGATTTGTATATTTGGGTGTCATCAGTGTACAATTGGTGAGACACTGGATGATGATCTATGACACTTGAGAGCAGCTGAGTGTATAGAGTGTAGAGAAAAGGTCCAAGAACAGACCCCTGTGGAACACCACAACATAGATCAACTGGGCTGGAGTGTAATCTATTTGCAGACACAATTTGTGTCCTGTGGCAAGGGCGATATGCAGATTGTACATTGCTAAAAAGACTGTTTGAATTCAGACAAGATGCAAGCTGGGATTGAACAACCTTTTGTAAGATTTTTTATATGAATTGGAGATTAGAAACCGGGCAGTAGTTCTTTAAATCGTTATGGTGTAGTGTTAGTTTCTTCAGCAGAGGTTTTACAACGGGAGTTTTGAAAAATGATGGAAATTAAGCTTAAGAGAGAGAGGTATTAATAACATCAGTTAGTGAAGGCAATACTGGATCTAAGCACTCAAGCAGCAGTAATGTTTGAATTGGATCAAGTTCACATGACTTTGGTGCACTCTAGGATGATTACTTAAAAATGCATTTATTGGTGGTAAGAGACTAAATACATGACTTGATACCTGTGTTTAGCATTAATTGGAAAGCTGAAGATTAGTAATCTTTTGACATACATATCTGAATTGTACCATTTAATTTACAAAATTCAATGTAATTTGCATTGGTAAAATGTGTAGCACAAGAAAAGTCATTATGAATCAGAGATAAATCATATCTTTGTTTTGTCTGGAGCTTGACTAATTTATTGCACATTTCTGTACACTATTTTGTCTTTAATCCAGGATTATTCACTGCATTCGGATGCATTTCATGGTGAAAATTCACCAGCTGGATTTAAAAGTGGTGAATATTGCTTGCGATTGTTCTGCAAACCCTGTATGTCACAAGGAGTCAGTGTATTCAAGGACTCATAAAGTATTTACAAGTTCTCATTGATATTTCAGATGAAAATGAAGAACTGAAAAAAGATGAAAATCTCAAGTGGAAACCTTTCTGGTCAGCCATCTCATCCAAAACCTCCTGAAATGGAGAGTATTTTGCAGACTCCAAGATTTCCTCTTATCCTGCTGGTATGTTCTATTTAGTTTATCTCGTCTCTTTTTATCAATTGCTTTTATACCATGCCACAATTGGAAATTCCTTATCAAAAGTATGTATAAATTTCATCATTTTTCTGTCTGTTTAATAACATGTGTTTAAGAGACTTACTCGTGATGCTGTATATATGAGATTAGATGTTTTGTTAAAAAAGAATGCATTTTGTGATATATTGTATCACTGCCTTATATACAGTGGTCATTGCAACCAGTATGCATTTTGTTTACATGCCAAAAAATCCAGTCTGATTTCTTTGTTTCTTTCTTACTGCAATTAAGGAGTAGTGATAATCTTTATACTCTTAGCTGCATCCAGAAGGACAACACCATCACCATCCCCATCCACTCTGGAGTGGAGAATATAAAGGTTTCTCTCTGCCAGTCCCTCTGCAAATAGTAAGTATTGAGGATGGAAAAAATGTACATTATAGAATAATGAAACAAATACTACAGGTGTTGAGTTTTATATAATCTCTTATTTCATTTACAGCTCTCTAAATATGAGTAAGTCAATTATACACTGTATTTATGAATTTAATTCTCATCTAAGGTAGTAGAACTGTTTTATGTTTGACAAAATGTTGGGTAATTTGTGGCCGTACACTAAAAACACATTTTGTAGCATTTAAAAATGCTTATGTTCAATGCACGTAAAACTCATTGGTTTGTTGTCACTTCAGTTGATAATAGTCTTGTCATCTTGTAGACATTTTGAATGTTAGTGTTCAATGCTAAGGTCATATACATTGAGTCAACATCAAAATTTGTTTGCAAAATGGAAAATTATGACATGAAAGCACAAGCTCTTGTAGCTTAGATACTGTTATTTCAGAACATTGTGAGATGTTAATTAATTAAATTATAGGTCATAAAACATACTGTTCAAGACTTATTTGTGCAAATAAACAATGAATTGTTTATCATTGATGTGTCGACTGTTCATCATTCCATTGGTTTTTTATTTTTCTTTCTGATGTATACCATTGTCTTCTGTAAGTCAGACGCCTAAACCATCTACATTGAATGCAGTCTTTACAGACACCAGCAGTGAAACAACATATCCAGGGAATAAAAAAATAAAGGATTATAGGGAAAAGTTTTCATATAAACTGTACAAAAACCATGTATTTCATTCCATAAATATTTTTCATTGTTAAACCCATGTTCACTGTACAGATCTTTATAAGGAGTTTATAATAATGATCTTGATCTTTCAAAACTAATTTCATCACAAATCTCTTACAGATTTCCAGTTCAATGTACTTATGAAACTGGACACAAATATTGAGAATTTGTTGGAGCAGCTGGCCCTCCATGTTCATACATAAGGCCCAGACACAGAATACAGAGAAGAAATTCTTGCAATGCCATGTGATTCAGTGGAGGAACTAGAGGGCCTTTGCCAGAGGTTGGAGGAGAATCCCAAACTGCCCAAGAAGATGGTAAATTGGGGCTTTATTTCCTATTTAAAAAAAACTGTTATAACCTTTATTTGCTGTTGTGAACCTCAATATGCATTATGCGAGTTCTGCAGTGCCTGTATAATTATTTTTGGGGGTGTGGTGAACATGTAGTGGTCAGCTGTTTTGTCTTACGGATGTAGGCCAAAACATGTTTAGAGATGAACATGTAACAGGTATTTTACTACATATACACTATTACATATTATGTGGCTACTTTAATTCAATCCTTGAGTGAATGTCATTTATGAAGTTAATAGATTCACGGTGGTTAATTTGGTTTATAAATGCTATTAGTACATTGTGTTGCATAGTTAATGTTATCAAATTCTTTTCAAGTTAGAGAAATTAAATTTGCTTGCAAAACCATGGCAAAAAATAACTATATACAAGCATATTTTGTCACATCGATCGTGAAATACTACTACTACTAATAATATCAAAATCAAAAAATTTTAATATTATTATTATTATTATTTTCAGATATGCTACTTGAGCTCCCTTGGCAGGTTTACAATTGACGATAGTGTCTGCAGGATGATGGAAAAGCTTAAAACAAAAAGACTGGCCAGAGTTTAGTCCAAAGGGACGTAAAGGGAAAAAAGCATTTCAAGAGCTTGTGATATGTCAGGTTTTGATAAATAAGTATGGCTTGATTTAAATTGTGTTTTTCATGTGACTTGCCAGAGATTTTTAAATGAATTGATAAAGTAACTTGAGACCACATTTCAAAGTACATGTTTTAAAAATATTCCATTGATTATTTGCTGTCATTTAGAAAAATGCAATGCATCCTTTGTTGTGAAACTTATTTTAAAACATTGTATTACTCTTGCAGAAGCCTGCTTGAAAAATAATGGCAAAGCAAAGGCAAATGGAATGGAAGAGACCATATCAGAGACCCTCAAATATGCACCCAACCAACGCAGAATGATAAAAAACAAGGTAATCCAAATGATTCTTATTTCATCAATATTGGATTCAGTTTTGTCTTTTAAAGCATAGTATTTTCAAAGCGGATGCATTTCTAAACTGATAACAAAATCAGCTTATCCTATTGCCCAGGACTATCAGAGCTAGAGTCCAGCTAACTACAATATGCATATATCTTGTCTGATTGGACAAGTGCCTCCATTTGGAATTTTTATTCACATGAAATATTTGGATGAAATAAATTCATCTTTGTGCAAATTGATTGCACCATCCACTTGCCAGAAATGACAAGTAAGTGCAAAGTTATCTTGTATCATGTCTTAACGATAGTAAGGGAAGCACAAGTGCAGTGAAGAAAATTTCATACATTTTTATAATGCTGATTAACATGACTTCTGCATATGTAACTAGTGCTGAGATGATATGACTTTATTTAAGCATTACAATTTTGTTTTAATTTGCAGGTGCGTGAGCAGAAGAAATAATAGATAAACTTTACAGTGGAGTTGGAGTCTGATTCTGATTCATAATCTTAATTAAATCTAGAAAATGAACATTAAAGTCATATTAAAATATATGTTGTATTGTTTCCTTCTTTCATTTTTCTCTTAAAAACAAATGTCTGAACCTTTAGTCTGTAAATTCAGTGGATTCCTTATCAGCCCATCTACGTTTACTTTACACCATGCTACTTTAAAAAAAAATGAATTATCCCCATTGGGGTAGGACTGATCGGCCTGGTGTCAGGATAATGTGACTGGATGCAACATCATACTACATGTTTGCAGCATGATGCCCCAGTGCTATACATCACTATGAACTGCCACACTGCAGACATCGTAGCAATATGACTGAAAAATTATTCAAGCTACGTTAAAAATCCAATCACACACACACAATTCCATTCTTCGATCCAGAACCAACACTAATTCCGTACTACAGTTCTTGCATTTCAATCCGATTTTGCTTTTGAAATGTAGTGCCGCTCGATTCATAATGAACCCATTCATTTCAAACACTCGCAAATACTTACTATTCCTGTCTACAACTGAAAAATATCTATATAAAAAAACGTGTAACTGTGTTTTATGCAAGGGCATGGAGATGCACAAAAACTTGCAGCTGAAGCTTGAATAAAACCCCGACTGTGGATAAGACTTTACCCATCGATTACCCCAGCTTGGGGATAAATTCCGACCATGACGATTTATTATATATCCTATGACTGCTCCAGCTTGAGGGCAAAATCCAAACACATCCCTAAAAAGATAACAAGTATAACGGCTCTTTACCTTCTGTAAATGGCACTTGAGCTTCCTGATGCTGTTGTATCTGCCATTTGACAGAATCACGAACGTGGGTATATTTCTTAATTGCCTCTAGTTGTTGAGCTAGTTTAGCTGTATGAAATTCCTTTGTGCAGACTCACTCATTATTAATATTACAACAGTGATTTAATTACACATCACCTGTCAGCACACCAATGATAAGTCAGTTATTTTATAACACACCAACAAGCTTGAACCTTGCACCCCCCCCCCTTTTTTTTTTTCATTTTGGGCACCTGTGGACATGAATCTGCAAGGCTCAAATTGTCATTTTTAATATAAGATCTCAACATTTTTAAGGCCTTAATTTTAAAGACATCCGTAAAACCCCTAAAAGGTTATCAACTGGATCACCAGCCTTCGTTTAGAGTAACAGCAAGTATATATATATATTTAGGTCTAAGGAAACACAATAAAAATGTTTGATTTAACAATGACATATTTGCCTCAGGTCTGTGATCCTGAAGTGAATATTAACTGTCCATTTATTTTCTTGGCTTTCCTTTACTAGGAAATTGATTATAGAGATTTCTGCGATGGTGAAGGCAATGTAAAAATTGGTTACTATAACATACTTTTTACGCCATGTTTGAAAAAATAAATCCAGTGGAAAGGTTATAGTCTGAAAACCTTCATTAAATTAAGTAAACATAGGGGAAAAAACTTTAAGAGTTCATAAATATTTTTCAGTGCTGAATAAAGATATAACATAACACTTTCTGCTGTGATTTTAATAGTTTCTGACAGCATGAAAAATTTCTAGAACTATAATGTATAAATGTTCTCAAAAGATTATATTAATATGGGGGAAAAATCTGTTATGAAATAAACCGACAAGATCTTGTATGAATTCATGTTATCTTTAAATATGATATTTGTGTGAAAATATCTGGAAGAAAAAGCAAGATGGTGCCACTCACACATACAATGTGGTTGCCACAGTGGCCATATTAAGAAAATTTTTGTCGCTACTTCTGAATGGATAATTGTGTCAGCGTGTCAACATGTGTACAAAATACTTATGTTGATGTCTAGCAGGTCCTGAATGAGAATTATGGTGCTGTACAGACATCCTATAAGGCCACCAATGTGGCCATCCTGAAAATCTTGTTATCACTACTTCTCCTGAATGAATCATCATATCAGTGAAAGACTTCTTATGTCTAGTTGGACGTAAATGAAAATAGTGCCAATCTAACCTCCAATATGGCTGTTTTAATGGGCATCTGGAAAACCCTTCCTTGCTACTTCTCCTAGATGGCTGGTCATTTTGACATTGTGCTTTCACTAGATGACCTATTTGATGTCTCGTTGGCTGTAAATGGAACTATGCATATGGTTTTGATGTCTAGTTGGTCCTAAATGTGGTTTTTGCTGCTCATAAACTTCTAATGGTATTATAGTTGGTTAATTAATGAAATTGCTGTACAAAATTAAAAGGCCTTCTCGCTTTCTACCAAGTTTGGATACAATTATCTTTACCAGCTAGGATTTCTTGATCCTCTTTTTTATACATCAACCCTTCGCATATATAGTTAGCTAAAACAGTATTTTGAACAATTAATTGCCCTCTTGCAAATAAAATCCCAATTGCATGCTTTTACCAATGTGAGAGCTCCTTATATAAGTAGCTAAGTATTCAGTAACTGAATTTCCACATCCACATGCATCAACTCTGAATTAAAAGTTGCAAAACGTATACAAATTGGAAAATCTTGAGACATGTGTCACTTTGCATGGTGGGTGTTATGATTCAAATGCAACAAGGAAATTGAATTAGGGTTAATTTCTTTAAGCTGTATTCAATCATGGGGCCCTGGGTTATAGAATGGTCTAGGCATACACATCACTCAAACTAATCAACTCTCTCTAGTCCAACCAATGTGTGTATATGAGAAAGCTTGCCAGTAGCGTTATGTGTGTTGATTTCCTCCAATAAATATGCTGGCTGCCATGTAAAGCCTAAGATGTCCTGAAAAATGGTGTTAAGCTCCATACAAGCAAGCTAAACAATCAATGATATGATGGAACAGTAGACACCATTTTAGCTAAATATGCCAAGAATTGATTTAGAGACTTGGTTAGTGATGATGACTTAAAATTGGCAAGGGATTAAAAAGATAAAAGAAATGACCTTCATGGCACTGTAATATAACAAATGAGGAAAAACAAAAGTTTATTGCATTTGAACCTTTTGTTTTTTCACAGTTTCAATTTAATTTAAGTCATAAGGCCCCTTATTTTGCCTTACCAAACATATAGCAAGTTATTACCTCAAGCCCTAGCACTAATAATGCCTCACAAGTAAGCAGTCTTTTATGAAGTCTCAGGTCTGAGTATATGTCTAGCATTACTTATGTCCAGTTTGTTTATACAATTCTTTCTCACATGGTACAGTTTTCAGAGAGACACGATAAATTCAACAAGTGTGGTAATGAAGGGACAGGCATTCTTTATTTATGCACACATCCCAAAGGGACATTGCTATGTTTGAATCAACACTGAACTGAAGAATGGAGCATCAGCTGCATCAATTAAAATATTGTGGCCCACACAAAATACTGCAAGGACTGTGATCTATTTATGAGTGCAATGGGCATGAATTACTGTAGCAGACTGGAGGAAGTAATCCGAATTTATTAATATCTTGAAGCTAAATATAATAAAGATTTCATCTATAATCTGTGGAATCGTTTTTGCACACAGTTTGCAGGATTTGTCTTTGGATCATCGTTTTTCTTTTTCTTCATCATTCTAGCTTATGGTATCTTGATAAGTCTTATGGTGCCGTGCAACTGCACTTGATGATTACCACAGCCAGTGACATTGTATCAAATCTTTTGGGATCAGATGATTCAATGCAAATTCCACATAACCTATCACCATCCTTATGTTTGCCATCTGACTTACTAAGTTATTTTGCCTAAATAATAATAAAAACAATCTGGTCTGATGTATTGATAGCGTTCTGAATGACCATAATATATTCTCTGTATCTACCCTAGAAAATCCTGAGTGGATCGCTGTTTGGTTTTAATAAACCAAAGTAATCCAATGAAAGGCATTTTACAGACACAAGTGTCTGTTTCCTGTATGCAGTGATTAAATGATAGTATTATGTCTTTATTTTTTAAAACTGATGATACATATGATCACCTTCAATGTGCAATATTAGTTATATTAATTAACGAGTGGCAATATTTGAATTTCAAAGATAAAAGTGTATGCCATGATCACTTTAGTAGGATGATTTGTCAAGTGAGGTTATCTTTTCTGTTTGAATAAATATTGTTGACTAAACTATTTTCGCAAGTTATGACATAAGAATGATTCAAAGAAAGAAAATTCATTAAATTGAACATATAAAATGTAATACTGCAACAGAGTCTAGATGAACTATTTCTTCAGAGACACAATCCAGACTATGTGGCAGCAAAATTATCAAATAGGACACAACTAAGAGACAATCACATTTTCAGTCACAATGGTTTGACAATTATAAATGGCTTGAATTCATTGACTATGAAGGCAAAGTGATTTGCAGTTACTGCAAAAAACGTTCCCAAACTGTCACAGATTTTAAATTCTACCAGTGGACTTGTAAGTGTAACTGAAATTCAGGATTTAATTGAGCAAGTCTCATGATGGTATTATACCTAATAAAGCAAAATGTAGCACAGTATATTCATGACACTTAGGCCAGCATGTACAAAATATTCCTCAAGTTACAGTTGTTAGCACTCCACTAAGAAATGTCTTTTTACAATAAATAAAAATGTAATGGAAAAAAAATCGATAAAGTGATTGCACTCTTTAACATAGCCTACTACCTAACTCAATAATGAAAATGATTTGGTTCATTATATCTTTGTGTTTTATGGAATAAATGCATACATCTGATTGAATTTTAGGCAAGAGACTGAACTTTTGGGTTAAGTTAAAATGTATGTGGAACAAATGCATTTTCTAAAACTACTTGCATCAGTGTGGATTGTGACTTTTCTTTAAGATAACTCTAAATGGTACTGGGTATATATCATTTTCTTCAACTGCGCACTGTTGTCTTCCATTTGATTTGATGACTTACAGCTATACTGTCTATACTTCATTTACAGCTGAAATAAGTTTTGCATTAGCACCTGAATCAGACAAAAAAGGTTGTGTTCTGGTGTGTGAATAGAAATGGCTAAAAGTAATATAGACAAAAGCCATAAGAGTACACAAGTTACATATGAAAACCACCAATTCGCTTGCATGTGTGGCATACAAGTTCAAAGATTTGCTTCATGTTTATTTGTGTACACACATTGTTCAACTCATAAGATAATTTAAGAGCTATTTCTATATTGTATGCATAATTCATTTGCAAATATGATTAGTGGGCCACACCGAATTCCATACTATTAGTTCACTTGGCAATATGGTAACGTCAGCTGAAAAGCATAATCATCCATTAAAAGAACATTATGATATGAACATTAGGTATTTAGAACATATAGATTTTTCTTTTCCAAATGGAGTCCAAGTAATTATTGCCCAATCCAGGTATAATTTTGTACACAAGTAAAGAACAAAATAAGATAAATCTTCATTTATTTGCAATTGATAATACACTTCTTAATGAATATACACTTTTACATTTATTTTGTATCACTTGAATAAACAAAATTTCTTTCAGTTCATTTTAAACTTTTATTTTATATCACTTGAGTAAACAATATCTCTTTGGTTTCATTTAACACTTAGAAACAGGTTATTCCAGTTACAATAATCAACTCTGGAAACAATAAACAAACTGGAACTTTTGATCTAATTATATTACATTTACTAGGGTTAAAACAATAAATTCCTTAACATAATAAATTAACAGTTCCAGTTAATCAAACACAAAATCATCTTTTATACAGGGTGTGAACTGTTAATATTTACAGGATAAAGCTTATAGTTTCCAAATCGATTGAAGCTCACATGTTGCAGTTGCTGGCACATATCTATTTCCAGCATGGTTTGCATACATTCCACCTTTAATAATTTTGTTACTTCCCCATCCCACCCCATTCAGTAACAAGTTTCAAAAATCAGGCTCATTCTAAGGCAAAGTCTGTAACTTGTGTACCACAGTCATCAGAGAGACAAAGATGCAAAACTTTATGATGCCTGTCAAAGGAAGAAAACAGTTTGTTGTTTACCCAAGTTTTGAACCAGTTAACTTGAATTCTCAGACCATCAATTGCTACAGCCCCACTAATTACAATTGTTAGAGAATAATGAGAACTCACCTTCAGTTATCTGTGTATATATATAATTTTAATAACCAAGAATACCGCATGTCTGGGAACATTATAGCATTCAATGGTAACGTCAGAACTGAGATGAGAGAATTAAACAAGCATAGTACATGACATAATATATCCATAAAATATTGACTGGGAAAAATACTACAGAACACCATTTTTGCTGGCAGTAAGATGTTGAACCTATATGTCATAAATATCAGGTTGGACATCTAGGACCAGTAATATTCATAATGGGCAGTACCCCCCCCCCCCCAAAGTGAGAAGGGCCTGATTTGTAATCTCAGCCACCCAACCTATCACAGCCTTTATAGTACTTGAAACAAATATTGAGTAATAGTAAAACAAACTCTGAAAGTTATTAAAACCAATTTGTTATATTTCCATAACTCTGCATAGTTAACTGTGCAAGCAGACTTAAACATATCAGTGTATGACAGTTAAATTGAGGTATAGCATCGATTAACAGAAGCTACGAATTCATCAGCAAGCAGTGAACAATCATCTTCACAATAAATGTCAAACATTAGCATCCATAAGCTGTCAAGACAAGTTGTTACACTGGATATATAATCATCCATTTATTTCAAACAAGCTGTGAAAAACGAACCTCACGTCCGCTAAATGTACGCTGGCCATTACAAAGGATGCTTTAATAGATTAATGTTTATCGTCGTGTCTTGACAACCATTTTGCGCGCGCACAACGGAAAGTCATGCTATATATTTGTTACTTGTGAACGTATTCGTGGGCAGCACGCTATATATTGTTCCTGTGGCCGTATTCGCGGGCAGAATGCTATATGTTTGTTCTTCGTGAACGTATTTTTGGGCAGTTACTTTGTCATCTTCAACCTAAAGGTCAAAACTGCCCATGAAATTTATATATCTGCCCACGAACCGAAAACATGAATAGGACTATAACATAAGTATATATACTTATTTTCAACATATACATAATTACTATGTAAGAAATACAACCTATGTATATATATTTTGATTTGAAATGTAAACTATATCATGTCCTTCCCGTAAACCCACTTTCGGGATGACTGCCCACAACGCACCTAAAACGTATATATATATATATATATATATATATATATATATATATATATATATATATATATATATACGTATGTATTATATTGGTGTATTATTGACCTTTATTCATAGTTGGTATTAGGAGTTGGTCCTACATATTTAATGGCACGTATGGTAAATATGTTTACCTAATTTGGTGTTCTACATCTTTGATTTTGACTTTAGATGTTTCCAGAACCCAATTTTCTTAACAGTTTGATGGAAAGTTATGTTAAGAGGAGGGAGTAGTGGATACACTAATATGATTCGTTTCAAATGAGCGTGTTCTGCAAATGATCGTTTGACCCACATCTCTAATTGTGTCTTAGGTTGTCTGTTAAGGTTAATTAAATTGGAATTGCTCATTCCTATCTTAACAGCCAAATCGAAATCAGTCCTATTGTTTTGTTTTTTGAAATTAAATTTGAATTTTAGTTGGGACTTTGTTTATTCCTTGTACTTTTATTTTCAAAAAATCAGTAAATCTTGAGATGTTTGTAATTTGAGACAGAAAAAGTCTTAGTATTAAGTGTTTGCCTTTTGTTTTGTATTATATAGCGTGACGTACTAATATTTGAGACAGAAAGGCTTACTGATCAGTCATATGTATAAAACCAAGAGAAAACCGTGTTAAATTAGAATTTCGCAACGTGTAGTCATTAGGTCATTAGACGAAAACTATTGTATTTGCGCATTTAAGAATCATACTGTTGTCTTTAGGTGTTGCAAGCTTTGGGAAAACTATTACCCTTCAGCAAGACTCACGGGGCTGTTTATTCACCCGGCTACTATAATAATCAAAAGAACAACCACAAGAACAACAAGCACGAACAAATATAATTAGTCTTTATTTTCTCCGCTTACATGATTATTCACAAGGACATAATACTGCTAAGTATTAATATTTGTATCTTATTTCAATAAAGGTCTAAAGCAGCACAATAATAATAAATTATATTAAAAGGGTAAGAAAAAGAAGCACAAATGTTTGCGTTTCAAACTAAATGTCAGTGATCATATTGTGCGCAAAATAACACGCTGTGTGTAAAATAACAATCCAATAAATTCCAGTTGAATACAATAAATGGAAGAAGCCAACCACCTGTTTTGATTGCAGCACCAACAGTTTCATGTCAGCTAATAGTGATCAAAGCATGAAGCATAGAAAATGATAAACAATGTCATTGAGAAGCATAACATCATATACATTATTATGTTTGAGATGTCAATGGTAATTGCTAAATGGAGCAAATATGTTTAAAATATTTCGAAATGCTGATCAAAATTCCTAAGCCAAGCAAACACCCATGTCTGAAAAGACGCTGCAACAAATGCAAGAATTTCAACTGCATTTCATGTCAATGCTTTGCTTTTGAAGAAAAAAAAATAGTCAGTCAACTTTTATGTCAGAGACTGTTTTCATATTATTATATATTGCATGGCAGAAACAATTGAACGATTTTTTAAATAATTTGTTTATGTATGTTTTATCCAGTCAAAATTCTAGACTTATTAGAGTGCGGTAGTTATAATGTGTTGCAAAGGAAGATTGGCATTGGAGGATCGTATATCAACAATTTCAAGCACATCCAACAATTTTTTACAAGCCTTTGATTTAGCACGATTTGTTATTTACCTCCTTTACAATTCAAACGTGCAAGTGGCTCTGAATAGCATGGATATTATCCTAAACTTTGGATTACACCATAGTGTAGAGACAAGTGCATCTAAGTAGATAAGTATTTTTAATTTTCAAGATGCATTGATTCATTATACTTTATAGTTAATCCAGTATGCTTGCAAATAGTATTGGGATAGAAGACACAAACTGTTTCGAAAGACATTTACGAATAAACATTAATCTTGTCACTATTTAAATTGTATGTTATGAAAGGAAGACAGAAATATTGATATATATATATGTGTGTGTGTGTGTATGTGTGTATATTCATAACACAGTCCTATAGGCCCAGAACAAACACAATTCGATTTTCATGTAAATAACAACGATGCAGTTTAATTCCTTTGTAAATTCAACGCTAATGGATAGAAGGAATGTTAGTAAGATTCAAAATTGCACATGGCTTAATAGTCCTGTATTGTTTGTATGTTAGTGATTTGTTATTGAATTCATATAAATATCCGACTTATGTTCCAATCCCATCATTATATTAGAAATGAAACGAATTCTGATGAACTGTAAATTTATAGGAAGGTTCTATCTATCCCTTGGTCTTTGTTAACTCCGTCCTGATGAAATCTTATCCGTTTTAAACCAATATCAATGTTATTGTTTAAAACTCACAGCTTCTTCGAATTTGATTTGCAAATGAAAATTCCTGGTTATTCAAGAATAATGTGGGACGTTCTAAAATTGATTAAATTCATAGGTCTGCCGAGCAATTGACAGGTTCCGTTTTCCAGCTTATAAACAACAGATTGCTTAATCAAATATTTCATATAAATGTTTGCATTAAGTTCTAATAACCCTTTAGGAGCGTTAATGAACGTTTATTAACGAACCATTTTATGCATGTAAAACAAATTCCTGAAAATGTATGACTAACACTATAGCAGCACATATGTTTTCTTTGTATTGGTCTTCATCAATTTATTGAATAATTTTAACAAAGTATATATATATATATATATATATATATATATATATATATATATATATATATATATATATATATATATATATATATATATATAAATAAAACTAAATCTATAAATTGTAAATGCATGTGTGTCCCAAAACGTTTCTATCCATTGAACGTGGCAGGTAGGTCTTCTTTACTGAAAGAAAATGAACGCAAATTATTTATGAGCATGGTAATGTCTTACGTATTTTCTTTCTCCTGATATGAAAAGCACCAACTCTTCTTGTTACAGGAGGCTTGTAAATTGGGTGAAGTTTCTCGGCATGGGTATGGCTAGTTTGAAACCCAGCTTGTAAATGTTTGTATAATTAGTATCATATAAAATAGAAAAGCCACTCAGATTCCAAACATTATGATATTAAGAAAGTTTTCTTCCTGATCCTAATATTGAGAAATATGACTAAGCCGCATGGCAAGACGTATATAAAAACCTTGTATAAGTTTCAGGAAAGATCATGATCAACAGCATTTTCTTTGTGAAAGATATACACTTGTTGATGTAACTCCCGATATTTAGATACAATGACTAATATACTGTAAGAAATATGTATTTTTATTAAAAACAACAAAGAACATCATGTTGATATAATAATGATAATAATATTAATACTACTACTACTATTATTATTATTATTATTATTATTATTATTATTAGTTTTATTATTATTACGCACTAAATAAGAAAACAATGACGACTCATATAAACGACTTTGTGTGTATGATTGCCTTTCACACTATATTAAGTATCGATTCTGATTCAGTCTTCATGTTCTCTCATACCACGTATTTGTCCTTAAAGCAAAGTGACGGCGATATCGTTTGCTCCCAACATGCAGAAGTGCAAAGTAAACTAATCATTCTTATGTTCTGACACATGCCCAAATGATTCACAAAGAAGTATCCTGCTACATAACAAAATAAAATAAAACGGAGTGCTTACTGCACCAAATGTCAGATTATCGATTAAGATCATATATAACAAATACACGAGATGCAGTTTTTATTCCAATTTCTTGGAGCAATCTCTTCCAATATCAATATACTGGGACATGTTCATTATCGGTCATTTATCTGCATCTGGAGACCCGTTAAATTAAATTGTATAAACTGACTGATAACATGAATTTGAACTAATTATAGTCACAATGTTATCTTGTTATAAAGTTCTGATTGGTGGGGAAAAGGGATATCAAAGTTATGATCCTGTATTTATTCGAAGGACAAATCCAGCATCAACAATGATTGACATATATGTTTCCTGCGATTCTTAAAATATCAATACATGAATATGTGTATGTGTGGGTGGGTCGATGAAACCAAAGGAGCGTTACTGTTACTTTATGTCCATTTTCATTAATGTTGATCATCTGAAATCACCAGATACTGTTTCCAATGCTATTCCTATGATAAAAGAACTGAGCCGACAAATACTAATTATATAGGCGTCCAGAGCTTGTAATAGGAATTGTAATAACCTCTTTATGTGGCTAAAAGTGTGCGTATGGTCAAACGGGAATGATGGTCTTAAAATGGTGAAGGGAATAAGGGTCGACACTTTTTCGGGTCTAGCGGTATGACGATGTTAAAAAATGGTGAAAAGCGAAAGGGAACGATATATTTATACGGACGCGTTAAATTGAAACATGAACATTTTAATCTACAATCTAACAAACACTAACACACCTCTTATACAAACAAAATGCACAAAACAGCTATCAAACGAAGAGGTTATAGGTGTTTATATAAATATGCATTCAACCCAACCATTCAAATATCAAATCACGTACAAGCTGAGTTGTTTGTAGACACAATGCTCCACAACACGTCTTTGGAATTAAAACTAGTATCTTTTTTTCTAGAGATCTGGGTTGGATTTTATCACTTTCGTAACATTAGTTGCACCTCCCGTGTCTAGCCCGCTGGCTGAACATCCCTGTCCCAAATCATTCCAATTTGTTTTGGTTGAGACAATGAGACTAAAGTTCAGTTCGTTGGCCTCCTAACTAGAGTTTTCCATTCTTCTTCTATTCATCTTCCTGGCCGTGTGGCATAAAGTTAGGACGGCCCTAGCAGCTAAACTGTTTTTGGATTTTCATCCCTTCGAAACGCAGTCTTCCGAATTTCATCCCTCTTCTACCTATCTTTCGTTTCCGTCTCTCCTTCCCCTTCCTTTCTCACTTGGTTCTACGACTCATGACACAATATATATATATATATATATATATATATATATATATATATATATATATATATATATATATATATATATATATATATATATATATAATAGAGGTCGGCCTGACCCTGAATCTGAATGTTTTAGTTGGCGGATGGTTCTGGCTTTTGTCTTCTACGTGAATGTACATTTTCCACAACGGGCCTCACAACAGATGATGGTTTGCATCTTCTAGTTGAGGAGTATCCCATGTCCATCTTAAATTCTATTTATCGCGCCTCTTTGTGATGATGTTGTTGTCTCCGGAAAAATGTTTCATTCGTTCCAGTCTTCGATTTCTTCGTTTTGAATTATTTCTTTACTTCGGTTACCTTTTAACTGGTTGCGATCCATTTTCAAAAAGATTTCTTCATATCCGTGCTGCTTTTATGGATCATGTTTCGCCTGAACAGATGTAGGTGTACATGGATTTACTCAATTTGGCAATTTGCGAGCTCGCTTGTTTAGCATTTCACACGCCAATGATGGGTTGTCATGTTGGTGAACTCACCGAATTATATGCACGAGGTAATGACGCAGTAAAACATATCCCTTTGATTTGGCTCGCTGACATGAGGAAAAATATTACCATGAACGATATAGAATAATGTGAAAGAGCATATCTGTGCCATTTGTTGTTTTCTATAATAGAACAAACCAGAACAT
Source organism: Sinohyriopsis cumingii (assembly GCA_028554795.2). Lineage (NCBI taxonomy): Eukaryota > Metazoa > Mollusca > Bivalvia > Unionida > Unionidae > Sinohyriopsis > Sinohyriopsis cumingii. The sequence continues at coordinate 85,694,729 of CM068832.1, forward strand.
TATTTTAGAAAATGACATTTTTAATAATAATAATAATAATAATAATAATAATAATAATAATCATAACAATATTAAGCTTTTCTCTCAGAAATACTAACAAATAAACAAACAAATAATGTTTAGACATATCGGTATTAACAATTTTGAAACCAAGAAGTAATTTAAGACATGATCTTTTGGCCCTCAATTATACACTACACTTCTGAGCTAAATAAGTAAAATAATCGCAATTCACTGAAAACCATCTTTGTAGTGTATCATCTTTTATAAAGTTCACAAAATCAAAATAAACAACCAAATGTTCTAAGTGATGAAATAAATACACACGACATTGTCTACAAAGCATAAAGTAATATTCTTGCAATATTACGTTATTAAATCATGTGGATAAATCATTTCGTCTCTTAAAATCATTGATATCGCCTTGCAGAGGAGGTCGTCCATATGAATCAAATTAACACAAATTTTCATCGTTGGGAAAAGGAGACGGCCACCCAAACGGTTCTTGATCAAAGGCCGTCATCTGTGTTGATGGCATAGACTTGACCTTCTTTCCGTTGGCAATGTGGAAGTTTATCTTTAACATACATAACATGAATACATGAATTATATACGAAATGTGGGTCAGAGGTCCTTGAAGTTCCCATATATACATTTATGTTGGGTTTTGTTTTGTTCAAAGGTAATGATAATCCATCAATTCACACATGACCTTTTCCTTGACATTGTTAAACATGAGTCGCACAATCAAAGGCAGTCTCTGTATAATATTGCTAGAGAACTTCGATACGTTTGGTCGCTAGAGAAGTCAGTGAAAATAAGGAATTATCAATCATTTTCTAACACTTTCGCGAACTTTTCTCATCGGAAATGAGAGAATATTCCTCTTCCAGATACTCTTCCAAATTTATATATTTTTTGTGTCTGACTTGCCATCCATGAGAATAATCTTCGGTGAAATTGTAATCTTTGCAGCAAAGTCAGTAACAAATAAGGAGAAAATATATTGTTCATGTTGTGGCCATCTTTACATCATGCAATTGTGTCTTGTTCTTGTTCTGGATTACAAACATCTTCAATTCCAAACATCTTGTACTTTGTGCTCCAACGTCTTCTTTACTGATAGTCTAAGATCGTTTGATTGGCAGAATTTTGGCAAATTCTGTATACAAGATCACGTATACGGTGCTGCCCAGACCGACTGTAAACTTAAGTTCAATGCTAAGTTGCCCGATTTTATAGGGTGGAAATATCCATCGTCGCTTCCTCGGTCTGGGTTGAAATCAAAGCCTCGCAAAGTATATACACCTTCATAACCGTCTTACGAAATGTCATGGCTGCTGTTGGTTCTTAACTGTTATGTGGCTTTCAGCATTGCCAAGAAAGATCTCAAGCAATTTTCCGGGCAAAATAAGATCAAAGGGTGCGGAACAAAATGTCTATCTCTAGTGATATCTATCATGGTCATTCTATAACCACCTGAAGGAAACTGCAGCGAAACATCACTCGAAAAAGCCTTGTTGCGCAAACTGGCAGGCTCAACCTGGAGCGCTAGTGCTTATACACTCAAGATATTTGCACTGGGCCTATATTATTCGACAGCCGAGTATTGTGTTCCTACCTGGGATCGATCATCACACATTATGTTAATTTATGTCCAGCTCAACACTACGTTCTAATCTGTTACCATGGCGGTAATCAGCAACATTCATCCTCTACATCTGCGTAGCCTGGAAGCAACCACAAAAGTGCTGACTAAGGTCTATGGCAGTGAGAAACTTCCACTGTACAGGGATATCACCTCACATGTAGCAGCTCGATTGAATTTAAGACGCCCAATCTGGTTAAGACCGTTGCCGGAGGATATGACAGCTTTTTCGGCATGGAGTGTCGAGTGGTCTTCAAAAGATGTTGTAAACCACTTCCTCGTAGCTGAGCAATATGTCTGCCCAACCGGCTTCAATCTTCCATTTCATTTGTGCACAACTCCGAACCACTTTCGGACAGGACGGGGTCGTTGAGCAGTCAACTTAACCCGATGGAACCAGGCCACTATCTCTTCATGTTGCTGTGCAGCTCTTCATAGCAGGTCACGCACTATGAACAACTGTCCACTGAAAAAATTCCCCGGTTGACTCCAGGCTCTGCACATTGCCGACGATGACGTTGTTAAATAGCTGAGCAGGAACGGCACACGATAATAATAATAATACACAAAAGTGCTCGAACTAGAAAGGAATAGTATCGATGGGCCTGTTGAGGTGTCAAGTGGTGATAATTGCAAAGAATAGACGTTTAGGTAGCTGTTCAAGTTAATCATGATATTCGATCTTTGGTCAGAGTCTGCAATCACGAAGGCTTTCACTTCTTCTCACCGTATTGGATATGTAGTTTGACAGATGTTGTTTCCCACTTTAGGTTAGACTTCGACACGAAGTAAGTAAAGTTGAACTTCTTCGAAAATGTGTGGTCATTTGCACTGTCCATCAAATGGTGCATGGAACTATATAGAGTTCGTCTAAGGCGTACGTCACTTCAATCCGACAAATGTATGTGATCCAACCATATGACCAAATGTCTAAATGCAAACGATATACCAGTTTTCATAACTGCATCCTTGCCAGCTTCCAAAAGTGTTCTCTGATCAAAATCTACAATCAACGAAGTATTGTTGAACGTGTGCGGTGTATCCGGTTTCTATATCAAGGAAACATCCATATGTGTATTCTTGGTTTTTCTCGATGCGACATGTTATATTCCAAATATAATTGGTATGGGTAATTATTCATGCTCTGCAGACTAGTTTGGTATTTAAATAAAGTAAAGCTCTATTTCCCTGAACAAACAGTGCATTAAATTGGAGCCCATAGCTAATGGACTGGTGTTGTCCACTCTGATAACTTTAACTTTCCGGTACAAGTGACTTCCATTCTGATTCACGTAATCTTCGGTCTGGCCTGGTTTCAAATTTAAAAAGGACTGAGGCAGCTGTAGACAAATCAGGGTATTAATCTACCCATTGGGATTATTCCATTGATACCATGGTCAGTGGCATGTCAAACATATCAAATTCTGAATTGAAACATTGGCAAGAATCCGGGTGCATAACATCGATGCATATGAGAGTGTGTTATGTATTATATTCCCAAACACGTTCTTTCATATTTATTTGAAAACGTTCCACGACACTGATTTTTGTTACAGGATTTTCGTTGTTGAAAAATAAATGTGTCTCCTTTTTTGTACAGGTTTGTTAACAAAATCGGTGTGATTGTCTGTTTGAGAAGGATTGAGAGACGTCGACATTGTTTCAAAAGCAGTATTAAGTTCGTAATAACTCTGAACTTGATTTAAAAGTCCATTGAAATTACTTAAGTTGATTTTGACAGTAGTAACTTATTTTTCAGCTGCTGATATCTCAGCACAGTAAGCTGCATTAAGTCTGGTTGTAGTGATGCAAAGTGCAATATATATCGGCACGTGAAGGTCTTTTGGGTTTGGTTAAAGAAGTCTGAAACATTTGTCTTAGATACTTTATCTCCAAAATTTATTGTAGCGAACCTGGTTTTGTTTTCACTCCCCTGTCTTCCACATTTCAAATGTGTATTGTACTCTGATTTTGTTCTTTTTCGTCTTCCTCTTGTTCATCATCTTTTTTTTCTTGTTCTTCTTCTTGTTCTTCTTCTTGTTCTTCTTGTTCTTCTTGTTCTTGTTCTTCTCGCTTTATTCATTCATCGTCTTGTTGTTGAATACCTAGTTTTCTGTCTTTCTGAAATTGTCAAAACCTCTACAAGTCGTACTTCTGTCTCTTTTGTAAATGATCCACAAGTGTTAACGACGAAGAAGAGGATGACAGAAAATGAGCTAAAGCCAAACTAATATTACCCTTTTCTACAAAAGCAATACTGATTGCAATGGCATTAGCAGTCATTGTACTATCATCCTGGGTATACGAACCAGGCGTACCCAAATACTATTGGGTTCAGTATTTCAGAACATGTATATGGTACTTAAACTGTGCTGCACTGGCAATACGTCAGGAACGCTGGTGCGTCTATATTCTGAACGTGACGTTAATGCTCCACCCTCTTCTGCTTGGAAAAGGAACCTCAGGTCAGAAGGAATGTCTTCCACTCGTTTGAATTCGTGGAAAAATTCAATAGGTTTAGATGCCGTCGTAGCTGTAAACACACATATATTGTCTCTTTGTAAGATGTGTACTACGATAGACTCTCCTAGGATTTTTTCAAACATGTTATCTAACTCGGAATACCTAGTCTATGGGAATGTATCATGAATCATCAACGGGATTATGGACACGGCGATATGGTAGAGATGAGTGTATGCGCGAAAACGTTTGAGAAAAGGAAGAGCAGCGAAGAGGTGAGTAACTTGGGTTAACAATTCTAAGGGCCGTTTTTAGGAACACATAGATTTTTAGAAATAGAGATACTATACCTTATTTTCAAGATACTTGTGTTTAAGTTTGTGTTTGCATATGTGTATTTTGTTGACCACTAAAACTACCGTCTCTCCTTTTGTGAGAATGTTTGTTATGTGCGCACATGGTAGGTAGGTTATAAACACTTGTTGCCCTTGGGTGGGTAGGGGTATAGCAATGTATCTATAAGCCCTGGTACTTGATATGTATGTATGATTGCATGTTTACGTGAAATTGGTTGTCAGTAAGTACTCTTACCCTTTTGTATGATTGACAGTGAGCGTGTGTGTTTGTTTGGACTTTAAATCAAAATGTTAACAATACGTTTTCCAATATTTCAAATTTTGCCGACCCTTTCTCCATTAACCATTTTAATATCACCATAATTTTTAGAATACATAAACGTGGGACAATTTTTCCTTTAATAGTTTAGCATTACCCATTATATTTTGACATTGATCCTGGAAAAACGTTGACTCAGTAATACCTTACCCGTGTTAAACATGCACAAAGTTATCGTTGATCAAATGGTGTCATCCACATGTCAGTCTATGGCGCTTATTAAATCTTACTAACACAAAATAGCAGATACAGCTACTACCACAGTTTATACAAAAGTGTGAGTTCTATAACATGCTGGGGATGTTAATGTAAATTCTTTAGTTCACTCTTACCATGCTTCAACATCTGACCTGAAAAAGGTAATATTAAAATGTTTAAACCAGTTACAGAGGATAAGTACGTATCGTTGCTGGTAAAATGCAGATGAATACATACTTACACATTTACATTCTACCGGAATACAAAGTCCTTAATTTAAATGAAATTACAAATTGGTAAATACATATAATTTAACGAAAAAGCAGTCGAAATGCAAGAAAGGCCTATTCGTAGTGAAAAATAGATAGATCGATAGACAGATACATAGATAAATAGAAAAAAGATATATATATATATATATATATATATATATATATATATAGATATAGATAGATAGATAAACAGATGGATGGATGGATGAATGGATGAATGTATGGATATATATATATATATATATATATATATATATATATATATATATATATATATATAGAGAGAGAGAGAGAGAGAGAGAGAGAGAGAGATATGGTTTATATTTTACAATGAAATTGATTTTAATGCATAAAAACTTTTATTGAACAGGAAGCTCCCAATTTAACTTGATTACATTTTAAATGCCAGGTTGAAATGGAACATATATTATATTAGGAAGAGATAACTGAAACGTACATTTACTCTAAAATATTTTAAAATCTTTTCGTTAGAAATAAAAAATATACAGTTACTAAAAGAGAGCTAAATTTACACACCAGTCGATAAAGTTTTTTCTTGATGCAACTATAGATTTATTAAATGAAAATTTTTCTGATTAACTACATCTAAAGTGGTTTTAATTCTAAGGTACATGAAATTGTATTAACAATATTTGAAACATTTAGCAAAAAGATAACTACGACGCATTCAAGCGCATATAATAGTTTCAATGGGTGGACAGATTTTTGTATCAAATTGCACTCGCATTCATAAGGACTAAACCTATATGTCGCATCTACAGTTAATGAGGGTTTTCTTCAGAGGTTTTCCTTTAATCAAGACAATCTATATACAAATCAATATCTACTAAATCTAAAATTTATATTTCCAACGCAGACATGTCAATCAATCATAGGCTAACATACTTTCCATTACAATTTCTTGTTGTTTGTGTCTTATTGTCGCTGCTTTTGCAATTTTATCATTTTTTTCACACCAGGATACGTGCCATGTATCTAGTGGAATAAGAACCCGGGAAATTCCAGATAAAGAACAATCGACCAACGAGGAGCTACTTACAAGCTTTTGCACATGTCAACAATGACCGAGTCCGAGACTCGAACCCACTCAGATAGAAGAGATGGTCGTGGCTGCTAAAGGCCAGCTCTTTAGACCATTCGACAGTCGCGGACCCGCATTATACTTTGCAATATAACTAAATCGTCACAGGGTCATGGAATATGGATCCTGAGAGAAAATGAGCCAAAGTTTCATTCATTCTATTTTAGAAATTGTAATGGGTGGATGAGATATATGTATTTCAAGTAAACTGTATACAAACCATAATAATTCAAATATGACTCTCATATTTTCTGTTTCCATTTCTACATTGGGCTTATAATAGACTCGAAGATGACACTCTTCAAATACCGATGGACGAACGGAGGGTTTCTGTAAAAATAATGAAGCAACGAGGGACATAATGAATGCTAAAATGGAACCATTATAACCAACTAAATTTAGATTTGTTCGAGGTTGTAATCGTGTCATTGTGAAACTAGGCTGCATATATGTCTTTATCAATCATACACACGCACACTTACACAAAAATAACATAGCAAAGAATATGACAAAATGCAGATATATTATATTTGTAGCTACATTGTTATTGACTCATATAACCATGGAGGCCACAAGCAATATCGCATGAAAAGTAAAGAAAAAATATCCAGCATTTTGTTTACGATGAACGCTTTCTCCTACGACAAAAAAATAGTAATCATAATCTAACAAACTTTAATAATCGTATAAGCCAAATATCTCATTAATAAGAGCGTATCAGATCAATCAGAATTTTCTTAAGACTAAGACCTTCCCAAAAATGATGAAGACAAAAAGACACATACAAATCGCAAAGAAAGGGTACTAAACAATTATAGTTAGAAACAAATGCCTCTTATTGCTCGACTGTGAGTATGACATAACGAGCTGGTTTGGTTTACGTGAGACGTGTACGTCTGATCAGTCTAATTTGAAATAGGAACTGTGTGAAACCCAAGTCAAAGATATCAGTTGGGTTTGATTCATCGGGCTTGCCCGCGCTTCTACACTGTATCTACATGTCTCATACATTCAAAGGTGTAGCTACAGTACTGCATCAGTTAGTGCGATCATGTGCGGGATATCCCCAATGCTCAGGGTACATGTTAACCTTTCTCAAGGCTGGCTTTAAGGAATCTTGGAAGCGTTCCTTTGGAATTGATTGTAATCGCTTTCTCTCCGTTTGAAAAGGAACACAAGATGGCGATAGCAGATCCTGAAGAAAACCTGAAAGTGAACTTCTGTGCACGAGGAAAGATTCCATTCTGAACCTTATACTGTGTGATCATAAACATTTTGAATCATCTTTTCAGAACCTTATCGATTTCTTCTTGATGGCCTTAGTGTTTTGTGGTTCAGGACTACCGGACACTACCTGTAGTTTAACTTAATTGCCACGTTGGTTGGAGAACAGAGCGGCATAGCAAAGCCTGCAATGTGAACAATGCTTGATTTAGCTTATAAGGTCGGTCGCCTTGAGCTCACGTTCTGCAATGCTAATATCTTTCCTGGCCGCATGTTGGGGAAATGATTCTCAGCGTCTTTATCTGCTATGTATGCACTTGTAATGATTATGGTAATCACCCACCCACTTGTGCATGTTATACTATAAGTTTTAACCCATTGACTACCGTAGACGAAAGCCTTGGCGGCAATGGTAACCGAGATACGTCGGCGATTTGTATGGACGGCGTCAAATCGTACGATATCGGCCAGAGTGGTCTGTGAGGGATGTTTGAAACGTAATTGCAATGCGCATACAATCCTCTTTGTGATATAATAATATTGTAAGAATTTAGGCTTTTTGCGCTTCTTTGTAAATTTATTCCTTTGTCTCACTTTAACTGTTCAAAAGCATTTATAGTAGGCAGACTTAATTACTGACAGGCATCTCTTGATTGCTTATTCAAAACTACATTCTAATGCAATCTTTTTCAAATTAGCTTTAGTAAATATTCACAGGTGTTCGCGTTATTAATCGGAATAGTTCAGCATTGTCGCTAAAGTAATTATGCGACTTGACCCCGATGGTTTGTAGCCAGCATGAGCGAGTACCGTTTCCAATTCGTAATGCTAGCAAGTGAGATTTGCAATATTTTTACTGACATGTTCTTCTGCATTAATTCACGACGCATCTGCACTTATCGCGCCCTAATACAACGGAATTGGGGTTTCTTGTTGATTATTCCTGGTCTTGTGGGGTTCTTCTTCTCAATTGTCATTGATTGGTCTCCTTTTGTACAAAAGATGCATCGTGGCGGATATTCCAGGCGATAGGTTAAAATTTTACGGAATCGATCTAGCGTGACATTATAATTTTGCGTATAGTATTTTGAAAATATAATGTTTATATATTTAATTTGGTGTTGAAGAGATCGGCTCGATTTGATTTGAAAATGGCTTCAGAAATATTCAGCCTTTAAATACACAGCTCTGCTTAAGCGGCTTTGTATATGAATGTATACTGTCTACATATGGTGGCTGTGTATCCATTTGTTTTTGGTCAAAGGAATTATCGAATTACATTGTCTTTGGGGATCTTGCAGTCGTAACTCTCATTGAGCGACTAAGTGAACATCAACGAATTAATGATGCATTTACAAGACTCTTGTTATATTCTTCGTCATGTTTACGGCGAGATCCGTTCAAAGCGATCCAAAGCTTCATTAATCTATCAAGATGTTTTGGATAGAACTTCAAAAGAGTTATATATCATCTTTTCGAACTCTTTAACGCTCTGAATAAATTGAGCAAACACGCGATTTGACCTATTATGTTAGAGCATGACTGCATCATTTTCGTTCATCAAACACATACGTAACATTCTTTTGCGATACTGTACGAATCTCAAGTTAGTACAAATGGCGACATTACATATAATCGCTGTAATTATTTAATGTAATATTCTCACACATTGTGAAATTGTCAATGTATTTCTTTGAGATTATATAAAAGCTGATATCTTACTGTGTTACACGTGCGTTGTTACTGTACTCAGGTGTGTCCATTGCATTACTTGTCAAAACAGTATTCGGGTATAATGCTGTACGGTGTAGGGCAATGAACGGTCAATATCAAACTTGACGTTCAACGCCGTGCACAACTCAACTCAAGATAAACCGTTGAATCGATTAATAAATGATACAAGTTTCTCTGGGCTTAATTGAAAGTTGAAATGTCTCGAGGAAGTGCAGAACGTTAACGGTTGTACAGCGTAGAAAATGTAACAGGTAGGATACCACAAAACTTGTATAAAGACTTAAAGAAAATCAGTCCTTGTGCCGAAGGAACAATGAATCCATTTTAGAATTGCCATTGATCGATGTTATACTCTGTCAATATCCGTGATGTTTATGGTGTAAATGGCTGCTTCTGAAAGAATATTAGCTTTCGTGTCTCGTTCAATCAATGTTAATGTTTGCATACGTGATGATACACGTTTTTAATTCATTGCTATGTCTAGTATTGCAATTCTGTATTTCAAATCATTAAACACCAACACGTTGGAGTATTATTTGATAATTAAAGGCACAATAAATTTCAATATCTCAATTTAGTCGTTCCGCAGAATATCATCACATCTTGTGAGACAGCATACTGATATATTCGGAATTCCAATGCTATAGACGTATCAATACAGAAGAGAAACACTATTGCTGAGTGCGCGCAAACCGGTGTCCCTAGCACACTATCAAAGACAGCATTAACGTGGGCTAATGGAGGTAGTTTAGGTCAAACGTGTGGGCCGCGATTGGGTTTCATCTGGCTGGGGTTTGGAACCACGCGAATTAAATTTGTTGAAATATATTGGCGGCCACTCGCGAGTGCGGTCCGGACCCGGAGATGGGTGTCCGCGGAAAATTACCACTCTGCACTCTCGAGCGAAAGTAGGGTAAATTGATTGGGCAATGAAGGCTGGCACCTTAAATAGTTACTGTGGTATAGACGTACATGTTTTTTCTAATTCAGTCATTGTTCTGTATTTGTTACATACTGCTGATCGGTGATGCGTTCTTTTCATTAAGTAAAAATATTTGCCATGATCCGTTTTATAGAGGAAATATCTACTAGTAGCTAAGACTCACGTGTAATGCGTGGGATCGTGTTTTCCAGGTAACACTAGTTTATTACTCTGTCGTTAGCCTGAGTGAATCTGAAATGTATCTCGACAAAGTTCTTACTTTCATCGTACGATGTCCTCAACCCTACAAATCGAACGATATTATTACTCTAACATCCTTTGAAAAGTTCGTATGATTCATCTAGTGTGGTCGTGGACTGGATGCTAATTGGGAATCATCCTTAGATAGTTTCAATTCCATAGCATCACTAGGTTGATAAAAAGTATGTATAAACATTACCAACTTGTTCTCGAATACAAAATAACGACGAAGTTTCTTTCTGTACTGCACGTTATCGCTGGTTATACTATGGAGTTTATGGAACAACTTCTTGCATCCAGTCAAAATAAAATAGCAGCTCGTTCATTCAAATTATCGTTTGAACAACCATGATCATAACAGACAAAACAAAATTCAAAAAATACGTCGACCTTTCCATTATTATGTTCGCCAGAAAAGAACGGTAGACGTTAAGAAAAACTAGATACAGATATATCCGATCTATTTTAACCCACGTATAGCAAGCGAATATGTATATATAAGTTAAGCGACTACCAACAATTAAAACCGGGCATGTGGGAAATCTGCTGACAAATTGGACATGATACGTGTGTGACACAATTAACTTCGGCATGTATGGCGGGACGTGGTTGGTATAAATTAAGCAGTTCAGCTCAACTCCGTATCACGACATTTGTTACGGCTAAGTCAAGAAATATAATGCAACTTTAAATCAAATAATATGATCCACATGCAGGAATAGGAACATGTTACAAGGATAATTAGTCGTGTATCGGAGAAGTACTACGCGAAAGCTTAGATATTTCACTGTTCGAGTTATTATACGGTACGGCAATATGCATTCCTTTGCGTTGACGAGGAAGTAAAGAAATGAATAGTTTGTCATTCAACATTGAAATAGTGTCCATATATTTCTAAATCTATATCGCGCCTAAGCGATGCTATCATACATCAATAGCTGACGATCACTGCACGTTTACTTATTCGACACGTTCATCACGGATATTGACAGAGTATAACACGTTTGGTATACTATGTCTAACCTGATATATCCATCATGACACAATCTAAGGTTTTGGAGCCGTTTCTAGACCAAACCCCCCCCCACACAGGTATGACGATTTCTTTAATTAGTACTATTTTGAGGCAAATTTGATCAAATATATCCACTATATATATATATATATATATATATATATATATATATATATATATATATATATATTACATTGTCAAATAAACCAGCAATGTTCATGCACTTCCCCTAATAGGAACGATTCACACACAGTTTTGGAACGTTCTACCAGTCCATCTTTGCTTTCAGGGAAATGCTAGCCAACGGCATATTTGGGCGCTTTGGGCATTGCGATAACTTTTGTATGGCATCCTTATAGCTACAGTGAAAGTTTAGAAAGACTGGGGAATTATTGCTTTAGCAAGGTGTAGTCGGCATATATTTTCAGGTGTTGAGATTCGGCTCACGCCATGTCATCACGTAGGTCAACGTAATTGTGTGTTTTAACATTTTAACGTAGCATGGTACTAACGGATCAACAATATGTTGATAAAATATGCTGATACATCCATATATCAATTATATATGTGGATGATGTTTATATAATTGTACCATCAGAAATTGATATTACTTTGATAATTTGTTGATTAAATTTACTCAATGAAAAACAATACCGTTTTCTCAAATCCGTTGCTGGACATTTGAACTTTGTAGAGATGATTCAGCGTTTTCATAAGTATGTATGTCTGTATGTATGTAAGTACGCACGCTCGCTCGCACGCACGCACGCACGCACGCACGTATGTATGTATGTATGTGTACCTTGCATGCATCACAATCTGCAAGTCTTTTTCCCGTCTTTTTGTCATCTTTGCTGTAAAAGTAGAACTGATCGATAGGGTCCTCTATCCCAAAACCGTAGTTGAACACCACTTCCTGAATGATGCATAGATAGCAATACATAGTGTGAAAAAGAATAATGAAAAAAGTTTGATGAAATATGATGTAAAGAGTAAATAATAGCCCGTGGGACCTTCGATTGTTTGTTATAAATACATTGAAAAGTGGATTTGGTGTCTTACACCAACTTTCTTAATTATATGACTTTTGAATATATCAAGATTTTTACATCTTCATAAAAGTATGCCATACATTGTTTCTTGATGGAATGTCATGAGAAATGCCTGAACACAATGTGAATCATCTTATTATAATGTTAATCGAGAATTGTGTTTGCACGAAAATGGTGAATGCAGTATGACAAAATTGCGTTATAGTTTGCAGTTTATATTTTTTTAAACTGCCAAAAGAAGAGAAATAAATTCACCGACTTGTCATCCAATATTGGAGAGTTTATGAAGCAACACTTAACTTTGTAGCAGTACTGATGAATGTAACAAAAATTCTTTCTTACAATAAGCATAACCGCTGCTAGCAAATGCTGTTTACCTCTATGGTATGCTACATATATTGAAATGTTTCAGTGACTAAGCAATACATATTTGACGCACGCCACAGCGACAGCCAAAGTCAAGTCATTTGTAGGTCTGTCAAATGTCTTAGTTGAAGAACCCTACATGTCGCATGATAAGAATTATGCATGACTTAATACTGATCAAATACAGAACATATCTTCAATAGCATACGTGACAGTTGTGTAGTAAGTACATTATATATATATATATATATATGTGTGTGTGTGTGTGTGTGTGTGTGTGTTAAAGACTGTGCAAATGATGCTTATTATTGAACACAGCTTTTCGTTATAACGTCTTTTCCTTTTTAGCATGGGATTATATTATTGGTTTCAAATGCCATGCTATGTTACTAAAGCTCGTCGAAAGTCAGGATAGCTCTAAATCCCCGTTTGTAGTTGTCATATATCGTATGCAGTTTGACCCACAAACGATTTATATTTCGAACGATTTTACCTACATATTGAACTGAAGAGGAAACGCTGAAAATGAATTAGAACGAAAGGCTTTTTCATACAAAGGTTGTTAGTATTAACAATGGGAGTTTTCTTTGTAGTATTACTGTTTATTTTTTTTTTCAAATATATCGCTGTCGACATAAATATTTTAGCAGTATCAATACGTAAAACTTGTCGTTTACCTCAATTTCGATTTGATCTTGCATCTTGGGCTCAAGCAGTTTCACTACTTTATCCACACGTTCTCTTGTCTGCAATATCATGATAATGCAGATTTGTTTGAGTCAGATAAATGCTTTTTGTTCGGCTCAAATGTCCAGGTGTGACATAATTGTAGCTAGAACGTTTGCTGAAAACATTGTGCTTCATGTCTTGGTATATTATGATTGTGGTATATCACTATTTAGTTAATAATGTATATCTAGCAAGTTACCATTGCATTAAAACTGTGTTTCTTATACATTGTTTCTAATACATGCTGATTTGCAATTAGGACATTGCTTAAAGCAGAACAACAACATTATAAAGAAACCAAAATTATCAAAGAAAACAAATAATCAAGTAAACCAAAGCATCCACTGATAAAATCAATAGAAATTATTACAAACTTTGATTAACTAAAACATTATTCAAATCGTGATTTTGATTATGCTATTTACACAGAACTATAATTTTACACAGCAATCTAGCTAAAGCCAAACTAAACGTACATCAAAGCGTATATAGCATTCACTTGAGACGAACATGATTATATCAAAATACGAAAGAGATTGTTTTATTCAGAAATTTAGGTCACATGTCTATATTGCAATAAACAATACTAGTAAATAATGAGTACCACATGGTTTACAGAAAATACGTGTGGTGTTCATTAAATAAGCAATGCATAATATCAGAAAGTATTACTACCATCAAGTGTATAATTCACCATTCGTATGAGTTATCAAAGATTATCTCAGTTGGAAAGCCGAATTGATTTAGTAAGAAAATCTTGACATTAATATCTTATTATGACACATGAGGTATACACAGTGTTATACAGACGAACAAATATAATTAACTTCATTAATGGACCACTTTCTTAAATCGCAGTAAACTGCACAAATACAAACGAAATAGAAGTTGTCTCCGACCAAATGTTTTCATTTCAGGTATAATGCATGATATCTATTATTTATCTCAATTCTATGTTGCCTACCGCTCATGGTATCAGCCAATTACTTGCTTAGCAAGTATCGTCCTAAATAAATATGTTAAAGCACGTAATACATATCTTGTGTCTGGCTTTAATTAAGCCTTATACACAATTTAATACAAATAGTTATGACAATTGTTAATATAGCATTGCCAGTTGAGGAAAGTATTTCCTCAATTCTTAGCAAAATTAATGAGAAAAAGCGATTTCGTCTACAATATCTTAATTCATCCACACATCCCATAAATATAAGCGCAAAATAGACCTTTCCTGGTTTTGGTAGCTCATTTGACAAGGTTTGGTTCATTTAATATGTTCAATATTAAATAACCTTATGTGTGCTGCGATTTTAGGGCATTCTTACAGCCTTCCAACCCCTAAGCTAGTACTTAAAATATTCTCAAAATATGAGGTACAGTCAACAATAATGACAAAAGTCTTCTATAGCTCAAGGTATTATGAGGCCACATTTATAAATTTGCGATCCGGAAGAAACAAATAAAGAATACCATTTGTAAGTGCTATCAATTGTCTATTTTTGAAACTAGCTGACGGTGTTTTTCTTCCGAAATGATAATAAGTGCGAGTTTGGAGGTCAAGTCTGCCTGATTAGAAAAAGAACGAAAATTGCTAACTTTTTTCATTTAACTTAAGTTCACATTAAAAGGAACTATTGGTTTTTTTTAAACTGCATATCATTGATATTGTAAAATCAAAGCAAGTATTATTATTCTTACTAATACATTCATTGCATTCTTTCTGCGTGGAATTTGTGCTTGATTTCATTTTATTTTCTTTTTCTTCTTCACGCACGTGCCATTAATTCCCAAATCATCGTAAACATATATTTCTCTATGTATTGTGCATGCTTGTTTGTACCTGTTGCTTTCTTTCTCTAATTATATAAACTATATATTTTTATTCATGATTGCTTCTGCACAATGACTGTTAAATTACTACATCGAGTGTTAATGAATTTATTTAAATATAGCAGCAAATACAATCACCAACAATGTATGCAGTTTGTCTTGAAGTTATTTTGTGATACAATAAGTCAAGAGATAAATGCTACTGCTGTATGAACATCCTGCCTTATTATATGATGGGTAGTGCTATTGAATTTATGAAAGAATCCCTTTTAAAAACGATTACAATATTCTAAGATTGTATATGCTTACACTAATCTTAGTTTTCTTGATACATTTTTTAAATACCCAAATAACTGTGTCACTATCTTCATCGAAAATCAATAAAGAAGTCCAGCAAAACAGTGTATTTTTGGAAAATGACTATCCTTATTTGGAACTTCACGAAGCGATATGAATAGATTGTGTGTGTGAGTAAGAGCCTTTTGTAACATATAAAGGACGTAAAGCAAATGCAAAACACATTGTTTGCAAAAAAATAGCCATGCCCGTTTGGGAGTAATTAAGAAGCGGGAACAATTGTGTGATGCATCGATACCATTTCATTACATGATACGTTGGCGGGGGTTGAGATAAGACATGTAACCCAATTTAAAACGACAAGGATCAATTATGGAAACAAAAACAATCAATGCGATGTCATTATCTGATGATTGACAGGTTAATATTTTGTTTCACATTATGTTCTTTGTTCGATAGATACGTGTTTAATCATTCATTAATTTGCTTCAAGATTCATGTGAGACTAATTACATGTGATAAAAATGTTGATTATTGTTATCAGACTTATGGAAGATGAGTTTATGAACATACGTAAAATGATCAACAAATCATAGGTGCCGAAAAGACCTTGGTTATTCTTTAGAATATATGTAAAAATGTTCTTGACATGCCTCTTTTCTTTTCTTTGTGACTTGATCCTGGGTCTCTCCGTTTACTACCTGAAATATAGTTATTATCCAAGTATCATTTATGATGGCATTACATCTGGTAAATAAACAATGTGGGAGGAATATGGTTATTAAACATGTGTTAATTGGAATATGATATGATAGTGAGCTTCTGATTAGTATGAATTCCAGATAAATCTTGTTTTTGATGAAAGTTTAACTTGTTCAAATTGCATCGTTATCACAGCTTTAAGAATATTTATCTATACTAAAATGTGTTAAATAAGCTAATGACGTAACTTATATATGTCGACGTTTTACTACAAATTTGTTTTGACAGAATCCAGTCCACCATGGATAGTTTGCGTGACAAACCCTCGGTTCTGACTAAACCACATTAGTATCTAGATTTAATATTGTGATATTATTTAAAAACCGAACTTGCATTCTCATATATCAATAAATCAAATATTCATATGAATGTGTGGTTTTCGTTTGGATTACAGTCTCGTTATGAAGTCTGGTGGTGACACTGGAGCAATGAATGTTTACATGAGACTTAGATTGCATGTGGGCTGTGTACACATTAACTGACTAGCTGATCCACATACTATATCTGCCCGATACGTTCTGGTACCCATAAGTCACCTCCCAATGATAACACAGTCGGGTACTCATTAGAAAATAAATATAAAGTGTAATATATATCGATCCTAGCCAACGGAATAAATGTTATGTTGAAACATATCGATCGTAATACCTCAGTAGGGATATCCTTGAGCATCTTGTACAATTTTCTATCTTGGACTTGCTTTATTAAGACCTGAGCTTTCTTGTATTGTTCTGCAGAGCGTATCTTGAACAAAACATTATCATCTAGCGCTAAAAACGCATCGAGTTTAGTATAGTCTCCTAGGTCACCAAATGCTTTGATTGGAACGAAATCAACTTTGTCACTGCAAAAAACCACAACAACCGATGTTTCATATCTTTGGAGAAGAAGTAAATACTTAACATAGGAATAACACGATATAACTCATTATATATATATATATATATATATATATATATAGAGAGAGAGAGAGAGAGAGAGAGAGAGAGAGACAGAGAGAGAGAGAGAGAGAGAGAAGGGGGAGGGAGGGATATATATATATATATATATATAGGGAGGTACAGATACAGAAACAGACATACAGACAGACACACAGAAACAGAGAGAAAGAGAGTGTGTGTAGGAAAAGCATGATTGATATAATATATTATATTTCCATTTCATGCTGACAACACTGTTTGAAAATGTATTGACTGATTGGCATTTTTGTACATGGAAAGTGAAAATATGTTTCTACTGCATCTATTTGGCTATATATATATATATATATATATATATATATATATATATATATATATATATATATATATATATATATATATATATATATTAATAATTTAGGATTAAATGAAACTGCTACGCATATTCTGCATGTACTATTAGATTAATTTACCAGTCTTTTATTGGGTTATCTGTATCTTTATTGGCTTCATAAACTGATCGGAATACATCTCGTATCCTAGATGTAGAGAAAACATCATACAACAATGATTAACTCGTGACTGTACGGCACGTTTCCTAAATAGTAACAAAGCGTAATGAACGAATGAAACGGTTATGAATATATGTGTGTGTTGGTGTGTGTGTGTGTGTGATGCATGTGCCAACTCCTGAATTTAACGAGTTTAGAAAGAACTAACATGTATGCACTAAACTGAACCTAAACTGGATGCATTAAACCAAACCTTAGCATCATGCCCCTCCACTTCCCTTTCTTATTTTCGCTGCATCTACCATGTTTACTATGCCCAGTTAAATCTCTCAGTGTTCAGGTTTTGATGTGCAATGTATTCTAACTTTATTGGCAAGTCAACCACAAGCATACTAATTTTGTATTTTTCATTACAAAGTTGTAATTGCGGTAGTCATACAGATGCTCCAGTTGTATAAATACTCTTAAATGACACACAAACACAACTCTACCGACGAGCAAAAATTGCATTTGAATTAGCCAACGACATTCACCGTCCGTGCATATAATTAACAAGGAGAAAAGTAAAGTTTGCTAACTAAATAGTATGGAAATAATACAGCAGACACGAGTGTTCGCAAGTATGTTCGTCGCATATAGCATAATATAATTGTAGCGAGTAAACAGGATATTATAGACAAACTTAAATGCCTTAATCATCTAAAATGATCGTGGTTTGGTAGGTTGCATGGTTGAGGATAGATTAGACAATATATCTGTCATTATCTCTGAGGATTGATATTATTTTACATAAATGTCTAAAACCGATACGGGCATATAATATAATCTATATGTTTATATTTTTTATGAAAATATAATCTGTAGAATGAACAAATAGGTCAACAAGGAAAAAAGAAGAAATATCCGCTAAAACCAACATAATATCCATCTCAATAAAGACCAACATAACGGTCGTGTCAGTAAAGATGTTTGCCGTTGTTTTCCTTTCATTAAATATGACATGCACTTCTTTACGTTTTAGCACCTTATTCTTAAGTCACCTTGCCTTTATTCTCACATACGGATGAGAACATATATAAGTAGCTCCTTATCATATCCTAAATGTTAATAACTGCATTAACTGTGGTGGATAGTGGAGCATAGTTTGGCGATTAGAACAGAGAGATCGTCAGTATTACATATAATCTTTATTTTATCATGTGTTCAATGGTCGTAAACGTTTACATGAGTTCCACGGCGACTACTACTCGTTGCCTAAATACGTTCTGATACAACGTGAATCTTGCATTGAACATGTTGTACAGGAAAACTGCATCCTGAAAAATAAAGCACGTATATATCATACCCATTTGGAGATCTTAGGATATATTATAAGATAAGCACTGTGACATGTTACATATAAATATTGACAGAGACTGAAACAGTAAAACAAAGACAGAGATAGACAGGCATATAGGGTAAAATATAATGTGTATAGTTATATGGTTGGTGGCTTTGATCCTACTCTGGGTATAATCACGGAAATGCTATTAAGGCATTTCATTCACATGATTATATGTATTCTAGTGATTGTTCTTCCGGTTATCGAAGTCCGTATGTCCTTATTTTAAAGATCATTGATCAAAATAAATGGCATCACAATATTCCTATGATATCTACACTACTTCCCTTCTGTTACATTGGTACTTTTTCGCGCCAACGATATCGCAGACAATGTGAAATGCAAATTCGAATATTTGCTGTTAATACCTCTTTAAGCTCGATGAGTTCGTGATACATTATCTTGATCTAAATCAGGTCATCGCTGACTCCAGACAGTGTGATCAAATTGTTTACTTTTGAAAATGTCAGGCATTTGGTTCTAATTTATATTAAAAGCGGAAAAGGATGAACGAAAAGAACAAACTGCTATAGCCTGTATTCGCCTTACACGATATTACAAGCTTTACAATTTTGAAAGTTTTTAACCGTAATGCATGCAATTTATATTTCAATTTGCAGCTTGAGATATATCCCTAATAAGTATTGTCATGTTTCTTCGCTGAATACTGAGCAAGTAGACAGTACGATGAGCTAACGATAACCATTTCTCTAACAAACAACAATAGTGAACAATCACTTAACACGTATAGTTTTTTATTTATAGATTTATATTTAAGTTTGGTACCTTCTGCGAATAATCTGTAGTCTCTACTTTTTAAACATGTTTGCAATTACTCTTGAAATGTTCAGGCTCTAATTAACAAGATATTAAATTAGTTAATTAAATAAAGTTTGTGTTCTGCTTGTGTTTATCTTACAGGCGCAGATTGCCTAAATGTAATTCAGTAATACGTCAATGACGGATATAGGTTTTCACGAATCTGAATCATTTACTTAGCTCAGTTTCTTATCATTGCTACTAACCTGGCATATTTATTTATTTATTTATTTACAGGTCTTTGTTTTATCCCTTCTGATGCATGTGCATTCGATTATTACAAATAGTGTGCATGCACAATTTATCACTTTAATAACATACTATCAAATGCTCTTTTTTGCGAAAATACTATAAGGAGGATAACATTGGGTACGTTGCAATAAACAATACCAATATATGGTCAAGAATAGGTGAAGAAGTATTCTAATACAACCATTTTGTAGAATCAGTAAAGAGATATGTACTGATATAAATAAAATCTTGCTCATTTTGGTACTTACGTATAAAGAGACAATCGGAGGATATATGCTAGACCTGGAAATTATGAACCACATATTTCGCTACCTTTAGCGACCAAAATTGTTAAAATCTCGGAGAATGAAGAAGCGTAATAATTGCATATACTTAAGTTAAAATTAATCTGCTTTAGACGCGCCTTTAAAATGCATTGTCTGCCTGCCGACATGCATAATTATTTATGCGCATGTATTTAAGCGTATTTTATCGATGAATTCAGGAACACAATACCGTAACATACATACGGTTTGAACTTACGTAGTCATGGTATGCTAGCACAAATTCACCACTGGGTATTTCCACTACTCGAGCCATATTCAGGGCCCTATCGTACTGGAATCTCTCCGACACACCACATGCCTTAGCGTCCCTGTTGCAGTAGTCCCATTCCCCTACATGCAAACCACTGCCCAAATCGCTTATGATCTGAAATAATAAAATTATGTCAGTTTATCAGTTACTTTGCTTTAGATCTTACACTTCCTTATTGAAATTGTATTAGTTGGAGAACAAATATATTTGATCCTATTAAATATTATTTCGAAATCAAACGTTTCTGCACTGTCACTCTTACTGTTTGTCACACACACACACGCACGCAGACATACACAAACACACACCTTCACACAAAGACACACACACATAGAGGAGCTACTCGTCCCTTTCCCCATTGTTCTCAACACAGTATACTAGTCACGTCTCTGATTATACTTTTGCTAAACATCCAAGAACTCAAGATGCAAGTCTGATACTAACTAAGTGTTACAGCATCATTGTCAACATTATACAAGCTATCAGGATCAATATCAATTCTTAATTCATGAGCCAGTCGAACCAAGGGAAAATAGGCCTCATCGTCATCATTGTCGACCTTATCATTGAATGCATTTATAGGGAAGCCGGCAACTTTAGAGAACTTCTTGATTTCATCTTACGTCGTCTTTGACCAGGTTTGCAAAATCCGATAGCGTATAAAAGAGTCATTTTGTTAAGAGTTTATCCAGCACAATCAGCACAAACAGTAGTATTGACAAGACAGCCCAGCAAATAGTTCCGATATCTAGCCTCGAATACACGGAATATGCTCTGGTCACGAGGCTGCAAAGGTCATGTGTTAGATTGTTAGAATATTAATGCGACCTGACTTAGAAATATACCAGGTTCGTTATATGTATCACATACTGATTTACCACTCTTGCCGACTCATCTGTTTGTTCACTTTAATTATCCATCTAGAGAATATCTGTATAGATATCCACTATTTATTGTTAGCTATGTATGTTACTAGTAAATGTATTACATTAATATCGATTAAGCAGTGGAGTTTATTAGCCTTGCAAATTATCAGAAACCCATGTTATATTGGTCACGTACACACACGAATAGCATCAGTTGCAATTAGATAATCAGCACGTAAATACAGCCTTTATCAAAAATATTATCAGTCTGCTATTAACACACGCAATAATTGCAGTTAGTTTTAACAGCTGGCCCTTTTTGTATGGAGTAAATGCTTCAGATCGTTTTCTTATTGGCTCTGATTTGTGTCCGCGCACGTGTCAAGTATATTCGGAACAATGCGTGTCATTGGGATATGTCAAGGTCTTTTTCGCACTCATAGGACCAAAATAGTACCTGTTAACTGTGTATAATCTATTCCAACTTGTGTCATGAATTTAGAAGCTAAAACATGTCCCAGATTCAATTGTGTCATCGTTGAAGGGATTTTGTTTGTTGGGGGAAAAGGTTGTTAAAAAAAATATATTCTTGACTAAATTTCATGGTATATGGTGTACTTATATTTTAGATTTGAAGGGTTTCACTGTAATTGCTCTTGACGAAACAAATTAGCAATAAAATTCATTTGGTAATATTGTCAACACCGCGTCGATTTACAGTGAGATTCGCACTAAAATATCCTCTTTGGTCCAAGCTCCATTAGAATCTTACTCAGGTATCCTATAAAACATAGGAATAACGATTTGCCTAAGGAAATGGAACACTGATAGGTCTTTGCCCCGACTGGCTATGTACTCAACCTTTGTTCAGCTCAACGAATTTTATCCGGCCATGTCGTGTGGACTTGGCGTTTTGAGTCCTTTTTGAATCTTAGAAAATCCAAAACATCCACGCTCATAAAGATCACATACACCATTTAGTAATGAAACTACAAATGTCCATTAGCGAAATAATTCAAAGAAAGTAATCATGTATACGCAATTTATGTTTTTATTGAATGCTAACATAACAACGTATGTGTATAGTTTATGATCAGTTTTCCGCTCAATATTTATTCTCTCACCGGTTATTGTTATCGTTTAATTGTGCAAAGACATCTCGAGAGTACTCGTTTTATTTGTTAAAATATTTGCTCTACGTTTAATATTTATGGGATACTGCATTTGTACGGGAAAATATGAACAAGTTTTATTTTTGGAATAATACCTCACGACCTTCGGGAAATTGGTTATATCACGTTCGTTCGTTTGCTGGTTTGATAAATTAGATTCTGACTCAGATACGTCGTCTTTATCGTTAACTTTATCATATATAACTTAAACAAATATATGGAACAGCTTTTTCAGTTAGTTCATTCACAAACAAATCTAATCAACGAAACCTAAATCTGCAGCTACATCAATGTACATGTTTTTAAACACATTCGTTCTTAATGCACTATAATATTTTTAAGCACATGTGTCCTGCGTGCAAAATCAATGTCTCAAGTATCGTAAAATACTGCACAATTGTGACAACGTAAATTTAACGAAAACAAAAATGAACAGATAATTAATACATTGTTCAACATTCTTTGCTCATGTTTAAGAATAATATATGTTTTTTATTCTTGCCTGAAACATGTATCGTTTCTTCTTCTGTTCCGGCAACATTGCTTCAATGTTCCCCTGTATGAATCATATGTTACAAAAGATAGTGATATTTCTTTAATGAAAATGGAAACAATCTAGGAAATATGATTCACATAAAAATAAAAGTTTGATTCATATAAAAAGCATATTCCCATTCAAGATCCTGATACTTTAAACTCTGTACACCATGTCGGATCGGTCATATATGTCAATGCTTCGGGTCTTTGATTGTCACTGGATAAGGCGGAAAGACACCGCATCCAACCAAATCAAATTCTTGCAAGGGGAGTACACAACTGGTGTGGACTAATAAATAAGCAGTTGTCCACAGTGGGTCGTGTTTATTCAAATACATCATTTCCCTATAACGAATTCGCTCTCAGACTTAGTCATACTTTCCGATGTTCAGCTTACAACGTATCCTTTTGAAGTCAGTTGTCTCCACTGTTTTCGGCAATGTAAAATGCAACGCTGTTGCACGATATTGCGTTGTTGTTATTACATGCTACGGGAGGCAACTCTTGAAATCCAATATATGTATCTAAGGGAAAGCACTTAAATATTTGATCGATCCGCCGAGGTGTAGCTAGGGTTAAAATATCCGAACCATGCCTAGCAATTTGATAAAACGCTGTTGGTTAATAGTTAGCTATTGACATTCTTACATATGTAAAACAACGGATAGCATGTACCACTGATATAGTGACAGTACATAAATATCACTGCCACATTTTAATATTGACCAAAATGAACACAATAATAACCTAAATAAAACACACGAGCTAACTAATTGAAAATAACATTGTGTTTCTGTTATAACACTTTAGTATTACTAATTATTATTTAACACAAGGCAGTGGCAATGATGTGTTTGAAGATGTTTACATTTTGCACGGTAAACACACCCAAAATATGCAAAGAATAAACACTAATTATGTTTTCAAAAAGTAGTCCTTTTAGGCTAAACCCCTGCAGAAGTGTCAAGCGCAACTCAGCCTTGTTAGTCATGTTTAGTAGGTAGTGCATACATATAGCATCGCACCCGTAAGACCGCACAATATGCGATGTTACGTATTCCTGAATCGAATAATTTGCATTTTGACTGAGCCTGTGGTAATATGTTCAAACGTAGAATGACAGAGTAGAAATAGAAGGAAGTGCCCACGTAAGTCCTATCGAATTGATAAAGAAAACATAATAAGGACAATGCTTCCACAATTCACGATTCGCAAGCTTTATATTAGCTGCCGAAATATTTTCCCGATGGTCAACAACTATATCCTGCCTTACCATAATGAGGTTTTTTATGAGCTCGATGTGCACTTTCCTAAGTTCTTCAGTATCTCCCAGATGTTCCTTCAGATTATATCGTCGGTCCCTGAACATCATTTCTGTTAATGCGGCTGAGATATCTCTATGACGAATGCATTTTTCAACCTCCGTCACATTTTGTTGTTGCTTGTATTATATAAAAAATAACGTATATACTACTATTATTATTAATACCACTATTATTACTACTATTATTAATACTGATATTATTACTACTACTACTCCTGCTACTACTACTACAACTACTACTGCTACTATTACTACTACTAATAATAATAATGTCATCTTAAAAGTATGCATAGCAAGCAACATAACTCTAGTAGAATACAATCTGCTAGACATTAGTCAGGATTTCGCTGAATTCCTGCTCAATAATTGCAAACTTCACTGCAGACCATAACATGAGACTAGTGCATAACACTTATTTCTATATAATGTCAGTCTTGCTCCCAAAAAATGTGTATGAAACCAATAAACGTTCCTGTTCGAAATTCTTTAATTATGTACATTAGAATGTTTCGCTAACGTGAATACATATTTAAAATGTGATTAAATTATCCTATTTGTACACGAAAATCACACAGACTTTTCATTGGCGTCTAATGTCATAAATATGACATATCATGTATCATCAGGCCTGAGAGGTTTAGAGAGTCGGCATCGGATGTGGGAGGTGGCGTGATTGAACCCTGGGCGAATTATACAAAATACTTTATAAATATGGTACTAGCAGCTGCCTTACTTGGCGCTCAGCATTAAGATTTAGTTATCATTTGTCTGACAGGTATGATGATAATATGACTGGGTGGGACATGAAACCACATGTCAGCAGCATAATGTTTGTGAATATATACACACACTTGTCCGATTGGGCCAGCATCCCTGCTATATACAAATGCCAGAGCTTAATCGATCACCCATTATATATATATATATATATATATATATATATATATATATATATATATATATATATATCCATACGAATCTCTTATTTCGTCTATTACGAAATTGTCGGTATAATGATTGGATCTCAGGATATAGTTTCCAAGTAATGACCTAAGGCTCAAATGACTTGCGTTATTACTCGTCCCATGGGGTAATATCGGTTGCGTATCTGAATTCATCCTCACATGCCAAGGAAAATAATATAAAGTTATATGCTTAAGTTACCCAATAGTTCCATACGCAATGACCCAATGTCGAGGCTCTTAAAGATAAGGATAGTTACATCTGTCAATATTGGTTGTATTTCTGAATTCATTTTGCATGTCAACTAAAAGTACTTGAATGATGTGCTTGCTTTAGATTACATAAATAAATGAAAAATATTTTATTTATATAAATGAAAAGTATTTTCATAAATTTATTCCCAATGGAACGTGACAACAGAGTAAGCACGGAATAGCGACTCATATCGGTTTCATATGCGTAATTATAATTTGCTTGATCACTGTTTTACAAGTTATAACATAGGAACAAAAATGTGGGGTACGCTGTTTCGGATAGACCAAGGGAATGAAGTCTGTTGCACATGTGAATATTTCTTTTGTATTCATCAAATCCCTATATTGTTATATGACAATGCTCTCCATGGCTTCCATCTACAGCACACAGCCTTTATCCCCTAGAATAAGGAAATATTAAGGAACCAGTGATTGTTCCATTGTTGAATCGTGTTTCTTTCAATCAGAAATTTCATATTTTGGCAGTAATTGAACATGTGACCTTTGTGATTTTGGACAAATTTTCAGAGCCTGCAGTGCTCAAAATAAAAATGAAATACGTTTCTCGAAGATGCATATCAAGGACAGGACTATTACACAATGTTTAGTGGCTGTATAGCTTATACTGATGGTATATCTCAACTGACCTATGGATTACAGACGAAGACGATTAGAGTATACATATGTTTATGATATTTAAAGCAGGAATGATGAACACAAATGTAAACTTATCTTTATTCTATGAATAAATGAACATTTGTACCCCAGTGCTCATTTATATTTAAACAATATTACCTACTTCATAGAATAACGTCACAAGGTTGTTTTTACTAGTTTCATATACAATATTAACTAGTATTACGTAGCCGAATATTGGTGAACTCTTGTAATAATAAGCTGTCTGAGTAGTTGCAAAATGTAATAGTTAAATAAGATATATGGATCACCTTAAGTTCCATGTCCACTATATGCTTTGCAATCCTAGTGTATGCGTGTCCAAATGGGCCATGACCTGGTGAAAATAAAGTACGATTAAATTTCAAGACTATTGGTCATTAAGAAAGTGTGTCAATACATTTACGCATGCATAATATTTATCTACGGTAAAAGTTAATTTCAACGAGCTAACTGATTTGCATGTGCTTAGTGTTTTTGGAGAATTTTTGTAATTATATGATGTGTGCTTTATTAACAAACAACTAGGGACTATGCAAATCAGCAAACCACATTATCGAAGGAATTCATTTAAACCATTTATTAATCCACGCTTAATTAATCATGATGCACGAAAACCGACGAGGATAAAGAAGTCATTATGCAAAGCAGTCTATCAAGATTAACAAAATCTCATATTAGCATTTAATGTTTACAAGGGTTTGATGATACAAACTATTTTGAATGGCTGCTATACACACTGACAAAACTTCCGGCCTGACCTCCGAGGTTGTTATGTTTCGTATGAATGACATAAACGGATAATATAAAATCATTTAAAATCTTGATTAAAGTTTTTTAACTGCTAATAAGGTATTTTAGAGGAAGCGACAGGCACTGTTATCAAGAATGGCAATGGGTCGAACAGGCTCACAGGCTCCCTGGGCTGACATTTTCATCTACGACAAAAACAACCAATATTTCTGAGTGACAATATTACTAATCAGAAATAAATGTTCGCGTGATTTTGCATGTGTCCGAGTGTATGTGACAACGCTACATGAAAACCAAATACAATATACATCTTGTATTTTGAAACGTAATTAAAGAAACTTTTGCTGTCACAGTACCCGTGTGCTGCTTAAAATAAGAGATTTGTCACTTACCTGAGTACTTAATATTTAATGTATTGAAGTAAGATCTGTTAGAACCTCAGACATCACCATGGGTACGACGCACGATATTATTAGTTAAAGGCGTCTATGTAACCACGATAACAGCCGAACTCATCAAACATTATTCAATACAAAACCTCACCATTTGAAATATGAGTAGTACTGTGCCGCGAGTAGATGCGCATAGCAACTGTGTAGAGGTACCGAAAGGCTGATTGAACTTATTATGGAGATACCGAGCCTTTCTATCTGACTGACCTTCGTCCAATTTGTGTTCTCCTATAGCAGCGTAACTATGCTGATTTTTTGTTGAAATCACAAGCAAAATTACTGTGTCGATTTAAGATGCAGTGCGATTATGTTCAAGGTCATTTTCACCAATAACACAATATTACCACTACATTGTAAATAAAGTAGACTGTCGCACAAACGTTCTGAACATTTCTCCTCCTTCGTGTTCTTATTGATTGTTTCTCTGGTCTTATACATCATCAACCATTATTTATAGGACTACACATTATGTGCTTATTCAGTCGTTGTAAAGACTCAAATCTTTCCCAGTCATAATGCCGTGAAATAAACTGTTCTACGAAGATAGGTATTATTTTGTTAAATATTCAGATGTGATTCAACTCAATTCAACGAACGTTTCGTGCAATGTGTTCTTTTAGTTTATATAAAGCAGATTATTATAATATTTGACTCACCTTCACCTTCAATTAGTTATATTATTGATACTCCTTCGCAATATACATTAACATCAGCAAATAGTTCATATGCCTGTACTTGTTTTGTTTTACATGTGCATATTACGAAGTCGAGAGGTTGTTTATATACAACTTGACTCTTAAACCCACACTCACTGATTCTAGGTCAGACATTTTTGAAATTAATATCATTGAAAGACGTTGTTAATTAGGCAACGCCCCAAGTCCACCAGGAACAGGAAATCATTTAATAAGCTGAATGTTGTTTTTTTGAGACTATTACATCCTACTCTTTGCTACAATACCAAGTTGTTCTGAACAAAATCAGTAAGTCAGTATTAACCCGCGAGAAGGACTTGCCATGATTTCAAAAGTCAACATCTGATGTACTACAGTAGCCCATATAAGGCACTATACAAGTTTTTTTCCATAAACCACTTGGTGGAAAAATAATAAACTGCAACAGAAGTTTGCCATGGTAATGAATATGCTGTTTCAAAAATCATATCTTAAGTTTACCAAGCGTTCCTTGCCTGATCATTCGGTAACTAATGTGTCAATGAGAATAATGATTCAGAAGGAGTACTCTCTATACATTTATTACATGATAGTAGGATAACATATTTCAATCATATGAACATTTTCCTACACATCAACGTTATTTTATAACAATGGCATTTGTATATAGTATTCACAAACATATTTTAGGTAAATTAAATTCGCAAGGAATAATAACGATGTAATACAATATGCATGCTGTTTTCAAGGAGGATTTGGTGTCTGTGGCACAACAGACCTATTCTGTAAAGAATGTATGTACCATTGAAATCTTTACTTCTCATCAATCTTAAAGAAAACCACAAATATTCATTTGTAGTAAGTGTTGTTTGAATGAGCAATGACTGAAACATGATCATCTGAGGTTGCTATCTTCTTATATCCTTCAGATATAATGATATGGAAGAATCTAACGCATTAGCTATGAAAGTTTGTTCAAGTCAGACATGAAACTTGATGAAGGAATCATTGTAATAAATATGTCACCTTATTTTGGCCCATGTTTCCTTATTCTGAGACTTTGTAGAGACTTTGTGTTTAGAATTACTTTGATGTGTAATGTTGATGTTAGAGTTCCGATGATTGATAACCGTTCAAATATTTACAACCAAACGTTTCAGAAACTTACCTCGTATGCAACAAAAGCATAATAGATGATTGGTGTTTAGCTCATGGCGGCATAGCTTAATGCACTTCAAATCCACATTGCCCTCAAATAATTGTCATTTCCAAAGTGTGTTTCAATATATTAATAAATATTCGTATTTCCTGGTAAAATATCCTGATATTTATAATGTGTTGGTTGGGTTATTTACCCTAAGCCAATTTTTTCCATCTGTTGGATTATAGCGTGAACAATAGCAATTCTTACTAAAGCTGGTTGTTAGGACAACCCATAAAACCCATGTAAAATTCTCTATTTTAGCACATAATTTTGTGTGATATTATCATCAGTGATTGAAACATACTTTGGTTAATAAAGAGACAAATATCAGTTGACCCCACGATTAGAGTGTCAAAGTATTATTCATTTTATTTATGACAATGACAAAGATAGTTAAGTCCCCCCATCACAACTTTGTCAATTGAATTACATATTTTTGTATATCTAACTAGTTTTCTCTATAAGTTATTTTACCACATACCTCCACACCTGAGGACAGAAAGTATATGCTGCATGCTGACACATTTTATGCATTTCCAAACAGAAGGAGAAAAAGTGACGAAATTTATAATGTATCACTTCCTCATAAAGATCATTAATATTAACGGTTTAGATTATGCACATTACTAGTTAACTCTTATTCATCCATAGATACATATAATGTATAGGCATGTGACGTACAAAACATTGAGGGATTATTAAAAGTAAGAAATATTTCTTTTTCCTATTTAAGAAACATGTAAAGTTATTGAAGGTTCATACATTGATTAAACAAACTAAGCTGATAATTGCATATAGTTTCAATACATATAAAGATGAAAATTTAAATAAAGAGAGTCATGAAAAGTCAGCACCTATTGTCATGTTAGGAATGGCACATATACACGTGAAATGGTCATCGATATACCAATTTTGAATGAAAATGGGGACATAATGATGCAAAGAGAGGTCTAGATGGCTAACAGTTACCGATCACTGGCATCTCATTTCTGTCCGCATCGATTTGAGTATTGAGCTGGGCCAATGTGGGTATGTGAGAAAGCCGCCGTTAGCGTCCATTGTTTAGGTGGTTCTTACATAGTTTGACCCAGATTATATTTCCACCAATATTATTAGCCGCCATGTATTGACTAGCTTGCGCTGAGAAATGAGTTGAGCCCAAATCAACAACTTAATATAAACCGCACCATAAAAATTATGTTTTTAGGAAATGATTAAATGTGTGTGTATCTACACCTTACTTAATGCTTTCCTAATTTAGCAGTTTACTAAAATTGAAAAAAATATGCTAACATGTACAAGCAATATTTTGTGAAGCACACACTTTATAATTTCTTCCAGATTTATACGCTTAGCCACATTAACGTTTGAACCGGAATAATGCGATTAATTCAGTCAAATATATCCAAAACATGCTTTCTTACATGTCAAGTTTACGCAAAATTAAAACATGTTACTAATCAAACCAAATTTCATAATCCGTCAATGAAGTTATATATGTCTTGTGTATTTTACGTTTGTTCATGATTGTGGATTGCATGGGTAATTTGCAAACACATTTCGTAGCTTTATGTTGACCAGGATTGTATATTATAATTTACAATTATGACAAATTTGGTTTCCAGATGTTTAATTGTGATCGAACAGGTCTCGTTAGAAATTTTCTACCACGTAATTGAGGATATTGTATCGCGCGTGTATATTACCAGTCTTTGGGTGAAATATACACTCCAATATTTATAACAAAAACCTCCAAGTGCACAAATGATCAATACAAATATTTACCGAGTCCTCGGCACAGGGCCGCCACACGAACACACATTTTGTCCTCGGAGGTCATTCTGGCCTGGTCAGGTGGTGGTTTAGTCTCAATTTCTTTGATTATTTGACATGCCAAGTGGTAGACTCTGCAACGAACAGTAGTGCAATTATAGAACAATGCATAATGTGAGGATAGTACCGGAATCTAAGGCTGGAGACTCATGAAATATAAGCACGGTGATCAGTGTATTGTTTCCACATTTATGTGCTGGTTAAGGTTCATTGATGATTAAGCAGTGCATCAATTATTAGAGCACGGTTTTGTTATTGAAATGCTAATAGTTGGCAAAAAATGTTTCGTTCAAAACAATGGGGCACATTAATGATCTTCATATTTTGTGCATTTTCCTGATGTTAAAATCTTACAATAAGCACTATTGTGTGCCTGCGATATATATATAATGTGTGTCATCTGATTCGATTTTATAGCTAAATGGGATATATTATTTGACCTACTGTTTCTAGGTTCTTGTGCATCGGCACTAAGGTTAAGTCTGAAACTTGCTATTACAATTCCACTGAATATTTGTTTTCACGTCTACAATGTCAATCTATACAAAAAAATATGTTTTATTCTAGAAGCATTGTGGATCATTAAACGATACCATGGGCTGTCACCTGTGGAATCAAGTTTATCACTTTTCAGTGGATGTATTAGGTATAGCACATCCATAAACTCTTAATGTATCATGTGTAAATCTAGAACTTAGAGCAGAAATACGACGGAGATTATAACCATAAACGGTAGCCTAATGGCCTAATGATTCTGCGAAGTTTGTGGAGCCAAAAATTACAGATCATGAGGGACCGCGTGAAAATGTCTCTGGCAACAGAGTCTCTTACTTAGTGTACCCTTTCTGTGTACAAAAATACATCGGTGTTAATTCATTCAATGCGATCGAAAGGCGAACAGCAATGATCTCCAAATAGAGCATATTCTGTTTGTGGGTGGATGTGCGTGATATTTTGAATGTAAAAATCAGCTGCATGAAAGAGATAATCCGCTACCCAGTGATGAGCCTTATAACGGTGTGGATGATATTGCGTTGAAGAATGATATTTTCTGAGGGATGTAAGAGAGCTCAAACTGATATATTTTATTGACTAAGTAGACCGCACTCTCGTGGCTGGTATCATAGGGACTAAGCATAATTTGGGTGTTGATGTTCCGACGCGAGCAGGGTCGAACATTTCGGCAATGGAGCTGCTTCCAGGAGAGCTGAAAGAACCTGTACGTAAGCGTTTTCTACGGCGTAAGGTCATTGCCTTGACCGTGGACGACATATGGTCAGTGAATCTCGTCGAAATGAGAGATTACAGTTCATACAACGATCATTTTAAGTATCAGCTGGCGATCATCGATGTTTAGCAAATACGCGTGGGTGATTTCGCTGTAAAACGAAAAGGGAAAATATGTTTGGGCATTGGTCAGCATGTGGATGCGTGCAGACCACAAAAATGAAGGATCGTTCACGGCAGCGAATTTTACAACAAAACCGTCTCGAATTGGCTTCAAAAAATATCGCGGACTTCTGCAGTACGCAAAATCAGTTCAAAGCTGCTGTCGTGGAGAGATTTAATAGAACTCTGGAAAACCGCATGTGGAAGATATTTACCAGTGATGTTTTTGCCTGAGATCATAAACGAGTACAATCACATTTGGCACAGAAATATCAAAATGACGACCACGGATACATTTGATGAGTCCGAGAACAGGAAGTGACTAACTCCTTGGTTTTCGGCATACATTTAAGGCGGGTGACCAAGTGGGAACCAGCAGACACAAATACTCGTTTGAGAAAGGATATACACCCAACTGGACTTAGGAAGTGTTTGTGGTGGATACAATAAGAAAAACGATGCCGGTCACGTACACGCTTAAGGATGCATCAGGTGAGTCCATCGATATTTTCTTTAGCAAGCAGGATTTGCAACATACCAACCAGGATATATTTAGGATCGCAAAAGTCATTTCTACAAAAGGAAATAAATCTCTAGCCAAATGTTTCGCTATCATGACAAATTTAACTTGTGGATCCCGACGGCGGCGATGGAGACCTTGTTGCATCCAAAAAAAATCTTATCTTAGCTGCTGACACGTTAGTGCCAGAAACATGTTTGCATTTCGAAGCCTGCTCTGGTAATCACATCAGCTCAAAAATACTTCGGAACACGTAATCAAACGATGAATTTCATTCGAACTGGAAGTGGAGCACGCATAACTACGTTAAATCATTGACAATTGTGCCGCAGGCAGGTTAAGACGCTTAAGCTTATTCCTGATATGACATTGCCGCTGGTATCGCTGCGTGGGTCGCTGATGGCTGTAACATCTTGTTCTCCACTGGTCAAATGTATGCACATCCTCATCCTCCTACTCCAAAAAGGTGGGCTCCGGAATATAACTCGGATCCGTATTCACAATCGCCACAGCCTCATCAAAACGTTTCAAATATCATCGTAGTCATTTGTCACCTCAATCAACTCCGGCAGCTCTGGCGACGAAGCCTTCAATGACCACGGCGGTAGCACTGTAAAGTCTGGAAACGTTTCAAGACACGACGTTTCCTTATCCATTGTTTATACTAATGATAAACATCTAACATATATCACAAACTGGTCACGTACCACTATGGTAATAAGTGGGATTACGTTTGGTTATACACAGAAACTCCATGTATCAAGAAGCACTCTGGAACCCCTGTTTCACCATACATGGTCCTAAACATCCACATTTGCTGCATAAACAGGTGGTCCAGAATCCCCATTTACCCTATAAGTTCCAGTGTGGTCTAGAACCCCCGTTTTACGTAAAAAGATCACCTTAAAAAGGCGTCCCAGGACACCCATTGACCGATATTACTAGTACAATTCAAAAATCTGTTTGATATGTTGTGTAAATTAACATTTCATAAGAGTGTTTGATGAGGGTTTTGCACGAATATGCATTTTACAAGACTTCTTCCTGAGATGTATCAAAGATTTTTCATGAATATGGCCTTCAATGCCTCTTTTCTCTGTTACATAGACGATGCTGATCGATATATCCATGTGATATGCAGGGTATCTTTCTTTGTTATGCATTCAAGAGATATTTTAATCAGATGTTTAGAGGTTCCACCACTAATGTACAATTCATTAGATTTATGATGTGAAGGGTAGAAAATCTTGCACGAATATACATTTCATACGACATTGTTAAGAAATACTAGGTGGATCCTGTACAAGCAAATATTTTAAAAGACATTTGGTTGAGATAGGATGTGACATCAGTATTTATTTGTTAAGACTTGTTGATGAAAGCAAAC
The DNA here is from genome assembly GCA_028554795.2 of Sinohyriopsis cumingii. Lineage (NCBI taxonomy): Eukaryota > Metazoa > Mollusca > Bivalvia > Unionida > Unionidae > Sinohyriopsis > Sinohyriopsis cumingii. The sequence continues at coordinate 85,729,739 of CM068832.1, forward strand.
AAGATTGTTCACGTCGATACATTTCGTAAGTCCTTCATTTGAATCTTGCACGAGAAACGTTCACAAGATGTTTGAAAAGATGCATAGAAATTCTTGCACAATCATACCTTTCGTCATACTTTTGATGATATGTATAAAAAACTTACAGGAGTATGTCTTTTAAATTATATGTGTGAAATATATAGATGACATGGAGCAGATATTCAATTCGTAAGACTTTGATGAAATACAAAGAAGATATTGTACGATGATGCAGTTAATCTGACCTTTTGATGAGATGCATAGATAGTTCACAAGACGTTTCGAGATTTATAAATTTTCCACAATTATACATTTGATCATATTTTGTGGTGCAAGGTATGGACAATCGTTACAAGAATGTTTGATCTGATCTTAGAGGAGTATGAGTACGATATTTTGAATACATGCGTTAAGTACCTTTCACGAAAATATAGATCAGATGAATCTTCTAACGAATATAATAATATAATAATAGCACATACGAGGAGCCTCAGCTTGCTATGAATTGGGCAGCCTAAATATGTTAATGTGAATTGATCTAGTTTTGCGGTCGTCGTTATTGCCATATGTTAATGAAACGGTATTACCCAAGAACGTCGGTACTAATTTATGCCGCAGTGTGTCGGAGAAGTTGGATGACATAAACATATGAAAAGCATGCAAAGAAATTTGACATAATGAATGCCCTAACTTTGCCATCAGCTTCACAACGTTTAATATAAACATCGAAAACAAAAGCCGCAATTGTGAATTCAATATGATGAAAGATTACCATTCACAAGACTCCTTAAGTTAGTTATATCAAATTCTATGAAACTGATCTGGAAACATTTAGACTTATGGGACTGTATTATTGGAAGCATGTAACTATGCAGAAAAATCTATAGTAAAATATAGTATACCAGTATAATGACTCGGGTTACTATAGCTTATTTGGAGCAAGAACAAATTTAAGGTTATCACAAAGGTCAATGTTTGGTCTATGTTTCTCATCTTCTCCTTTTCCATCTATAAATACATTCAATACTGAGTTTGTTCTGTCCAGGTCTACACTATATTGCAATGTATGGAATGCGACGAAAGAATTAAATGTGCCTTCTGTTTAAATTAAATTATTTTAAAGAATTTGGTCATCGGGTAAAGAATGAATATATATCATGAATAAGTGTCTTCAAAGTGAAACCTTATCAATAGTATGCCTCAAGCTAACAACATCAAACAATTATTTTTGCATTTATGCAACTTTTTCTCATTGTACGATAGAAAGTGTTTGGTCTTATTTTTTCTCCAGATATGTAATTGTCTAGAGCAGACACATTATAGTAAAGGAGAGCTATTTATGATGTTTGCATACGATTCACAAGCTATTGTAATATGGTTCTTTTTCTTAAACACAAATATATAATATTTACCCTATACTGTGTGCAAAACTTGTGTGTGTGGCACCTGGGTACACATAATCTACAAACGATAGTTGTTTGATGTTTCTCAGTCGCTGAAAATATGGTGTGTCAATGATCTTCACAGCCAGTTTATCAAGGTGAATAGTCCCATGAACCGGGTCCCGGACAATCTGCAAAGACGACGAATCTGCATACAGACATAGTTGCATGTCCTTTTCAATTTAAACTGGAAGAACTAAAATAATTATAATCATCATGATGATGATGACAATAATAATAATAATAATAATAATAATAATAATAATTTAACTTGACATCACGCTCTTTTTCGTCGTCTTATTCATATCTTTATTTGTATTCTTACTTGTATTAGTATTAGCAATAATCTTTCATCATGCAGCAAATGATATCGCCATTCTGACGCTGAATGAGGTGTTAGGAGTAACTATATCAATGATATCCACGAATTCGATGTATTTGGTAATATGAAAGATATCAAAATACCGTATTGTATCATCTATTGAATTCTATGTATTTGGTATTAAGAAAGATATCACAGTACCGTATTGTATCATATATTGAATTCCATGCATTTGGTAATAAGAAAGATATCACAATACCGTATTGTATCATATATTGAATTCCATGCATTTGGTAATAAGAAAGATATCACAATACCGTATTGTATTATATATTGAATTCGATGTATTTGGTAATCAGAAAGATATCACAATACCGTATTGTATCTTCTATTCAATTCCATGCATTTGGTAATAAGAAAGATATCACAATACCGTATTGTATCATCTATTCAATTCCATGCATTTGGTAATAAGAAAGATATCACAATACCGTAATGTATCATATATTGAATTCCATGTATTTGGTAATAAGAAAGATATCACAATACCATATTGTATCATCGGTTCAATTCCATGCATTTGATAATAAGAAAGATATCACAATACCGTATTGTATCATGTATTGAATTTCATGTATTTGGTTATAAGAAAGATATCACAATACCGTATTGTATTATATATTGAATTCCATGTATTTGGTAATAAGAAAGATATCACAATACCGTATTGTATCATCTACTGAATTCTATGTATTTGGTATTAAGAAAGATATCACAGTACCGTATTGTATCATATATTGAATTCCATGCATTTGGTAATAAGAAAGATATCACAATACCGTATTGTATCATATATTGAATTCGATGTATTTGGTAATCAGAAAGATATCACAATACCGTATTGTATCATCTATTCAATTCCATGCATTTGGTAATAAGAAAGATATCACAATACCGTATTGTATCATCTATTCAATTCCATGCATTTGGTAATCAGAAAGATATCACAATACCGTATTGTATCATATATTGAATTCGATGTATTTGGTAATCAGAAAGATATCACAATACCGTATTGTATCATCTATTCAATTCCATGCATTTGGTAATAAGAAAGATATCACAATACCGTATTGTATCATGTATTGAATTTCATGTATTTGGTTATAAGAAAGATATCACAATACCGTATTGTATTATATATTGAATTCCATGTATTTGGTAATAAGAAAGATATCACAATACCGTATTGTATCATCTATTGAATTCTATGTATTTGGTATTAAGAAAGTTATCACAATGCCGTATTGTATGTATTTAAATGTAAATGTAAATTTAAATGTAAATTTCACGTATTTGTTAATAAGAAAGATATCACAATACCGTATTGTATCATCGATTCAATTCCATGCATTTGATAATAAGAAAGATATCACAATACCGTATTGTATCATATATTGAATTCCATGTATTTGGTAATAAGAAAGATATCACAATACCGGATTGTATCATATATTGAATTCCATGTATTTGGTAATAAGAAAGATATCATGATACCGTATTGTATCATATATTTAATTCCATGCATTTGGTAATAAGAAAGATATCACAATACCGTATTGTATCATATATTGAATTCCATGTATTTGGTAATAAGAAAGATATCACAATACCGTATTGTATCATCTATACCCTGTACATTATGACTGCATGATACACATTAATATGATTGTGTCTGTTAAATTAGTGCTTGAAAATAAAATATGATGCAGAGCTATATTTTACGCGTATTTGTAATATGTATTTATATAATAGCCCATGAAACGCCATTGAATTAACGTTAGCGATGTGATTTCATTTTATAGGCATGTCATCTATTTTATGGACAGGAGCATCATCAATGGCGGATTAATTGAACAAAAATGTCAAAACGTTGTTTACGTACACTGAGATTAAAACAAAAATGGAAATCAACGTTTGGAAACAAATGATCAAATTTTATAAATGACAAATAATACAAAAACAAATAAAGTAAGATTGTATTTGATATGTGGGCAAAGCTGGTTTCTTCATTATCCATCATTTTCAGGAAGGGTTGCTTTGTATATCTTTGTTTTCTGAGAAGGAAAGAAAATGGAATCATTCTTATAAACTTCAGCATTTTTTTACGGTTTTCAAAGTTAGGTGACTGGTATGATAATGCGATATTGCCTCTGATGACTTTTTGTTTGATTATGGCTGGCTTGAGGACAATATGTTAATTCATTTGTTCAAACTACATTAGTTGCACACAATGCAGTTTTTTTACTTGCTCTTTGTTGAATACACAATTTGTTACAACCAAACAAATTTGTTGCAAAAGTTGCTTCCCTTAGGTAGGAAAATATCATGCCTATCTGCCGTCGAAAACACTTAGATTACTTATAATCGTCCGTTTTATGAGAAAATATACTATCACTAAACTGAACGCACGACACTAAATATGCAACAACTAAATAGCTGAGCAGAATGGAATCTGCATGTGTTTAATAAGATATTAAAATTCTGCCGAGTTTGGTTTTAGCTTCGTGATATGGATATTAGTATGTATGTATGTATGTATACACAACTATATCCATATATATATATATATATATATATATATATATATATATATATATATATATATATATATATATATATATACAGAGAGAGAGAGAGAGAGAAGGGTGTCATGAAACTGAATAAATAATTACCGAAGTTGATGTCAGGATGATGCTTTATTTGATTCACGTGTACAAAATAAAAACAATTATACATTTGTATGGCTAAACATTAGTAAAGTTTAATCACAACTCCTAATGCGTTTATTTTTCTTCTCCAGTTTCATTGAACAGAACAAATTTGTTTAGGTGAGTGGCAGGATAAACAAACATGGTAACTATCCATATTGGTTTCTGAGATTTTCCGATTTGCGAATGATTACTAGTTCATATTAAATTTTCACTCAAGCGTAGACGTCAGGGCCATGCTGCGAAGAAAAATAAAAACAGCAATACCAAAAACAAAAGAAAAGAGTCTACCTAGGACTAAACATAAATCGAAGCGGTGGCAGTACCAGCGTACTTTCCAGGCGTAATTCGAATTGTGTGTAAATCTATGTATATATATGTAAACTCTACAAGTAATCATGTAAGAATCAATGGCTTGACTATGTATTTTCTTTGCTAAAACGCATATATATAAATCACTGAATGCATTAAAGCTGGTGAATACAACACATAATACCTGTTCATTGAATCCAACATAATCCATTCTTTGTGATATAAATATAAGGTTGAGTTGGGTGGCAAAGATTTGCTCGAAACTTACCTTACTTTCCCGTGTGTCATGACAGATGTCATTTTTCTTAGTGTCCATTGGAAAATATAAATTTTCCTTCTATTTATGAATTGATGCAACCCAGGTGCCTGACGCTGATACAATATACCTGTTTCCAGACTGTTATTTTTTAATCGTCATTAATCTGCAATGAATATAAAGTGTTTTTCAATAAGCATACTAACTTCATAATGAAGAAAGAAAAAAAACAATGAAGGAAAATGTTACATATATGTATGTATGTTTGTATGTGACAATTGATAGATGGATGGATGGATGACTGAATGCATGGATGGATGGATGGATGGATGGATGCATTCTAAAAATCATGATTAAAGATTGGTGAATGTAAACGTATTGGATATATTATGTGAACTGTCAATGACGAAGATAAGTTGGATGTTACTATACACTGTTTATTTTGTATAACTTAATACATTAATGCACACAAAATCTTTACACTTGATACACACTTTGTCGCAAAAATAGTTCACTTTGCTTGCCATATTCTGGATTCTAACAGTTTTTACTTCCTGAGCAAAGGTTCGTGTTTGTTTTCAACAAAACAGTGCAAACAAATATGACAGTTTAAGTGTCACCCATCTAACCGGCTAATTGATACGTATGGAAATTAATTAGGAAAGAACGTGCACAGTAAGAGAAACATAGAGAATGGAAGCTTGACGTTAGTTTAAAAGTTTGAGAAAGATTTGTCGACACAAAATAATCAGTGGATATGACGAGGACCATACCTCACGACAATATTTGTTCCGCCAGAAATAGACTGGAGATGGGGAAAGTTACCGAACCATGGGACTATTGTGCGTAACATATATAGCTTTGATTTCACATGATGATACACACACGGGCCAAAATTAACTCAAGCATTTAAAATGTACTCTGTCCGATTAAGTACCAATTTGATCAGCTGCAATGACTGAGACGTGGACAATGTTTATGTGAACGAATATGATATTTTTGTATTCAAATATGAACTAAAAATACTATAAATCCTTGCACGCGTTGCTGACTATTTTCATTAGTGCATTTCACATAATTAAGAACGTGTAAATGGAATGTTTGTTTTTATTTCTTCAGAGTAATAGGGTTACAAAATGTCTCTAATCAATAATATTTCCTTTTGACGTAGAGTGTCCTTTCAATTTTGAATATTGTGTTTTTAAAAGTATTATCCCCCGATTCCTAGATCACATTGAATATTTCGTAATTAGAAAATAGCTTAAGATGATTTGTTGTACTATTGATAAATACTAATTTGGTAATTATGATAATTGTTATATTATTTGTGGGTGCTTATAACACAATACATGTCGAGATAATCATGCTAACATACAGTATAATTTTGATATGTTTGATGAGTTACTGGTTATGAACAAAATGTCTTATCATATATATTCTCTCTTATACAAGTATGTATGTGGTAATTTACATGGCAATACATGTATACTAAAAGTAACATATATATTAGATGATATTTGGTTTAACTACATTTGAGAAATAAAGTTAGCAAAATGGGTAGCAAAATCTTGATAGCTATTAAGAACAGTCACGGCAAGCTTGTGCAGGCAGTATGAATACGCAATAGAAAGTTCTTACGTATAGATTATTTAAAACAAGTATCGATTTAGAAAAAAAAATCCTTTGAACATCTCTGTCTTCTGTCATTTTTTTATTTTCACTATGAAAGTTAAAAATGCATAGCATATGTTTTACATTTCCAGGACTACAGTTTATAAATCAGTCAGCTATTATACGACTTTTGAACATAATAATCTACAGGTTATAATATTATGTGATTTTAACTTTGAGGTTCCAATTATTCATTATATTAAGATATCACACACTATTTGCATAGTCCTTTTTGCAAATACATACAATGGCTGTCAGAATAAAAAATGAATTAATTCCAAATCCATGTAGTAACATTACCCTATTTCCAAACACAGCTGTTTGTGATCTCCAACATTTTATGTAGAAACACTACCACACGGCATCCCCCAAAACACATGTAGTATAATTACCCTATCTCCAGACGCTAATTGTGTAATCTCCAAAACTTGATGCAGTAAGAATACTACAACTGATGTAGTAGCAAACCCTTGTAGTACTATTATGCTCTTTCCTGGTGACAGTGTTAATATCATTTGCGATCACCAAAATCTGCTTTCTTAACAATACTATATTGCTATCTCACAAACCCATGTAATATTGTTACTCTGTTTCTAGGTGACAGTATAAAAACGGCTTTTGTGATCACCACAACCTGATGTAGTAACAATACTACATTGTCAATTACCAAACCCATGTAAAACAAATTACTTTATTCCCAGAGAACAGTGCTACACTGTGATTGTGGTCCTCAAACCGTGCTGTAGAAAGAATAGTACATAATGGTAAACACCTTAATCATGTAGTAATATTTACCTATTTCCATGTGAAAGTGTACCACTCATTTTGGGACCTCCAAACTCCTGATATGGTAACAACACTACATTGGTAATCACATAACCCATGTAGTAATATTAAACTGTTTCCAAGGCAACAGTGTATCACTGATTATGTGATCTCCAAACCTGATAAGGTAATAATACTACATTGTCTCAAATCTATGTAGTAGCATTACCCTATACCTTTCCAGGCAAGAGCGGAACTCCGAATTTGTCTTATCGAAAACCTGATGAAGTAATTTTGTTACAAGTATCAAGTTTAATCATATGGATTAATGGTTTTTGTTAATATAGTAAAAGGACGACATTGTTACACATGAAACCCATCTTGTAGTGATATTTCTTGCTGATGATGCTTTACTACTTTGTAAATAGCAAACACTTGCAGTAATATTACCCTATTTCCAACGTAATAGTTCAGTGCAAACTGTCTCATTAGCAATGGAAAGTCTGCATATTGCCCTCACCATGGTACTGACACTTCACCTCTGAAAGTAGTTAATGACCTTCTATATGCTATGGATAGTGAAAGGTTACTGAGAGTCCTCCTCCTCCTAGACTTGACCGCAGCACAATGGACTATTATATATTACTTCACAGTCTCCAGCATGTGTTTGGTATTCACAATACAGCCTTACTATGGCTCAAGTCCTAATTAGTCAGCAGGACAAAATATTTGTCCCTAAATGAAAAACATTCCAGCCAAGTTGATATATGGCTTGGTATTACACAAGGCTCACTATCTCGACTTTGTTTTCTTCATGATATACACTCATCCGGTCTCAAATGTCATGAATCGAATTCTGGTGTCGCACCACTTGTAAACTGATCACTGTCAAGTATACAAATCTACCTGCCCAAATAAAGTCGAGGCTAATATCTAAGGCATATATAGGTGCGTTTCCGATGTGAAGTCATCAATGGCGTATAACAAGCTGTATAAAAATGATGATAAACTAAAACCATCCTAATCACCACAAAAACATTGCCATTCATATCCTTTACCTCAAACAATAAGCATCAGAAATACCAACAATAAATTCACACAGCCAGTATGAAACCTAGTTGTCACAATTGACAGTACACCAACATCTAAATTGATGTCACTAAATCACTTTTGTTTTCCTTAGTAAATTCAAGAAGGGATTATTGTAATTCATTTATACATGTTCATCTCAGTATCTACTTCAGAAACTTGAAAAAGATCAATGCATAGCTCCTCAGATCAGCCTTAGATTACCAATAATACTTCCCCCGTGCCTTGTAGTTTTCACTGGCTACTCGTTCAAGCCATAATTAAAAACAAAACGTATTCACTATGTTACATTTCATTTACTAGCTTCAGTCCAATTTACCTATCTGACCTCACCCATGTGTACTCCACATCAAGAAACTTACACTCCTCTTCGGACACTTGCTGTTGTTGTTATAGGGTTTAATGAAATTTTTTCAGCACAAGATAGGCTATAGATGGCAGTCAGAATAAAAGGTGGAGGAAGAACCCGTGAAGAACCGGCTACCCACTAGAAGCTATCGGCAAGCTTTCTCACATACCCATTTTGGCCGAACCCGAGACTCTAACTCACGCAGACAGAGGTGAGATGGCATTGATCCGTAATGGTGAACCCTTTTAACCACTCGGTCACTTGTTTCCCACCTATCGACACTTGTATTCTCATTGTTTCCCCTTTCGAAAATGAAGTGATATGGACAACGGTCTTTTGTTTACCATGGTCCAGCTACGTGAAATGAATTGCACATAGATCTTAGACACAAGGACACTGTGTTCTCATTGACAAGTGCTCAACTCACCTATTTTGACTACAAGAACATATTTGAAGATATAATACTATTTACTTCCTGAACTACTGTCAGCATATTTTTGGTTTGTAAATGTATGGTGTTTATTTTTGTAAGCGGCTTGTTGTTGTATGAGTTACATAATACACTAAAGCTTAACAATATAAGGCACTGTACTAAGTTCACTTTATTATTATTATTATTATTATTATTATTATTGTTATTATCATTATTATTATTATTATTATTATTATTATTATTATTATTATTGTTATTATACTTTCTTTTATCCTTCTAACAAGGGCTGCTGAAGAAGTTGTTAAAATATCAACAATAGCTGACATCATACTTGTTATATGATATGAAATATATATATATATATATATATATATATATATATATATATATATATATATATATATATATATATATATATATACTAGTCAATGTATCATGTGCATTATGTTGTGTCCACATTCCTCATTATTTGGCATGAAATTCATACTAGAAATAAAAACTACAAACTGATTAAACATGTGGGTATGCTAAATATACGTACTCGGGTTTCTTTGTTAGTGTTCAACGATAACCGAGGGCGATTTGTGTATATTTTACAGTATTTCGAAAGAGCGAGTTCGGTTCATCCTATGCCGCACGTGCGAAGTGATTTGATGGGAAAATCAATATTTATCAAGCGCACAGACGATTTAGGGCTTCATTGTCTGTGTTTAAATGCCTCACCGATGGACAAAATCATTACATTGCGGAAGGTCTTGTCAGTGAGCAGTCTACTTAAGGTCTACTTAAAGACTTAAGCAAATCTTCAGCTGTAGAGCGGATCAGATTCGACGGGGTACCAGTTGTAGAGCTGGCCATATAGATTGACCATAGCAGCTGTAAAATTGACCACAGCAGCCGCAGAGCTGGTTGAACAGTGTGTTGCTGGTTGAGTAGCAGGTGATCGGGCGTTGCTGACAGATTGGCGGCCGCTGATTCCTTGATTGACCAAGGAATTGAATGGTGGTCAGTGACTACCTGTAATGCTGACTGCTTGATTGACACAGGTGACTGGTAGCCAAGTATTCTGGTGACGGAGTCTTGTTTTTTTTGTAACTCCATACATGTAATCCTTTAGCCGTGGCATAATTTTGGGGTTTGTTAAACCCAGTATTTTGGGACTGTACAGATATGTTGTATGATATCTGTCCCATCTTTTCATCATTTTACTATGTGAGTAAGGTACCCCATTTTTCACTAATTGAGTGAATACATTTTAATATATGAGTAAAGTACATCATCTTTACTATTTGAGTAAACACATCATTCTCTTCGTCGAGTGAAATTACTGTGAATAATTAACCATTGTCCTTGTAAAGTGTCAGGTCATTTACTTGTATTCACATTTATGTTACATAATAAGGTTCGTGTGAAATGTGTTAATTTGTCAAATATTTGGATCGTATGCAAGCACCTAATAATCATTATTATTTTTTCTTTGGAGTCATTCATCATTAAACATTGGTTTTGTATTTGAATCACCATCATACATGTTCTGTTATAAATCCGAAGTACAACCGGTTACCTTGTTACAATACAAGTATTAATAGTTTTGCTAAATTGTGATAAGAAGATCTTTTTCTCAAAAATGTCTGAACGGTCTACACCCGAATGATCTGCACAGTTACACAGGAACAACTGCAGAATCATATGGCAACACACTTGTCTTTGTAGCCAATTTTATTCCTGCAAACTGATACCGACAGTGCTGAAATATGATAGCCTTCATGTCGTAGTGTCAACTATTTGGGTCTCTCATAAAGACAAAGTGATATCAGTTGTCTGGTCATTTCTCAAACATCATCCTAAGAAAAGTGAGACTGTAGGGCAAAATGGAGCCCAAATATAAGTGGAACATAAAAGACAATATTTTTGTTTCCAAAGATATCTTTAGTTTGAAGACAGAAAAAAAGACATTGAACATATCTGCAGCAGCAGTCAGACAACATGCATAGGTATATTTTCCATACTATGATATTTGTATCAATTTTTTTAATAGTTTATTTTAATGTGATGGTTAAGTTGTCGGTTGTTTTTTTATAACCTTTATAGAACGTAATTTCCAAAAATACAATTGTAATCAAACATGTTAATATAAATCAGTGAATTACTTTCTTTTAATTGAGGATGATTATTTTATATTAGATTTTCCAAGTCATATTCATTTAGCATTTTTAAACATAATTCTAAACATTATATTTCATTAGCAGCATCAATTATGTATGTGAAATGTATTGATTATAACTAGGCTGCAAATGTTGCTTAAAATCAATAATGCCCCTATAGATAACAATAAATATGATTATATAGCATTTTAAATATGACTTTGCTGTAATTCGACAATAGTAACAGAATAAGAGGCCAAATTTGACCTCCTACCACTCATTTGTCTTACTTTAGTCTAAAAGACAAACAATAACATATTCTGGGTCAAATAACTTGAATGTTATTCTCCATTTGATCATTATGACAGTCATACAGTTGCAAGAGTGGTTTCTAGAAGCTCAATCTTGGTAGAATATTCAATGTACATGCAATGTGAAACACTCCTACATTGTTATTCACTTTGGAAGTATTTGAGGAGAATTAAGTTGAAACAAACTCTTACATATGCTATGAATACTGGATAGTGGTAAAGAGATCACATGGGCACAACTGTTGTAGAAATTGCTCTTAAATAAATATCAAGAAAACTTGTGGATTGGTGTTAGAAATGTTACAATTGATGTTTCCATCAGGTTGCTATATAAGGCAAAACCCATATGTTTCCAAACCTTATAATGCCGTTGACTATACGTGCTATCATCCAATCTCGACGAAAATATTATGTTAAGAATATGTGTGTATTTACTCTAAATGTGTAAGTTGTTCCCTTATACTTTTTCTATATGACAGACTCCACAAATGTATTATTTAAATGTGTTTTAAGAGACCATTTATTATGTTCTATATGCTATAAAGTGTATTTTTCTCATAGGTCACATACTTGATATTATCTTCACAGCTGGTATGCAGTTAGTTTTTCATGTTAGTAGTAACCAATTCATTTTTATTTTCTGTTTCATTGCAGAAAGGAGAAGGATGACGATTTAGCTCTGGTCAAATATAACAACAAATAATTGTATCTGGGCATGTTTATTTTCCGGATGAAACCACCTTTATGTTTTGGGAAACACTAGCAAAAGAAGTGCAAAACAATGACTTAATATACAACACCAGCAAAATAGAAATACAACTTAATGCAAATGACAAAAAGATATTCATATAGGTTTTCTGTTACATATATTTTATGGACATGATATAATAGGTAAAATGTTTATGAAAAAAATAACAACCAAAAAGTGGAAACTGAAATAAGGAATTATTTAAAATAAGGGTAACATTCTTGTGACTTGTCCCATAAATAGCCATTGACATGCAACACAAGATTCTGCCAGGTCGCTATTTACCATATGACAAAGCAAATTAGAGTCATAAGACCTGTGTGATTTACTTTCCTTTGGACAGTTTGATTCTTGCAAGACGTCACTGTTTCGAGCAATATTTACAAAAAAATTCAATCTTTAATGTAAAATTGAAGGACATAATCTATCTAGGATTTTTTAATTTTTTTGTTAAGAGAGTATTTTGACAATTGCTGTAGTTGGGGCCCTGAGCGGTACAGTGGTCTAATGGGCTGACCGCTACGGATCATTACCATCTCACCTCTGTCTGCGTGTGTTCAAGTGTCGGGTTCGGCTAATGTGGGTATATGAGAAAGTTTGCCTGTATCATCTCATGGGTCGGTGTTTTTTTCTGGAATTTTCCTGAATCTTCCTCCTCCATTTTTACTGGCAGCCATGTATAGCATAGCTTGTGCTGAAAAATGGTGTTAAATCCTACAATCACAACAACTTGATGTATTCTGCGTATCTACAAACATTGGATCTCACAATTTGTAACCATTAATGTCAACAACAATCTATATTATTCAATTTAGAGTGCCACAATGCTTAATTATCTCTCTGTGATTCGGCCATGCATAAATATATATGTGTGTGTGTGTGTGTGTGTGTGTGTGTCTGAAGCATACAGTCCACCCACTAACACGCACTCTGCAAAAGGAAAGATATTATATATTTATATAAGTATATATCAACCATAGGCTTACATGTGAGAGGCACATGGAGGTAATATCATATCATATATGCGCCCATATAAGTTGCGATGAGGTCAAATGTAAATGATAATGAAAACGGTTATAAATTTAAGTTGTCGACAACCTAGACATGTACAAAAAAACAACCACATACACAAAACTTAGACAAGCACATATTGCAATTATTGTGTAGTATCTCACTTTCTAGACATCTAAGTGACATTTTAAAGGGCCGTTTGGTTTCTACGTCTTCTTTATCCTTTGTCATGAATGCCTTCACCATTTTCTCCATGATGTGTTCTCGGAGACAATAGGTAATTTAGTCTCCTAAATAAGGATCAAATGTAGACTGACCTTTATCCAATTTGTATTGAAGCGTTCAGGTTCCCTTCTTTTCGTTTGATACTCCTCTTTTTATTTTCTTTCCTCCGTCAAATCTATCGTCTCTGCTTCCTCTGCTATCACTTGTTTGACAAGGCTATTGGCGATTTGAAGTGCAGCCACTTTTAGACGAACACGTCGAAGCGTGTACAATTGAGCTTCTACTTGTCCTCGGAGCTGCCCAAAACGCACAATCAAATTCACTGCTTCTTGTAACGTTATCAAATTGCAATGCTCTTGAATCAATGGCGTTCGTTCGTTGACGACAAATGGTACAACGTATTATCATCAAGCATGGAATAAAGTCGCTTATGGAAATGCAGTCTTATGCGGCTATTTAATGCCTGCATATCAGGCTTCTCAATTTCTTGACAAGTGGTAAGCAAACACGTGCTGCCAATTGACACTTTAATATATGGACATCATAGTTCTTAATAAATCGTCATTTGGGAAAAGGAACAAAACAACAGTCAATAACCTTTGGGATTAATTTATAAGTCGGGTATAAACAAGGATCATATACTCGACGTTTTACTGTATGCCCCTTGATTGACAAGTATGGAAGCCGTAATGGATGAGTCCAAGAGCTTCAGCCGAAACTTTCTGAGACGTCATACAAGCTCCATTGATGATTCTAAATTGATTATTGATGTCTCCTCTGCTGTTGTCTCTTCATCTCCTTCCACTCTTTCATGACTCATTCGTTCAAAACCTCTTGAATCAGATCTGCGCAATTTTCAAAAACATCCAGTTCTTCGGTTCAGATGGAGTCTGAATCAAGTTCTGACTGAAACGATTCAATTTCGCAAGATTCAAAGTCATTTCAGTTTTTGACGAGTCAACAATGGGTGGCCAGACTGATTAAATTACTGATTTAGATTCTCAAAATGTATCTGCCATCAGTTGATACTAGTATCTACTTTGAATGCGTGCAAATTATGCCTTTCAGGGATTATGTGTTCCCACGGCGCACTACTTAATTACTCACAGAATGGGTAGCAAGTGACCATTCAACGCATTATTGTATGAAACGCATTCTAATTGCATGTCTGGGCGTGAGAAAGGTGAAATCCGGCCGGATTCCCCATACGTCATCGGAACCTCTCTTAAATGCCGTTGATGTACTATCAATTTCTGACCATTTATCTACTTTCGGGCTGTTCGCTACAACGAATTGTGTGTTAGCCAAATATTGTAAATAGGATCACGCAAATCAAGTAATGAATGTTCCTATCTTTAAAAAATAGAATTTATTGTATATAGTGTGCGTACATTTTCCAAAATAAACATTCTCAAAATGGCAGGTCTGAATCACCGATTATAGTTTCGTGATTATAACTAGGTACAAACGAGTGCTTTTTTCGAACGGTTGGAGAGTGGATCCTATTAGTGTATTATAGGAGTTTTGTTTTATTCAAATGGGTTTTCAAGCCAAAACGCAAACCTCTAAGCAATTCTGTTTTCAGCCCGTACACGGGCTGAGGTAATCCTTATGTGGGCGTACAGGGGAACTGATTAAATCGGTTGGGCGGCTCGAATTTTCTTGTATTGTGGCCTTGGAGGCCAGAGCATGATGCGTTTGTTTGGAGCTTTGTTACCTCTATTATAAGAAGTAATATCAGCACCGCCAGGTGGTTTTGGCAACTACTATTTTGTTTTCTAATGTTTTCTGTTGTTCATGGTGATGCATTTCAGGTTTTGGGATATCTGGCCGTCACACGCGATTTTACTTTGCGTAGTTAATAACAGGTCCTCTATGTGCCATCCAGACTTTTCTCTGTTCGCCACTACGTCACACATTCCCAGGTCAAATGTTTGATCTAGGAGGTACTGGTCTGCTGCTTGATTGCGTAGTACTTGCTTACATACATTATCATATGCTGCCCCACTCGTCACAGACTGTTCTTTTGACGTCGTGTGACGTTGGGGAAGTTTTACCCAATGCCGTTGTTTGTGTTCTGTTTGCCTGTTTTCATGGAGGTTTGACTGCCGACTGTGGTGTTGCTACTGCTCGTGGTGGTTGTGGTTGATTCTATTCAGCTTGAGTTTCGGGGTCTCACTTGACATACTTGTTTTGTCCCTCCTCCTTCTGCTTTTTCTTCCTTCCCAGTCCTCTCCACTATATCGATGAATTTAGTGGGGGACGTATTAGAGGCTGCTTCCTAACTTCCATATTCTTTGCTGGAGGCGGTATTGGTGGTGGGGGTGCTCGTGAAGATTGTGCCCTATCTTCATATTGGGTACATTTTCTTTGAATATTCGACTGCTGGGTTTGTGTTAGTTACTCCCTATTTTCCTCTCCGTGTATTTTATTTCATTTCTTATCATTAAGACAACTTTGTATGACAGTCGGTCCATCCACACCTTAACCCATTTTTAACATTGTTAAGACTATACTCACTCTGTATTCCTCTTAACATTTTGAAGCATAAGCTTCACATTCGAAAAAAAAAGAATTATGTTATCATTCCTTTGTTGTTGCATTTTCTTAAAGAATTGATAGAATGTTTCAGTTTTTTTAACCACACACCAATGGTTTATCGTTCACCTGACCAAGTAAACATATAGTATGTTGCTTTGTCGGCCATGCGCCAATTGTCAATGATTGCTGTTTTTAATGTTTGGAAAAGTGTTCTGTATCTCTTAAATGAGTCAGGGAAATAAAAATATTTGTGAATAATGAAGGTGTTTTGTTCAACTGGAAAAGTTCATGACTTCCATAGGATATAGGATGCTTTCAACGAGCATTATACTAACTGTTTGCCATTGTACGTTATTGCCATCACCTCTTTTGTTTTGATGAATTTGCATGACCAAATTAACCTTTAAAATCCAAATATCAGAGCTAAGATTTGGAACTTTTGTCTGTATGGGTTGTTTTGGAGTAATGTTGATAGTGGCACATGTGATGAACTGATGTACGGGATGGAATTATTTAACTCATTGTGAATCATGTACATGTTTGCTAGCTGTTTGCTTTACGTTGATATCGTTATTATTTATGACCCTTATTAACCAAAAAATTGTTCAGAGATATTGTCTAGGTGCCATGGATATATTGTGGGTTAAGTTGTTAATAGAATGCTGCTAAAAACATTGCGTTTTCTTGTTGTCTTGTCTTTTTAATTCCACGAACGGGAAGGCATGTTTTTCTTCCGTGTTTGTGTTTCAACACTTTGAAGTGAATATTAGTTCAATTTCTTCTCCCATTATTGTATTTGGTGATCAGAACACGATTCATTTCATTAGTAAGATGAGAAACAAAATTAAATACTATACGATTAAGTTTGATGTTGCAGCAATACAATATTGTCATGATGTTGCAGAAATACAATACGGACATGAGGAACTTGAATGGGAATATATAATGGAATTGCAGATGCTCTTTCAAATATACAGAAGTATTATATTCCTGCCTGTATATTTTGCTAGATTCATTAGACTTCATCTTATACAATTTTAAATCACCCTTACTTTGACCAATAGTTAAATTAAAGTTATATCGTATGTATTTGTCTTTTTCGTTATTAGGGTATGTGTTATTTATATCAAATTGTTATACGTTGTTGGCTTTTTGGAATGATTATATGTTATGTACATATGTATTTTGTACGTGTGGCTTTCCAGAATCAAAGCTCATGGGATATCTGACCAGTAACATTTGTTCTACATACAACAAAATACATAGCTAATATTTCTCCATGAGTGTGAATTTAATAATCAAACCTTTCTTAACAGTAAATATGTTTTAACCTGAGTCTAGTACATAAGTTATTTACCTGGAAATTACTATACGTGTTGACAACATTGATTGTTTTCTAAAGGAAACTGCTCTACATACGGCTCTAGTACGGTGTCTTAGCTGTTTATATGAATTTTGTGAACTTGAACAATTACTCATTCTTACCAGATTATCTAAATCAAAATCAATCTAAATGTTGTGTTCAATTTTTAATTTGGTTGGATTTATTTATTTAAATTATATTTCACTGGAATGACAGAGTGCTCAATAATATTCTTGGACTTAAACATAAATTTGGAATTATAGGGAATTCAAGCAGTGACATTTCGGATTATATTATTCTGATACATCCAAAGGCTATCAACCCATCGCCACACCCAAGGCCATGTTTGGCGCAGTAGTCCGTTTGAGACCACAGGTACCCATACACATTCAAAATCGGAATTAATTTGGAATACTACTGGAATTCAATTGCAAATTAATACATTTATATCTGCGGTCAACCGTTATGAATATTTGTAGGATTGCACAATATCAACAAATGATTTGTAGCATTTTACAAAATATGTTGGTTTTCGTTCTTTTCTGTTACTCAGTTTAAGCCATTGAATCATAGCCATACATTTATACTTGCAAGCATGCATCAATGCATCCGTACATACATGCATGATTAGACGTATGGGTTGGATGGAAGTTATATATCCACACATGCAGAAGTTCTCCTTCGTAAGCTCAGCAGTACTTGTACTAGGACTGTTAAAATATTTTCAAGCATGTTGATGTCTTTGACTCGTTATGCCGTCTCCAAGACTGGACTAGGCGCTGTTCCGTTTTTATGAAAGTGGTAGGCGATGCAGCAATCTCATTCGCAGGTGTGATTACTTTCACGAACGATTATTCTAAATAAGCACGAAGCTCTTGCGGTTTGTCTCGCGTGGAGCACATCCTTGATTCGACCAGGGACCGTAATACAATCACATATTATTGATTTGAAGTATGTATTAAAAATTATACCGACTCAATGCATGACATGCTTGTTCATATCACGCGTGTGTCAAAATGACTTGTCAATCCAATATAGTATCTAAACAAATAATGTCATTAAATGAACTGTAACAAATCTTGAGTAGTTGGTGAACCGTTAATTATAGTTAGCACGAAAAAAAGTAACAAACGCATTTTATTTGAAGGCGGCGGCACATGATGTTCGGTAGATACCTGATGATCCGTACACGTAAATTGTCTTGAACAACATAAACATCTTCTCGTTGTCGTAAATATCTTTAAAAACACTCAGACTTGTGCTTGATGACGTCCACATGAAAATATACGTTAATGAGTTTTGTTGATAAGATATGACCTCGTCTTTCACGGGACGATAATTCAACGAAGTGTCTAGATTGTCGATTCCTGGTGTGTCAGCGATGTCCTTTTTAGCGTCGACCGAAACGTAATTATCTAGTTTCTCGAAATATATCGAAACACGCCTGGTCATCCGCGGATGGTGTAAACAAACAAAATTCATCCCAAGCGAGCCAGTGCATGATATGATTCAACAACTTAGTCTATACTAATATGGACCGGCAAATAAAAATCACTCACACAGAATTCGGAAACGCCGCATAATGCCATCCTCGCTTTACGTTCTGCAATATATATCACGGTGAGAGGATTGTATTCTCTAATTGGTTTGTTGTGATTCACTGATTGAAGATGCTATCGAGTATGCAAATAACTAACATGGGTACACATTGTGTGTGATGTAAACCAGCACGAACCAAATATGAAACCGCTCCGGTGGTACAGTGGTTAGAGCGTCCGTCCCGATGTGGGAGAACGCGGGTTTGAACCCCGGCCGCGTCATACCAAAGGCTTATAAAAATAGTACTACCTGCTCACTCGCTTGGCGCTCACTATCAGAAAGTTAGTGTTAGGACTGGTCGGCTTGTTGTCAGGATATTGTGACTGGGTGGGACATCATGATACATGTCTACGGCATGATGCCCCAGTGCTAGAGAAAATTATGAACTGCCACACTGCATACCTCGCAGCGATATGACTGAACTGATTTAAAAGCTATGCTAAAATATTATATATATGTGTGAAGTTTTATCTATATCAACGCCTTGCACAGTAATAATAATGACAACATGCTCCCACCCACCCACCCCTGTGATTTCGGAACAAAAATGAAAAGTCACATCTTAAAATAGACCACTAGAAGTTAAAACAATGTAATTGCTAAGATCGTCCTGCATTCCAACACTCGCCCCTTTTGCCGAATATAAATCAGGTTTTAGAAGCTAATCTTCGGAAATTATTGCATTTCACTGCGACAACATGTTAAAGCAGCGGTTATTAAAGGTCAGGGTCATATGTCAACCACGGTAGTGTCACTAAAAATGGACACGAATTAGCTCTTGAAGGATCGAAATGCGTAGAAAGTAACAACGACGTTGCTATACCAACACGTGCCACACGCAAGCGTAATTTTATAAAAAGAAGGACTATTCCTGGTTTAACCGCAACAACCATTTTGTATGTATTTAAATAATGATCATAACAGTATATCAATGGCATGACCAGCTATGACATTCTACCCTGTATCACTATATAAAGAATCGCTAGATGAATCCTGGCTAGCGAAGATAGGGCTATGGATTTTCTTGCAGTTAAGAGGCTAATGGAAAAAAAAAAAACTTTGCTGTTCATAAAAGTGAATGTTTCGATGGTTAAATCCGCTGATCTGATGTTAGAAAGGAAGTAAATTGGAATTATAAGGATTAAATGATCATGGTTGGGTATTTAACGATGTGTAAATTTTATCTAATCACTCACAAAATTTACATAAAGTCCTTCAGACTGCATTTACATTGTGAGTGATTAGGTAAAATTTACACATCGATAAATACCCAACCATGATCATTTAATCCTATGATGGATGTGTATATATATATATATATATATATATATATATATATATATGGAGAGAGAGAGAGAGAGAGAGAGAGTAAGAGGTATACATACAGTAACTTTACTACTTAAATAAAACTTAGGCTCTCTCTATGGTGGGGTTACACATGAGCTAGAATCTGAATGAAACATTGATTTTTATTATGATTATTTACAAACTATGCTAGACAGATCCCATTATTAGAGTGTGTTCTGGGCTGATCTCATCTTATCTATGCCAGACTGACCCAAGCATGAAGACAGTAATCTGATTTTAAATTGCATGCATCCTAATCACCTGAGCTGACCCCAACTAGTCAAGATGGTAATATTCTCACATTCATATGTGTATGGCTGTATTTTCCACTTTAGAAAACCAGTGCAATATTGCTTGCTCATGCTTCACACCTGGACTTTATCATGACCTCTGAATATATTGACAACTTACTGGGAGCATAGTGCACACAGAATATCAAACACTTGTTTGCATCATCACTTTAATTTCTTTTTCCAATTATGAAATTAAACATTATTTGCTACATATTTAAACATTAAGCTGAGTAATGGTTTACGTCGTACAGACGTATTTCACACTGATCTACCCAGTTACATGAACAGCATCTAAAGTCCAATTCTGAGTAGAAAAAACTGTTGTTGTAATCGATTTTTGTTTTAGACAATGTATATTCTCATTATTTTTTTATGTCAATTATTGTTCAAAATTGAATCGAGAACTATTAGCATTTGTCTGTCTTGATCAATCGTATGAATAAAAGTTGACTTCATCTTGTGATCTGTTGTTATCTGTAACATTGCACAAGCTATATTCAGTACACAATTCAGACACTATTAATTAAATTACGATAGGCATTTTAAATACTGGTACTGTTCTTTGAAAGCTCAAATCGTTTTAAATGTCACTGAAAGTTACACTGACTATTTTAGTGTAAATCTAAATTGTGTGTGCTCTATGTTATGGCAAGGAACTTTTAAGTGGTTGTTTTACATTTTGAAAGTTACAGCAGTATTTAGTATGCCTTTTAGACCTGGACTACCCTTGTTAGCACAGGAATGTCAGCGAAAGAATCAATCAATTTGCTTTAGGATAGGATTGAAAATTCCAACCTTGCGATAAGACATTTGCATTAACACTCAGCACATTCTTGTATATGACTGAAACTTCTAAGCATCGAATGGAATTTTCTATTCTACACAAACGCATATGAAGGACTATATCATCACTACATTGAGATCAGCAGTATTGACTTGGGAAGGTAGCAACAGTTAATAATCAGTTGAGTAATATTAATACGTGTGTATCATTCGGATTTTCTATGTAGATTTAGCACTTTTTCAGTCATGTCGATATGATGTCAACGTGGCAGTTTATAGTGATGTCTATCACTAGGGCATCGTGCCGCAGACATGTAGGATGATGTTCGAACCAGGCACATTATCCTAACACCAGGCCGACCAGGAATAACACTAACCTCTTAATGTTGAGTGCCTAGCAATGTAGCCGTTCGTACAGTTTGTATAAATATCTAGGACGACTCAAACAGGGTTCGAACCTGTGACCTCCCGCATCTAAGGCGGATCGTCTATCCACATATCCACCGGTTTGGTAATACTACTATGAAGAACGGATTTGCAAGTAGTAATAATGTGTAATTTTAAATTCAAAGGTAATATCCTATATGGAAAACAACACTAAATTTATTTTTATATTCTGGAGGCAGTGTGAGGCATAGCTGTAATAATCGTACTCCATCATAGTTTTAAATACCAAATTGAATGCTAGACTGTTGCCATGGAAATAGAGTATAGTGTTACTACATGGAACTGGGGGATAGCAGAAGAGGTATACAGTATTGCTACTACATCAGATCTTGGAGATCGTAAAGTCAGTGCTAGGAAATAGAGTAATGTTACTACATGTACATGGGTTAGTGGGTTCGATATGTAGCATTGTTACTATAAGAGGTTTTGAAGCTCAAAATATCAGAGCCTGGAAATAGGGTAATATTACTGCTGCTTTTTATGATAGCTCTGTAGTAGTGTTACTACATCACGTCTTGGAGATAAAAAAAATCTGTGCTTGGAAATAGGGTAATGTTACTACATGGGTTTTGGGGATAGCATTAGAGTTGCGTAGTATTGTTACTACATCAATTGATGTATTGTTACTGCATCAGGTTTTGGAGATCACAAACGTTTTGCTTGGACACAGGGTAATGTTGCTATATGGGTTTGGAGATAGCTGTGTATAATTGTTACTACATCAGTTGTAGTATTTTTACTACATCAGTTGTGTTACTGCTATTACATCAGGTTTTGGAGATCACAAAATCAGGGCCTGTATATAGAGTAACGTTATTAAATAGGTATGGGAATTAACAATTTAATATTGTTACTATAGTCAAAGTCCCTTATAAAGGACAAGAAATCAATTCTATTTTTTTTATTCTGAAGCCATTATATTATATGGCAAACTTTAAAACTTGTGAGTAATTACGTCTTGTCATAGTCTGACTTGCCAACAAGTTACATTTAATACACTTTTTAAATGAATCAAATATATGTTGCTTGATCTCATTGTATGATCATCATCAAATTGATTTCCTTCCATGGAAGATTGCATGATATAAGAATACATCATCTGAATACAATCAATAGATCAGTATTTAAAATAAAAAATAAAAGATAAACATATAAAAAAATAAACCAACAAACAAGCAAATTACTATTAGAATACAAATTCTTACACTATATCACCCAACTAAGTGTTCGTCAACTGCATAAGTTGCAAGTTTCAGTACCTTATTTGCAGAAGATAGCTGCACACTGCATGACAAAGTATGCTGCATAAAGGACGAATAGCTTGGAGTTGTCTTTGTCGATTACACTTGATGGTAACCTTTTACCCAGAAGATAGTGCAGCTCATCTTCTGCATTAAAATAACGTAATTTGCAGGCTCAGTGGAACTTTATCAGTACGGCAATCCCAGAAAGATTTTCTAAATTTGACATATAAGGACAACTAGCACAACAATGAAGTATCAAGTCTGTATAAACATTCCCACATCTAATACACATATCGAGCTGTGTTTGAGGAACAGCAGCCCAAAGTTTAGCTACATATGTAAATACCTTAGTGTGTTGTCTGGTTTTAGCCGACTGCCACACTGAGGCAGGTCGCAAGTATTCGTGTATCGAAGCGAATCTATCAAAATCTGCTTGATTAGACATACGAACTCTCCAGAGACTATTGTCAAGACCAACACTCTTCGACCTTACAATTTCTTTCCAATTTTGTCTATCTGGAATTTCAGAATGATGCAAATGATCAGTTAGATACAGCGAGAGTCCAACTTCTTTGAGGTATAATGTAAATTTGAAATAAACCCACAGCTTGACATGCATCCGCTCAAAATGAAGTGAAATAACGCAACGATAAACACACGTTTAGTATATATGTTGTTAGGCATCAAACACAGCTGTGTAAGAACATCAATTTTTTTCTGTCAATTTCGGACTGCGCTGATGTCCATCCGAGCATTCCCAGGTTGATGTGTGATCATGCATGTGTTGGAAAACCTTGTGAATATTTATCAAAATACCTCAGAGTTTTATACAATAAATAGAGGTCACTTTTTGATATATTACACCATAATTCACTTCCATGAAACATTGAAGGGAAAATCACATTTTTAATTACATTTGCAGCAGCCAAAGTATTTAAACCATTCGGTTTAATGCCAATACCAAACAGACCGTGAACAGATTATTTTTTCCTTTCTTGCATGCATCGAATATTGCGTCATGCAACGTCATCTGTGAGTTATTCCGTTGACCCAGGTGTTTTGCCGAATCAGTAACCGGCAAACATGACTGGCCAAGATACCCTTTCATATTGATATAATTCTTGTATTGGGGACCGAAAATGATGATGTATGACTTTGTGACACTAAGCTCGAATCGCCACTTATTACCGTAGTCGCATGCTATATCTAACAGCTTTATTAGATTGCTAGGATATAAAGCCAAAAGTGAAATATCATCAGCTAGGGTTGGATTTCCCACAGCTGAGGATCCAATCTTTGCTCCAAATCCACTATTTTTAACTGTAGCAGCAAGTCATTTATAAAGATTGTGTATATCAAGGTTGACATTAAAAACCTTGCCTCACTCCTTGGCCAATTGAAAACAAATCTGAAAATTGCCCATTGACAAGAACTTTACTCCGTAAATTTTGTATACATTATATTGTACTGAATGCTACACCAAAACACTTGCTGTTGTGCAGCCTAAACCTTTCTGGAAACCATGTTGTTGGGAATTGGGTATATTATAATTAGTATCTTTGAGCCACGTAACCAAATGTTAATGAATACTTTTCTCCAAGGTTTTGTAGATAACAGGCAGTAAAGTAACAGGGAGTTCTTTGATTTTCTGTTACCTTTGTACAGTGGTATTTCTAACTCTTTTTAGCAATCTACAGGTATGTAAGATTGATCAATCATCTGAGTAAATAAAATTGTCATACACTCGATGAGGTAGTCGCTGCCAGAGATCAAATGTTCATTGCAAATTTGATCATGGCCCGATGCTTTTAATTTTTTTAGACTTTTAATGATTTCTCTTACTTCGTTTAAACTTATACTGGTCTTTAAGGCATCATATCTTGCATTAACTATGTGCCCGTAAATTCTATCAACATTGTCCGAAATAATATCTATATCTAAAGTTTTCAGGTGATTGTCCAGCTCAGATTGATCGTTTTTTTAAGATATCAGCGTCTAATTTATTCCAAGCTATGTTATTTCTCTTCATAGACTGTCTGAGATCATTCCCACAGGTCATTGTACGAAGGGAAGTAAGGATATGTAGGTGGTCAGATATCACGTGCTCTTAGTGATCTGAAACAATGTGCACACTCCGTAATCTACCTATGCATTGATCCGACAGTACAAAATGATCAATCATCGTTCTTGCTGGGGTGAAGGTATAACGGGAACCAGTGCATATTATTAAATGTCCAGCACTCACTAGATTATTATATCACAAGAACTCATGAAACACCCCATCTTTGTAATCTCTGAAAGTGTCTGGTTCAGCTAATGCATTGAAATCACCAGTAAAATACACGTCCCCCAGCTTTGAGTACTGATCATAAAGATTTTGAATCAACTCAATTTGCGCTTTGTAACAATCTATGCCATACAATAGGCTGGAAATGTATGCACCAAATATATCTACAATTTGCATATCTGGAAATTTGAATTATATGCCAACAACTCTGTCACTATTAACTTCATCCATAAAGTTAGCATATCTCACCAGAGAAGTTTTGCAGAGGATTGCAATTTCTCCTTTACCATATGTTATTAACGTGCTATTAGAGGAAATATCCTCGGCCTTAGCAGTGCATTTATAATCAGAGCGAATATAAATGCAGAATTGAAGTATGTGCTGTAATAGTTCAGTTATGCAAGCTACGTCAACATTATATTTATCCAGCATTGCACTAAAGCTAAGAGCAGAGGACATAATTCCTCTAACATTCCAGGTCAGTATATTAAGATTCGTATTAACTTATATAGGCATATTAATACTTATGCATTGTGAAAGCAGGACTAAAATGACAAAGATGACAAAGCACATTAAATGACGACAGTACATAATGGCAAATGTATGTACAATTGACTATGTCACCCTAGTCATTGAATGTCCTGCACCTTCATTTGCTTCATGATAGCGATTGTTAAACCTGTCTCGCAATGATATAACGTAAACAACGGGGCGTTAAGTTAATACGACTACTTTAAGGTTTGACACATACTCTGTAACATTTTAGAACATATACAGGTAACATATATCGTTCGTTTAATAGACAGCTGCATTCCATGCATTAATATTGTAAAGTGTTTTATCTTGTCTTGATACAATATGCAATTAGTAGATACACCGACGAAATAAACGTCGCTTTTAAATCTGAACCTGAGCGTAGACCAGCATGCTAACATTAGTAAAATAGCTGTCTCTTATATGTTTCAAAACAATCATTTATATGGGAAGTAACGTCAGATAAAATAAATCATTAACCGGAAAGTCTTTATAGTTATTCTTATATAAGTATTGTATATCAGGACCATCTGAGTATTAGGGCAAATGTCCATATGTCTCATTACAATAAAGACAACCTCCATATAAGACTACTTCCTGGTTGCATTTTATGTAGTCGTTGCAGACGGACTATCTATACATCGTTAAAAGGTATGTAGTTTGGTTGGCTATGAATGTTCAACGTATCGTTACGTTTTCCTTAAGTACATCGATATAATACAATCGACACACAAACTCAAGGTTGCTTGATCGATCAGAAAGTTTATTGAATATAACAAATATATTACAGGTATTACAGATATATCCAAGATTAGACTACAGATATATAATGCGCGATTCGTCATTTTCGATACTCATCGGACCAGTAGTCATCTCTTGTTTAATCCTAACTCGACAGAAATGTAATTGTCTATTTCCACGCTAAACAAGACTTCGACTGTCTAGTTCTTCCCAAACGATAACTATTGGATGCCAATCTTTGTAGGAAATATTTTACATTAATATATTTAGTGAGCAAGCACATTGAATATCAATGATAAAATGCAGAATATATTGAATATTAATGACTTTTTTCATATACTTGACAAGGTATAATAATATAAATGGAACTCATATTTAATAACAACTGCATATTTAATTCAGTTTGCTGATTTTCTTCTCTTCCATTTGAAAGAGAGAGAGGCAATGATTGATATCTAAAAGCAATGTCTCTAGGCACACTTTCAAATACGCTAAACTGTACAAATGCCCTACCATCGGTTCGGATTCTCATATAGCCGACCTCATATTTGGTTCGATCATTGATGGTTATTCGGAATATTACCAGTTTGTTTCAGTGTTTAACTAAACAATCCTTTGAAGGTTGGGTCAAAGCTCCATTCAAAATCTAGCCTTCAAGGCTATAAAAGTGCTCTATTCAACATCTGCCTGGAAAAAGGAACAATACTCAGGTCCTAAACATGGAATTAATGTGGATTAATGGCAAATATGAGTGAGTGCATCTACTTTGCCACCATAGATACTTTTAACCAACAAAAAATAAAACAAGAACCCACAAACAATGCAAAAGCGTCATATTTCCACTTCCTATACAGACCTCAGTCTCAGTCATGCCTGTAATTGGGGATGTGCCGTACCGACGTATATTGATAGTTTTGTAGTTTCTATTTAGTTGAATGTACGTAAAAAAAAAAAAAAAACATCTTTTCCATCTTGCAAGAGCACGGACAAATTTCGATCTCCATTATTTCAAGTTTTGATGTCATGAAATTCAACAGAGCTAAATAGACCAGTACCGCGAGGGCCCTTTGATATATTAAATATAATTTTTCAAGGTTTGAGGTGCCGTAAGTCATTGTATGACTAATTCACTTTACACTATATATTTTCTTCTTCAAAATGATAACGTTCACGGAGTCTTTATTTCTCGCCAAGCATATGTACTATGACCATGGGTAATTCTTGCAAATCATTCGTTGATTTGTTTCAAAAAAAGACGAGACTAAATCATTCCCATTGCATGTTCGTCCCTAAAGTTTTCGTGTTGAACACAATTAGTTAATACATTTCTCAGTATATATTACTACTTTTGGATCTGCTGATAAATTTAATTGAATATGTATCTCAGATTATATTTCTTAAGTGAAATAATATAAAAAAAAAGATTATTTTACAAGTCACCTGTGATATGAAAATCATCCAATTTACGAGCATATCAAACTAATAGTATTGCAGATAAACATAGGTGTGCGAGAGAGAGAGAGAAAGAGAGAGAGAGAGAGAGAGAGAGAGAGAGAGAGAGACGGGTGTGTGTGTCAGGCGGAGACACCTGACAGCTTCGAAATATGTGTATTATGTGATCGAATAAATAATTACTGAAGTTACTGAATATATGATTTTGGTTGATAATTTAATTCCATGATATGTATTTTATAACCATTATGATACCTTAACAAAGCTTAATAAAGATTCATAATACGGTATTACTCTTAAATGAAATGCCCACATATATTTTCTTATGTGGAAAAACATGTTTTGTTTCCATATCAAATGTTCGCGTACAGCTAGGCGTCTGGTTCATGTTGTTAAAAAAGTAACAACAGCAAAACCAAGAACAAAAGGGCCAGTGTACCCAGAACAAAAATGCATTACCTAAACAGTAGCAGTACCATCGCATTTGTCAAGAAAGTAAGTATTTATGTATGACAAAAACGTTCGTTTGCGTTCTCTTTACGGGTAGCGGGAGGAGGATATGTTCAGCTAGTTCAAAAACTATACCAATAATAACGCTTGTCGGGGAGGGAGAGGTGGGGATTATACATTGAAAACATGCATAAATTGATTGACATTATTTTATCACTAGTTAAATATAAAATCGACCAGAAAGAGAGCAAATCATTTCGAGACAGTGGAGTGGACCTGAAAAGGGCCTTTGGTGCTTTTCTCATTTGTCTTCTAATTCCTTCTTTCATTTCACCAGCTTCTCATTTTCAGTCCTACACATATTGTCTTCTTCTTCCCATTCTTGTCCTCCTCCTGCTTCTCCTTTTCTTCATCCTCCTCTTTCTTCCTTCTTTCATTTTCTTCTTCCATTTCTATTTTTTCGTTCCATTCCTTCATTATTATTATCATGTCTTCTTCAACAGCTTTTTCCTCTCTTTCTTCTTTTATTATTTCCCTCAACATTTCATTTGATTTTCTCAGATTGTTGATCTCCATCTTAACTCGATGTGGACAGTAATAATAATCGTACTCAAGTTTCACTAGCATCCTCTATCATTCCCAAATGGTCCATAGCATCCTGTAACCCCTTCATCTTGTCAATTTTGTTTATCGCCATGGCTGAATATTTCAACGTTGAATGCGCGAATGATGAACGATGAAGTTTTAATACTTCAAACACGGACGTGAAAGAAACCATCTCTACACATATTATCTACTATCCACACAGAAGTGAAGGAAAAAAAAAACATTATCTACTATCAAAACCCCAATATATAATATCCTAACACGGGAAGAGGAAAACAAAACAAACCCCAAATATACTAACCACACACGGGAATGAGAAAAAACAAACCTCACATCTGCTATCTAAACACGCTAAGAGGGTAAAATAAACACCCGGAAAATCTTCTATCCACACATGGAAAAAGGAAAATAAAAACGAACCTCAAATATAATATCCACACACGGGAAGTATTTAAATCAAACTCCTTATCTACTATCTACACACGGGAAAAGAAAAAGTACAAACTCCACATCTACTATCCACACATGGGGAAAGGAAAAAGCAAACCCCAAATCTGCTATCCACACAACGTAAGCGCATGCATACGAACACACACAAACACACAACACACACACACACACATACACATACATACACACACACACACACAAATATACACACACACACACACACACACACAAATACACAAAAACACACACATATCAGGAAAGGATCGGCAAATTGAAATGCCTCTTTTCTAAAGATTTGTGTAACCATAAGAATGGCTGTTTTTCTAGAACTCGAAATACACCTCTTAATGTGTGCACCTTCCAGAAAGGGCTGGCATCACAGACACAACGTCTGCTCCACTCCTGCTCCCAAATGATGTTTGTTTTTAGAAACGTAGAGGCCTCATGTGTTGATTCAGTACCCTAATCTTCAGTCTCTGGGATTCTGAAGACTTCCCTCCTTTTCCTATACCAGACCCGTGGATGATGTGGTTGTGGTGCTTGTCGTGGCTGCGGTTCTGGTACCGGTTGTCCTGCTACTTGTGGCTGTGCACGCGTCATTACATAAGGCTTCACCTCACTCACTGGTTTAATAATCAGGTGAGGCAAGATCCGTTCCTCCTCTATGTTGTATCTCTTCTCCTCCTCTTCCGCAAACCTGGCATTTTAGGCTATGGCCTCCATGGCCAGCTCATAGAAAATGCGCCTGACATACTCCAGGTGCATTTGGAGTTCCAATAATTTGGAAATTTTGTTGTTCATTATGATTGCAGCTGACTAGACAACGCTAGGTAGCAATTGTGACGAAATCTTCCCTTTGTATATATGAAACGCGGACATGAAAGAAAACATCCCATTGATACCAAAACTCACAAGTCCCACATTAATATCCATCACATGGAACGAGCGGACCTGAAATAAACACTCCCTCCATCATTTACCTACAACACAAACATACAGACTATTTGACAAGCTACGGAAACGAAGTGCTTATATGCATACTTCTACTTTGTTTGGGCCTGAAACAAAGAAACGAAGTACTTATAGACACACAAAATTATATGATTGTCAATTGGACTAGTATGTGTTTTCTAGAGTATTATGTAGGCCCTGAAAATGCCTATTATTTCTGAATGGGAGTTATGGCAATATGTTATAGTCTGAGATTGCGTCCACTTCTAGTGGCAGGCTTTCCCTCTTGACAAGGTCTGCATCTTCGGAAAAAGAAGAAGAACTCTTTCATGTCTACACGGCAGTTCACCAATCCTCTGTCTCTTTCCTGCTGCTGCTGCTGTTCTCTCTACTGCTTTTGAATTATGTACTTCTCCGTCCACTCTTCTTTTATCTTCTTGATTTTCTTCCTGAAGACATCCTGTATCAGGTTTTTGGACACTTTCATCATTCTGACATTCTCTGTCTCATCGTCTTAGGTATCAGGCTATGCCTGACACGATGAAAATTCACGTAGGCATCGTTCATCTTCTCTAGTCTTCAACATATCTTCAGAGAAGGATGAGTCAACAATGAATGGTCTGACTGGAGACTGAATCGCTTAATATGGTTCAAGCGCGGACGCGATAGAAAACATCCTTTACAACGTTTGTTGGGTCGGAACTCTATGGTAGATAAGTTCATGGTGAAGGATAAAGCAAAGTCAAAGAGCATGTATAATCACATTAAAAAAGTAAACACATTTTTCCCCATCAAACCAGAACATTATTATTTAGCCAAATAACTAACATATAATTTCAAACAAACAGTTTTTGAAACAAATCTTTTGCAAACAAACAATTCTCAAACAAACTATTTTGACAAGGTTGACAACGTTGTGATGTGAAGTTAGATTTCCACTAATGTAAGTCATTGTGCACTTGACAAAAGATAGATATAAGGGTCACAAAACCATCGATATACTTTGTCGTCGTTTCTAAAAGAGTTACAATCAAAATAAGTTACTAAACATTGGTACAAAATCCTCCGCGTTTTAACAACATCAGTTTCTTTTGACGGATGGGGCTTTTCTTTTGGACCACTTGGCGAAGAACGTGTCGATGCTTGGCTAAGCAATTTTTCTGATGTTTAGACAAAGTTATCGTGTCTTTCAACACATTCAAACACCATTTCACACGGTATCAATATAGTGTTTGGAGGCCTTTTTAATGACTTTTTTGTGCATGATTGGAGAACCTTTGGACAGGACGGACAACATGTCCCCATGCTTGACATAACGAGGAGGAAGTATTTTTCTTTTCTTTTCTTTGGAGAGTTAATTAGGATGTCATCTGTGGGTGACATCTTTGTTTAATGGTTGTTTCAGGGGTACACATACGCCCTTTTATATTTTATTTGACTATCGCTTTCGTCAAAAAGTTGACGATTTGTTTTCCTAAGTCGCCAAAGAATCATCCACTTTGGTTGCTCCTCGTTTTTGTTGGATGGCTGTTTTTTCTGTGGTTGACGTCGACGCTTGGCTAAGCGTTTTCGCGGGAAACGAAACTATACTTTTCTTTTTCCTTTTCATTTTTGGACAGAAGAACAACTATGGTGACGGTGTGTACGTCTTTGTGTGAACATCTTTGGGCGATCACGAGCAAAATGAAAAGTTACACTTCGTCTATTTGTTATAAACCTTTTTGTTCAAGGTTTTGTTTAAACTAATTGATCACATGTTCCGTGCCAAAAATGCCTCCCCTTTGCTGGCTTGATACTACGAAGGTCATCTACCAATAACACTTTTCTGCGTTGTCCGGTCCCTTGGGGAAAAGACAAATGGATCATGAGCAGTGACACATTTTCGTCGGTAATGTGAAACTTATCGTTTGGTCGTTGCACGTGTTGAATCTTTTTGATGACTTTGGAAGAGGGCAATTTTGTGGGCTGCTAAACTCAATCCAAACGGGGGACTTCAGACTGTCGTGATGAATGGAATATCTCAAGCTGTCGTCTTATTTGGATTGACCTTGTCGTTTTAGTGTTGTGGACAAAGAATCCCACACATTAGACATGACCCCTTCTGCTTTCTCAAACTGTACGTCGGACATGAAATCTTTAAACTTCACCGTGTATGTGTAGGCTGTGGTTTCAAATTTGACGATTTGTTTTCCTAATTCGATGAACGATTTTTTTGTTTCTCGAATGTGGTATCAGCTTTGGGGTTAATGGTGGTGAACTTTGGTTTGATGTAGACTGTCTGGGTCTGGATCATTGTTGACTCTTGTCATCTTCAAAATCGCTGGCATGAATTGTAGCCAACATTCAGCTACTGTGCGATGCGATAGGTCACGTTTCTGCCTCTTACTTTTTTCTTTTTCCACTAAATGATGCGATCGTTTCACCGTGACTGCAAAACGTCAAATGACTGCACGCTATGGGTCACTATATCAGTACCAAGCCATATAAAATGTCAGTGTCTTTCGTCACAGCATTATTTTCACTCACAAGCCAACAAAGATCGAACTTCTTATCAGAGCTTTGCGAGGTGTTATGCGAAAGTATTCCTCAGAGAAGCGGACGGACTACTTCCTCCTTTCGAGATAAAAGTCAAGATACGTGCTATATCAGTCAGAATAAAGGGCATTGGGAAACAGAGTGTCCAGACCGTCAACAAAGAAAAACCGGTGTCGAAAGAGACAAAATTCAACATATTTCTTTTCATTGTCGAGAGAAAGACATTGGTCTTCAGACTGCCTTAAAACACAACAGGAGCAAGAATAATGGTTGTGAATTTTTTAAAAAATTTGTTCCAGAATAAAACAGAATAGAAACCGTAAGTGTCTCTTGTTTTGGATGTTTTCGAATAAACACCTACACTCACGCATTCACACACGTTCATCGTTGGGGCAAAAAAGGATATTGAGTTTTAACTGATTTTGGCAAAATGACTAGTATCTCTTTTTGAGAGAAGTGGTGGCCTTAAACGGACCGTCTGGTGCTTTATGTTTCAAACAAACAAACTCAGGAACGTGAGGCAATCAGCTTGAACGGCCTTAAGTCTTTGCCACGACCAAGGCCCCTGTCTTGTTTTAGTCTCCTTAATTCTGCCGAAGTGTCTAAGAGTACAGTCACTGTTTGACTTTCACTGTCATCTTTCTCTTCTAGACTTTGTTTCTTCTCTGCTACTTCTTCTTCCTCTCGTTTCCTTCTTTACTCTTCTTCTCGATGTTGCAGTTTAAGGCGAAAAGTATGTTATGCTTTTTTCTGCTGCTGTAAAACATTCTCAAATTATTATTTTCGTCTGTTCTTAAAATCCTCGACGTGTGGTAAGGAATGAGAATGTGGTAAGCTGCTGGTATACCGGAACACATTCTTGCAAAGAAGATAGAAAATCCAAAAAAT
The DNA here is from genome assembly GCA_028554795.2 of Sinohyriopsis cumingii. NCBI lineage: Eukaryota > Metazoa > Mollusca > Bivalvia > Unionida > Unionidae > Sinohyriopsis > Sinohyriopsis cumingii. The sequence continues at coordinate 85,764,120 of CM068832.1, forward strand.
CCCAATTAAAATCGGTCTCTTCTGAACGTATGACTGTGTTGACTTTGGCCTCCGCCTCTTTACCAACTCTTTTCTTGTATCCACGGCCGGTGCATCTCTGTTCATTGTCTTCTTAGTTTCCGTCATATTTGAAACCTCTATCGCATTGATTCACTGCGCAGAGACGCTAGCACATATGTATAGGGAATGTGACGTGACAGTCAGCTCTCTCCAAATTAGAAGAAAGACAGCAAGCTGTGACTGAGTTTCGTAACACGTATTGGGATATGTGAAATATCTCAATCGGTTTCGATTCGCTCTTCCGCTATAAATTACTACGTTTCACTTCCTTCCCTTTACCTGTTTTCGTCACAAGGTGTGGACTAACGTTGAATCGTAAACTCTCGTAACGTCGAGAACTTAAACCCATGTATGTCAAATCCTCATGGACACTCATCCGGATCACCGAAACGAGCGTTTCGAAAAGAAGGATCTATGTGAAGGAAGTCATCATATACGGTCCAGAAGTCAGAAGAAGTTTCAGGAAGAGTAGAAGACCTATGCGATGCCCACTATGTTAACAGAATAATGTAAACAACAAACCAACGGCCCTTTTCAAGGCCACTCATATGTCCCGAAAAAATTTGCTCTCGTGCCTAATATTGTTTTTAGTACATCTTTTACGTTATGTGTGATAGACTGATCTTCATCAATCTATGTATGCGTCCAAGGTCTATGACCTGCCTGTCCCACCCCGCCAAGCGATGTTATTTTCGTATATTTTATGAACTATCTGAACATATCCGGTACCCGCAACCCGCATTTCTTTTCACTGTTTGCAGTTTGGCCAGATTGAGGTCAGCCACTTGCAACATTTTCGCCAGCGTCCAATACCGTGACGTCACCACCCGTTTCATTCCTATTGTACATATACAGTGCCAACCTTTTGTCGCTATAAATCTTGTCACTATATCATTCCAGGGGGTGCTGTAATGCTAATTCTTATTGTCGCTATAAATCTTTTCACTATATCGTCCCATGACCTTTTTGACTGCGATTTCCATTGTCTCTATATCGTCTCCCTTATCTACTTGCGACACCTGTCGAACGTTTTGATGTCAATGGCTCATTTTTTGTTTATAGCTGCTGGCCGCATTAGTGCCTATCTAGAAGTGCGCCATCGTTCTTGTTGACCAAGGACGAGACCGTGTGGAAGAAATAACAACTCAGTCCGATGAAACACATTTGTTTTGTTTGAAGATCAAACCAAACATGCCATACTTGTTTGGTACTGGTAAATAAATGTGTCGCTGACATGCAGCGTCGACACAGTTGATAGGTGCTTCACAAGGATTTGGTTGGTTTAAGAATCGATCAATATGTCTAGTCGTATACCAGGTCAACACTAATTTTATCGAGAAAATTCCATTCTCTCCGGATATTCACTCCTTGGTGTTACTAGTAATATTATAATGCAGACACTATATCACCGCCGCTGTTAACGTATAATTAAACCGTTTGAAACATTTCTGATGTACGCTAACTTGCTTGCTCCACATCAAACACATATACCAGTAACAGCTACTCGACCATTACGTGTCTGAACTCGAGTATGATCTGTGTCTTCGCGCCATCACACATATTATGGAGACATGATTATGTTATATGCAACAATCGTATCTTTCAATGGCATCACGCCAAACAAATTCAGCTATTTTTCCTTCATTGATTTCTCACACACATGCTACAACTCAATGGTCCCTGAAATATGATGGAACCTTGTTTCGAAACTCAGTTTTAGCACTGCACATTGGTCCTGCTGCAACATTTATTACTCAGCTGTAACTAAATATTTTTTTACGACAATTGACCTGTGATCGGTTGTACGTGTTGCACCATCGGGTGATGATCAACCGTGTTAAAATGTACTAAAAGATTTTCAAAACTTGTTTAGAAGTAATAGCAATGCTAGGACGACTTTGTCGTCCATGGGAAGCGAAGCTTCTATCGATTTATGCTATTTACGATTTGGATACAAACAAGGACTATCGTTGTTTTTTTTTTTTGTACGACTTTGTACATCAAGTCAATCCTGCATAAATGTTTTCACGCGGCCAGCACAAAAACACGAACATCATTTATTTCACTTAGCGGTACGCTCATGTGCTAGACGTGATCAGTGACAACTCTAACATATTGATGATATTTCGTGGCACTGACGCGCATGGTCTTGAAAATATTCATTTGACTTGGTTCGCTGGCCGAGCGAACGTGGGATTAATTTCGTGACATGTTTGGGCGGATTACTTACGTACCGTATAGTTTGCTCATCATTGATTTGACTGAAACATGCAGACGAATATATCACAGGCGGATACACAATTTACAAATCATACAAAAATAAATAAAATTCCGGCAATGATACTATAGAAAAGTATGAAAAGCGACGCAGTGGAGCTGCTCAGCAATACCTAAAATGGATAACAAATGTGATAGACGAACTCAAAAAATGTCAAAGATATGTTACTATCGTGACATTCCGCACGAGAAAATCTCACAGAAGAGTTTAAGCAAATATTTGCGCCGTTCACTAAACCCCCCCAAAAAAAATAATTGCCGAAGCCCCCCCCCCCCCCAAAAAAAAGTATAACAAGTAATAGCGTTGACGGGGACAGAAGACAAACGCGGTTTAGCTCATAAGATAGGCAAGCACACAAATGATACAAAAAGCCACAATAGCAATTGTACGTGCTGAAGCTGATGATGATGTTATATTAGAAACATTAACATTGTGGGTGCTTGTGTTATCCCTTTCAGGTTCTACAGAATCTCATTTCTGCCATGTATTCAGTCGCGAACGATTTCAACGTAATTGTTTCTCGCATATTGCCTCATACGCACACCAGCCAACTGCTAATGTGGGACAGTTTACTTGGCACATAAGTACGCACAATGGTCTTACTTCACCAAAAATGTATTTGTGGCGTTTCTTATTACTTGAGATAAAGGCAGTTGAGGTGGAATGGGAATGATTATAAATAATAAGCGGCAGGTTGTACATGTACTGAAACTATTATTTGTTACAAGGCCGGAGAGCAATGCTTAGGAAACTTACACAATTGCGTCAACAGTATAATTAGTTGTCAGAGATGAAATTCAGTTTGAAGGAATCAACGTTTATGCTACCCATCTACGATGTTTGTGTTTATGATTAAATTCCATCATTATTATGTACATAATGAAGCTTGACCACAGTGATGAAGCTGCTAAATGTACCACAGACCGAGAGCTGAACCAACTAGCAGAGGGTGGTGACAACCATACAAATTTCCCTCCACTTTTCAAGGAATATCTGCGTCAAAGAGGTTTTAGCAAACCGTCGTATGAACTGTCATATAATTTTGCTACGGGTCTAGTAGAAATTGCCATTTGGAATCATCCTGATGTACCAATACCAACTACAGATTACAGGTCAGCTTGGAATCATTGCAAGTGCACACGAAAACGCTATAAGCATTGATTTTACAAACAGTTGCGAAAACACTCCGAGATTGTTTTACATTGGTAATTTGGAATTAACCGATGTATCCACCCGAGGTACTTTTACCGTTTAATATTAACAACAAAGACGCAGTTGTTCGGCCAATCAGTATTTGGCATATAGAATCGTTAGATGTAAAGGTTGGTAGCCTAATCGGCTTGCTTTTGTATGAGAGGGTTGCAAAACCACCAGAAAAGACAATATTCAGAGATTTAAGTATTTCGGAAGCAGATGTATTTTATAAGTGCATGGCAGTTGTGTCAGTAGAAAAGACGAATTTGACAGAAGTACGGCGGAACGTGATAATGAGACCGGAGGAGGTCAGCCTGATGTGCAGTTACAATGCATGATTATATTATTAATATACTATTAAGATCTATGACATACCCTCAGTCTTACGATGTGAAAAAACCCAAATAACAACTGCCAAATGAGAATCGCGCTAATCATGAGACACGGACGCGCGTGTTCGGTCGTATATGCTATCCACGAGCTATCTACGAGCTTGATATAGCAATGACTGTCAGTTATGTATGACTGGATTCGCGAAACTTTCAAACATTGTAGATGCACGAATCGGAATTTTTGTTAGAGCTGTATCTATAGTAACAGGTCTCTTTCGAAGTGTGATAAAATTAACTTCGATCCGTCTACATTCCCGAGTACGTGCCTATTGTGAAATGCATGCACAAAGCAGTCGCAATAAAAGCAGTAAATTGTACTCGGTAGCAATTGAGGATAACAATTTAGTGCAGCCGAGTTTGAGACTGTGCTGGCGGAAACGGAAACTCACAGACAGTTACTAGCACACATAAGAAACAGCGCGGACTTAAAAGGTAAAAGTAAAAAGAAATTTTCTCAGTGTCAACTGTCGATTACATACATAAATTAGATTGTTGCTGTACACTGGACTTTACATGAATACAGCTAGGACATTAGTGCATACCGAATCCTTACAGGTCAGACATACACTTTATCAGGAAAATATTTCACTTTACTTGCCGCATACTGACAGTTTAAATGTCATCGGTCAAAATTACTGATTAGCATATATGGACATTACCTACCAAAGCGGGAACCTGTTTTATACAGCAAGATCAACATAGAGAATGGAAGCTTCACAATATAAAACATTCGGAGAATAATCTATCAATATATATTATTATTGACTGGCATTAATGAGAACCAGACCCAAACATTGCATGGGAAATTCATGTCGTGCTCCAATTAACATAATCATATTACAGTGAGCTTAAGAGAAACAGCTAAGCTTTCACTGCATGATACACACCCGGTCCAATATTACCCCAAATATTGTTAATATACTTTATCAGATGTATCATCAGTTAGATCATTGGAAGTAACTGAAGTGAAATAATGTGATATTTGTATAGTTCTATTCAACCTGTGAACTAATATATATATATATATATATATATATATATATATATATATATATATATATATATATATATATATAACTCATGTACGGAATCTGTCTCCTTGTATTAGAATGGATTATGCGTTTAATAATGATCACCTCAATCCGTGTTAGTATCTCTGAATAATTTGGTTACAAGCAATGTCTATGTAAATATACATCCGTTGGTCATAATGTATCGTGTAAAGATTGAAAATGAAGTCTTTATTTTTCCTCCCATTCCCAAATGTCCTATAACATTTGTTATTTGCAAACAGCTGTAAAAGTTATGATATACTATATAAACATACTAATTTAAAACTATTACAAATGCGATGTTTTGTCATCTAATAATGCAATATGATCTTGATATGTTTAGTCGATATCATTATAACTGGAAACATACACTCAGTACAGAAAAAACAATATTGTATTGATTCAAAGAAGAAAAGATGACACGTGCAATTAAAAATATATAATTCAATACTAAAATACGTATATTGATGTTGTAAATGGATATAAATAATCAGACCTTTTATTTTAATACCCTAAAATCTAATATACAACTAATACTGGTATGGTATACTTAAGAAGCACACACACAATTTTCATAGGCCTTTTTATTTTCACCGGAAAATGTTTGATTTGACCATGAAACCGTATTACAGATAAGCTTTCGAAAGGTTTTAATTGATGATATAATTGAAGACCACTTTTCTGTCATTCGATACTAACTGCCGAAATAAGTATTTATCTGCCCACCTCTCTCTTATTCTCCATCTCTCCGTCTCTCTCTCTCTCTTATTCTCCATCTCTCCGTCTCTCTCTCTCTCTCTCTCTCTCTCTCTCTCTATATATATATATATATATATATCCCTGATACACGTGATCCCTTGCTGGATTGTTATTTGCCAGATGATTTGTATTCTTTATATATATAAGAAGCACTGACTTTGATCGGTTCCACTTAATCATTTGGACTGTAGCATATAAATGTCATATATATATATATATATATATATATATATATATATATATATATATATTCTCTTGTATAGAAGTATGTATGTGGTAATTCCCATGACAATACACGTATACTGAAAGTAACGTCCATATTAACTTGAGTCAGGTTTGACCACATTTGGAGCAGTACATTTTTTCTGTCCGCAAAATGGTTAATAAAGTCTTTGTAAATTTCCTTTATAGATCTGCAAATATATTGTGCTGTTTCTACACAAAAATAACAATGTATATGTTGTCATCGACACCCAGAAAAATCAGTAGCTATCCTTACCAAGTATGGTTTAACGTTAGAAACCATATGCTTGTTTCGAAAACGAATAGTCGTGAAAATTTGTATAATCATTTAAAGGCATGAGTAGAGAATTTACAAATAGAAAAGGAAATTATAATCGTTATTTTCATTCACTATGTTACTCTACTGTTTGTAGTATAACCGTTTATTGTCACGCTTTTCCCATTTGTAGTGTATATAAGACCATGTTTTCTATAATAAAATTGAACAAGCCCCACTCTTTTGAACAGAAAAAAAATATAGCCCCTAATTTATTTATTGATAGCAAGAAACGTTGCTTCAAATATTTATCCTCAAAGTAACCATACTATAATTTATTTTCCATCTTAAAATTTATATGTATGCTATACATAATATAATAATAGTATTGATATACATAATGCTAATGGGGGCCCCGAGTGGCCGAGTGGTCTAAAGCGCTCTTCGTTACGGATCACTGCCATCTCACCTCTGTCTGCGGCGGTTCGAGTCTAAGATTCAGCCAGTGTGGGTATGTGAGAAAGCTTGCCAGTAGCTTCTCGTGGGTCGGTGGTTCTTTCCTGGGTTTTCCCAGGTTCTTCCTCCACCATTAATACTGGCCGCCATGTATAGCCAATCAAGTGCTGAAAAATGGCGTTAAACCCCACAACAACAACAACAACAACAACATAATGCTAATAAATGGTTTGTTTAGACTTAACTTTTATATAAAATAATTGATTTATATATCAAGCATTCGTTCCAAATTCTAGGGACATTATTGTTAACATAATATTTACTTCTTAAGCTATCAAAGCATATCCAGTAACATTCATTATTAACAAATTAGTTACACATGTAATACACTTCTGAAAACATATTTTGTCGGATGAACGTTTGCCCATTAAAGTAATTAAGGGATAACGTTATACTTTGTATCGTACTGTATTCCTAAAGTGTGTTCAGCTAAACCATGTTAAATCATTCAGTTAATTATGCATATGATTTAAAATGTATTCAGATATGATTATCTACTGTTTTTAAGAGATGGAGATTTAGAAGATAGGATTACTAGAAATGCCTAATTCTATTTGCTGTCACAGTTTCTAACTTACCCTATATAACTTCAGCATATCGCCTCATGTTCAAAGTCACCATACAGAACTATAACCTCCATTTTAAATCTTATGAAAGGGTGTACAGCATACGTCAGTTAGTGCACTTATTATATATATACATGTCTCCGTATTATGCTACACCTGTCAATATATAGGTTAGTACTTGCAGTTTTCCGTGCAAGCGAGTTAATACGCGTCTACCATTAAACATAAAACAAAAAGGTAGTACTGTTAGGTAGATTATAAGGTCTTTTTGTTTCAACTGACAAAAGGCAAGATCATTGCAAATATGGGAACGGCAAGAATAATTACTGCCTTCTAAGAAATTTGATAACCTGGACACATGAAGCCTGTGTTATTGGTATTGTATATGCACGTTGTTAAGTGTGGCTTCCTTCTTGTTTTATATCGATTTAATAGGAAAACAATTTTAAAGGCACATGTGAGGAAACTAGTTCAACGTTTCAAGCGATATATGCTCTCGCTAGAATATATATAATACTTAAGAACATATAGGAATATTTATAGTGACTTAACACAATATTTATTGGGGTAATTGCATGATGGAACAATTTAAATTTCCATATCAGGATGAAATATAGGTATAGTGAACGAGTTGATCCAAATGTAACTATATGTGATAAGAAAATGACAAGAGTTTGCGCCATGAAATAACGTACGTGAAAGGTACACAGAACTGAAAGTGTGAGAGTTATGTAGTGGAAATCCGTTGAATCGATATCACACTGGAAAAGAAAGGAATGAAACGGTTGGTAATAGGGCTCGCTTTTATTGATATAATCGGTATATGATTTATTCTAAGAAATACAGGTAAAGCTAGTACTGAGATAAATATAAACTGATACAAAACAAAACAAAATAACGGTATATTCGACTCAACCCTTGAAGTTTTGTTAGTGAGGCAGCACAAACTTTTTGGTTCAATGAATTTAAATATATGCTTGAATAACACTGAATCGAAAACATCACAGGTAGAAACAATACAAACTGTGGATAAAAAATAATAATTAGGGTTGATCTGAGTTATTCTGTATTATGTGTGAGCGTTTCAACTAATTTCTTGCAAACTTAAACTGTTGACGATCGTTATAGAAGTATGGAAGGTAAGAGCAGAATAGTGCCGTACAACAATATGTATTTTACCCAATTTAAATGCACAATTGTGTCAAAACTATTAGCTCTGTCTAAGATATTATTCTCCAAAATATTTATTGTCGAAGGTTTAGTAAAGACAAATGTGGTGGGAAAAGTAATAATGTCAGAGATATTCCATAATTACATTTCGTATGTGTCAACTAAGTATTCCCGCTTTTTCTTATACTTCGTGAGTCAGATATGACAGTATAATTCGACTGAAAGGTGAATGGCCTGAATTCGAGGTCAACTGACATACAATCAGAACTACATGTTCGGTCGATATTTGTTCAGCGTATAGCACTGCAGTGAATCTATTCTCTCTCTAGACAGCCTGACTATACTCGCAGTGTGGTACGTTCAAAGCACGTGAGCTTTTGGTTCGTGATTGGGTATCAATGGATGGTTCGTGAATCAACATTATCGCTGTTCATCTTTCTCTATAATTCTCTCGATGGGCACACAAACCACTAGATGTAGAATTCTGTTTTAATTCATAATGCTATAAATACTTTTTGAATGTACACATTTTAATTTACACATTTGATATGCCAGTAAAGAAACATGTTGATTTTATTAAAATACTTGGTTTCATTTTTTCTATAAAATATACTGTAACACTTAGAGAGTCAACACAAAAATAGGGGGAAGAAACGGGACCTGGATTTCTTTAAACATTTCATTGATATTATGAATTGCCTTTACAATTTAAACTGACTTTAGAATTTGCATTGCTGAGGTAAAGTTTTTAATAAAACTTATTTCATATATATTTAGCAAGCATTCTATTTTTTCACCTAATGTGAAGAACTTTGTTTCAAAATGAAACCCTGCCCAGGATGGCCGCGGTGTCTATGAAAGAGGACGAGTTTCTTGGCAGTGTCAAATACAATATTTCTAAAGCGACAACAACATAAGCAGAGCAAGAAGATCAGGAACATTTTAATTATGTATTTGATGGGAAAGGAAAATGTGGAGAAAAAAAAAATGTGCTATTGGCTGGGTTGGTAAGTCTCGTCTTTGATAAGAAATTAATGGAATTGTTGTTTAAAAAGATGGAAGTGTAAAAAAGAAAACCTAAACGTAAGAAGGAATGATGAACATGAAAATGGAGAGACAGAGATAGAAAAGAGAAAGACATGCTACTGCAGAGAGAATAAATGGAGAGGCACATAAAGGGATAGAAGAAGAAATGCAGATTTATGGACAGAAACTGATGAAGATATGCATTGAGAGACATACACTGGAGATGGGAAATACACATTTAGATGCAAATATAAGCAAGGGAAACACAATTACAAACATAACAGATATAGAAATAGCAGACGGATAACCACGAACCGTTTACACAAGTAAATATTTGGATGTTACCAGAATTACTAGGTTTTCATAAATAAAGTTCAAAAGTACTTTTTTACTTTGAGAAAATGGATGAAAATTTGTAACGGCAAAGGGAGCAATTAACGCTCATACATTTGAATTACTGGCAAAACTCTTGAAGTCTACACGTCACTCTCGATACTGAATGCACCAACCCATTGTCGAATTTGCAAGGGAAAGACAATAGCAATTTGACTTGTGGTGTTCAGCCAAAACGATTCATGAAGAGTACGATAAATTAAGACAGTGCATATTAATTCAAGCATTCACAATGCGCAGCCAATGCGATGCTGAGATGTAACTTGACGATAAAGAAGTGGATAATGTTGCTAGATTGATTCACAAAGTTTCATTTGTCAGTAAGACTGGAGACTATTTTTTAGTTATTAGATGAGTAGTTCCAAATTTCATTCATGCAACAACGTCTAGAAATAAAACTTCTTACAGGAATATTAAACTAACTTATCTCTTTCTAAGTGAGCTTATCGTAAAGCGAAAGTTAACCTTGTTTCTAATTACTAGAGGTTGAAATGTAAGCAATACAAATATCATCCTAAATATCTTTGTTGTACAAAGAAAGGGCACGTAATTTATGATTTCTGCAGGTTGCAAAAAAAGCAAAATCATAAAGACGGAGCTATCATAATGTTGTTTTGCCAACGAGGTGAAGGTAATAACCTTGTAGTTAAAGTAAAACAAGTGCTGTATTAAACAAACACAAGTCAGTTTCTATTTTGGATACGCATGGTCCATTCGTATAGAACATGAGCAATATAGTGAGATTTCTTGCTCACTCCAGAGTACTATTAGTGAAACTGATGCTACACAAATAGCACTTTCGTAGGTCGCAGTTAATGTTAACTATGAGAAAAGGGAGACCATATTAGGTACGAACTGGTGAAGTGTGATCATTGACCTATGAAGTTGTCATTCCGAGGATATATCGATAGATATTTCTTAAACTATCCCATAAAAATAAAATTATTGGACATCTATAAGCAAATGGGAATGATCAAACCATCTAGAATTTGTTAGTGTCCGAAAATCATGATTTAGGTTTCTAAAAGCTGCAGATATTGTCACACTTATCAAATTGAAGGAAAACATAATCAGATGATACAAAGTCTCACTGACAACCACCTTTTGAACTTGACAAACCATTTAGCAGAGTAATAGTAGACTGTGTTTGTCTCCTAATAGTGAGGCAATAAATATTGTTCGACCATGACGTATCGGTCCATGCGATTTACAGTGGCACTTCCATTGGGTCTCACCAAATCAATCAAATCTTATCAAGGATCAAATTGAATGCCTGGATTTACTAAAACAATTTTTTGAATTAGACATTCAACAGTTTATCTCTTCTTCCTGTCAACCCAACAGTCAAATATCTTTTTAAAGATTTCACCATACCTTGCAGAACATGAATCGGTCATATTTGCTTGAAAAATAAGGCATAATTAGGATGAAGGCGTCCCTTTGCTGTCTTTGCTTTTGTGGAAGCAGTACAAGAATCATTGATTTTCGGTCATCTTGCACTGGTTTTTTGGACATACTATCCGTGGACCAATGAAGTTACTAAAAGTGAATTTTCTTTCAAAATAATGATTTAAAGTTTAGTTTTCTTGACTATATCAGTGATTGCAACTATTGGTTGTCAAAGGCTTGCAAAATGCCAAAAGCCAATCTTCTCTAGACTTAGTCAAGACTGAACTGAAGGGATGATAGAAATACACAGGACAATAATTTTCATCCTTGTGATAAATTTCTAGATTTTCTTCCCATTGATGAAAGTTGTCTTCTGGCAAAACTTATGATTCTTGAGCAATTGACAGGAACGTAAATGACAAATTACAACATTAAAACATCTGTGCGGCTGAAACAGAAACAGTTTTGTGATACAACTATTTCAAATGAGGATGTTGATATAGATAAGTTATTTAATCAATTAATTTGCACTGATCACAAAACAACGATGATGTTAACTACTCTTCAGAATTCATGAATACGAACTAATCTGGACCAAAGCGCTGCCCGTCATCAGCTATAGGACACAAATGAACTCAATTTGCTATGTAGTGAATATAAGCACATGTTTAATTATTTTAAAACACGAACACATACAATATGTCATAACGTTGAGGTTGAAGATTGATTCATTTGAAACAGCAACTACATAGCAATACCCTCTCAAGAAGCAATAATTATATGCTTAATATTTAATGGAGAACGATTTTATAGAATGAAGCAAACATAACTGAAGCTCAAAAAGTTTTCTAGCGACTAAAGGAGATACTACAGTCCCATTCTATACTGGCATCAAAATGCTACATTGTTTATTGTGAATATTGAAGTGGGACACTTTAGCAAAAAAGGCGGCTTAATGTTAAAAATAGGTATATCCACTTTGGCGACAATGGGAAAATTTAACATGGAGTGAATTGTAGTTGAATTTAGCGACAAGCGATTGGGACACTTTATTGACAAAGGGACCTTAATATTAAAAAGGGGTATATCCATTTTAGCGACAATGAGAATTTAACATGGGAAATTGAACATGGAGTTAATGTGGAATTGAAGGTAGGGACAATAGATTGGGGCAACCTAGCGACAATGGGACTTCTATGTTAAAAACGGTCTTGGCACTTTGGCAACATGTGAAATTTAGCAAAGGGAAACATTGGATTGTCTAGCGACAAAAATATTTAGCCTGTCTAGGGATTGTTTAGCGTCAGTTATAAGTCCCACTCCTCCAGGCGTTTTATACAGTTATATGTCCCGCCCCGCCGAACGGCGATTCTCAGACAAAGTGAATCACCATTACACAACACATTGAGAAGATCCGCGGAGAGGATTTATTCGGCCTGTATAGCCACAACAAAACAAACCTATTGGGTCTGTACAGGGACAATATGAATGGAACATGTGGGGTGATGTCACCTAAGTAAAATAGTTAGTGGTTATAGTCACACTACTCCACATTTGCACAAAACACATTGAGCAGCGACATTTGTTAAGGGATAAGTTTTTCTCTTAAGGGAAGAAAGCAAGCACACACACATAAACACAAACACATATACACGTACGCGAACGCACACAAACACATTCGACACTTTTTATTAAGGGATACGTTCTTTGTTAAGGGAAGGGAACAAACAAAAACACATAAAAACATCATTTTGTTAATATACATGTTGTTTTGCTAAGGGAAGAAAACAAATACAAATTAACACACATACAAACGTACGCGAACGCACACAAACAAGTACAAATACATAAACTGTTTACTTAAGGGTTAAACTTTTTGTTAAGGGAATAAAACAAACACACATACATAAAAAACAAACACACACAAACAAACGTACGCTATTGCACACAATCACATACAAACACAAACCCATACACATACACACACTTTTTATCAAGGGATGTCCTTTGCTAAGGGAAGAAATAAACACACATACACATAAACACACAAATAAAAGTACACGAACGCACACAAACACATACAAACACACACATGCACACACATACAGTTTTTGGTTAAGGGGGTTGTTAATCGCAGAAAACAGACATACACATACACTTTTTGTTAAGGGATACGTTTTTGTTAAGGGAAGAAAATAAACAAGCATACAAACACATACAACCGTATGCGAACCCACACACACACATACAAACACTTTTAATTAACGTATATGTTTTTGCTAAGGGAAGAAATAAACGCATCTACACACAAACACACACATATACAAATGGACGTTAATGCACAGAAACATACAAACTCACACACACACACACGTGCAAACACTTTTGGTTAAGAGATGAGGTTTAAATAAGGGAGGAAAACACACACATACATGCAAACAAACACAAAGAGATGCAAACATACGCTAATGCATACAAACACATACAAATAACACAAACACATACATACGAACACTTTTTGTTAATGGATACGTTTTTTGGGAAGAAAATAAACACACATAAACGCACATACAAACGTACGCGAACACACACAAATACATGCAAACACATACATACACATAGATACAAACACTTTTTTGTTAAGGAATACGTTTTTTTCGCTAAGGGAAGAAAACAAGCACACATAAACACATACAAACACCAACTATCGCAAAGCCAGTGAAACGATGTGTTTATAGGCACATTTCTATTTTTTAACTGCCAAACACAAAGACAGACAAATAGACTGGTATTTTGACTTGTATCTCTTTCCTAGATTGTTGTGGGTAGCCCCAACAATGACTGTTTTGTTAACAGGGTTATATCAATGCTATTATTGTCTAGGATTGTGCCCCAGTCTACCTGGATGCTCACTCACAGGATAGGGTCTGCTTCTTTGGAAGGAGAAGAAGCACTATTTCGTGTCCACATGGCAGTCCACAAAACCTGTCTGGCTCTTGCTGTTGTTAGCACTGTTGAAGTTTCTGAAGTCTGTAATTCTCCGTCCAATCTTCTTGCTCCTTCATGATTTTGTCTTTAAATACCTCTTCTATTAGGTATTGTGCCACTTTATACATCCTGCCGTTCTCTATCTCTTCGTATTTAGTTATCAGGCTTTGCCTGACACGATGGAAATTTACTTTGGCGTAATTCATTTTTGCTAGTATGGAACACATCGTTATAGGTGGACTAGTAAATAATGAAAAGTCAGACTGGAGATCAACTCGCAATATAGGTCTCAAGTGCAGACGCGATTCAAAACATCCCTGCGAGTTTTATGTAGTAGGAACGCTATATCGATAATGTATAATAATGCTTTGAAGAAAACCCACTAACACTTGTTTCTAAACATAATATTGTTTATCCATAACAAACAACAACTAACGAGTAATAATACATATAATATAAAATAACACTTTTTATTCAAATAACAAAAAAAATAAAATAAAAGAATTCTTTTGAAACACTTGGTTCGTTTAAAGATTGCGATTCGTTTTGTAGCTGGGGATATTCGTTCAAATGAAGATTGGGAGGTAAATGAGGGGTCTCTTGTTCTTGCCAAGATTTGATTTCATCCGTTGTTTGTAAAGGCTGTTTTTTGTCACGTATGAGATCTTTGGACCCCAAAGGTCTCTTTCATCTTGTTTGTCCTTTTTCATCTGGCTCCCATGAGTCTTCCCAGCACTGTTCCCAATACTGCTTTCAACAAAGATCTTACAAGCATGGGTAACAATTCTTTACGTTGTACCGACATTTTTTTATTTGATGGATTGGTATTTTCTTTTGTGTCATATGACAAAGAACGTGTTGATGCCTGGATAAGCATTCTTTCTGATGTTGAGACAAAGTTATTGTCCTTTTTCAAGACGTTCAGGCAACAGTCACACACGGTATCGACGGCGTCTTTGGAGGCGGTTTGAATGGGTTGTTTTGCATGAAAGGAATGGCTTTGGAAAGGATGGACATCATGTCCAAAAATTTGAATAAAAGAGGATGCAGTTCTTTTCTTTTCTTTCCTTTCGGGTTATAAGAATGATCACTTCTTTTGGGTGGCATCTTTGTTTTTTTCCAGAGTAAAAAAACACTGATACCCGTAGTTTGTCCCATGTCTTTTTATAGCGGAATGCTTCGCCACTGATTGTCTCTACGTCGTATCAACATGATTAGAGGCATCACTAGACGTGGATGCGTTGGCAACAGACTCATTCGGGACAGTTCTTCCTTGGATAAGTCCACTAAAGTCTGTAACATACCCGATCTCTCTTGGAGTTAGATTTTCAGTGCAGGTACTTTATGAACAGCTGCCGGAGCGTCTAAAGACGAGGTGTGTGCAACATCTGGAGGAAACGTTCCTGGAAACACTGGTTTCTAAATTGTCCCCAAAGATGGAAGAAAGGGTGTCAAATTGAGGTAGGCTGACATCACCAGGAACGAAAAAGTGGAAGATGCTCAGGCTACTGGAGATGCGGTCACCCTCACTGCATGTCGTTGCTTGCAGTTGGGAATGTAAGGTTGCGTCCTGGTCGAAGTGACTCTCTTGCGAGTAAAAGATGATGTTTGTGGTCTTTTCTGTGGGCGTTTCTTATTCTGGGGATTTTTTCTAATTGGAGACTGTGACCGGATATTACCTCGACTGCTCTTTGTTCTGTGTCATTTGGGGCCGGGGAGTGGCTTGTTTCTTGGGGCTGACGCTGGGGGCATTGGGATCTTGTTTTAAGATGGAGTGAATGATGAAACCTGCTAGAGAACCTGCTTGCTTCAGGTTTCAAAATGTTTTGTTCTGTGGTCTTAATGCGCGTACCATTGTATGTGTATAGGTGGGTTTGTTTTTTTCCCTTAGTAAACCCTGTATCTTGTAAAAAAAATAAGTGTTTATATGTGTGTATGTGTGCTTGTATTTGTATCTGGTTGTGTGCATTATCGTACGTTTGCATGTGTATGTGTGTGTATTTGTGTGTTTGATTTCTTCCCCCAGCAAAAAAACTTATACCTTAACAAAAAAGTGTTTGGTTGTGTGTGTGTGTCTGTATGCCTTTGTGTGCGTTCGCCTACGTTTGTATGTGTATGTGTTTCTTTTACTTCTCTTACGTTTGCATGGATCTGTGTGTGTGTGTGTGTGTTAGCTTTATTCCCTTAACAAAAACTTATCAGCTAGCGAATGTGTACAGGCATGTGTGTATATGTGTGAGTTTTTATGTGTTTGTGTGCCTTCGCGTACGTTTGTATGTGTGTGTGTGTTTTCTTGTGTGCATGAATGTGTGCTGCTTTCTTCCTTCAACAAAGAACGTATTCTTTAACAGCAAAGTGTTTGTATGTGTATGTGTGTGTGTGTTTGCATGTGTTTGAGTGAGCGTATGTGTGTTTGCTTTCTTCCCATAGCAAAAACCTTATCCCTTTTAAAGTGTTTGTGTGTTTGTGTTTATGTATTTTGTATGTGTTTGAATGCGTTAACTTACTTATGTATGTGTGTGTTTGTTTTCTTCCCTCAACAAAAAGGTTATCTCTTAATAAAAGAGTGCGTGTTTGTATGTGTTTGTTGCGTTCGCGTAGGTTTGTATCTATGTGTGCATGTATGTATATTTTCTTCCCTTAGCAAAATACGTATCCCTTAACAACAAAGGGTTTGTGTGTTTGAGTGTATTTGTTTGCTTACCTTGTCAAAAACGTTCCCTTAACAAAAATATGTTTGCACGTTTATGCATGTGTATTTGTGTATTTGTGAATTTGATTTCGTTCCTTAAAAAACATATCCCTTAACAAAACGGGTGTGAGTTTGTGCGTTTGTTTTCTTCCCTTAACAAAAGACGTATCCCATAAAAAAGTGTTTGTTTGTGTGGGAATGTGTGTGTTTGCGTGCGTTCGAGTACGTTCGTATGTGTGTGTGTTTGTGTGTATGCATGTGTGTTTGTTTTCATCCTTGACACAAAGCTTATCCCTTAACAAAAAACGGTTGGTATGTGTGTGTGTTTGTATGTGTTTGTGTGCGTTCGCGCACATTTGTATGTGTGTATGTGTGTTTATTTTCTTACGATAGCAACAAAACGTATCCTTTGACAAAAAAGTGTTTGAATATGTGTGTTTGTTTTCTTCCCTTAATAAAGCTTATCCCTTAACAGAAAAGTGGTCATATGTATTTGTATGTATGTGTTTGCGTGAGTTCGCGTACGTTTGAATGTTTGTGAGTATATGTGTATTTATGTTTGTTTTCTTCCCTTAACAAAAGTCTTATCCCTGAACAAAAACGTGTTTGTATATGTGTGTGTGTGTGTGTGTGTGTGTGTGTGTGAGAGTTTGTTGCTGAATGTGTTTTTGTATTTGGTTTTACCATAGCAAAAACAAAAAAACTTTTCCCCGCTCAATGTGTTGGTTTTGTGTGAATGTGGAATAGTGTGAATATAACCACTAACTCTTTTGATGATGGGATTGTAGGTAATGGTGTGTTTTGCAGATACAACAAATTCCTTCTGCATAATGTATTGATATTAAATAACTTTAATTTTGTATGAAAAATTATTTTAGATCAGCATTGTCGTCACTATGGATTGATGGATAGGTGATTCGATGTCTATAAAGTTATCTGTCCCACCCCGCCAGGCATTATATATTACTTTCCGCTCGCTATGTTTAGTCCGGTTGAGGTCATCCCCTTGTATTATTGTTGCCAATGTCCAGTATCGTGACGTCACCCCACTTGTTCCATTCTTATTGTCCCTGTACAGACCAAATGTTTTCTGTCAGTATACAGGCCCAACTTTTGTCCGTTTAAATCTTGTCCGTTAATCCCAGGTTGTTTTATAATGGTAATATATATTGTCCGTGAATCGTCGTGAAAAATATAACGCTTGGCGGGGCGGGACATATGACTTTATGAAACACCTGGCGGAGCGGGACATGTACTTTTGTATAATGCTTGGCGGACATTGTTGCCAATGTCCAGTACTGTGACGTCATCATTCATATTGTCCATACACAGTCGCAATCCATTTTCGCTATACATCCTTCTGTTCAAATTTCTTTGACCCTAAACAGACCCGATGTGTTTGTATTGCTAGACACGCGAAAAAAAAAATTGTCCCTGGACAGGCCTAATATTTTTGTCGCTAGACAGGCCCAATATATTTTGTCGCTTTACAAACCCAATATTTTCCCATGTCAAATGCCCCTTGTCGCCAGAGTGCCGGCACCCAGTTTTAACATAGAAGACTTATGGTCGCTACGATGCCTCACTCCCTTGTCGCTATGTTCAATTCCCCATTCAATTGACGTTAAATGTCCCATGTTAAAATACTATTGTTGCCAAAGTGGATATACCCCTTTTTAACATTAAGATCCCCTTGTTACTAAAATCTATCTATCCCTAGTTTCTACGTTCAATTCCCCATTCACTCCATGTTAAATTTCCCCATGGTAAAATTCTCATTGTCGCCAAAGTGGATATGACTATTTTTAGCATTATGTAGCCATTGTCGCTAAAGTGTCCCACTTCACTACTATCGTGTGACTGTCTAACGAGATTTCAAGCAAGTTCAAAGTGGTACGGTCTTATTAAAAAGAGATCATTGTCAAGGATTACATTCATGTTCCTGTCTTCTTACTATAATGTAATGATAAAAAAAAACTTTGCCATAGCTCAGTCGTCTTTCCTGTAACAAATTCTGCAATCGTCGGTTACAAACGTTACAGTCAATACATTAAAAGCGAGTACATTAATGGAATAGTAAAGTCCTTTTTGAATTTAAGGAACTCTATAATTCAAATCATTAAAATAAACCTTAGGATTATTCTATTAGGATTTATGTAGAAAACCGTCCGAACAATAAGCTAGGTCTTTAGAATAGAGCATAGTACTATTGGTTCTGCTGCCTCAACTGCAACTACTACTACTACTGCTACTACTACTACTACTACTACTACTACTACTACAACTACTACTACTGCTGCTACTACTACTACTACTACTACTGTTACTGCTACTACTGCCATTTCAATTACAATGGAATAATATGTTTGCTACTACTACTCAGATTACTGTAACCGATGACGATATTGATGATGATATTGATGATGATATTGATGATGATGACGCTGAGGAAGGAGATTAAGACAAAAATAGAAATATCAATATATATCAGATTACCAACTTTCCCACCTCCTTATAGTCAATAATTCACCTTTCTGCAGAAGATGTTGAATTAAAGTGTTAAAATAACACAAAATAAAGAATGGATAATCACAGCTTTGGAACAAATATATTCACGCAAGCGACTTTATTCACTTTAATAATATCCCTACCAAATTTAAATGCAGGTATGTAATTGGGGTATAGTCTGAACGACATGCATATTGTGTTTGCTTTAGAAATAAAATATATTCTATGGCGATCCATCCAATTATATACCTCTCTTTGTGCAACTTCAAGCTGATTGAATGGCATGTGCATTTATATTCATTGTTGCTGACCCATTTACAAATAAGACCAACTTAGTTTTTCCTCATTAGTTTACAGCAATAAAGCATGAACCTATCGCATGACCCTGATATTAAGTTCAGTTATACAATAGCGCTCAGATCGAGTTAATTTATTTAAAGCATTGCTACTAAAACTAGTTTAGACTCGGCATTGGCAATACGGCTTATTTACCGCAATGCAGAATTGTATGAAAATAAAGAGATTGTTGTGCTTTTGTTCCTATTATAGGTAACGTTTGCGTAAATAAATCCTAAGCGATAATTATGAGAGTTTATTTAGGGATTTTAACTACCCTGATCCTGCTAATCAAAATACCTTCATTCTTTTGTTCGATGTGATCTCCGTTTTCTGTAAAACTACAGACGTCTTAAATGCGACATGCGAAGTTATCTTGAGACCATGTATTGTTTTACCATGATTGACATACAAAATAGATATTGGCCTTAATATAAAGACTTGCTGCTAGATTCTTTACATTTAACTAATTTAACGATTGAGGTTTATTTGTAACAAGTACGATTTAAAAACGTGCATGAATGATCAAGTATCATTGATGACCTCATAATTAAACCGTTATTTGTTCTGCATTCAATGCTTGAAATTAGCCCGCTTTCCTTAAAAATATTGCACTCTATGTCCATGTTTGCATTTTGTTTTGATTTTGCTGCTTTTCCTGACGTATTTATTCTGCTTTGTTTGCCGTTTTCTCCTAGTTTTGTTTCCTTTGTTTTCATAAGCAAATAAATATGATCATTTTTGTCAAGTATTTAAAAAAGCAATATATCAATAGTCATATATATATATATATATATATATATATATATATATATATATATATATATATATATATATATATATATATATATATATTAGATCTATTCATGCTTTTTTTGAATTAGGGTATTAGAAGTAGAGGATGTGTGTGTTTCAAGCTCGGTATAACACAAAACAATAATTGTTCAATGTAAACTTTTAATTTTCGTACGTTTTGCCTTTAGCCAGTATTTTGTTTATTGCTAACTAAAGAGATAATAGCATATGTGATTTAAGTAACAGCCACTCATCAAACGCACGCATATATGTATAGATGCAACTAATATAGAACAAACTATGCAAACACGAATTGAATAACAGATCGATTTATTTCAAGGACCGCTAATAACATTACAAATGGGGGAAGAAAAACAGCCATACAAGTTTATTGCGTGAAATACGTCTTTTCAAAAAATACTAGTCAGGTTGATTTTCAGTAAAGGTTTTAACCTTGTCATTGATATAATTTCCATTCAGACTAAAATAGCTTCGATTACAATATATACATTTCCCAATGTGTACACTGCTTGTGGTTTAACACTTACCTTGGTTTGAACTATTTGATTTTATATTTAGGAATATAACATTGAGGGATTAGACAAATATACCAATAATACAAACTCAGGGTTTAGTTTAATATATGTGTATACATACAGGATGTAACGGCGCTGCCTACTTATATTTAATATCAACAGTAAAGTTCAACTCATGGAGATCCTGTGTTTTCAAAGAAATATTCTACTAGGGTCAAACTTCTTTTGTTGATTCAACTAATTTATTTAAGAAAATTTCCTATACCCTCAGACCTATTTACCACGACTGAAATCGAAGTATAATTCTAGTTGAACACGAGTGAAAGATAAATTAAATACATATATGAAACATGATAATATATAATGAGGAAAATTGTAAACTTTTGTACTGAGGTTCAGTTACCGTTCAGAGTCATTAAAAGTTTTATACAAATCTAATATATCACCATTGCAAAATACAATTCTTTTACATTTCTTTCGTAACTGAATCATTAATATTATTTGTTTCGATTCTCTTACTATTATTCATCCTTGGACATTAATCACAACTTTCTGCAGCTTCTATCTGTGATGTGCAAATACTTTACACAAATGTTGTTGGATGTTTGTACGCATCTGAGTGTCAAGTATGCTACATGGGTCCTTTAAATAGGTAATGATGCTAGATTTTCTAAGAGCGCATATATGATACAACAAAGATTCTGCATTTATCTGATGTAATGTGTTATCCGTCCCGTTTTTAAATTATCTCATTTATGTTTCCTTTTGTTGTATTATTTGTTTGTTTCTGTTTTTTTACATCTACAAACGATAGTTTAATATTTTTACAGCGGTGCACCCTTTTAAATTTATAAAGCGTCAATAACTGTTCTCCTGCAATTACCATAGTTCAGATTGTCTTTATTCTTATCCATTCGAGAATATTGTGTTAGTCTATTCCTTAAGGAACTAATGTATTTCTTTATCGGCACACATATATCGATTTGCTTGAAAAGAACACTGCAGATAGTTACCTGTTATTTGACTCATGTAGGCTATCATGAAGAAATGTATACAAATAAATGCACTTACTAGCATATGCTATACATGTCTTTCGTAACAGCCGAAATGGAGGTTTGATATCTGCATGTTGGCTCTGAGGATACGGCAATGCTCTGAAGTTGTCTTGGGTAAGTTGTAAAATGTCGTATTAAATGCAAGTAACAAATATTCAGTGTTGGAAAAGAGAAAAACTTTTAACACATACCACTACAAAACTTATGAATAAACTGAACAAGTTTTAGAAATGAAACATGGTTTTAACCTCGTACTACCATAGATGAAAACTATATATTACGAAACATGGTTTCAGAAGCGTAACAAGCTTGTGAATATGTTTCCTAATGAGCATGTTGTAATTTTAAGAATAGGTATCAACATATATGTCATATATATTGAAGGAATGCGTGCAGCTATTTAGTCATGCAAAATCAGATTAGTACTTAAATTTAAGTAAATTTGAGTACATTCTATAACATCCGTTTCCTTAGATTGCTATGCAGAGTAGTATGTGAAGGCAACATTATAATATACGTGATTAAAATGGGCAGCAATTGTTCTCGTTAACATTGATGCTACAAATTCCCAAGAGTATACCTATTTACAGCTTATCACAGATATTTTTCTCTGCGAGTGTATATCTCATCAAATTTAGGATTATTTCAAGTGGGTTCTATTCGATTTGTGTGTTATGAACTGAGAGCATATCTCACGTTATGTCGGATTGTGACATGCCTGCGATCATGCGATTTGTCTTTTGTGAGACAAGAAACAATATGAAAGAATGTGTAACAAGATGGCACAGCCACATATATAATGTCGATTTCAGAATAATACCTTGTAGGTCTTTGCAATTAGAAACAAAACTAGGGTTGATGATACAATTCGTTTCATAAAATGATCAAAGCAGGATACACACATAAATTAATACATGTTCAAAAATAACAATGCTCGCCATGATCACACAGTCAAGCTCTTCACATCGGTACTTTGTTAGATGTATGAAAATAATCATTTAATCCATGCCTCATCATTTCTCTCTGTTTTTGACATTAGTCTCGAAAACAAATTATATGTGCTTCAGAACGACCAGAATTCAGCAACACTTATCTTTAAACTGCATTTACAATATGATTTTATATTATATTAATATCTGCATGCATTACTTATCATTTGGGGAAATAAACTTGTGGGTCACACTGATATTGATGTTATTAGTTCTTACTTGGATAAAGTTTCTCAAATAAAAGCATATTCTGTTATTTTAATCAGCCAGTTCTATTTTGTTTGAAAATATCTTTCACAACATTAAAAATAACGTGAAGCTTTGCAAATTTTTGATATTTTTCTGGTATTCATCAATCATTCAGACCGGCCTTTTTAAACTCTGAAGCAAAGGTATTGATTTGCAGTGGGTTAGTTCAGGAAAGCAAACACGAAAGGTTAATTGTTTAAATTGATGTGAATTTATCAGTGCTGTAGATTGGCAGGAAGCCACCTTATACTGATCAATCAGACATCACAAGCGTCATCCAAGTTCCTAGTTTATCTTCATATACGGCCAATATAGTATTTGCTGTTGTGCAGGCGATCAACTGTGACAGACGGCCATGCAGATGACAGCGATTTGATTGTCCTTTTGTACTGGTAGATTATTTAATCTTCCATTTACCTGGTTGAAAATCTGAGTTACTACGAACTTAAGAAAGCTTCCGGCTGCAAGTACACCATTTATATAGCTCGTGTTTGGTGCCTTGTTTTCATTTCCAAAGGCAACTGCTATAAATACTGCAAGATTTTGGACGATATGGATGGTCATGCTCTTAAATCTAACTAGCTGGAATTTAATATAGGCTATGGTCATAATGTTAACAGGTGGCTAGTGAGGCACGCAATATGATAAAGCTAAGCTAGCATATTATGAAAAGAGGACCAGAGAATCGATTTGTATACGATCGGCGGCTCTTTTTATATTAATGTCTTTCTAAAATCCGTTTCTGATATATATATATATATATATATATATATATATATATATATATATATATATATAGAGAGAGAGAGAGAGAGAGAGAGAGAGAGAGAGAGAGAATGGGGACACCCTAGGGACAATGGGACTTGCCATTAAAAAACACTTTGGGACCCTCTGGGAAGAATGGAAATTTAACATGGGAAAAATTGCTGGGACACTCTAGGGACAAGGGGAATTGAACATGGGAATAGAGTGTGGGTCAGTCTAGGGACAAGGGAAATTTAACATGGGAGAAAAAAGCAATTCTAGGGACAAAGGGAATTGAACATGGGATTTTTATTTTGTTTTTTTTTTTTTAAAAAATAAATAAAATAAATAAAATAAAATAAAATAAAAATTAAAAAAAATAAAAAAAATGTGGTAGGCAATTGAAAGTCTATCTCTTTTCGAGAGATGTGGGTGGCTCTGAAAAGGGCCTTTGGTTCATCATCATCTTTTTCTTTTATTTCCTCCACTGCTTCCACCAAGTTCTCACTTTTACCAGTATTCCTTTCTTCTTCTCCTTCTCTGGCATCCAGTCTGGATGACCTATTGCTCGGAATTTCTCCTGTATTATGATGCAACTGTTGATGAGTTTGTCAAAGGCCTCTTTTTTCTTTAAGTTTTCCTTATCCTTTCGTTCTTTATTCCACTTGTCTTTGATCTTCTTTACTTCTTCCTCCATTACTTTTCTCATAAGTTCTTCCGATTTCTTAAGCTGGTCCAGGCCTTTTTTGACAAAGGACCACTCTGTCCATTCCATTACATCTTCCAAAAAGCACCTTACTTCTATCACATTATCCATGGCTTCCTTTAAGTGACCAATCTTTACATACTCTGGAGCTATAAAGCCTCTTAGTCTTTTTACTTCTTCTTCTATCATCTCTTTGACCAGATCCATAGCTAATTTCAGGTTGGTCACTTGCCTTCTGACAAAATCTCGGGTAACTTCATGCTTCCATTCTCGTTCAATCATTTCCACTGCATAAGCTCCATCCACTATCCAATACCAAATGTCCTTCAACTGGTTAAACAATTATGTTACAGCTACCATCTTCCTTGTCTTTATTCCGTAGAATGGTTCCAACATCAAACCTAGTGGGTTCTTATAGTTAAAGCGCGGAGGTGATGGAAAACATCCCCCTAAAACAAAATTGATATTACCTAGATCATTACTTAAAACGCGCGGACGTGAAGGAAAACTTCCCCTACTTTTCTCATTTCATATGATCTGCTATCCACATACGTAAAGCAGCAATAAACAAACCCAAAATCTACTATTCACACACGCAAAGCATTAAAATGAAACCCCAAATTTACTATCCACACACGCAATGCATTAAAATTAAACCCAAATCTACTATTCAAACAAACGTACGTGAGCGCTTACAAACATAAACACAAACACTATAAAAAAAGAGTGAGTGTTTATATTCACACTACTCTACATACACACATTGGCAAATAGATTACTATATCTTTTCTAGAGACTGGGGTAGCCCTAAATGACACCTGGTTAATGATGGCACCTTCCAGGCCTGGCACCACACACACATCTTCTTCCCCAGTCTCATTTCACTCCTTTTGGGGGGAGAGCAGAGGCGGGATAAGTGGCTTCAGAATCCCAATCTTCTGTCTCTGGGATTCTGAAATTTCCTCTCTCCTTTTCTTCCTCTTCTTTGTTTCTTCATTCCTCCTCTTCTTTGTTTCTTCTCTCCTCCTCTTCTTTGTTTCTTCTCTCCTCCTCTTTCACCCTTCCCTCTTCTACTAGGGCCTCTGCAGCCAGCTCATTCACTATACACCTGGCATATTCCAGGTGTACATGAAGTTCAAGCAGTTTTGCTAGTCTGGTGTTCATTCTCTTGATCAATCAACAAGGGTAGCTAGACTGCCGAGCGAGTTTCAATTTATACTAAAAGCGCGGACGTGAAGGAAACCATTCCCCTAAGACCAAAGTTATATTACCTAGATCATGATCAAACAACGTGCGGACCTAAAAGAAACACTCACTCACTTTTTATACTACCCATTACTAATTTAAAAATTTTCATTAATCACTTCAATATACTATCCACATACGCAAAGCAATCAAATCAAACCCCAAATCTACTCTCCCCACACGTCAAACAGCAAAAAAAAAAAACATGATCATGATCTACTATCCACACAAACTTACGTGATCACTTACAAACACACAATCATATACACAAGCACATACACTCTATAAAAAAGAGTCAGTGTTTATACTCACACTACTCTACATACGCACATTGGCAAATGGATTGTTATTTCTTTTCTAGAGTATTGGTTAGCCCTGAAAAGGGCTGTTTTTTTGCTTGTGCAAAGTTGAAGCTAGGGCGATCTTTTAGTTTCTAAGAATGCGACGTCCTCTGACAATAGACTTTCTGACGATAGGTCTGCTTCTTCGGAAAGAGAAGAAGAACTCTTTGATGTCGATACGACAATCGATAAAGCCTCTGTCAGGTTCAGGTTCCTGCTGTTGTTGTTGTTGCTGTTGCTGCTCTCTCTGCTGTTTCTGAAGTCTGTACTTCTCTGTCCATTCTTCTTTTTCCCTGTTCACTTCTTCTCTGAAGTTCTCTTCTATCAGGTGTTCAGTGACTTTTAACATTCTCACATTCTCTGTCTCTTCTGGCTTCGGTATCAGACTGTGTCTGACCCTATGCAACGTAGGCTTCGTTTAGTTTAGCTAGTTTGGAGCACATCTTCGTAGGAGGATGAGTCGACAATGGATGGTTAGACTGGAGGCTACCCCGGCTTTGAAGTTAAAGCGCGGACTTGAAGGAAAACATCCCTCCACGGTTTTCGAGCCGCAACGTTCAATGAGTGTCATGAGAGGGATAGTAAGAAGTCAAAGAGCATGAATCAAATTTCTATAGCCAAACAAACCACAAAGGCATTTTTTTTTCAAAACACATTTTGTATTCAAAATCACTTAACACTAACAAACAACTCTAACATTTTTAACAATAATCCAACAATATAACATCAAACATTTTTTTCAAATCACAAACATTTTTTTTAATTAACTCTTTACTTTACACAGGGTTGACAACGTTGTGAATGAAATTGTGATTTCCACTGTTGGAAGTCATTAGGCCATTCATGGACACTACGTTTCCTAGCTTGAGACAAAAGATAAGCATAATGGTCACAAAACCATTGATCTACTTTCACATCGTTTCTTGAAGAAGAACGAGTATCAAAATGAGTCACTAAATGTTCTAAGGAATAGCCCAGGCTGCGATGATGCATAAAATACACACAATATTGTCCACACACCAAGGAATCTGTGCCTTGTAATTTCACATTATTGAATCAGGTGGTCTGAGCATTTCTTCTCATAAAGTCAATGATATCGTCTTCCAAAGGGGGCAATCCATAGGAATCGAAATATTCCACACATCCTTCTTGAGGAAAGTAGACGGCTACCCAGTGGGTTCCTGGGAGATGAATGTCGTCCGTGTTGATCACATAACCTTGATGGTCTTGAGGTTTACGATGAGGGAGTTCATCTTTAGCACAGACGACATGATTTGAAGAAGCCGTGTACGAACTGTGGTTCAAAAGGTAATAAAGTTCCCGGGTATCCATTGATTTGCGTGTTTTTCTTTTTCTTCACAGGTAATGATAAGTCATCAATTCGATCCTGACTTTTTGAAAATGTCTGACAAATAACCGTTTCTTCGTTTCGTCTCCTCACTCTGATTCAGGAGAGCTTCGATACGATGGATCTCTTGAGTGGTTAATGGTGGACAAGAATGTTCATGCAAGTCTTTATACCACTGATTCAACACGACTTCGTCCGAGATGAGACTCCAAGCTTCGTCCAGATACTCGTCCAATTTTTCTTCTTGACTCAGCATCAGGCATTTATCGTGTTGAATTTGACTGGGATGATCGTTTTGACATCCATAGCAATCTTTTTTGATCAATTCCGTCATTTTTTCGACCAAGTGTTTGGCAAAACAGGAGACTAAATCCGCTTCTTGTTTTGGCCATCTTGACTTCATCATGATAACTTCTTCTTCCACGGTTTCCTCACATTCCATCTCCAAAGTTTTTACACTAGGTAAAGAGGGATAACAGTCTTCCATAGCTTCTAATAGTCTAGAATGACTTCTCTCAAACTGTTGATTTCTATGGTATTATCGAATTCTGCATACAGGATGACGTTCACCGTGTGGTTTGGAGGTGGGTCTGCAAACTGAAGTTCCACACGAATCTGGCCAGATTTTATAGGGTGGAAATATCCCTCGTCGCTGCCTTGGTCTGGAGTGAAATCGAAAGCCCACAAAGCATAGCCTCCTGCGTAATCTTCGTACGTAATGCCGTGACTGGTGTTGGTTCCTAACTGACCGGTGGCTTCGTACAGGGACAAGTACGATCTCAAGTAATTGTTCTGGGTAAAGTTAGGCTCAAAGGGTCGGGTACACAAGGTCTTGCCATCGCGACTGACTTCGATTTTCTTCACGTTGAAGTGTTTAAACTTAAAAGGATTTTTATCGAAGGCTCCGTTGAAGGCTTCATTCTTGACCATACCAAGGATTAAACGCTTGGGTAACTGTCCTTGAAACAGATGATCTTCGATGATGGAATGATGGTTAGCAGGAATGGTGAAGGTTTTCACTTCCACGCGTCGTATGGGATACTTGGCGGTCGTTCTGCTCAAAGTGTTACTGATGTCATTTCCCACTTTAGGTAACACTTCCACGCGTCGTACGTAGAGTTTGGCCTCCTCGATTTTGCTTTTAGGATTACCACCAGTAGTAGCATCAGCATCAGCCAACAAATGGAAAGCAGCACTGCTACGATTCAGTCTCAAGCGAACATTTACACCGTTCAGCAAATATTTCTCTTGCAACTACATGTCCAAATGCAAATGATCCATCAGTTCTAAACTCTTTCCATTTAATATTTTGTTTCTTCGTTCTACAAATCCCTCATTGGTGTCTGCTTTTTTTTGGGTCATCACTAATACCTGTTTTATCAAAATCGCCCGCCCGCTTCGTCAGGTTCCCATAGCACGCAAGCATTGGGATGGGTGTTCTTGGCATCTATTCCGTACGTCAAAAGATTTACCAGGTACGCTTGATAAGGATAAGTATCCATGCTGCTACTCACCAGTTTGTTATTCAAGTACAAGTCCACTGAGCTGAATAAGGAATGCATGAAATTGTTGACGGGAGCTACTTTCTCTTCGCCGGTTATAGAATCTCCTCCCTTATCTAGAACTTTGACTTTCAAGTACAAGTAACTGCTGTTCAGATCGATGTAATCTTCGGGCTGTCCTTTGATTTCAAACTCGATGGGAGCGGAATCTGTCAGTGAGGAGACGGGGTGAAATTCCACCCACTGGGATTCTTGCATCGTCATCATGGTAGGTGGCATGGCAAACAGATCTAGTTCCGACTTGGAACAAGCGCATGACTCTCGGTGCATGATTTTT
The DNA here is from genome assembly GCA_028554795.2 of Sinohyriopsis cumingii. NCBI lineage: Eukaryota > Metazoa > Mollusca > Bivalvia > Unionida > Unionidae > Sinohyriopsis > Sinohyriopsis cumingii. Next base: position 85,793,785 of record CM068832.1, read on the forward strand.
TTTCTGTGTCTCAATAATCAAAAACGTCTAAGTCTCGAACGGTTCTTCTTTTCTTTGTCTTTCTAGCTTTAGAAGTGTGAAGTCTGGTGAAAGGGTGTTTTCTTCGTCGTCTCTTTCTGCCTTGTCCTTGCTGAATGCCTGACTCGGTAGTGTGCAGGGCATTTATAGGTGTTTCTCGTCGGCCCAAAAGGTCTTTGCCCGTTTTCATCAAGACATTTTTGCCTGCCCTCATGAAGGCTTCTTTAGGGTTTTGTTTGTCGATGATGACATTTTGGAGAAATTCTTTGCCTTGTGTCAATGCCGCATCTTTCAAGGCATGCAATCCGCGTGTCACCATCGGTTTCAACACCGAAGCCACCGAACGAAAGGCTGATTTCAACATATCTCCTAAACCGTGTCCTCGCTGTCGTGCAACCCCTCGGTACACTGGATACATGACTTACGAGTCGTGAGAAAACCATTTTCGAAAATGGAGTTTCACCGTGACTTTTCCTTTGGTGAATGGAATATTTTGTCCCAGATCTCCTTTTATAGCATTGTTGACCGTGTCCAAATACGACTTGCTGACAGGCAAATAATGAGGATGTACAAATTCGCGGTGGACGTGATAAGTGTTTCCACCTTCCTCGTCAGTGTTCGTGGCAGAATTTACTTTGAAAGGAATGACATGCAGTAACGGCACGGAGGTGTGTCCCACCACGTTGTACTCCACCACATCGGAGTACACGAAGATCAAATTCAGTCCCTGGTTCAGTTCTACCGGGAAACGAAAATACCTCGCAAAATGCCCGTTGTTGTCAATGTCTGCTTTCTCAATCTTTTTGGTCTTTTTATCCGTGACCATATTGAGGTCTCCACCCAAAATGTCATACAATTCAGGGTAAAATTTAATACGTATACTTTTTTCCTAACTTTCAAATTTGATGAGTAGACGATGAGACAGTTTGAGGTACTCAATGGTGACACGTTTTTTTTAGTGCGGTCAGAACTTTATCAAATGCTGCATAGAATTTGTCAGCGATTGCCTCCACCAGATGTTGACCACTAAAATAATGGCCTGGGTTAATTTTAAGTTCATAAACGTAAAAAGGAGGAGAGGTGTCACTGCTGCTACGGGGTATTAGGGTCTTCGGAAGTGATTTATGTTGATGAGTGGTCATCATTGTTTGCTGCACTGTTTGGTCCAGAATTTCGACCTCAAAATTGTTTTGAGTTTCAGTGATGTTTTTGATTTGTGTTGGGTAAATCATTTCTACCAAAGCCACTACCCAATGGGCTTCGTGATCTAATGGGATGGCCTGAGGTAATTTGGCCGTGTAACAGCACAACGTGTTGTGGGGAAACACCTCCATGGAACTGTCACTGGGTAAGGTTAAGTAAAATTGGTTTTGGTGACTCATAATTCCAGAGTTCTGTGGCTGTCCGAGGGGTTACTGGACGTCAGAGGCGTGTCTCCGCCCAAAATGGGGTTCTGATTGAGGTTGTTATTGGAGTGACTGGCACTGGCACCGGACACAAGGTTCCCGTGGTTCCCGTTCGAGGAGAATTTCAGGGAGGGATTGGGAAGCAGGTAACCGATGCAACTGCTCAATAAAATGGTCCACAATTGTTTGTCTCCTTGTTGCAAACTCAAATTGGCGATGGCTGCCCCGATGACACAATACACCACGAAGATTTGACAGAAAAAGACGATTTGCGTTTTAGGCACACGTTCTCCACACCACACCCACAAGGGCAGTTTTTGTAAATCTTGCAGAGAAGAACTATGTGAAGGAGTGGTCGACGTAGCTGCGTCTGTGTGAAAGGGCATGATGGTCACTTCTTTTTATAGTCGGTGACGTGCGAAGCGTCGATCCAAGAATCAAAACTGGGTGGATATCCTTTCCAACGAACTTTGACTTCTTTGACACGTTGTTTGCCCACTATACGGGTTCTGCGTTCGAGATTACTTTCGATGTCGTACACGTCGTCTTCTTTTTTGGTGACACTTTGTAACTCGGGCAAATAAAACGTTCTTTTGAGCACTTCTCCGTTCATGTCTTCCAATTTATAGACGGCAGGATGACGGCCATGCACTCGTCCAGTGACACGAAACAATTCGGTCGTCCAGTTAGGTAAGTAACCCTTGTCGAAAGTGCGTTTGGTTTTGCCAATGCGCACCCAATCTCCTACGGCCAACACTCCACTTTTCTTGGGGACAGCCCTCGTCGGGGACGTACCAAACAGGCGCTCAAACACCAACACTTCGTTTTCGGGAGTCACTTCTTGCGGGGCACGTCCGATGCTTCGATGGTAAGATTGGTTGCACGCTTGCACCAGGTGCGGTAAGATGTCGATGTACTTCAGAGTGTGGTGATGCGTGAAATATTTCCACATGCGTTCTTTCGAAGTGCGTTGAAAACGTTCCACGATGCTGGCTTTGGTTTCGGGATTCTCGGTGGTAAAAAAATGAATGTCACGTTTCTTTAATTCTTTTTGGAAAGCTTGGTTCAGAAATTCGGTACCTTTGTCCGTTAGCCATCGAAGAGGGTGACGACCGCTTTGTTTCAACACTCCTTGCAGGGCTCGCACTAACTCTTTGCTAGATTTGGAAGTCAAGGGCACGACCCAGGCAAATTTGGAAAAGACGTCGATGACACATAACAAATATTTGTAGCCACGATTGTAGCTGGCCAAATGGGAGACATCAACTAAATCGGCTTGCCATTGATGATCGATGCCTTCCACTCGGGTGCGACTTCTGGCAAACTTGCGTCGAATGGGTTTGTGTAAAGTGTAGGTAGTTTGTTCTTGTAACCATCGTTGCACTTGAGGTAAACGGAGACTTTTCAGTCGCGTTTTGGCAGCACGATACAATTTTTGAACTCCTGCGTAACCTGCAGGATGGGACGGATCGTAGTAAATGCTGGCTAAGACTTTTTGCATTTGTTGGTTTGTGTGTTAATAAGGCACCCACTCTTCCAGGATGCTACTTTGGGTGGGTCGATAGGGTGGTTTTGAAACGGATTTACGTGTCCGATGGGCTACAGGAGTAGAAGTCGAAGGTAGTGGTGGTGGCGGTGGCAATGGAATGGCTTTGGTCTTCTTTTCTTTTTTCACTTCTGGTTTCCCTTCTTTCTTTTTCACTTCTGTCGAAGGAGGAGTGGACATCATCTTTTTAACCCAAGCTTTCATTTCTTCTCGTTGGGGTGCGGGCGACGGGGTCAAAAAGGATGCTGCAATCTTACTTGAAATGGGAGCTGCTGACGGTGTTTGAAACACTTCTCGCATCTCTTCTTCCTCAGGTCTTCGTGGGGTAGCATCTCTGGTGACCCCTGGGGATGGTAGTAGTGGTGGTGGTGGTAGTGATGATGGTGCTGGACTTTTCATCAAGGTCTTAAAATCTTTCAGAGTGGTAGAGCTGTTTCGTCTAAAGCTTTCTGGTGAAAGAGTTGCAGTCATTGCAAGAGTTGACCGTACTTTTGCGATTTTTCTGTTTCGGACAAATCTTGGCGATCCATCAAGGACTGCAATTCGTGTTGTAACTGGGACATCTCGCTCAAATTGGGATTGGGAGGTAAATGCGGGGTGCGTTGTTCTTGCCAACGATGGTATTCCATCCATCGTTTGCAACGCACTAAAGCTAGTTTTCGTCCTTCCGTGGGGTTGTCAGGGGTCGATTCTGAGATCTTGGGACTTCAGAGGGCCTTTTTATCTTGCTCCCACCAGTCCTCCCAACATGGTTCCCAAGTCTCCTTTCAGCAATGGGCCTAACAAGAGGGGTAAAATGCCTCCACGTTGGACCAACATCTTCTTCTTTTGACGAAGGGGAATTTTCTTTTGAACCATTTGGCGAAGAACGTGGCGATGTTTGCCTAAGCATTGTTTCTGGTGTTTGGACAAAGGGATCGTGCCTTTCAACACGTTCAAACAACATTTGCACACGGTATCGATGACCTCTTTGGAAGCTGATTGAATGAGTTTTTCTCGTAGGGGTGGAGAAGCTTTGGACAGGACAGATAGCATGTCCCCATGTTTGACTAAACGAGGAGGCAGTTCTTTCCTTTTCTTTCCCTGAGGCTGTTTAGAAGAGGGATGTTTTCTGGAGGGTGACATCTTCAGGAGTACCAAAACACTGATGCCCCGACTTGGACACACACCTTTCTTATACTGGAACGCGTCGCCACTGACTGTCTTTACCTCGCATCAACTTCAGGACAGGCATGACACGTCGTGCAGGGGTACGCAACGGACTAAATCGAGCCAGTTCTTGCTTGGACAAATCCAGTAAACTTTGTAACATGCCCGATCTTTCTTGGATTTTGGGAGCAGGTACTTTGTGAGCAGCGGCCACTGTCACTAAATTGGAGGGTCCTGCTACTGGGGAAGTTCTTGGGGTCATCAATGGAGAAGTTCTTGGTGTGATCAACGTCTCCAAGTACTCTTTAGTTCTTGGTGTCATCAACCGGGAAGTGGATGAACGTGAGGCTGCCGGAGACGCGGTCACCGCCGTGGCAGGTCGTGGTTTGCGAGTGTAAGGTTGCGTCCTGACCGAAGTGCCTCTCTTGTGACTAGTTTTCTTTTGTGGACTTTTCTTTTTCTGGGGACTTTTTCTCTGTTTCTTTCTCTGTGGGCTTCTTTTCTTTTTCCGGGGTGGTGTCTGGTAAGAGGAGGGTCCCGCCACTGGAGAAGTTCTTGCAGACACGGGTCTCCTTGGGGACCTGGTCTTTTTCTTCTTCTTGGAGCTTCGTTTGACTTTTTTCTTGTGGAAAACTTTGGGGGCATTAGGATCCCATCTTAAGAGAGAGTGAATGATGACCCCTCCTAGAGTACCGCTCCCTCCAGGTTTCAAAATTATTTGTTTTTTGGTTTGAGTGTCGATGCGGGGATCGGCCAGTTGGGTCAAAGCGACTTTGTTTTGATCAAAAAAGCGTTTGGTTTGATGAGGAATCTGAATGATTCCTTGGAGTAATTGACGTGCCGTCACCGTGAACCATCGTAAGACTTCTTTGAGACTAGCTTCTAAGACACGAGCCCGTATTTGTGGATTTTTTTCTCGACTGATGACATACAAGGCACGAATCAATTTGACGGGAAGATGCGACTGAAGGGACGTCATGTTGACGCTGTGTGAGACAGACGCAAAGGGTCTGAGGTGTTTATAGATTTTTTTGTGGAGTGAAGTTAAGTCGAGGACGGAGACGTGTACAGGACAGGCCCTACATCTTGGCACCAGTGGTGAAACAAGTGGGTACGAAATCGCAAATCATCGGGGGTCGTAGGTTTCAAATCGACGAGTAAATAGGCGTGTGGAGTTTGAGTGGCATCCTCGTACGCCTGAATCAGCCAAGGTGTCCCTAACTGTTTGGCTAAGACTCGCACTTGCGATTTATCTCGAGGGCTTTTAAACAAGACCACGTAATGCGCATTGAGACTGATGATGCGATGGGCCTTACTTTGTTGAAACAAATTTTGAGTGATGTAAACGACACTGGCATTACGATGATGCCCTTTGCGCTTGAACGACAGTTTAATTTCTTCTTCATCTTCTTCTAACATGTCGTCGAAAATGACCAAATGGGTTTGACGGGAGTCAGAGACGATGCCGTCGTCTTCTTTAGGAATGCCTTCCACAAACACGATGGAATCGCCTTGACTTTCTCGCAAGAGGCTGTACGCCGATTGCCACACTTTGTAACACCACACGATGCGATGAAGTGGACGATCGATCAAATGATGTTTATGTTCGATCAAGCGTTTGACGAATTCGGTTTTGCCTGAACCGCTAGGCCCAGCAATGAGCATGTTAAAGAGATGGCGAAGATACAAAGCCTCCCAACTGGCACGATCTAAGTGTTCGTCGATGACATTGACAGTGGAGGAAGAGGGAGCAGAGACAGCAGAGGTAGCCATAGTGTGAGGAATGTCACTTGTGACACGAAAACAGACAAGACGAGAGTTTATATACATTTTCAGGACACGTTTATTGAATGTTTTAAACATGAACACGAAAGACAAAAATATACAAAAGCCAAAGGCTTAAGTACAACGATAAAAGGCACATGATAACCATCAACGTGGAATAGAAACAAGTGTCTGTACAACATGTTTTGGGTAAGGTTCTGACCAGTTCTATAGGGGGTAAGGTCACACAAGTGTCCTCCCGAGAGGGTCTTTCAGGCCTGTCCACGACAGTCCTGTCCTGGGTGACGGGTTCTTCTGGTACCGTCACTAACACTGGTTGAAAAGTGACTTTTTTCCTTGACCAACTGTCGTGCATACTGGGCCACTTCTTGGGTCCAAGCCTCAAAATCCCATTCTTTCCAGGCACGGACATCTGTCCAATGGGGGTGTAAGTCACAAGCTACACACACATCGTCATACACGTCTTGGGTAGCTAAAAGTTGACGAATATTTTTGTCCCGAAGAGGTCGAGAAGTATCCAGATGAAAACGCAAGGCTTTGTGCAAAAGGAGTCTTTCGTGACCATTTAAGACCATTGGGGTGGTAAGTACTGATCGTAAAGAGTCCACAAGGAATCGGCTGGTAAACGAAATCCCAGAAAACAAGTCACTAAGACACACACCACTTGTCGACCCAAATTGAATGGATACAGTTCTTGTAATAATCGATGGTAATGATCCACGGTTTGAATATGGTCATTGAGTTCCTTCCACGGAATCTGTTCAATTACATGTGACATAAGCCGTGGCATGGCAGCCTGATTTTGTAGTCTCTTTGTTTCGGAAGCAATAAAGGTAATTTCTAACTAGACATCTTCGTTCTCCAGTAGGGAATCTAAATCTTGCATACTGTAACCGAAACGTCAGAGTTTGTCTAGATGTTTCGTCTTCCGCTAAGCAGATTCCACGTAAAATATGTTGGTAATCCTTTAACTCGTCTTCCTCAATACGTTGCAGTAGGTGAATCTCGAAGTAACCAAAATTACGAACGTTTAGTTCATTCACTAACTGAAAGTGTTCAACAAGGTCTGACCATTGAAACAATTTCTGACGAATCAGTCCTCTTATACCATTCAGGTACCAGTAGTTAAAGATCTGGTGACGTAACGGATGCAACTGTTCTTTACGTTTGACTTGTATTTTGACCAGCTCTCGGTAAATGCGTTCTCTCAACTCCACAGGCAAGCCCAAAATGTTCTCTTGTAAAGTATCCACAAGTATATACACTGTTTTTGGAATCCTTGGGTGGTGGCCAATAGCCTCGTTTACCTTTGTGCCTGATGTAATATCCACTCATAATCAGTTTTCTTATACTTTGGAACAGAGCATAATTTAAAAACGGATGAATAACTTTGCGTTTGCGTTTCACTTGTATTTTGATCAGTTCTCGGTAAATGCGTTCTCTCAACTCCACAGGCAAAGCACGAATGTTCTCTAGCAAAGTATCCATGAATAGGTCATACTAAATCCTCTTTTGTCTGACACAATAATAATCACTAATTTACACATTGCAATTCGTTCAGAGGTTTCCTCTTTCACTAAGTCGACATTGCGTAAAAGATGTTGGTAGTTCGCTAACTCTTCCTCTGGAATTGGATCCAGTAAGTTTACAATGTAGCAGATCGAATTATCAATACCAAACCAATTCTTTTTAAAACCAGGAGGTCGTTGATCAATGTCTGTCCAATGCAACACTTTCAACTCAATCAGTCCTTGTATAGCATTCAGGTACCAGTGGTTCAAACACCGGTGACGTAACGGATGCAATTGTTCTTTACGTTTCACTTGTATTTTGACCAGCTCTCGGTAAATCCTGTCTCTCAGCTCCACAGGCAAAGCGCGAATGTTCTCTTGTAAAGTATCCATAAACAGATTATGGTAAGTTACTTCAATGTCTCGGTCCCACTAAGGGTAAGTAATGACAATTCGGTGATCATCGAGCATGTTCTACGTAGGCCGAATCTTGTGGTTCCCAGTGGTGAAGTGACACACCGCAACTGAAGCACTTGACTTTATCCCCTTCGCCCAAGTAGAAAAATCCGGCTCTGGCTAATTCTTCGGGGGTCGGGCCTCCCAGATACTTAGGCCACTTTCCTTTGAACGATTGAAGACGATTTTCAAAAGTCGCAGTATTCCGACAAACGCACAGGAAACGAATATTCGTCTTTCACAGGTTCGTTTCGATGAAGGTTGGGTGACATGGACAGGAGTTTGCTCAGGGCTGGATGATATCCGTAGGGGGGTAGACGTGAAGGTGAACATCCACCTTTAAAACGAAACCCAGTAAAATGTCCAAGAGGACGAGGGCATCGCTTTCGCATCCCTCAGGTTTGACACGCAGAGCATCACTTTCCATGATAGGGGTAGTGAGAACAAAGTTCCCATGATGCTTTACGGCATCGCTAAGGTCACAGCGTACAGCATCGTTCCCATCGCAAGGCTCACAATCACATTCCACTTCAGAAGCCCCACACTTGAATTGTGCCTTTCTAAACTTGTTTTGTGTTTCTCTGAAAGTATTCATCTTGTTCGCTTGGTCTTGGTAGTCACAATGAACTATCGATCTTGCCTAGGGTTCCGTTTTATATACAGACCAATACCGACGTGTCCATACGGTAAGGTGAAATGATTGGGAAGTCGCACTCGCTTCTGGTACACGATTTGATAGACTTTTTCCAAGGGCCGACTGATACGATGTGGTGAGTGGGTAAACGTACAATCTTGTTGGGTTGATAGGTGGTCACTTTAAAGTGTTTATCCTCTCCAGATTGCAAGGCTTCTTTCAATACCCCAAAGTTGACCACACGACTGGTACGATAATTCAGAGTCAATCCTTTCACTTTACACTCCTTGTTTGTCCCGGTATTCGTAGCCGTAATTTTTTGGACCGCCACTGACGAAACTTAGAATCTTGTCGTCGGGATGCTCGTCTGTCCAGGCTCCTAAACGGTCTCCTTTGATGTCAGGGTGCTGTTGACTCGGGTGATGGATGTAAATGCAACTGTCCGCGTCAAAGTACAGGACGCGTTCCCTTAACAGTTCTAAAGCTTCGTACAATTTTAAGCGAGCATGGGCTGTCACGTAAGCCGTAATGATGACATTTCCAAAAGGGTCGTCTTGTACAAAGTCCAGATCTTCTTCGTAATTGACCAAGATCAAATCCTCACGAACGACGTCCACATGTTTCATGTATTTGGTTTTGTCGTGAATCATCTGAAAGTAGCGGGAAGGTTCTGTCAAATATTCCGTCTTGGGTAAACACGGTCGTTGTGCCATTTTACCCCACAAGCAATTTAACATCACTTTGGCAAACGATCGCCTTCCTTCGTTTTTCTCGATGTGATCTAAAGTAATGCCTTCTTGTGCCCAGTATTTCTCTTTGAATTTTATTTGGTCTTCGGGAGTGTGACACGAGGAAGGATAGCCGCTGGCTTCTTGCTTCAGTTTCAAAAAGGCATCCACGTAGTCGGCGAAAATGCTTTTCTGACTGGGGTCACCCTTGTGATATTGTTGTGTCTTGGGAAAATGACAAATTTCGTACACTTCTAACACTTGGTATCCCATGTCCAGAGCTTTGAACAATTCTACGCTGACCCAGGTTCCCGTCAAAGCCCGTTCTTCCTGGGTGTGCTGACAAGTTTGGTCTTGGTTGCACGTTTCGGCACAAGTACGGCACAAAGGAAACATCATTTTGCCTTGGCAATGGTGAGGTAAGACGGGATGGTACAAGTCCTTGGGAGGCAAAACTTTGCACTTGATCAAGCCTTCGTATTGTCGAACGTTTTTCAGGTCGATGTGTTCCGTCAACAATTGTGGGTGCCCTGCAGGAAAGCGACAATATTTGCACACGTAGGGATACAGCAAACACACGTCCAAGTATTTGATTTCTTCTCCTTTCTCTTCGTCAGCTTGGTACAGCAAACAAGTGGCATTGGTCCTTCCTCCGTACAAACTATCCCTCGGGTTCAGGGAGTCCATGAACTGGTAACTTTCCACGAGGCGTTTAAATTTGGGATCAGTTTTCAAACGGTGATCGTATTCGTGTTCCCACATTTCCACCACTTGGTATCCTTGCTGTTCTAACTTTAGGCGTCGCTGACAAGTGGCCTGGTACAAGTCTTCCATGATTCGTTGTAAAAACTGATTTTTAGTGCCACGGTCAGGGTAACAGACGGGACATCCGTGAAATAAGCAACCGTTAAACTCGTACACGATCTTGGGGTTTTCTAAGTCCCAGCCATCGACCGAATGCTTTCTAATGGTCTTTTCGCCCCCTCCGTTGCGGGCATGCTGAATCCATTTGTCTTCCTTGTCGCACAAGTAATGTAACCAGCGTAGGGCTTTGACCGAGTATTGACGTTTGACAAAGTTGGTCGTTTGAGGACTGATGACAGCTACGGTGTTTTCAGGCATGAATCGTTGCCGGTACACTAAGGAACACGCTTTGGCAATGGCGCAAGCTTCTTTCAAAGGATCGACCCCTCCGTGTTCCATGAACAGTTCTCGAACTTTTCCACAGCAACGTCATAAAATGTCCACGTCGGAACGACACTACTTTAACATTTCTTCCTGAAAGTCGAAAGATTCGGAGGCGTGAGCCTGGTACCAAGCGTAGAAAGCTTCTCGTTGATCGGTACGCATGTTGTCAGGGTCGTAATAGTGAGCCTCAGGCAAATGGGGTAGAACGGCGTGTTGATTGGCTTCCGTATTGAAAAAGTGTGGAAAGTACCCTTTAGCCATTTCTGTCATTCCAAATGTTTTAGGCATTCGACTCAAAGGCATGGCTAAGTAGCTCATCGAATCTTTAAACTGCACTTGTCCCACTTGCATGAAAATGATTTTGGCTCCGTTCAAAGTGACTTTAGGACGTTCGGTGCCTTGTTCCGTATAGTATCTCAAAAGAAACTGTCCATCGTATCCGGAGAAATTGTGAGCCATGACGATGACAATCTCCGTAACGTTCGATGTCCTCTTGGCTCCACGTCTTGTCGATGGCGTCTAAGACTCATTGGGCAAAATCAGCTAGCTTGTTCGGTCCTAAAAAGATTTTTTCACGCCCTCCGGGAATCTTGCTGCAGTGAGGGCAATGACTGAAGATAGGTTCTTGAATGCACTTCTCGCACGCTCGATGAGCCACGCAGAAATTAGGAATGTGAATGCCGGTCTCTTGCATGCATTCGAAATCGAAAAAGATAAAATTGCCTTTCTTCTTGTGTCCATCCTCTTTCTCTGGTTGGGGTTGGTATTTTTGCACGTAGCATTGGTGTTCCAAGTCCACGATGTGGCGACAAATGTGACATTTTGTCTTTCCTGAACATACGTGTGCGTTGGTACTATTGGTACGTAGACCTTGTCCACACGTAGGGCACAATCTCAGCAGTTGACAAGCACATTTCTGCTGTGAACCTTGCGTCTTCAGATGTTGTTGGTAACAGGTAGGACTGACAAACGTGCGCTGACAAGCTGGACAATGCACTGGTTTTTGCCCTTCGCTCAGACAGGGTGGAGAGGCCAAACATCCTGAGCATTTCGATCCGCAATGTTTGTGTTGCTCTCGATTTTTATAGCCATAGTCACATTACTCACAATAATAACCGTATCCCAGGAATCCGGTGATACTGGTAATGGTATCAAAATGGTCATCGTGATGATAGACGTGAATGTATTTTCCATCCTTAAAGTCTTTCCCTCGAAACAACAGAGGCCCACGCATTTCTTGAGGGTGCACTTTCAAGGTGTAGCGTGGAGCTAGGACATCTTGCAATTTTTGCATTTCAGGAATGCCGCAGGGTGTTTTCTTTGGGCAAGTCGGCTTGTTGCAACAGGAGTTCTGCTTCACTTCGTTGTTTGGCTCGGTCCGATTTTCGAATATTCTCCCAGGCTCTTTTCCATTCTACCGTGTCGTTTTTGTTGGCATAAGTTCGTCCCACCAATTTGGCCCTGGCTAAACACATCTGGTCTTGAGGGTTGTGAATTCGGACGAGACTTGTTTTGGTGCTGCGAAGCTCGACCACCAATAACATCTTTTTGCGTCCAGTCCCTTGAGGAGGAGAGACGTGGGTCATGTCCAGTGTGGCTTTTCCATCGGTGATGTCAAACTGGTCATTGGATTGTTGTACGTGTTGAATTTTGTCCATGACTTTGGAAGCGGTCAATTCTGCAGGGCTGGTAAACTCGATACGAACAGGGGATTTCAAGCCGTCGTGTTGTATGGAAAGTCTCAAACGATCGTCTTCTTTGGGTTGACATTGTCTCTTGAGTGTGGTGAGTAAAGAATCCCACACCCCGGTGATGAACCCCTCTGCTTTCTCCAACGGTACTTCGGACTTGAAATCTTTAAACTTCACCGTGTATTTGTAAGCCGTGGTTCTAAACGTTCTAGAGGAGCGCTTTTCGGTCTCTCAAATGGAATAGTATTTTTCAGGGTTAACTAAGGGTGGTGAACTTTGTTTAGAGGGTTTGGATTCTGGTTCACTCATGTCCTCTACAAAATCACTGGCATGAATTTGTGCCAAGACTTCAGTTCTGGTACGAGGCGATAGATCACGTTTCTGCATCTTACTTTCTTCTTCTTTCTTCTCAAATGAATTGGATCGTTTCATCTTGAGTGAAAAACGTCAAATGACTCAAGTTTAACACCATGGACTAATTTATAGTCATGGCAGACCAGCGTATATAAAAGGGTATTTGTCTTGTCCTTTCACTATTCATTTCACTCTCAAACCGAGCACAACGATGGAAGAGACTACCCAGATGGAACGTTTCATCAGAGCTTTGCGAGGGGTCGTTAGAAAATTCTCTTCAGACCAGCCGACGGACTACTCTCCTTCCTTTCGAGATAAAAGTGAAGATACTTGTTATATCTATCAGAAGAATGGGCATTGGTCTTCAGAGTGTCCAGACCGTCAAAATAGAAAAAAAGGGGTTAGAAAAGACAAAAGTCAAGATACCTCTTATTATTGTCAAGAAAAAGGACATTGGTCTCCAGATTGCCCTAAGAAACAAGAGGAGCAAGAAGAGAGGGATTCTGGAGAGGAAGAAGAAGAGGAAGAAAGTAAACAATTCTATTTACAAGAGGCAAAGAAAAAGAAACAGGAGAAGAAAAGAAGAAGGGAAGAAAGTGAGGAAGAAGAAGAGGAAAAGACTGTGACGGTGAAGAAATTGAAAAAAAACAGAGAGAGTAAACAAAGAAACAGAAGAAGTCTATGAACTTTTTAAAGTGCTCTGTTGTGAATTGTGAATTGGATTGTAACTATTGATAAAAGAATAAATTAGGTATAAAAAGGTAGGTGTCTTTGAGTTTTGATTTTAAATAAGAAGCTACACTCACGCACTCATATACACGTACTATAGGGGTAAAATGTTTTTTTTTTTTTTTTTTTTGAGTTATTGGCAATTGAAAGTCTATCTCTTTTCGAGAGAAGTGGGTGGCCCTGAAAAGGTCCCTTGGATTTTGGTGTAGGGGTGAGTTTAAGCAATCAACTTTAACTGCCTTAAGCCTTTGCCACGGCCGAGGCCTACTTCTGATGATGATGATGATGATTTGGTTGAAATCACTAAGGGTGGTGCGGTAGCCTTAGTCACAGGGTTGGCGTGTTTAGCTCGGGAAGGTCGTATTCTCTTCGGTCGTGATAAAGAAGTCTGATACATTTGTTTCAGACTTCTTAACTCCGCTAAAATGTCTAACAGTACCGTGACCGTTTGAATTTCACCCTCTTGTTTCTTTGCTGCTTCTTCTTCTTGTTAATTTTTTTCTTACCTCTTCTTGCTGTTCTTGCTGTGAAAGAAAAGCTTGTTCCGCTTCCTTTTGTCGTTGTATAAATTTCTCCAATTCTTCTTTCTGTCTCTGTCTAAAATTCTCCACTTGCGGTAATGAAGAAGGTGACGAAGGTTCCGGAACAAATTCTTGCGAGGTAAGAAAATCCACAAAATCCCAGTTTACCTCTTCTGAAAGTAAGTCCGGGTTTCCTTGGGTGTTCTCCACTGCTGGTGCACCCCAATGGATCGTTTTCTGAGTTTCCATCCTGTTGAATAACTGTCGCATAGATTGACTGCACACAGGCGCTAGCGAATCTATATAGACCACGTGACGCCACAGACTGTTCTCTTTGGATTGGATGCGGGCTGACTGAATTTTGTAACGCGTGTTTGGATTGGTGAATGAACTCAATCAGTTTCAATCCTTCCTGTACCTATAAATAAGCGCAGTTCACTGCATTGATTCACCTGTTCTCGGCGCCTCAAGATGTGGACCACAGTCGAATCATCAACCCTTGTGTCTTCGATGATGTTCAGGACGGACATACCGATGTATGTCCGATCCGAATGACAGTTGTCCATAGGACCGCCAGGATGCCTCAAAAAACAGATGAATGGAGAGGCAAGGATGCCTCAAAAGGGTCCTGATTTACGGTCCTACAGTGAGACGAAGCCTAAGGACAAGAAGAAGTCACAGATGCCCTTTATGTTAAGGGCATATATAAACCCAAAGGCCCTTTTCAGGGCCACTCACATCTCTCTAAAAGAGATAGACTTTCAATTGCCTACCCCATTTTTATAATTTTTTTTAAGTTTTATTTTATTTTATTTTATTTTATTGTTTTATTTTAAAAAAAAAAAACAAAAAAAATCCCATGTCCAAATCCCCTTGTCCCAATAATTGCTTTTATCTCCCATGTTAAATTTCCCTTGTCCTTAGGCTTACCCACACTCTATTCCCATGTTCAATTCCCCTTGTCCCTAGAGTGTCCCAGCAATTTTTCCCATGTTAAATTTCCGTTGACCCCAGAGTGTCCCAAGGTGTTTTTTAATGGCAAGTCCCATTGTCCCTAGGGTGTCCCCATTCACTACTTATATATATATATATATATATATATATATATATATATATATATATATATATATATATATATATATATATATATATATATATATATATATATATATATATATATATATATATGTGTGTGTGTGTGTGTGTGTGTGTGTGTGTGTGTGTGTGCGTGTGTGTTTGTGTCTGTGCGTTTGGAAATTCCTGCTCACAGATTTGCTCGCAGCATATATTTGCATGAATATTCACCCTTCATCCACAACACCTGCTTATCAAAGCCTTTGCGAAAAATTTATTTGTCTCAACAATGCCCCTAGAACTGAGGATTGCGACTGAGATGAGAAAATTGTGCGCAAGCCTTTTTCGTATGCCATATCCCAGTGAAAGAATCCGTGATCCAGCATACAGATCGCAATGATGCCCATTTAAAGACAAGCTCTATTATTAAACAAATATTGAAAAATCAAACCTTGTCGACGATGCAATAACGATAGATTTGGAGCTACGCTGTTTGGTGCCCGATAATACATATAACTGATTGGTAACGTTACAGCCGGTCACAACCGTGTCAAAGATATATTAAAGAGAGTTTAGGACAAACATTTACACTACTGATCAGAATAACAAAATATATAACAGATACGGCACCAAAAACTCGCGGCATTAACCGAACGTACAACAGCGGCTGATATGAAAGCAGAGGAACGTTTTCAAAAAAGTAAAAAAAAAATTAGCAAAGCAGCGGAAATTTATATAGTTTTATTATGGCAGAAAGAAACACAAAAATGAGCTAAACAAACCCGAAATAGTTGATCAAGACACTAAATACTAGCAAGCTCTCATGGGAAATCATGATTCTTCTGGAAACACTAGTATAGTCTGTATATTCGCTCACGAAACAACGCACGAAAAGTCATTAAAGAGTCCGCATCGATTTGACAGCTGTTGTTCACCAAACATATCATGGAGCGGGGTCGTCATTGTTTACGTCAATGCTTAACGTAGAAACTACAACATATATATTCACCCAGATGATTACAATTTAATCAACAAAACCAGATTGTTATGGGACACATCAACATTTCTTACCCTTTTATTACAATTCGCCTATTATTCGAACACGGCTGTTTAGGGTCTTAATGAAAATGACCTGCTGGTGTTTTCTCTAGACTGTGGATAACTTGGGGTCAGGCAGAAATTCCCAGAGGCGCATATGATATTGCATCAATTAATGATGAAGTCGGACGAAGGCTTTCATTGGTGTCCCAGGCAAAGACTATAAACGTTTCATACATTAAAACACTCAGATAAGTCATCCCGACTGAATCTCGACATTACAATATTAACCTTACCCTGCAGTCGTTGAGAACAGTTTTCGGTTTGCCAAATATATTCTCGACAATAAACAAATTATGCGCCCAGGATCTGGAGGGTCTACATACCATATCACGCAAGATATATCCCGTATTTTTCGATGAGTCAGATCAATCTAACCTGTGACGCCATTAGCAGCTGTTAGAAAAACAGGACTTCCAAAGGAGTATACGGTCAATTTTGTTTATCATTTGGTCTTTCTAAAAATATGGATCCATGTGACTTAACATCATTTACACTCTCTCCTGTTTGTTTCACGTTATAATGTACGCTTAATAGTATGATAAAGTGTTACATAATAAGGCAAGATATAACTTGGATTCGCCTTAGATCGATTTGATCATTTTTGTTGTACATTCGTACAACGTTACCTAGGGTGGATAATTGTTTTTCTAGTTAAGCAACTGAACTAGCATGTATCTCGTTGTAGATCGCTTGCAGCGAGACACATTAAATCACAGTATGCACGGGTATTTTACCCTAACTAATACTCAATCTTGTGTAGATTTAAGGCACATTGCTTTTGTAACTGACACACTTGTCTTTGGATCTGTTCAAGGAGATTATATTCTCCATCTTTGTTCTACAGCATTGGGGTAAGTGTCACAATTTTATTTTATTTGATATGTGAAGCATATTCAGTTTTTAATGTTTTAGCGTAAAATGATGTCTTTATCACCACTACGCAGATTTGAAACGTTGTGAACTTTTGAATTATTAGAACTTGTTATCAAGAGTTTAATTTAGTAGCATGTTTGTAAAAAAAATTAATTCCGTACCTTTTATTATGACCAGTTACGATTTATTGTAGCTGTCTGTGTGTACGTGTGTGCGGGTATATCAGGCTGTCGGTCTGGCCGTGCGTGTGTCTGTATGGGGATGGAAGATGACGTGACCATCAGGGCCATACAAGTAAGGAACCGTTGGTTTGTAAACTTATGCGCATATTTGATCCAAAAATGGTGTGTGTGTGGTCAATACAAGTGTGGGCCAACCCAAGAATTCAGGACAACTGTGTAATTTGTCAATGGACACGTTTGCAACAAATTGCTGCGTCACGAGTGATATGTTTGTTTCAATTGATTATGTTGTTTACAACTGAATCATTTTCGTTACATGATATTATTGGAATCGTACTTTCATTACTTGAGTTTATTTGATCTTACTTTCATTGCACGAGATTAAGTGAATCTTACTTTCATTATCTGAGATTATATGAATCTTACCTTCATACATGAGAACATATGAATCACATTATTAGTTTCCCATTTGTGAATGATTGGGTGAAGCAATTGAACGAATCGTGTGTTTAGAGTTTGAAATAATAACACTGTATTTGTAGAGTATATACATATTTGTATTAATTCATTTAATAAACTTACATCTTTCGTCACATTGTGTTGTGTTGACATTTAATACAAGCGTCCATGCAGGTCAAGTCCTGTTACAGAAACGCTTATTAAAATTTACGGACATGATTCATAATAAAACGGAGTTAACAGCGGAATTGTTGATGAAGTTGAACCATGCGATATTGTGGTTTTTTGGATATCAAACTGGAAGACTCAGGATATCCAATGTAGAAATTGAAGATGTAGTGAAACCGCAAGGAAAGCATTCTTTGAATGACTGCATACAATATAATCAGAGATTTTGGTGTGCGGTTTTCACGTTTACAAACACGTGAAAACTAGGACAAAATTAGGATGACCATCCGGTGTAACAGCAGACAAGCGCTGTTTCTACTATGGTGAAGTGACGTTCACCGCTGAATTAACCACGTTTACATTTTCCAGGGAATGTGCCAACATATATTGACTCACCTATAGAGAGCAAGAGCTTTCTACTGTTATTCAACAAGGACGCACTTGTCGGAGTGATATATCTCGGACGAAAATGATCGATAGAGTAAATCAAGGTACAAGGGTAATCGGTCTATTTATAAATGAATGTGGCACTAAACCTTAAGAATGCACAGCTGCGGAATAGGTTGATCTTCCCCCAAATATATTCCTTATGATTCTATGAAATAAACTGCTTGGTTGGCAGAGGATGAACATAATGCACCTGAAGAAAGAAAAGCATGTCTAGCAATTATAATACGCGATCACAATATTTATATAAAGACTAAGAGAGACCCTCGATGCCATCGATGGGAGAAAGATATCGAATCGGAACGTCAAATAAGAGACCAAATCCCAAAGAGAAAGAGTGCGTGTGCTTGTACATACTTAGGGAATCGTTGTTCCATCACTTATTTAGCCGTGGTGTAGAGAGAATCGAGACTACATCGACTGTTATAATACACCAATCAGAATTGATGTGGAAGCATATCAATAGTATCAAGTGTGACTGGCTGCGTCGGTAAAATACTCTCGTCACAACTGCATGCGCGTCCATTCAGTGCAGCTCTAGGTGGCAGATATCATCAATATAATTACCAAACTGTACACGATGCCTATTGAGAATAAAACGAGATTCACACTTTGTTGTATGAAATCGGAAAATAACGTCCAGATTTGTAACCGGCGTAAACATGCAGTAAAAATATTAAACTATATATATGTCAAGCATTTCCATTACATACTATTGCATACATACATCACCTGCATAAATTATATTCATGTACAAGAAGTCTAATAAACGCATGGAATCAGCTCAGCCAGATTTATTTTAGAACCATTAAATAGGTTCGTAGGACGTGCAGCAAGTTCAGCTGTATCGCAAAACTAATACATTATATTATAGAACCACGATATAGAAAAGTAGCCCAACATATAGCAAACGACATTATAGATAACACCAGAGAAAAAACGAAGTTTGAATACCCAGGTCATAATTCATCTGTTTTACTCAATCATTGTCAATATTAGGTACCACGTGATCATTAAAGCAGAGAATGTATGTGCCGCACTTGTTGAGTATTATAGTAAAATATCGTGTTTTTTGCTGATTGATCAAGTTGGAAGGCTCCTAAGTCGCATGTCATGTCTCGTCTAGGGATCGTTATGGTAACGATGTTCAACATGTGATGACAAAATCATTTGATACCAGGCAGTAAAAGGTTTTAATCTGGACAAGTGCAGATATAGAAAACCTCCATTATAATACTACTACAACGAAACCAGCTGTTTATCCTGTGTATTCAATTTGAATACACAGGGTAAATTGTTTTACACTGCTGGATAAAATCGCCGCATGTGTTAGTGATCAGAAATGTTCTTTTACCTATTTGAGACACTTTTAAGCAATTTTTGCATATCACTGATACCGTAAGATCTTGCAATTTACTTCCTTGAATATTGTACTACTGTACGGTGCAAGAACGATCTATAAATGGTCAACATATATATGACATTAGTCGATAACAACATTTTATCAGATCGAAGCATTCTGTTCCAGCCAGATTACTTCAGCGTAGTTGGGTAAGTTTGCTTATATACCCAACTCACTGTTTATAGTGACATATTTTAGAAGCCACTTCATTTCATTGCACATCTACTTGCAAATATTGATCTGTCAATGTTCTGATTTGTAACCAATTCAACAACTTGAGGTAGTTCCGTTCAAAAATAAATATTAAGGAAAAGGCAAGAATGCACGTTATAGGACTGGTGTAAATGAGGCTACCTGCAAGTGGAGTTTTATGTTTTATCTGCTTGATTTGGGTTTCCATTATGGTTCTTTATTACTTGTAAACTTACTGAAAGAGGCACTCCTTTTCAAGGTAACGATAAAACATTTCTAATACGATATAAGCACAATTGCACATAATTATGCAATTTAAATGATTATCTTTCTTCTTGAGAACCTAAAACCTAACATACAAATATAATATAATATAATATAATATAATATAATATAATATAATATAATATAATATAATATAATATAATATAATATCAAATTATATAATATAATATTTTTCTTCCTTATGTCTTTGTCACGTACTGACCGACCCGGTGGCCTAGTGGTTAGTGCGTTCGCCATGGATGCGGGAGGTCGCAGGTTCGAACCTCGATCGAGTCATATCAAAGACATAAAAATGGTACTAACAGCTGCCTTACTAGGCGCTCAACATTAACAGGGTAGTGTTAGGACTGGTCATTCTGGTCTCATGATAATGCGACTAGGTGGAATATCATGCTTCATGCCTGCGGCATGACACTGTAGACATCGTAGCGATAGGACTGAAACTTGTTAAAGCTATATTACAAATCAAAATCGCACACACATTTGTCAAGTACTTGTGTGTACGATAGGGTTTCGCTTTCGTGAAAAGCATTACCCGAGAGTGATTTACGTAAGTCGCAATAATTTTAAAGTACGAATTTGGTGGTCCTATGATGCACAAGGAAACCGATAACCTTAAATTCTCTGGTCTAGGATTTCACTATAACCTTGTCGAGAAAGACAGTAGCGTCACAACATAACATTTATTCAGTATACCAATATACATATATATTCAACACAAAATTTCAACTCTGCTTAATTTGTTTAATAAAATTGCCCCATTTTACAGTGATATAAATTTTTAGTTAGTACTGGCGATGGATATGTTGATCACAAACATTTCTCAGTTTGAATCGAAATTACAAATATTAGATTCGTATGATCATTATAAGACAAACTGATATCATACTTCTGTGCTTCAACTAGTAAACCATGTTTAAAATCCGTGCAAGTAACCCAAAATCACCCCAAAAGGAAATCATAAAACGATCAAGATGAAAAACCACTGCGTCCAGTAAAACCAAAATAAACAATAAAAAAAAAGTGTTGATCGTCTGAATTTGAGAAGAAATTTGATAATAGTAGATAATCATAAACATTCTTGAACTACGTATTTATAAGCGTTTAACTAATGGTGAAGAGACATTGTTTCATTTTCTTCATTGTCTGAAGATTTCATGATAAATTAAAAAAGTATAAACGTGCAATGCAATAAAACAAAAAACGAACATTTTAACTAGTTACATATGAAGCTATTTAAATCCAGAGTTAGCAAAATTATAAATAAAGTTATACCAACATCAGCAATTATATAGGCTTTTGAATAATAATCTTAAAGTGAATTTTTGTGCAACGAATTTTGTACCGTCACTTGTTTTGAATTGTTGTCCAATGTTAGAAGATAATTCATTGAAATGTGAAATATACGTCCAATCCTTGTTGTTCCATACAGGCGACTCAGTCCACAGTTTGCTTTCATTTCTTGCATTAATATCGCATATTCCATCTGTTATAATTGGGTCAGTATAATCAAGTTTCTGCAACTGATACATGTGTGGTCCTGGATTAATGTTTAACAATCGACCGAATGCCTCCATTGGATATTTGATAATCATTTAATGTTCTCCAACACATCACATTTTCTTGCAAATTTGTCTGTGTTACTTTGCGATGAAAACTTCAAGTGATAATAAAGACGTTGCGATTTTGTTCTAAATCGAATTTTTTGAGCACAGTCTTCTTCTCATATACAAAGGAATTATCGCTATAAATGTGGTCAACAATGCAATTGATAACAGTCCAGAGGAAATTCTGTCTGCGATTAAATGTTGTGATGTTTAATGCATGCGACCTAAAAGTAGAAGTTTTTCGTTATTTATGCTAGATTCCATTGTAATCATTCCGAATCATGTTGTAACAGACCCAATAGTCGATCACAAACTAAAACCTTGTACTCTTACGGCAAAATATCGTTTCTTTTTCTTCGATTTGTCACTGCCATGTTACGTTATATTAACCCATAGTTCTGAGCCATACAAAGCAGATTTCATTATCACTCTTTCCCAGGCTTTCGCACAAAATTAAATGTTCTTTGTATTTAAATTTAATTAAATTTAATATAGTGAGTGTAGTATTATTACAGTAGCCATTACTCTCAACTCCCAAGCAAGGAGGCAATATCGCTGTTTGACTATCAACTTATCAGTCTGGCAAAACAGTTATACATTGATAAAGTTACTAACCTCTCAAAAGGAATTAGGACTTGGGGTATTGGTATATAATTTTCTTAGCCAAGAGGCCTAGCAATCCCTTACCTTATCCAAATAAAATCGTCTTGTAAGGAAATCTACAAAACAAGATACACACCCAAAAAAGATGAGATGATTCTAAAACAGAAGAAATAAAAGACATGTTGTGCAGATCAATATCCGAAAAGTTAAGGCTATCTGGATGTTCAGTTCTATAACTCTGCTTGCAAACAAATCAATCCATTTGCAAAAGTAATAGATATACACTGAAATGGAGCTTCAGCTTCAACATTGATAAAAGCAGTATATTAGTTTTATCCAGATTAGCGCAACAACATGAAGAAATTTACATGAGGATTTGTCAACCAAAATATTCATATTCTAAATGAAACTGAACATGCTGGAATACCTCTCCTTTATCTAAAGTAGGTATGGCTTGTATTAAAGGAAGAACGGCATTTTATTATCTTGTAGGTGTTTGCATAAATGATGTTAGAGTCAATCATCTTAGGTACGTCAGTTTGTAAAGAACAATTGTGATAATCAGCCATTTGTGACTGTGACGTTTGCTCGAATATGTGTTCCATAATGATATATTAGGCTACTAATTTCCTCAACCTCTCCTGGGTGGTTTAGATTTTCCCATCGGTACCGTCTTGGAAGAGCCAGTAATGCTATTGTGTTATGTCTAATACATGGATTCTTTTTTTAATCATAATGACATTCCTATCTTTTGTACGGTATTTATGACATAACATATACGATATTACTTATTTTACACTATACATTATGATGCGAACAATAATTAAGTATTCGTTTTCGAAGGAATTGGCCTTACATAACAATACCAAACGTGTTCTTGTATGAGAATCATCGAAACGAAGCTGCGCTTTTAAAGATATCTTCTCGTGTTCAGCTAAGATAAAGATATATATATATATATATATATATATATATATATATATATATATATATATATATATATATATATATATATATATATATATATATTTTATTTATTTATTTATTTATATAACTATAACAAATGCAGTTTGTGTTCTTCATTGTTTCGTGTCTGAAACATTCACCTATGTTTGTATCATTATCTCTAAAAGACGAAATAACGATTGATGATTATATTCTAGGACCATCGTGGAATTCCAAAGTAATTCCATTTCATGAAAACACTTCTGTTTTCTACTGACTATCACCTAAGTACTTATTGAAGGATTACGTTTCAATTTACACTTATGTATATATTGATACATTGTATTCACGGGTACCTGTAATACACTCAGCGTAGAAGTTAGCCTAGTAGAATCGTCTGCTAAAACCACGCCATATATTTTCATTTAACTCATTATTAATCCGCCATTGTTCATTATGTGTTTTTTTAATATATCATGTATTTTCACGTTAGAGAGAGAGGCAGAGATAGGGGGAAGATAAAGAGATGACGAATAGAAAGAGAGAGAGAGAGACGGGGAGAGTAGGTGGAGAGAGGTATATAAAGAGCTATTTGTAGACAGGTAGAAAGTGATATAAGAGGGATATGAAAAGAGAGGTTTGATTTTTAAAAAATTCTCTGTTTGTTTGTTCAATGTTTTTATGTACCACAATTGCCAAATCTTTTATTTCAGAATAGCTGAACGACAGTCATTGTTAGTCTGCATTTGATCTTTGTGAGAATAAATTCCGTATCTACGAACTCTATGATACAAGATTGAAATGGACTCGGCCAGAAAGGAGAAAGTAAGATTTTGAGTACAATACAAGATCGGCAAGATCTAACCATTGATTCGAAAACTAACTCAAAGCTATATTCACGTCACTATACATATTTTGTGTACTTTATTGACTTAAGTAATTAAATCGGTTTAAGAAACGTGTAATCGCACAAAATAAACTGCCAGTAAACAAGGCGTACTAATTTAAACGTGTCTTACATTATAAAAGTGCATATTTGCTTCTCACATATAATAGTCAGATTATTATTATAGATGACAGTATTTGACCAATTCAATTTGCTTGCTGGGTTACCTGTATGTTTGATAAAATGATCTTCTAGAAGGAAAACGAAACAGCATTGGAAAAGAATAATAGCACGTAATTATGTGTAAGGTATTTTGGCCTCAATACCTGCCGTTAAAGACAGTTACCGTTATGTTCATCTCATATGAGTGCCTTATTTCAGTTCGACGTGTCTTTAAATTGTTCCACGAAATCATTTGATCCATGTGCAATATTACCTTTCGTTATGTTCCTTTATTAATCTCTATTCAAAGCAATAACACAATCCTTTGGTTAACATTTTGATCAGCTTACTTGGATACACATAATTCACACATACAAAAATCACGCCAGTGATCTAGTAACTAATATTATATAAAACAAAACAAAACAAAAAGCTAAACAAATGAATACAAATCACAAATATGACAAATGGGGACTGGACTAAGAGGTAGTAAGGAGTAGACTCTTTGTGATTTGATAAAGTTTGCGATAAGTTACAGTTATTAGGTAACATTTTCCAATTTCAAGTAATATCTTGACGAGACAATCAGTCTAAGACGTTTGTGTTGGCAAATATAACCTAGTGGTTTTTGATTGTTTTCGCAAAGTGGTTTCTAGTCCATACATGGATGGACTGTAGCAGCAGGAGGGTGAACTAACCGACCGAGATTTTCTCTAATTGGCTTAGCTCATTTTGTTACTTTATCGTTTGTCGTTCTTGTTTTCAAATTTGTATGTGCTTTGTTCACCTTTCGGACACTAACTGTTGGTCGCAACCTCCGTGTTGCTGTAGTGTGTGAGTAATTAAACCATTACTATGTCAATAATGGAATTTCACACATCTAAACTAGGTTGACAGTGGCTAGAGGCAATTCATAAATATATCCCTGTTCGTGATGCTGTAAAGCAGCAACTACAAGCGCTTCAGGAGTCTCAGGTGGAATTTGCAGGAGGTATAAAACATTTACTTAAACCAGATGCGAACGTTACTGAAGGAGTTACAGAGGCTAGCAAAGGTCTGCTTCCCACCCTGGAGCAAACCGCTAAAGCAACTGGTAAAAATAGCAGAAAAAACGAAGAACAATAAATAAAACTATTCTACGAAAACTTCAAAGTGAAATAGTTGCTGTTCAACCAATGCGAATAATACTTAAGGGTAGTGATCAAGCTCATGCTGACATAGGTTTATTTAAATGATAATATAGCAGAACCAAAGTATTAGCCAAAACAAGTATGAGTCAGAACTGAATTGAATGATCAATTTCTAAAGTTCAAGTAAGCTAATGATACTTTAAATCGTGAAACTAAATAGAAATCGTTATTTTGTGTACACTACAAAATTGATCGGGCCGGAATTGATGATCTAAGATATATTGCATTTATCAGTGGAATAAATGAATATCATGTACAACAACAACGACAACAGCAACCACAGCCAGTATTACAACAACCACAAAAACAACTATCAAAGCAGACAATCTGTACAACACGTGAGGAAGAATAAGGATGTCATGGTGTAAGCTCTACATCTGGTGCCACCGAAAGTGATATTGATACAGGGGGAGTGGTCATATTTATCCATGTTACAGCAACAACCTTCCTGATTCTGAAAGACTTGAAATTCTGATTAGCGGAAAACGAACCAGTAATACTGTCCCAGAAATCATCAATGAAGCAACTGATATTTGTGAACAATTATATGCAGGCGTTATCATGGACATGTTTATCAGTTTCTCATCGATGAAAGTGTTCATGATCATCACAGTGATTGAGGATATGCAATTAGATCAGTGACAAGAAAATAAGATGATCATACATAACGCTCAAAGTGGACCTAAACTGCTCAGGGTAATAGATTCACGATTACCAACATATAAAGCAATCTACGGTGATGGAGTTGGTGATGTCGTTCAAAGTCTATTTAGAAGAATAGCCCCAAAAGCAATACCGGTTGCAAAACAATTAGCAATGAAAGATATTGACGTTATTCGTGATAAAGTTATTGGTGCTACTAGTAAAGCATTCTCAGCAATCAAGGATAGACTAACACGATTAATGCGACGAAAACCTCAGCCAATAAAATTACCGAACACTGAAGAGATACATGAAAAGGTCAGTAAAATAATTAAAATAATAAAACAAGCTGCACATCAAAACCTAGCAGATTTGGCTGGTATAGCACTATCAGAAAAAGAACAAAACATTAATACAAGTCTGATAGCAGGAAGTGGTCTTCGTTTTAGACGATAATAACCATAATAAATGTTTAGACGTGCATCCGATACTGCGTTTGACATGGACGCACCTGTTTTTTGAGCTTGGTCGACTTGAGCTGCAAGTTCAGGATACAAGAACAGATTTCTTACCCGCTGGAGCATTTATTGAAGTAGAAGAAAAAATAGTAACATACTTCGCCGCTAATGCACCATACGGAGCTCATATCAGAGATGGTTTTGTTAATAATGGCATCATGACGTTATTCAGAAGTGCTATATACATGATTGATGGAGTAGAGATTGAATCAATTCAAGATAGTGTTGACGTTGCCACAACGATACTGGGTCTAGCAAGATATTCACATGATTATACAAGATCAGCTGTTCCGTCAGTGATGTTTGACAAGGAGAATATTGACCAACCTGATGGCAGACTGTATAATATAAAAAAACTAAGAAACAATGCCGAGATAACCCCAATTTCAACTTAGGGTTCAGGACGCCGGAATCAATGGTACTGAGTGAACATAAAACAGTTTCGTGTGTAATTCCATTCTCACATGTTTTTGGAATTTTCAGAAATGTCAGAAAGATCATTTTCGGAACCAAGATTACAATCATACTTGTGAAAAGGGTAATGATAATGATGTTATCTGGCGCGATAGTGGCACTGCTGGTAAAGTAATATTATTTAAACTTTCATTGTGGATGCCAGTAATGACTCCATCGATCGACGAAGAACAACGGTTACTTTCTTTTATGAGTCATGGTGGTAAATCAGCAATGTCATGGTTGACGATGATCACAGTACTCAAAACGTAGTTAACGGTTTATTGACATGGCATATATCATCTCAGCAAGGTGTTTATGCACCAAGACATATATGTATTGCTTTCCAAGATGCTACACTATTATACTCTTAGGAACACAGTCCAATTATATTTGACAAGCGTAGAGTTAGTAAAGTTTCCTTAACAATAAATGGACATCCAGAGCCATCTGAAGAAGTGTTATTACACTTTGAGAATAGTCATGATGCACGTGTATATCATCGTTCGATGTCATTCATAGGACGTGATCAAATTGTTTATTCCGGTCAAAAAAATCCCAACTAGATATTACAACACTTTGTCTGATTTATTACTTTTCGCTGCAATATTTAGACTTACTCAGGCTATCTGTCGTTGATATACACTTTCGAGCTTGTGTGACTAGAGGAACTATTGCTAAGTACAGAGCAATCGCTCTTTTGCTCTAAGACAAAACAATTCTACTTGAAGGTGTTGGTGCACGAATGAGAGTCGTTGATGCCCCAGCATAAAACATGTAATTAAATCGCTCATGGTATTATAATTTCATACCATCATGTTAGTGTAAGTCTGACTCCTGGTCAGATTAAGAAACTACAATCAATATCTGTGGAAAAAAATATCATTGAAAAACAAGACTAATCGCAGGCGGTCCAAACAAATTTCAATAACCAAATCTCAACTCAAGCACATCAGTAATGCCAACGATCAAATACCGGTGCTAGACCTAATATTTCTGCTAGTGCTATTCAAGACGCAGCAGGATGGGTGGTCTATTTCCACTTCTTGCAGCTATACCAGCGTTAATAGCCGCTCTAGATGTTACAAAACAGCGGCACTTGGTGATGTTGGAACCGCTGATGGGATGGCATTCAGGAATGCAACCGGAAAGGGAATACAGACTTTTAAAAAAGGGAAAGGGTTTACGATTACCAGGAACCTCTCATTGGCACGGAAAAGGTCTGATACTCGCAGGAACACTTCGTTAGACGTACATCGTCTTCTTCCTATGTCCAGTTTTTGATTTACTTGATCCTTCTTAGCGATTCAATATCAAAACCTTCAGAGGTGTTTAAATGCGTGATCAGTTACCAAAACAACCAAACCGTGTTGAAACCAATATCATTATTCTCGATAAACGTTCTGGTCCAGGCACACATTGGGACACGCGATTGATCCACGTGGAATTATTTATTTTGACTCGTAAGCGTTGGTGCCACCAAAAGAATTTTTCTAATATATCGGCAGTGATAAAATTGCTGTGGAAAGCAATCCCTTCTGGTATTCAACATTGACAATACAAACAATAACCGATCCACCAATACGTGGCCGTGAAGTAATTGCTGATACTGATTTGTCGAATTATGCGACTAGAGATAATCTGGCTGATCTTACGAACCTTTTTTTGATTTTACCGGGATGAAGTTTTTTTTGACGATAAATACGGTGTTTTAAGTACGATTACTATTAGATAGGTCGACATAGTTCTTAGAGTTCTCGATGCTACCACGGACATCATTCCAGTGTTTACTGACAGCGGTAGAATCAGTGATTCAAATATATCAATCGCAACTATTAGAAATGAAATTATAAAAAGTGTTGCTAATAGTTTATGATCCACCAGTGATACAATGACAGCTGAATACAATATGCATAAAAAATAAAATAGTTGTTTTAAGAGAACCAATATCCTATGAAGATGCCGTAAAAAAATGTAGACAATAACTATACTACAGTAGATACCAAATTAACCATGTTGCGATCTGAGTATAACGGTCACGTCCACAGGTTTTAAAAAAATCGTATACAGTTTCAAAAACTCAGCAAAATCACATATGATTTCTTTGGAAATCCGTCGTTTTCTGACATAAAACTCTCCAAAATGAGCACAGATCTCGGCGATATTACAACAGCTATGTCATACATAAAAAACATGAATCAATGATTAGGTGTTATCAGAGATCCTAAATCAGTTTCAGAGCTAGTCACGATAACGTAGAGTAATATCGATGACATTAGGAAAAAAAACTAGAAGATCTTATCATTGGAATTCCTGATATTGTTAATCAATTTAATCTGATCAAAATTCTTAATACACAGATCATCAACATGGTATACAGAGTATCATCATTATTATCAACATGGTCACAGTAAAATAACACTGTCAAACATACCGCTGAAATCACTGGTGTGTATAGGATGTCCGTGTTCAGCGGTACAATATTTAGTATATTTACCATGTATGTATGTCGTCATTGAACCGATACTTTTTCTGGAACCGTGTCTATTGTATTAAATAAAGGGGAGGAAGAAACATTTATGCTGGAACCATCTGACAAAAAAATTAACCTCAGCGTCTTACTAGTGGTATCTGGAATTTGTCGCTGAAACAACTTAATTGATTACTTAGTAATTAAAATATATTGAATTCCCCAATCAACGTTCAACATTACATATACAATCAAGCATGTGAGTGACAAACAAAACTGAACAATATTGTTGACGAGTAGAAAGTAAAATTAAAAGAATATTGCAGAAGTATAATTGTTGTTCACATAATTGTGTATTCGGCGTCCGATGTTACCGCTGTAACCGGCGTATTGCTATCAACAATGACGTCACCAGTACTTATAACAATTTGTGTTTCAGCTGCAACAAGAATTGCTGGTATTCTTAATACAATCGCGAAAAAATATGTACGTAAACAAATACACAATTGCATGAGTATGCAATAAAGTTGCCTACAGCGACGCTAACATACATCAAATTATCGTCGTTGTTGTCATCAGGCCTTAGCGATGGAATAGCATCAGATACTGAGTTTACATAAATGATTAAGATTAACAACGAGGTAGTGACTGTATCAGAATCTACGTCCGATTTAGAAAATAGGGATTTAAAATCCTGATTCAAAATCAGGTTTTAACAATAATGTCTTAATCGCAAGAATTACTGTAATATATCGTCACTAATACAACTCCGTCAAAAACTACGACGACATCTACAAGCTCAACCTATCTTGAATTTAGTGTTAACTTTCCAACTGCTATTCCAGAGAAAGAAATAGCATTAGCACAATTACGAATATATCATAGTTGGCCAAATATTAGATCAAAATCATTTGGTGGATTGCAGCAAATATTGTAAATATAACATCAACACTTGCAGTCAATCTTGTATGTGACGTAATTGAATGAAGCTATCAAAAAGATCTTGAGAAATCAGACCGGGCTCAACAAGGATATATTTTGTATACATATACACATCAGGTACCTCCTGGATATTTGATCGTACAAGAAATAATTAATTCGGTTTAACTGTGATGTCGTAATCGACTATTATCCAGGATACATTTCAAACGTACTGACCAATCCGGACACCTTGATTTGAGATATAAAGTTTTCAATTTAAATCTGTATGTAAGACCAAAGATGTTTTCGTAGATCTTTACGCTCGTGATAGAGTCGAGGAAGGTAACAAAATATATTTCTGAGTCGAAGTTAGCGTTTTACAAATGATTATTTCTTGACATGGTTTGAGGGTGTGCTTTTCCATTGAATTTGTAGCTAATGGGGTGAACTCCGCAAAAAACACGGGTCCTATGCCATATTAGCTAAGCAATACTTAGAAATTCAATGTTGGCTCACGCAATATGCGTTGCTAATTCGCTGTTGTATTTTTTTCGAATTAGTCGCGATGACAAAATCTAGAGGAAGAAAGAAACCTGACAGATTCAGAAAAAAAAGGATAATGTTTTATAAAAAGACAATCAAAAAATCATTATTCATCAGTAAAGAACAATTATGTATAAGATACAGGTCCTACCTTTATCTGACAGAGTTATTCCCTTGATTATATCAGGACGATGTCAAGGATCCTATTAGGTCACTTTGTTATCGACGAGGTCATACAATCTTAATTTACTGTCTCTTACGTTAGGAGTATTTCCTATTTTACTTCTGGAGTGCAATACTGAAAATATTAGTTTTCGTAACGCCAATTAAGTTTGTTGTACCGAAGGAGAAAAAAAAAACAACCAAAAATATATAATTAATTTATAAGCGGATATTGTAAAAAAAGGTGAGATTACTCTTTAGCTGCACTACGTATCCTTATCAGAGTTATATCCGTTCATAACTTTTGTTATATGCAATACTGAAATGTTTTGCTTTTTTAACATTTCTTTGAAATTGCTGATTTGTATGTTTTATCCGCGATGCGCTGAAACGAAGGCATGCAAACATCAAAATGTTTGCATACTGCCTTCTTTCATCGAAATAGTATTTCTTCACCTTTCTCTGTATTTGCCGATTTAACCATATTTTTCGCAAATATTTTGTGCATACCAGTTTGACCCAATTTGCAATTTTGACTTTTTTAATGGACTGTAAATTACTCAAGTAATAATATTTTGGATTTGAATTATTGTGGTTGATCTCGAGACCGTCTTCGATTCCTCCGTGAAAACACTCGAACCTGCGAGAGTAATACTTTATCTTTCTATCATTACCAAACATTAGATAACCATTATCATCAACAAAACAGTTCATGCTGATACCATTACGAGATACTTGATAATTATTGATTATAGGATGTTTTACACATTTATTTTGCTGCTTTTGTATAATAGCATTTTTGTCTATATTTGTTTGAAAATCTGGCTTAATAGTATTCTTCGTTTTTATGAGAGATTCAATTGGCGTTATTTTTATCATAATATTTGTAGTTGTTGTTGTAGTTGTTGTAGGGTGTAACGCCATTTCTCAGCATACGATAGGCTATACATGGCGGCCAGTATTAATGGTGGAGGAAGAACCCGGAAAGCCCGGAAAGAACCACCGACCCAAGAGAAGCTACAGGCAAGCTTTCTGACATACCCATATTAGCCGAAGTTGAGACTCGAACCCACGCAGACAGAGGTGAGATGACAATGATCCGTAAAGGAGAGTGCTTTGGACCACTCGGCGACTCGGGGCCCCTTATCATGATATCGCTTCAGCTCTCTGTATTGTGTACCACCACATTGCACACACAACTGCGTTTCTCCTCTAACACCAATACCACACTTGAAACACGGTTTTGGTCCTAAACATCCGCGACGCATGCTTTGTATGTGAAGTCCACAGAATTCGTTTACGCAAGCTTTATTACAGGTTGTTGTAGAATCTATCCTTAACCATTTACATTTATTCTGTTTTTGAATCATTATATAAATATATATAATTATAGTTCAATTTAAATATATATTTGTCTTAATTATAATATGGAAGAGTTTGATAGATTATCTGCAATCGAACCTTCTAAATCTAGATTCTATCTTGATAGAAGAACCCCTGACTTGCCGAAGAGTGCTCTGGTTGATCCGACGAAAAATCTGATTAAAAGTATTCATGAAGCCAAAAAAGAATTTCGCGTCGATGGTGCAACTAATGCGTGGCCAAATTCAGAATTATGCGCAACACCGATTATTAAATATCTCGACAATCAAATATATTTTTTAGAATAAAATTTACTGAAGCGGTAGATACCGCAGAAGATGATACTTGGATCATCCGTGAAAAAACATGACCCCATCCGTCTTCACACTGGAAATAGCGTTACGTTAAATGACAATTCCGAGCCAGGACTGTTGACTGGTATTGATAAACCGTATCATTAATGAGCTTATCCTGTGAGTGCAGTTTTTGATACAAAATATCCGCTGAATAATAAACCTGGCGTTCATGATCTCAAACCAAAAATAATTTGGAAAATAAATTGTATAGCCGAACAATTTACAGAACACTTCACAAATGCGATACGTAGAAATGAACAGATCTACGACGTGAAAAATAAATGGGCTGAATCAGTCAACGATAAGGGAGCTACAATAAACGATGATGCTAAGTTTGAAAAAAACACTCAATTTCACAATAATGTGACAAATAATAAACGAAGAGATCTTATACGAATCGAAATATAAATCGAAATGAGCTCCGATAAATATTATTGATCATAATGCGCATGTGTGGACTTCGGCTATAAACTAATTCCTCGAGATCAAACTGCTAGATTTTACCAGGGAGATATATTTGATTTTATCAGAAATATTAGTAAAAACGATCCCGTATCAGTATGGTTATTTCAGAGTTCCGATGATGGAAATTATGATATTTGTCGTACAGAATCTCTCCCCGATGATATGAAATTCTTGCGTGAAAATAGACCTATGAGGATGATAAACAATTACTGAGTAATTTTGTTAGCGTTCCGTCAGTTCCGGCTCAATTTACTTAAAAGAAATATCCATGAAAACCACCAATTTCGGAATTTCTTGAAGAAATACAAGGCAGTTGTGTTGAATACAGACATGTTGAGTTATGGAATACCATATACGATTATAAGGATGTTATCTTGGTTGATATGGTTGCATGTTATCCTTGGAGATTTTTTTGGAATGGGATAATGTTCTGAGTATTTTAAAAGATTCCGTCATACAACACAAGAAATGAACAGAGATGCGATAAACACCCCATTACATGATTTTGACCTGATTGGATTCGCTATTATTGAGTCACTTAAGTTTACTGAAAATCTTCATTCGATTTGTTACGTCTGGTTTAGCAAACGCTTTTCAGAGAAAACAATCGGGTTTTAATAGTTTTATTACGATATATGCTTGATGTAAAACTATTGATATCGTTGATTGTAAGTAAAGCAGTCATATAATATAGTCGACAGAAACAAATTTGGTTACCAGAACAAAAGAAATAGTCTGATGATGAAAATCCTGATATAACGAATTTTGAGAATAAAATCTCAAACGTTCTTGATATAAAAGTAATTGGTCACTTTACGCAGGGAGGATCATATTATCTTAAATGATATTGTACAAAATTATATATAGATGATGCTGAACTAGATTTTATAATTACTAATACAACGGAGAAAACATACATTTATAAATCGAAGAAATGTTAGTTAATCGGACGGAAATAAATTAGGTACAATTGCGAGTTACACTGATGGCGAGTCACTGTAGTTTACTCAATCAAGATCTTCAATGCTTGCGTACGTTTCGATAAATGTATTATCGATGATAAGCATATTTCGTGATGCTGCTGTTACAGTCGCCATATATTCATTTTAAATCAATCAAAAGAATACAGGATTGGTAGAACAACTACATATCGGTGATGATGCATCATGGGGAGAATGGAGAATAAAACAAGAAAATATAGTTATTCTGAATCTGCAGACGTTGAAATCAAAGATATTTATTACAAAACTAATTGAATAATAATAATAATAATAATAATAATAATAATAATAATAATAATAATAATAATAATAATAATAATAATGAGGACTTTGTATAGCGCCTAATCTTTAGAAGCTCTAAGCGCTTTACAGCTTTAGACAACACCAATAAGATAAGAAACATAATAATATTATTTCAAAAACAAACAACATGAAATTAGAAAACAAATTTAAAAAAAAAAAAATAATAAAAAACATGCTGAGAATATTGCAGGTAGGAAACGTTATTAGATCTTTAAGTTTGTTCTTGCTGTCGAAATATAAATGAGTTTTGAGAGCCCTCTTGAATATGATCACTATGTCTTTTTTCTATTTGTAATCTGCACCATCGGTATATGATCCTGTCGCCAGACATTAGAATGTTTATATCAATGGGCCTGGATGATCTGGTAAAACAACACGTGCGATTGAATTGTTTCGTCAGAGTTTGAAGAACTCTGCTGATAGTATTATGTTAACCCCTATGAAGACTCGCCATAGAAGTGAACGAACGAAGAGTTAAATCTCATACTTATAACATCTTTTTTTCGATGGAAGGGAGATGCATGGACTCCTGAGCGAATGGGTTAGAAATATATTCCAAAGATTATAATCTGAGTTGAAATATGTTCCATGTCGTTAGATACATTAAAAATATTTTTGATTGGTTGTTGACAAAATATTCTGCTGTGAGAATGTATGGTGATCATGATCAACTTCCACCTTTTGTTGTACCATCTCCTCATGAATGATTAAGTAATTGTGTTGATTATTCTGAAGTAATCCATGGTGGTTTTAGAGCGCTTCATCCACTATTAAGAGAGCATAATAATTTAATCAGACTACAACGAGATACAATTCAGTGCGAGGTAATACGAACAGTAATTTCAGAAACACCTATGAACAATTTCTGGAATATATGGATACCAGATGATTTGATAGCTGCAAAGTAGAAAAATAGTTCGTGATACACTTCAAAAACAGTACGTTATGTTACATAAAGGAAAGTTTCCAGAATTACCTGTACCGTTGGGATATCGTTCAGCAGATACAAGGCTACATAATATTGATATCGTCCAGCAGATACAAGGCTACATAATATTGAAGTTGAAATTCCAGGCACAGTTTCAATGAAACAAAATCTTGTATTACATGTTATTGCTTTAGTTACTTTAATATTGCTGATGATGCTTTGATGATGGACAAAACTCCATTTTCACTACGATTCATTTGAAAATAATAATCAAGCTCAGGAAGGAGATATCGATAATGCACTATGAAAAAAATAGTTATAAACAGAGTGAAAAATAAAATAAACGTGACTTTGATCTCGACGCAGAATTTATCATGACATTGAAAAAGCAGAAGAATAATCATTGTGCAAGCAGTAACACAGTAATGTTCTGGCAGTATTCAAATAATACTCTAAAGACAGTTTACCGTAGATAGAATTCATAGTAGTTTTCGTCACACAGCCGAAAATGTGATTCTGACCTGTCAGTTCACAAAAAGTTAATGCGGTGGTAATTTTGTGACTCAACGAATTACTTGTAATTGTTCGCGTACAATGCACGTAGAGGAACAATCGAATCTAGTTTGAAGATTGCATGTCTACCCGTGGAACTTACCACGCTTGAAATTGTTTGTGTCGTCACACTCCAAATAGGATCAGTCGCTCTTTTTAACCACCTTTAAGTTGACCAGGTTCATATAAAGATCTGACAATTACATTATCTAGTACAGGCTGTTTTTAAATGTCATTTCGTTGTTTTGGTATATATTTGTTGTGATTGTATTGGTAGGTTTCATATAAATTGCACGAGTCATCATCATCATTGGCGACTCGGTCTCGAAAGACCATGCGAATAGCGCCCTTGGGGTGTTGTCTGTCTCTGTTGGCAACGTCTGCTGTGGCTGTGCAGGCCTATACGTGAGTGACAGTCCCTACTGCAGTTGGTGCAGACATACTGGGAAGTCTGCGTTACTGTGGTTGCTGTTGCGTTCTTCTTTCTCTTACGTTTCTCTGCCGCCAACTGGTCTCTCCTCGCATCAGCGACTGATATGCCATTGTTTATCATCAGTCTCCAGGTGCCTCAGTCCTCAGCCAGCTCTTCCCAGCCATCGGGTGAAATGTTGCATGCCTTCATGTCCCTCTTGCACACATCTTTGAAACGGAGTGAGGGGCGTCCGACTCTTCTCATGCCAGTGGCCAGCTGTCCATATAAGATGTCCTTTGGCAGCCTTCCATCCTCCATGCGTTGGACGTGACCCAGCCATCGAAGGCGGCGTTTAATTAGCAGGGAGTACATGCTGGGAGTACTTGCACGCTGCAGGATCTCGCTGTGTGGAACACGGTCTTGCCAGCTGATTTTCAGGATGCGTTTTAGGCACCGTATATGGAAGGAGTTGAGCCGGCGTTCTTGCCTCATGTAGGTACTCCACGTCTCACTTCCATATAGAAGGGTGCTGAGAACGCAGGCCTTGTAGACTCGGACCTTGGTGTGCTCTGTCAGCGCGTTGTTTTCCCAAACCCTCTTTGTTAATCGAGCCATGATGGTGTTTATTCCAAGCTGATTGTGAGACCAAACTGCGTGCAGGCAACAGCAAAACGGTCTCCCAGTCTCTGGAGGGCTTCCTCGGTGTGGGCCACAAGAGCTGCGTCATCTGCAAAAAGCATCTCCCTGATGAGCACAGCTCTCACTTTGGTCTTTGAGCGCAGTCGTGCCAGGTTGAACAGCCTCCCATCAGACCTGGTGTGTAGATATATGCCATCCCTGGACGTGTTGAAGGCATAGGACAGGAGCAGGGAGAAGAAGATCCCAAAAAGTGTTGGTGCCAGCACGCAGCCCTGCTTCACACCACTGTTAATTGGGAAGGAAGTTGAGGATGATCCATCATACAGGACTGTTCCCTTCATATCTGCATGGAAAGAGATTATCATGCTGAGGAGTTTTGGGGGGCAACCGATCTTACTCAGAAGTTCAAAAAGGCCCTTCCTGCTGACCAAGTCAAAGGCCTTGGTGAGGTCGATGAACATCATGTAGAGTGGTTGACCTTGCTCTCTGCTCTTCTATTGGAGTTGTCGTAGGGAGAAGATCATGTCTGTCGTCGACCTGCCTGCTCTGAAGCCGCACTGTGATTCCGGGTACACACGGTCTGCCAGCAACTGCAGCCTGTTGAGTATGATGCGGGCGTACACTTTACCAACAATGTTCAAGAGCGAGATCCCTCTGTAATTATTACAGTCACTGCGGTCGCCCCTGTTTTTGTAAAGGGTCACAATTGTGGCATCACGCATGTCTTGGGGGACTACTCCTTCCTCCCAGCAGCGGCAAAGTAGCTCGTGCAGTGGTTTAATCAATGCTGGTTTTCCACGTTTGATAGCTTCGGGCGGGATGCTGTCACTACCTGGTGCTTTGTCGTTTGGAAGGCAGTCGATTGCTTTGCTGAGCTCCTCTAAGGTTGGCACTTTGTCGAGCTCTTCCATGGTGGGCAGATTCTTTATGCTGCTGAGGGCTGCATCAGTGACTGACGTTTCTCGGGAGTATAGTTCTGAGTAGTGCTCCACCCATCTGGCCATCTGTTGCCCACGGTCTGTGATCTTCTCTCCCGTCAGGGATTTCAGGGGAGCGACCCCTTTCACTGTAGGGCCTAGAGCCTTCTTGATGCCACTGTACATGCCTTGGATGTGTCCGGTCTCGGCACTGCGCTGGATCCCTTCACACAGTTGTTGCCAGTACTCGTTCGCACACTGTCTAGCAATTCGTTGGGTGTTACTTCTGGCACTTCTGAGAACAGCAAGCGTCCGTTCATTAGGGCATTTTTTGTAAGCTATGAAGGCTTTTCGTTTCTCCTCGATTTGTGGTTCCATCCTTGATAGGTGTTGTCCTCTCCAGGGCGCAAGCCTGGGCGTGGAGTATGGAGATCCTGGGCTGCCCAGACGTCAGGATCCCCCTCTCGTCACGAGTAATTTCACTATTAAACGCAGCTATCACACTTGGTAGACTTGCAACCAGTTCACGAGATCTCATATCATTTTGAATTATTTGTTTTGCATTCTGATATCCAAACAATTGCTCAGCAAGTTTATCAACAGAGTTTAAAATACAGTTATGAAAAAATTCAATTTCAAGTGTTGGTTTGCCAGAACCATTCCGGTCCGTTTAAGTAAACTGTTTTATGTCTGAACACAGAATCATATACCGATGGCTTTGATGACAAATCCTGATATCTGATCATTTCTGTACTAAATATTTTTGATTTCAACGTCGGCAGATTCAGAATAACTGAACATCGTTTCTTGTTTTATTCCCCATTCATTCCATAATGCACAATCATTTTTATAGAAGTGTGCTATAAATCCTCCATGGTTAATTTAGAAAATCATAGAAGATCATAAATGAGTAAACTGCGGTGATTCACCATCAATATAACTTACAATTTTATCTAATTTAGTTCCATTTGACATACAAATTGTTTCTCGATTAATAATATATTTCTTTTCGTTGTATCTGCAATTATGAAATCTAACTCAGCATCATCTGTAATTAAGATTTACAATGTCATTTACGATCATACGAATCTACCTGCGTACATTATCCAATTATTTGTCTACCAAGATCTTTTGCTTGTTTGTTTTCAAAATCACTAAAATCAGATTTTCCTCATCAGAATATTTCCTTTGCTGTGGTAACCGAATTTGTTTCTGTGAACTATATGATATAATTACTTCACTTACTGTTAACAAAAATAATATTTTTACATCAAGCATATATGGTTATAAAACTATTGGTGCCCACATTTTGTCTGAAAGTGTTTGCCAAACCAGAAATATCAAATCGGATGAAGATTTTCGACAATTTTAAATGACTCAATACAAGCGAATCCAGTGAGGCAAAAATCTGGTAATGGTCCAATTATTGCACCTTTGGTCACTTCGTGTGTTGGATGTCCAAATATATTTAAATATTTAGAACATTATCCCGTTCCGAGAAAACTTCCAGGATAACATGCAACCAGATGAACTGACATGACATTATTATAATAGAATCTATATTCAACACAACTGCGCTGAACATCTTTAAGAAATTCCAGTCGTATTGGTTTATATTAATTTTCCTTCTGGGCAAAATAATGAAAATCGTTGCGCAAGATTTTTTATTTCTTCGTGGAGACATTATGTATGATAAATATCTCCATTAGGTCTTACAAATTGATCATAATTTCCATCATCGGAATTTTGAAACTGCCATACAGATACAGGATTGATCTTGCTAATATTTCCGATATAATGAAACATATCACCGTCATAGGATTTAACAGTCTGGTTATGTGGAAACATTGTAACCGCATACGTCCACGCATGCGCTTTATCATCAATAATATTTATCAGAGCTGCATTATTATTATATTTCGATTATACAAAATCTCTCCGATGAATGTCTTCGTCGTTATTGGAAATCAACGTTTCTTTTCCAGTTCAGTAACTTCTTTAATGGACGATAAGGTATCTTTATCTGTTTCTGACCACTTATCTATTTTTTTTACTTTTTAAATCTCATAAAACGTTTCCGGGTATTGCGTTTGAAAATGTTGCTTCATTCTTTCTGCAACACAATTTTTCTTTCCTTGATTTGTGCTTGACAAGGTCAGTGAAGAAAATTTAAACGGCATACGCTCATTAACGCTAGGTTTATTATTTAGTGGATATATTGAGTAAATAACTAAAGTTGCATGATACTCTTGTTCATAACGCGGTTCATCAATTCTGTAAATTTTTCTGACATGGAATTTGTTTCTATTGTAACAATTTGTCCTCCATTTTGAATAAGAATGGGAAGCGCCTGTGGCGGATCATCCAAATAATTTCTAGTAACTTTTCATCATATTTCACTCTGAAAGATACGTAAAATCGTCTAGATAAATAAACATCATCGCTTATCGTTGATCTTTCATTGCAGCATCAACAACATTTTTGTTGCTGATAAGTTTAAATGTTGTCCACACATAAGTTGTGCCATCTTTGCGAAATTGTTCTTTGGCATGACGAATAATTTAAATTAGATTATTATTTGCTTGATCAGCTAGAGCTTGTCTTCGTGAGTCATGAGTTATTTTATCAAAATCAAATTTGTAAGAGAGATCCTTTCAGGTTCGAATAAAAATTCGATCATGTGGTATTTAAACAATTGGATGTTTAATTAATACTTTATGTTATTATATTGTCCGAGAAAACAAAGAAATGTAGTTGGTTGTTAATTGGTTCGACAGACCTTTGTGATCGTAACTGTATAAATAAATATTGTGCACCTAAAGCACAATATATACAACGCGGAACTATAGGACCAATTGCATCCGTAAATTGTAAATGTGGCGTGCGAGGTAAAACACAGTTATCTTTTAATTGTGGAGGTAAAAACGATCGAGAACTAAAGCGACATAACAAAACAAAACATAACATTGATATGAAAATATTATATGAACAAATTTCCAAAATATAAATAGTAATTATCTCAAATCCACACAGGAAATAAAAGCATCAAAATGAATAAATAACTGTTCCATCATGCATATTTCATGACTGATTTTTTTAACCACACATATTATAATATTATATCAAATTGTGGTAAATCACCAATAATGATAGATGTTTCAGAATAAATAAATAACTGTTGTAAAACACCCGTACAAAATGCTTAATATAGTTCACGACTGCATTTTCACTACAAATATCTATAATCTATAATATGTGGGTATTTCCCCACACACGATAGATACTTCAGAATACATCTATAACTGTTTTATCACGATATTTTAACCCCGAAAACTTGCGTGATTGTTCTTGATTAAAAAATTTGAACACGTAACTTATCATGATAATGGAAAAAGAAATTGAAAACACCCGATAATTAAGGAATACGAAGTATCTCGTAAGGAGATAATCAGGAATTGCAGAAAAACGACATATTGGTAATATTATTAATACTGGTTATCTTATATTCAAGATTAAAAACAAAGCGTACCTTTTTCATAGATTTATTTATGAATGTTTTAATGAACTAATTGAGAAAAGTCTTGTAATTGATCGTATTAATTCACATTCACGAGATAATACTCTATCAATGTGACGCTGTCGTTCAGATCAAAAAGGTAAAAAATTCAGAACTAGTAAATTAAAAAAATAACAGACCAGTAATTGTAGTCGTTAAAATTAATGAAATTAAATTTCAATCAATATACGCAGCTGCTTAATACTTTGATATTAAACAACGCTTGGTAAAATAACTTGCCGACGGCAGATCTTATCTAGCATTTTGGAAAATATATAATCAGTGGACATCGTGTTATTTTGTTTAAGTAGGACGTCATAATAAGCCATTTAACAGTGGAATATTATATATGAATCAAGAAGATGTTAACGCTACCATTAGGTAAGTTAAAAAAAATTAAGATCTGCAGGAGTATTAATATTGACACCAAATAACAAAACTGATAAAAGTCCATATGAGATACTCGATCCTGAATATATTAAATATGAATTTAATTCAGTATAAATATCACGATCATGTAATAGACGTTCATTATTAAATGCATATCGTATTATTAAAATACTCGAAGGTGCGGGGAACAAATGATTACATTATATTCCAATAAAAGAATTTTCAAAATTCGCTCCCGTTGCTCATTTGATTTAAAATGTTAAAGATATATTTTCTAGGGAATACGATGTTTAGACAATTATTAGTTCTCATACAACTATGTTAAAAAGTATCATAGAAAATGAAACTAATTCTAACTTACCAGAGAAAATTAATAATATTTGATTCGTAGATTCTGAACAAAATAAAGATAATTCTTCCTTGACAGAAAATCAATAACATTCTCATACTGAATATTCTTGCCAAAGACGGATTTTATTCCTTTTCTTAACATTTATGACAGATTCTCTTTTGAGATATTTATTTAGAGTGCAGATTTCTTATGTGTTTAAATTCCATTTTCCACAATATCTTTATCTAACTTATGAATTATTGCGCATATTTCTTTACATACATTTATTTATTTTTTAAATTTCATTTTCCACAAACTTAATATCGTAATCTAACTCTTGAATTTTGGCACAGATTTCATTATATAAATCTGATTTTTTCTTTCAATTTGATTTTCTTTCAAATTAATTGTTTCGTCCAGTTTTTGATTTTTTTTAGTAGCTAGATCTATACCTTTAGTTACTCCAGCTCTGCCGGCGGGTAATTATGTATTTTATGTGATTTTTTTTCAAGATTTTATACAGACGATTTAAATCAATATGAAATGTTTAGCAATATTTCGTTGTAATTCACATCCACGCAGACACTATTTTTCTTCTTCATCTCTTGGAGATAAAGATGTAGGAGACCGTGGCATATATTTTAGTTAAAGTAAATGGAAAAGTAAAAAAGGAAAGTATAAGTGGGAAAAAGTAAAAGTAAAACAATAAAAACGCAGTATTTATAATAAATAATATGGAATTATAAAGTGTGGAAAAGTAAATATGGAAAAGTAAAAGTTAACAAAAAGAGTATTTCCAATTATAAATATGGAATAGTAAAAGTGGAACAGTAAAAGTGGAAAAAAAATGTAGGAAAGAAATATAGTATTATACATAACTGAAATCTCTATGATTGGTAAACATGGAACGGTAAAAGTGGAAAAGTAAACATGGAACGGTACATATGACAAATGTAGCACATTTTATAAACGTACATATGTTACCTTTTCACGTATAATATATATCTAAAACTACAAAACGCAAATCATGTAAATGTCCACGCTGGTCTGTCAGTTTAAAATTCATTCATGATAATAATGGATTATGACATCGCAGATAAACC
This sequence comes from Sinohyriopsis cumingii, assembly GCA_028554795.2. Classification (NCBI taxonomy): domain Eukaryota; kingdom Metazoa; phylum Mollusca; class Bivalvia; order Unionida; family Unionidae; genus Sinohyriopsis; species Sinohyriopsis cumingii. Next base: position 85,837,101 of record CM068832.1, read on the forward strand.
GGCTTAACAGGTTATGGGACGATCAAATAAATATTCAGGAGGTGCGTGAGGCGTAAATTTATAAAAAAATATATCCTTGTTGATCCTGACTGATTGACTGCGATCCTTGATGTTATATTTACGATTCCTGGTGAAATGTGACAACCTCCATCGTATGGATTATTGTTGTACCTTAAGGTATCTGCTGGTAGGTTCATTTGTTCCATGCCACAGCAATTTTGGGAAGGTTTCGATCGATATGATCGTTAACTGATTTCTTCGGTTTATCGGCGTTCAATTCAGGAAATTTAGGTGTCGGTAAATCTGCTTCTGATAGAGGATTTGTTGCAGTCGAATATTTATTAAGAAATATTTGTTTATATGTAAGTGCCATCCGAATATTTACCTTTTGGCTCGATTACCATCCGCATAATACTCTGATGAACTATTTCAAGATCTGATGTAACCTATTTCAAGGGTTCTATTTGTTTAATAATTTCCTCTTTTGTTTTTGTAAACGTCACGTTAAAACCATGTTCGGTGAATGATTGACTCAATTGTTCACGACATCGTTTGTGCTTACGATTAGTATCATCAAAAGTAAGCTTGATGTCTCTAGTAATATATGGTCTTTTAGTTGTTCCATACACCAACCATATATCATTGAATTAGGTTTCTAATTCACCACTGTCTGGTTTACTTTCTAACACTTTCCATTAATGATTATTCTTATAATTTGGATTATTTTCCCAATACGAATGTCTATCTGAAATACACTTGGATCGTTTCGGTTGAGGTATTGCTGTATGTGTTGGCGGCGGAACCTCAGGCCATCCTAATACAGCTCTGATTGATGATTGGTATATATCTACAGCATAATTTTGTGAGATTTTTATATCGCCACTGATAATGTTGGTTCATGAACCGTACTAGCAATTTTATATTTAGTTCTGCGCTGGAATTCATAACTGTTTGAGCTTGCTGTTATCATAGCTAATTTTAATGGAGTTGTATTAGTGACAATCTGTTTCAGTAATTCATTTGACAATGACATTATTATATTTTATTAGTATTATTACCTTTTAAATCGGACTTAGATTCTGATGCAGTTATTATCTCGTTGTAAATCCTAATATTTTCTCTAAATTCACAAGCTGATATTATTTCACCACTACGGCTTGATGATATCAACGAAGATTATTTGGAGTTTGCTTGCGTCACTGTGTGTAATTTTATTGAATATTCATGTATTTTTTTATTTGTACACGTACATAATGTTTTGCGAAGATGTTAAAAAATCCAGCAATTGTTGATGCAGCTGAAACAAAAATTGTTATAATTACTGTTATAATAGCAGACGCAGAATACAGAATTTTATCATCAACAATGATACGTATGTGAGAATTTTATTTTATCTTTTATGTATATTCTCCAAGAATATTAGATTGGTCTGCCATTCACATGCTTGATTATATCTAAAACTGTGTTGGAGGTCAGAGCTCCATAGCATTGCTCTATGCGTGAAGAATAATAATTGACCTGCTTACCTCATCCATCCTTATTTGGTGCTAATGGCAGGACATATTTAGTCTAAACAATGTAATCAGGACAAAAGATTTTTGAGTTTAAGTAAAAACATGACACTATTCTATCATTCAGTGAAAAAGAACAATCTCTTTAAATAATTATGGCTTTTCTAAAGCATAGATTTTAATATAAATCAACAGAGTAATATTAAGTTAATTAACCGAGTTAGTTGATAATATCCCATTAAATAATTCTGGCTCTTCTATAACATAGATGCTAATGGCAGGACATATTTAGTCTAAACAATGTAATCAGGACAAAAGATTTTTGAGTTTAAGTAAAAACATGACACTATTCTATCATTCAGTGAAAAAGAACAATCTCTTTAAATAATTATGGCTTTTCTAAAGCATAGATTTTAATATAAATCAACAGAGTAATATTAAGTTAATTAACCGAGTTAGTTGATAATATCCCATTAAATAATTCTGGCTCTTCTATAACATAGATTTTAATAGAAATTAGCAGATTTATATCATGTTAATCTACCGAGTTAGTTGATAATATCCCATTAAATAATTCTGGTTCCTCTGTAACATAGATTTTAATAGAAATCAATAGATTAATATTACGTTAATCTACCAAAGTTAGCTGATAATGTTGATAAAAAACGGTTATTGTTTTGTGCAGACAGTGCAAGATCCTGTGCATGGCGTCATTCACCTTGATCACTTGGCAGTGAAGATCATCGACACGAAATACTTCCAGCGACTGAGGAATATCAAGCAACAAGGGTTCACAGATTATGTATATCCAGGAGCCACACATACACGTTTCGCGCATTCTATAGGGTGAGTAGTATGACCAATATAAATAAATGCTCTCTTGATGTAGTAATTTTTTAATCAATTACAGATGAATAAATCGGTTTTAAATACATAACGCGTTTGTTTAAATACACAATTAATGTACAATCTGAATTTATACATTCATGTGTGTTTGCTTATATTCGGTGAAGATTATAGTGACAATCATGCTTACTGAAAGTGAATTTTATAGCTCTCTAATTATTTATAAAATGTAATCAAGAAACACTTTCTCTAACTAACATGTTTTATCCCGCTGCTCCTTTGACACATCGTTTCGAACCGATAAACAATGACATCAATATAGAAAACAAAAGACATTGCAATAAACGAAATAATCGTTCCAGAGTAAATCAGTCAATATATGATGTTCTATTCAATGTCAGAAGATACTAATACATCTGATAACTATCAATACTTGCTTCATCAGATATGAAAATAGATCACATGTACCTATCTATCTATCTATCTACCTATCTATCTATTTATTTATCTATCAATCTATATATCTATCTATTATATATCTATCTATCTATCTGTCTGTCAGTCTGTGTGTCGGTCTGTCTCTCTGTATGTCTATCTATCTATCTATCTCTGTCTCTCTCTCTCTCTCTCTCTCTCTCTCTCTCTCTCTCTCTCTCTCTCTATATATATATATATATATATATATATATATATATATAGCTGAAGCTATGGATATACCACAGAAATCAAAATAAAATTATGAACTATAGTTATAATATATACCGTTCGATAAGGGTTTCTTTGACATATGGAAAATGTCATTACCGACTGAAAGTCACTAATCGCGTTTTTTATGTCGTCATTTTGCCAGAAGTAGATAATACCGTATGTATAGTCGCACCGTATGCTAGGCGTTCATGCAGCTCAGTACTACAATCATCAGAAAGACATGTGATGGATGCCGAAGACTAGTTGCCAAAGGCATGGTATCATAGAAGAAAGGATGTCGATCTGGACAATGGAAGCAACTTTATAGATTCAACAAGTGTTTTGTCTTGCATCTGAAGCCCATTAATAAATCTTGCATACTAAAATCGGTGAAAGAGACCTGAAAAGTGAAATGCAGTTTTACACTAATAACCACTCTAAATCACAACAGGCATAACATCATATAAACGAATCTGAAATTTTGGGATTACCTAAAGATGTTCTAAACGGTATCGCAATCACTGAAGTTGTTGACTTAAGACTAATATTTGCAAAGACATGCAAAATAGGGAAACACTTCGTAGGTTAAATTGTCATAGGAAGATATAGGAAATATTGAATAGATGAAGACACAATTATTAAGACATAATTACCAACGCGATGTGCAAAGTGACATAATCTACCGATGACAATTTTTATTTGTGTTTGTTGATAACGTAACAAAAATACCTAATAGACATTGTAATTAACGAAGGAAATGCTCTGCTATGATAAAAAGTATTTTGTAACGAATGGGCAACTCGTCTGTCCATTTAGTGTTTTTTTTTTTTTCATTTCTAGGTATCTACCCAAATAATCACAAAACAAATGTATATTTTCTCTGAGATCTTTTAGAAAGGAGTTTTATTGTGGAAACATCATATGCAATATATATGATATATATATATATATATATATATATATATATATATATATATATATATATATATATATATATATATATATATATATATATATATATATATATATATATATATATACGTGTGTGTGTATGTATGTGTGAGTGTGTGTGTAAGTGTGCATGTATTGAAATGTATAACTAATGGTGCCTTTAATCTGTTGCATCATAATATCAACTTGAAATTATCAAAATAAACAACTATTGGCACGCATTTATTGTTTTTGTTTCTACTTCTGATTTTAAAACCCTGATCTTAATCACTTCTTACGCTACGTTTGGATAATGCAAAACTTATAACAGTGCTCTAGGTTGATATACCGTTGATTCAGCCCCGTATTGTTTTGCCTTATGAAATTAAATCTAATTTTCAAATTGATCTTGAGATTTTAGCATCGAAGTCATTGATCAAAAGTAATCGAATTGGACTTGATCCATTTTCCAGTCCGTATCATTGTTGCCATCATCCATCATTTTTTGGAAGTGAATGCTGAATTCGAAATCTTAAGTAAAAGGATATAATGAGAATGATGTAGTAATATTTGGATGACACGTTATATTACAACTGTCTTCAGAACACCACAAACTGAACATATTCGGTACAAGTATTGTGTGCATGCATGATTTTAGATATAACATATTGGTTGTCAAGTTTCTTTTTTTTACTGGTGTAGAATAGTTTATCATTTTCATTATCAATTCTACGAAATAATGTCACCGGTAAAACAAGTCAAATATGCAAAATCTACAATACTTTAAAATACAAACAAATGGAATCTTCTGTTGATGGGATACAAACACATTTTAGGATTGATTTTGCGATAGTTCGCTGTCTAGTAAATATAGCTGAAACAAATGTAATAACGTTCAAATATGAATATTTTGCACATATAAATACAATATTGGTATGTGAATATTCATTTGTTTGCCCAAAGAGTTTGGCAGTATATTGTAAACGAAGCTGACAATTTGCGGTAGAAGCATAACTGAGTTAATTTATAAGAGATGAGGTTTCAGCCTTTTAAACCACTTTAAAATAAGACTAATACTATGACAATCTACTTTAACATATTAATCTTAAGAATCTAAAATGTATTTGGTCATTAACTTCGTAGACGTATTATTTAATGTTTTAACGAGCAAATTATGTTTAATGGCTTCAATACTATCTTTCGTTGGGACCAGTTGTCTCTTTAACTGTATTAATGTTTGCTGTGGCCATCAATAAATGGGACAGTCATTGTTTTAATCTTGTAAAAGTTCATGCTACTTTGGTTGTCTTTTAGTTCATCCGAAAGGTTGCAATACCCGTCAGCTTTTTCGTCTTTGCAATAAGATGGATTGAGTGTCATTTATTTTATCAGGTGAATTGGTAGAAACTGTGAGAGATCTCTCTCTGCTTTGAAACGTCTGCGCTGTTGTTTTTCATTAAACTTGCTTACCATATACTGAATACAGAATTTTTCAGTGACATGTCATAGCCTAGGATATAAGTGATTGCGGACTGGACTTGGCTAATTGCAAAGTTCAAAAAACGATGATTTGATATTAATATTTGTTTTGCTCCACATACGATTATTGGTACCTGAAAGAGTTAGCACAGCATGCTCGATTTTATATTTGGGACTTCAATATTAACATTTTGATAGAAATAATTGCAGTGCTATCCGACTACCAGCTTTGAAACTTGAAAGAAATGACAAATGATTCCTATGCAGCTGTTTTCACTGAACCTGATCAGCGGATTAATTAAAGTTCTAAAAAGCGAGTCTCAAAAATAAGCCTAATACAACTGTTGAAACACATTTAATTGGTGTACTCGCCAGAGAATAATGTTCATTCATTATCACCTGTCAAAATATTATTAATAACAAGAACTCGTGAGCGCATCCGAAGTTTTGTTTTCTGCTTAGAAAAGTAGTCGAGGGTTTGCAGCTCACAGACCTCAGGAAAAGGAAGCATTAGATAAGTTCTTCAGGTTAAAAATAGTCTGCATCTCAAATGTATTCCTTTACACAATAATACATGGAATCACGTCATACCACTAGTATGAACTAGTATTATTTTTTTTCATCAAACTTGATAAACAAAATTGGATCCTAATATCAAATCCGCTTTAACAACATACATTCCAATGGATAAAATCCAAACAATCCACGAAAACCTATTCGGAATAAAACGAATACGTCTTCTGAACACAATATACAGATCCTTACCCATAACACGATTAATCACCTCTTATAGGGTATTCAATATTGTCTAAGTTTCTCCGTCATACTCCATATTTTATTGGCAAAGAGTATACAGGATCCAAAATCAGGCAGCGTTGATTATTGCAACAAAAATTGTGAACACAATTTTAGGAATGTATCAAGGAAAGTTCAAGTGTTGTCGCTTCCATGGAAAGCTACAGACCAAGGATATTGCCACAAAAACAGCTATGATTTGTTACAGAAATTATAGTGTACACATGCAGCATATTTGAAAGTGTAAATTAACAAAGTGTGCCTTCCACCCAAAAATTGTATCTAAAATACATGCATATTTTTCTACATTTACGCGGATGAGAACGAAATCCATTCGTATGTATGGAAACTGACAAGGAAGATAGAGATATATAAAATTTAATTAAATCCGGCACATTGATTATTATACCATATGGTAATTATTCCTAACAAAAAAGTTTCCTCAGTACATTATTCTATGTTGTTTTACTCCACATTTAATACACATTGTAACTCTTATATATTATGCCTCTCGTTGTAGCTGATGAGAACATTTAGACAATTGGTTGCATTTACATAAATGCCTAATTCAAGCGAAAAAGAATAAACTGAATTAAAATGATACTTAATCAACACAATCAAAAAGATAAGTCCCACCAATTGAATTTAAAGATGACCCAAAGAAGAAGCAATGTCTTATATGTATTATCAAATTCACTTTACTTAAGCACTTTACTTAAAATATTTGTCAGTTATACGGTATAAATAAATTACAAGATAATATGTTTTTATCTTGTTTAAAAATAAAGGACGTCGTTATATGTCTTTTCAATATGAACAAAGATGTCAGAGACATATAGTCTTCCTAGTTTCATGATGGACATCATGAATTAGCTGAGAAGATGGCAGAACACCAGGGATCGGTGCCATATCAATATGGCAAATATCAATTCAATGTACTAATACATTATTTTCCTTCAGCTCACGCTAAAGATACTTGATTGACTAGACAAACCAATTCCTGATTTCAAGTCCGACTAGATAAGAATAATTAGTAAAAGAAGAGACATAGGCATATCATATTATTTATGAAAGGACATCACAAGTGCTAGCCATCTGTTACATCATCGGGGTCACATAGCTACATATGAATACATATCCACAACCGAAAGGGTTCTTCATTCGTTTCTGATTTTTGAAAGTTGTTTACTGCATATAATGTGCACAAACAGTTGTTCTATCTCCTAGTATTCTCGATTCTCAACGAATAAATACGTCTTTTCAGAGTATAAAGAAAACACAAAAACAACAAAAAATAAATAAAATAAAACAATGGCATGCATCCTTTAAATCATCATGCAACTGAAAACATCTACAATGTTTTCTGTCACATTACTATGTCAATACGCAGCTGAATGAAGCAGCTGTATAATCCACATCATAGTAGAAGAACAATATGTACAAACCTGCGGATATTACACCGGATGAAATCCCTCAGTATCTAAATTTTTGATACCGCCTCTATCTATCAAGATATATTAAAAGCTTCAAGTTATAACATTTAACTGGTGTTAGGACATATAGTTGTAGCGCGCGATTAATTGTTAAGTAGTTAGAGTACAACGTAAGGTAAACGAAGAAAAAGCAAGTGCTAAAATATGAACTATGACTGAGCTACTAGATGAGAAAGCACCGAAGACCATGACAAGCTGGAATAAAACCAAAAAAGAAAATAACAAATATAAATACAGATAAACAGCATCACACCAAAGAGTAGTAAATCGAGCAATTCTTATTACATGCTTAGCAATGTTTGTCTGCTGAAATACATGTGGAGGAGTCTTTGTGAGGATGATGGATATGCGGCAAATTGTGTGTTCAGTGTAGTAGGTATGCACTTAAGTAACACGACATCGTGTCAAAATGCATACTATTTTGAACGGTGTTCTAGACAAAGGTGACACAGATTGCTTTTTAACCTCTGTGTAAATAGATGAATAGCGTAAACAGTGGCATAAAGGTATTAGATGCAATTAACTGTTTGCTTTCTTAATATTATATCGCTTTAGAACACTGTTCGTTTGAATAATGTTCGTAGCCAATTAAAAATAATTCGCAACCTATCAACACTGCCACATAAATGGAATATATAATTGTCATAGGTTACTAATTTTGCCTTCCTTTCACATCAGTGAGCATGTATGACCTGATTATTTTGCTGGTGTTATACTATTTGATTTATTTTAAGACATTGCTAATTTGATTACGTGTTAAAATGCTATTTGATCAAGTTCAGTAACTGCCTAAATGCAATAGAGAATGTAATAATTATATAGGCTTCATCGTTGTTGGTTACCCTTTCCTATGCTGTTTTAGCTGACTATTGGAAACTACAATATGATGCCACTGAATGTTTACGGCTCAGTGTAGACTCGATTTTAATTTTTGGACGAAATGACGAAGACATTAGCAACGGCTGTACCATCATTTTTCTCTCGTTTCAAAAGTTGATTATATCTTGAACTTGGAAACTCTTGCTCCATCTTTCAATGTGCTGTAAGTTTTAAAATTCATGTGGACATTATCAAGACTATTTTCCAAGTTCAACTCTGCCTAGATCGATCGCCTCCTGTCTCGTTATGGTTTCATGGTCAGTGATAACCTTTAATTCATCTTGTATTTATCTTGTTCGCAATTCAGTTCGTGAGGTAAGGAGATTATCAAGATAGCCAAATAAGATGTCACGATCACGCAAAGTTTAATTACTCGATACCTTGCATAAAGTTAGAAGACAAATTTGTTCAACGCATAAAACATATGGAAATCATAGGATATCAAAACCGGTTAATTTTTAAAAAATTGAGATAAAACATCAAATTGGACGCAACATTGAATATATCAGTGGAATCTCGTTTAGAATTTTATCATACATGGTCATACGTCACTAAATCTGAATGAGGAAAGATTTGTATATATATTGCTTTCTTCTATGTTCGTCTATTGTGCTTATTGATCATGACTAAATATATCTCCTCTGGGTAAATATGTTCTGGATAGTATATAGTTCTTAAAGACACAAAATGCATGTAGACACATAATATAATGGCTGCTGTTATGTTACATGTACTGTATATTGTAATTATAGCACTAAAGACGCGTAGTTCATCATGATTCAGCTTTGTTCCATCATTTTATCCTGTGTGTATAGATGCTTGATTTATTCGGTTCTGTGATTTACACATAATGTATATTTCCTTGTACTAGTCCATCAACTCTGTTACAGTACCTCAAAGGTTATGCTCCTTTTGTTTCGAATCTTTGTTATGCACACTCTGTTTACATAATATATCCGCTTCTTTATGTCGCACATGTCATATACCTCAATTTCTATCTGTTCAAGTATTCCTACGGAATACACAACTCGATAGTGGCCAATACTAAGAAATAGCTGCACCTGGTAAGACTATATGAGTAACAGTTAACATTGTTCGAAATGTGACCGCACATTGCCTCAATAAATCAACTGTTTCTTTTCCTTGGCGTGGTCTTTATACTGGCAAAGAACAGCTAAACCTACATTCTATAGTGTGCGATGAACGTTTGCTTAACTGTTTATCTGTCATTTGATACATATGAAATAATAAATGAAAAAAGAAACTTGTTCTGATATGATTACTTCAAGTTGAATATGAAGGGGGGCATCTAGGATAGATATATATTGCTTTATAGCTGACATTGATGTTTCCATAAAGTGTTCTAATAGGCTTCAGAATATAACAATAAAATCATATTCAATAAAACAAAACATCCATTTTATAATTAGTTCTTCTTATTTGCTAAAGTTTTTGCTAACAAAAAAATATCACTTGGCAAGAATATGGCAAAGCATTTGAATAGGAAAAACGTTTTGGTGGGACAAATTACTAAGACTTAACTATCAGATAGTGATTGGTTTGCCACATGGAGTTTTAAAAAATATCATTGCAGATATATATATATATATATATATATATATATATATATATATATATATATATATATATATATATATATATATATATATATATATATATATATATATATTATTCACTCACTGACGTACGACATTAATTTTGTTAATATATCAGTAATCGTCTGTTTCTGCAACAATATAAACATCATATCTGGAAGTACTTTGTAGTTTGCATGAGTCATCACGAAATATTAGTATATTTGTGACGAGTAGGAACATGTAAAACATAATATCAGCGAACCTATAGGTTTCTGTTATCGGATTATTTAAAAGAATACAAACAGGTTTACGTAAACACATTTTTATGAAATTTGAACAAATACAAAATATTATAAGACATCTACCTCTCCTAGTTCATTCCCACAAGCTTGTTCAATGACCTGTACACTTACAACGACCTTCAGATATAATTATACTTATGCTCTAATCATGCATATTAACATTCTTAAAGATGAGCACCCCACTAATAATACTGACACTATCTTATGTTCATATTCACCAGGGCACAATTAAACATATTAAAAGTTAATTTAAAAATTATGCTAAAATTTCAAACAGTAGACTGTAACTTATCTTTTTAGTGTTTACCACTTGGCATGCCAAATGATTCAGGCAATCGAATCTGAAGTTTTACCTGATGGAGCAGACAGAATGAATGACGTGGACAAACATTGCATTCGTGTGGCTGCATTGTGTCATGACCTAGGTGAATATTGAAAGAAGTATTGGCCTTTTTATTAATATAAGACTGAAATGCATTGGAATCGTTTAAGCAATAATCATCTAAACTATCATTTATTATTTATATTGCCGATCATTCTCTGAAGATAATATACAACCAATACAGTTAGAACAGTATAATTATAATAATATAAATATCATTGCCAAAGAGGAAAACATATATATGTATGTATATATGTGTGTGTATGTATGTATGTATGTATGTATGTATGTATGTATGTATGTATGTATGTATGTATGTATGTATGTATGTATGTATGCATGTATGTATAATGTTACGAATATTTATACCATATATTGTTTTAAAATATAATTTTCATTTAAAAATTTTGGTTATTTTATAACTCTTTAATCTTGTTTTTTGCCTGTACTATAAAACTAGCATACTTATATATTTTCTCCATTCATAAAAGTTGTTGCCAAGTTCATGTCAGCAAGTAATTCGGCAAATTACACTACGAAATATTATAAATTCCACATCATGTGATCCTAGAAGAACATATTTACTCTAGATATGTTATACATACCCTAGATGATATCAAGCTCAATTATTAAAAGATAATTACTGATGAGACACATGTTTCCCAATACAGACTAATTTATACACATGGAATCTTTCCCAGGGATTCCGAGTTTTTTAAAGTGTATATAGTGACTATATAAAGAAATTAAAATTAGCAGCGCTTCATTAGTTAGTTATAGCTCAGTTTAGCAAGAGTTATTTGAGGATTCACGTGTATTTATTTATCGAAATTTGAAAATGCAGACAGGAAAACAATTTAATCTAAACATACAGTGATTAATTTTTTTTTCCTGTGATCCTTTGACATACTTGGTTATTTATTTAATTTCGTTGGATGGCGTGAAACTTTCAAGGATATTTGTGACATCCAGTTTATATTGGATTTACCTTGAAGTAACGCGTTCGGATATTCGAACAGTGTTTCGTGAGCGCTTTAAGCTCCTAAGCACGTTACAAATTTGAATCGGAATTCTTACACATTTCTGATAGATAGTTTAAGTCCATAAGGCGTAACCTATTAATTGCTATGCTAGCTAGGTCAATGATTGGGATAATACTTATTAAAAATGGCTAAATATGCTTTATAGTTGCCTGCAAGGACGCAATAACGTGTGTTCAAACTGCTTAAATTAATAGGCTGGTATTTGATATGCAAATTATGTATGTTACCAATTCTTCTAGCTTTCCTGTTTGGACCGAAATCCGGAATATCATTTTCATAGCTTTCTTGTGCGTAAAGGACTGCTTCAGCTGACTATGAACGTTTGCCTTTTCATGGAACGTCATCATATTTGTTGTACCAGTGTTAGATCCAGGTGTTTTCTGAAATGTGTTTATCCTTAACCTTTCTTTCTTATCCACTACAGACAGTTTACAAGAAATCTGAGTGTAGACACAATTGGACAACACTCGTACAATATTAATTTGTTTTCCATGAACGACCCATGATAGAATAAATGACACTACATTCAAGGGACTATATGTATTACCTACTGCATCACAATATATGCGTACGATGTTGGAAGCGCGTTTATAATAAACTATAGTAGAACAACCTAGTAGTTACTGATATCAGCACCACATACACACATTGCTTTGTCTAATTATTAGACGTGGATGCATAAATTTATATATGCAATTGGCATTGACTCTTTCATGTTTTAGAAACACGTTTTGGATGGTTAACACGAAGTGTGTCTTGTAACATACTGAATAGTGGTCGCGAACATAATATGTAGGGACGAATGTCAAACTATAATTTATTGATGCCAATGGTATATATATATAATCGATTACCGTCTTCTACGTATTGGTAACCCGAGCAGTAGACTGTCTAATTTAGGTGATTTTATACATCTGAAGATTATAATTGCATTTACGTTGACGGGCAATAACAAAAGAAATATTTAGATCACCTATTGCTACATGTAATATATTTTGCTACAAACGCATATTACTGACAAGCTATTAAGATTCTGGCAAACTTAAATTGCAATATAATCTATACAGAAATATTTACAGCCAATTATATTGCCGGTATGTTGTTCTTTGTTAACGTTATATTGAAATGCACAATGTTTATTCCAAGCCATACATGCTCTATGTGAAACAGCAATCTTCCTTGATGAATTTCATATAAGGTTCGATATTTGTTGATAACGACGGTGCAAACGATGTTTGCGTGTACTTACACTCACTTTCTGATGAATACTAAATGTTTCTCGAACCGTGGCTACTTTATGAAGTAGCCGAGATCAACCCTTTAAATTATACGTTCAAATGCACGTAGTATTGTATACTTCCATCATTCTCTATCTGGCGTGTAAAAACGCGCCAGCTAATTATTTGGTTGTGTCCAAAGCAAATACAATAGAGGCAGGACATTTTAATATATTAACTGTATTAATATATTTTACATTCTGAAGACTTTACTTTGCTCGAAGTATTACACACACTTATGCTGTAATATAATAGTATATGATACTTTATAGTAATTAAATTGTTTATCTATAATTCTGAGACATAGTAGCCTATAAAGGCAGCAATGCACAAGAACTAATACTAGGAAAATCATGCTAGAGATGACACAGAGATATGTGGGTGTTATAGTAGGTTAGAAATGAATGTGTTGAAAAGTGTGGATAATTTAATAAAACATGTACCAATTACCAAGATAAATAAAATCAATACAGTACAATTAGGTAAGCAATACAACTAATATGAATTTAAATCACTCAAGCAAGTAAATGCCAATTGGTAGGAGAAAATTGAAAATTCCATAAGTGGAACAGTTCTTACAAAATGATATTCAATTAAAATATGAACGAAATCGGGTTTCTTTATGAATATAGCGCACAATATCATTTTTGTCCATTTAATCAGGACATGGTCCGTTTTCCCACATATATGAACACATGGCGAATGAGATACTGACAGATGAAGAAAGAGGAGGAAAAGACTGGAAGGTTTCTATTGACATTTTATGTGTATATTCTTATCATAGTTTGTATTATAACCTAATGAAACAGCAAAATAATTAGCAATTGAAGGCATTCATCTGCAATGAATCAAATGAATTATAATGACTTTACGATTTAATGTCATTGTGTTATGTCAAGTGTAAAAAATTCAAGTCATTTTATTTGTTTATGTTTAATATTTTTGAATTAATCATTTTTATTCTTATATGCTTTTTGTGATGGAAATATTGGTATGCTGGGACGAAATTTTCAAACATTGTTAGCATGAAAGTATTACATCAAAATATTAGTGCTTTTAAATAAGCGTTTTTGTGTTTTTGAGTAGATTCTAAACTTTGATTTTATGTCAAATTGTATTCATAAGGTAACATAGAATTATTGTTCCAAAGTAAATAAAATAAATAATTTGTTTAACCTACTATATTATTAGGAATATTACTGTAGCGTGCATTATTGTTTCTTTTTTTATATATGAATCAAACGAAATATATATGAGATCATACACCGATAAATAAAAATGTAACTACATAATTCAATAAGAAAGAACAAAGGTTAATACGTATCATAATTCTATTTTTATATATATTTATATAATAATATCTATTTGATACAAACTCATCCATTTCTGTTTTTGTTAGCATGAACGGCTGTCGGCTAAACTGGTTGAAGAGATGTTTGAGAAGAAACTGAAAAATGAGTCGATCGAATATAAATTAAATCTGAATCTAGTTAAGGAACTCATCCAGGTAAAAAGCATGACCAAATTATATACATTATTATATGTGAAATTTATCATTAGCTTTGCATTGTCAGAATTGTGTGAAGCATGTATCCATTATGTGCTGCTTTATACAGCAAGATAAGTGTATCTAAAAGTAATATTTTCTGTATTGGACATACTGCTGATTGTAAACAACCAATGGAATCTATCTACTGATCTAACAGACGCTTTACCTTTTCTTTTACTAGATTTAAATGTCGGAGAACTTGAAGCAATGTTTGATCCATTTGCAAGTAGTAAATACTAAAACTGACGATATGGATGAGTGCATTGAGTCTAAAAAGGGGTCTTTACAATAGCAAACGAATGAATGTGATATTCACAATATCCACAGCGAGCACGAGGCAGTCTGTATTGAAAAACCATTCTGAAACATGTGTAATGCAATTATAAACTGAATGGATCATCCTATGAACCATGGTCTCTAGCGTCTACAAAATAGCGTTTATACCGACTCCCTCATTTAAGCCCAATTGTAAAATTCCTCCAAGAAAACATTATAGTTCGAGTCTATGATTTTAAAATAAATAACAGAAAAGAGTCAAGACTGCAAACTTTGTAAACTTTAATAAATAATTTATTTCCCTAGAATACAAAAGTAAAAAATAAGAAAGAAGACCCTACGAGTTTGCGAATTAAATCCAGACATAATCCAAGAATTAATGTCACAAGTCCTAGTAATACAAGTCCTGAATGAAACTCAGTTCAAGTCCCGAAGAGATCCAAAATTGAAGGCGATAACGTGTTTGTTATAGCCTATGAAGAACTGATGTGTCATCAGTCTCTGGTTAAATCACAAAAGTATTATTCCAGGCTTGAATTCAGTATAAATTCCAGTGAATGTCTTTATCTCAGAACTTTATCAGAGCACGTTTGCATTTCCAGAGAAAATAATGACTTGAATTAGATAATTTGAAAGCAATAAAATTCAGCCCAAACTTGTCACATCAAAACACAATTTAAGGTGCTAGATGTTAAATCATGATTGGTACAATCTTCACAGTCACGATTTTTCTAAAAGCAGCCATTACTTAATGGAAAATAAATTTATATAATGATCTATTGAACCTTGTTTATTTACAACACAATAGCTTACAAAATTCACTTAGCAATCTCCGAAACCTGACCTTGATCAACATATATAAGCCTTCTTGTTTACCTCAATATTTATTCAGATATTATGTTCATACACAGAAAAAAGTATGCTATTATTAGTTGTTTACATAAATGAAATAAAAGATAAATCAAAAAGTCAATCAGGTCAAGAAAAAATGAATTCACTTTTGGACAAGGTCAAGTCCAGCAGACAATGATACATTACAATAACATGTAATCAAAAATAAAATCTACAACAGGCAACCAATGAAATTAAATAGACATAACAATTCGAACAAAATTGCAACTGACGAAGATGGGTTTTGCCAGAAAAGAAAAAACTTCAGTGAGGAAGTCAAGTCAGCGAACGATACTTTTTTTGCTCTTACGAATTGGGATGTGGCACCCCTCCTGATTATCAACTTTTCCCGTTTTTGCTTGTTATGAGATAAGTGTTGTATTTATAGTTTTGATACACGTTGAAATTGGTCATGTAGATACTTTGGGTCATTCCAATAAAGAGTATGAAAGGTGTAGGGCATACACATTGGTCATATACAGATATTAATAGCAAGTTCATTAAGTTGTACCGTTTAAGTTATTTCGGCTAATGATAATTACAGTGGGTTCCAAAATTTGATCCACAATGTTAAATTATATTGCAATTAAGACCGCATTTCCAACTCAAATCGCATTTCAGTTAAGAGTTTACTGCACACCAATACGAAATAAGTAATGATTTTTCGGAATAATTCTCAACCCCTTGTCTTCTTAGGAATTTACATGATACGAATTTCATACCTTGTTGAACCTTATGTTTCCAAACTATGAATGACACAACATAAACACATGTTTAGCTGCAAAATAAATAGCTGCTAGAAGTGAAAATAACATTTCTTTAACCTAAATCAAATTTCAATCCAGTGTACTTTACACATTGACTGCAGATGTAATTTAAAGCAAACAATGGAAATAACCGAAAAAAGCAACACCCCCCCCCAAAAAAAAAACAAGTTGATATTATATAAGTACTTTAACAGATACTGATAATTAGAATTCTTTTCACTTTGCAATCTTTGTCATAGGAAACTTGTGCTTAGCATCTGTATGAATGGTAATGTTGATGCAGTAAAATTATGTGCATTTGAAACGTATAAGTTGCCAGAAATATATAATGAAGAAGGCACAATACATCATTTGCAAGAAAAATGTTTTATTACGTATGTTTACCATCTGAAAAGTGTCACATGATCTGGTTCATGATGAATTTTTTATTTGATCATCTATGTACAGTTACGAAAGATGTAACACTTGCAATGGCAGCGACACAAAGCATAATATAAGTAAACACAGCTAGAACAATGTGAACACACTGATGTGTTTAAACGCGTTTAAACAATAAATACGTCTTCACAAAAAGAGGAATTATTAGCATAGCCGAATGTTCATTTAAAAAACAAACTGTTGTTGCATGTGTTATTGAATTGTGTTCACTCCTTGTTATGTGAAAGAAAAGATCATTCTGAAGAAAGAAAGTTGGACAATATTAAGGATGTTGAATTATCACTGGACATGTTGAAATGAACACTCCGAACCATCACAATGAATCTAGTTCTACGATAACTAAAAGAAGTGATTTAGTCATAAAATGATTCAGAGCACAGCATGAGTTTAAACAGCGACGATTATTAATTTTTGTTATAAGCATATTTGAATGTGTTACGAGACCATGCTCATAAAACAGGCAACGGAAAATAATAAAAGTAATTAGCTTTGATAAATTCAACAAATATTTGTCCCTAGAATACAAAAGTGAATATCTAATAAAAAGGAATTGACGGTATTATGAAATAAATCAAAAAATCATCCTAGAATTATAGACACAAGTCATAATATTTTAATTTCCTGAATAAAATTCAGTGGAAGTCAACAATAACTCCAAAGCTGAAGGTGTTGATGTGTCTGTTGTAACCTGCATAATGTTGATTTATCAAATCTCTTTCTTGAATCACTATAATATAATTCCAGGTTTGAATTAATTATAAATTCCAGTTAATGTCTCTATCCAAGCACTTTATCAGAGCACTTTTTCATTTCCAGAGAAAATAACCACTTTAAATCATTTATTTGAAGAAATAAATTCCAGTCCAAAATGACATAATGGACACAACATGTACTACAACTTGATTATGCTAGATCGTAAAACACGTATGAATGTTCCCTTCAGTGACCAGATTATTAGTCTTCTCTCTGACGTCATGCCACAATGAGCGTTTTCTAAAAAATATATTACGTAATTGGAAATAACCTTCTAGAATGATCCTGGTGTTATCAAAATGAATATGTTAGTTATTCTTAGACACATATTACTAAAATTACATCACAGAACCTGAATTATAGTAGGTACGCCATCTGAGTTCCAAAAACCTAGATATAGACCCAAATAAACTCATTTACTTTATGAACAATTATACTGATATTATACCCATAATTTAGCTATGTATTAGTTATTTACCGAATAAATAAAAGCAATTTAGGTCAAGGAGAAATAACTTGATTTTTGAGAAGATTAAGGCCGACATACAATGTTTCATTACAATAGCATGTAATGAATTAAAACAATTAGAACAATAACAAAACATGCAAGCTAAATATACATAACAATTGGAATCAAAATCAATATGATTAATGTTCCACATAACATTTGGTAATGTCAAATAAAATGTCAAATAAAATATACAATTAATGTAAATGTCATTTGTATAGTGACGTGTCAAAACAAACTGCAATTGAAGTAATAATCAGTACTAGTTTCAATACATTTTAACATACAAAAAACATTCATTCATGATTTTAAAAAGTCGTACGTATATCATTAGTTACCAATTATATTCTAAAGAGATTCTTCGTTTTTTTATAAGGGTGATTGGGCAATAAAATTCAATACAAAACACAAATGATTATCTCTAAACAAATGTTATACCAGATTCGTTTGGGTGAGTGGAACATTCTTTGCAATATAGTATTTATCCTACTAGTAGGTAAATTATAAGCAAGAATGAAATTGATGCCAATAAATCTGATACTTGATATCAATGTTACCGGTAGACAGTCAGTCAGATTATAATCTTTCCTTTGTTGAAACGCAGTAGGATGCCTTCAGTCATCGGAAGTAGTAAACGCTTTTTAAAACAGTAACTAATAATACATATGTTAAACATTCTCTGTCCTTTAGTCACACTTTATCACATATTTAGTTAACGCGTGTATGCATTATTCAAAGTTGACATATCTTTATCATAGAAGATGGTCCCATAGAAAAGAGACATAACATTATTATAATTTGCTTTAATCCTAATAAGAATCAAGTATAAGGGCATAATAATGAGTCACAATTATTGTTTTTCATGTTCTTTGTCTTTGTTTTGTTTTTGTAAAGTGATAAGCGATTGGAACCTATTTCAGATCGTAATAATAAGTGAACCAAGTCTCATGCAAGTTCAACAACATACAGTACTGATTGTAATATATATATATATATATATATCCCTGCATGCATGTATGTACGTATGTATGTATGTATGTACGTACGTGCGTGTGTGTATGTATATATTTACGTACGTACGTATGTGTGTATGTATGTATGTATGCATAGATTGATAGATAGATAGATAGATAGATAGATAGATAGATAGATAGATAGATACATAGATACGTAGATAGATAGATAGATACATAGATAGATAGATAGATACATAGATAGATACTGATGTGAAACGATTTAGAAACCAGAGTGGTGAGATGCCATTATACATTTAGAATTTTGCAACAGGGGACATGCATATACCCTTATGCCCCATTCGGGTATTAAGGAATTGCCCCAATCCATAATATCCCATTGGGCTGTGTCCACCATACTTATCTGGGAGACTTTTATGTGCTCCAGCCACTGTTAACTGTATGCCTAAAAGTGCCAACTGCTGAAAATATGTCGAAACACACTGACTATTTAGAATGCTAACTCCCATATGATATCCGATTCCTAATCTTCCGTTTGTATATAAACTTAATGTACAACCAAACATATTTCATTTCATTTTGTTTGTGCCGTTGATGTTGCTTCCAGTATTTACATACATGCTTAAATTCAACAAAAACTTGGTTTGTAGTGCAAAACAACCCTAAACATCAATAAGTATTTCAATATATTTACACCATCTCGTGCCTGAATGCAATCATCATTGTAAATCCTAACTCGAAACGAAAGCTAAAAATATCGCAGGTTATTTATTGTGTGATAACAATTACCCCAGTTGAAGAAATGTATATAGCTGTGTATCGTTGTGCAACACGTTTTGACATTGGTACAGAAACATGATTGGCTTTTGTAGTGCTGGGACGAATTAATACGGAATACCTTGTGTCCCGATTAGACGAAACTTAAGACTTCAGACTCGGGGCTTGAAACAACAGCAGTGGCAATACATTTCTGTTTTTGTTTCAAGCAGTAAAAACCAACGACCACAAATAAGTTAGAATGCCTAAAATTTAAATAGTTTTAGCCTAGATACAACTATCGTTTTCTACAGCATTACCATAATGTTTTACGTTATGTTCATTAAGCAATCATGCTACAGCTTTGAAACTTAAAATATCCCCTGTTATCGTGGGTGAGTTGCTAAGTTATACAATCATACAATTTAGGAAGTCGGATATTCTTGTAATAATTCAAAGCATCATTGAAAGGAACCTGGCAATA
The DNA here is from genome assembly GCA_028554795.2 of Sinohyriopsis cumingii. Classification (NCBI taxonomy): domain Eukaryota; kingdom Metazoa; phylum Mollusca; class Bivalvia; order Unionida; family Unionidae; genus Sinohyriopsis; species Sinohyriopsis cumingii. The sequence goes on from CM068832.1 coordinate 85,857,719, forward strand.
AACTCATAATATATTAATAACATAAAAACAAGTATACGTTTCAAGTTGTGATTGTATAATGACTTGATGTTGGTCTCGTGCACTGGTGATAGTATGAACAGTTTAGCGCTTAAGATACTCTTTATAGTGAGAGATTCGTTCAGAACAATGTTAAAGATATTTTGCCTACCATTGGAATTGTTATTTTCTTTGACAGTTACTGAGTTGTAAAGTAAATAAACTGGCATATTTGTGATAGATGCTAATAACAAAACTACAGACATGCTTTCTTCATTTGACTAAAACTGAAAAGCAAAATAACGCAAAACAAGAAACTATTAGTGAATGGTAAAATACGAAAATCAAACACTTTTAAAAGCCTGACGTAGCCTGTATAGAAGACAATTCGTTATTTAAGTACACACAATTGAATTAGAGATATAGATTGGAAAGTAATGTGTGCGTTCATATAGATCGCCTTAGCGAGTACCAGGGCAAGCGTTGAACAAGATTAGCTAAGGACGCTGCAGATTTAACTGATAGTGAAAGTTGTGTATGTCGTTTAGAATAAACGAACCGGGTATTTCGTAGGTTTTATCCTTTTTTGTATCTTTTTTATTTTTTGTTCTGTTAATCGCGCGTCTGATAACAGATTCCATATTCGATTCATGCTAAGAGAACTGTATTGGAGTATGAAAATATCACTTCAAATACTTAGTCGGCCGTGATGTTCCAGTCACCTTTGTTGTTTGAGCTATTTCAAAGCAAATGTCAATGAGTAACGTTTTGTTTGAACGTTTAGTTCGAGCATTCTTAATTTTTGTGCGGGCTTCTGCTTTTCTATGTATATCAGCTCGTTTATTGCAAACTCAGCGATGATAATTAAAGCTTAAACGCTTTTTCGGAGATGTTGTTGTGGTAAAGAGCCTTGAATATATGGTTGAGTATTGTGTTGAGGTTTGACTCAAGTGAATTTCGTTGTGCTTTTCAACATTCAAGGAGAGCCTAAAGCAAATAAGTCCTGACAATCAAACAATATCACAGTCCAAAGCTGTGATCTGATATACACCTGAGATGAGACAGGACATGATTGTTCATAACATGTCAATCCCCACCAGAGCTGTCAACACAGACACACCAATAAGTGTAGTGGCAACGACATTAACCATAGATTCAGTGCATGTAACATTTGAAAGTTTGTGCCTTTATTCAGTCTCTGGACGTTCGAAGGTTTCAGCTTAGCAAAGTCATTAATTAAATTATTGCCGATGTTGGAGTAATAGTATAGACATTCTTTGGCTCCTTTATACAGAGCGTAATATGAAAATCTGATTGATCTGACTCTTGCCGGAATATTGCCTATTATGAATATGTTCTCTACTAGTCTACTGCCATATTTACTGGGCAGGACAACGATGAGTTGAAATAAAATATGATGTTTTGAAATACATTTCGATGCTGAAATGATACAGCTTGCAACAGGTACAATTACGCCTTCGCCAAGAATCAAGGCCAGATTTAATGACTGTGTTTTTTCGGATCATGTTATGTAATGCGTCAGAACATGTTTTTATTAAAGAACACACTGCGTTTAGTATGCGGCTAGTGAAAGAGACCGTTACATACCTCAAAGGATAGATGATTGCCAATTATGTCTTTGCTAAGACACTTCACAAAATTTCATATTTACACCGTGTTAGGAATTGCCCCTTCTCCCCTCCCACTTTACGATTGCGTATATTATAGTGTATTTTCTTGTTTATCCTGTAGCGAGAGATCAATTATATCAAACAGGCCAATGATTTGCTCTGGCTTCTGTGGATGACCTCCGTGCCCAATATGCAACTGATTTGCATCATCCTTTCTTCTTAATGTGAAAAGACTCGATGCAAGCCCATACTGTTGCAGATTATTTTCTGTTAAGTGTTTCTATTCACTTGTGATGTCAGGTGGTTGCTTCTTGAACTGCTGCAATAGGCGATCATCTTTTAACTCTGGAGGTACCATTAATTTGTTTTTAATGTATTGTTTGTTGTTCACCGGTGACCTTATTGTGCTATATAAGCATTACTGATTACTTGCCATGTTCTTGTCCAATGATGGTTAGTGTAGCAAATGATCTGGTTGGATATGCATTAACTTTGTGAAGTTTGCACCTAATTGTGTTTCCGAAGCTAAGATTAGATGCAAAGCTAGTTTCAAGACCTTTGTGTGAACCGCTAGCCGGAACCTCATCACTACCATTACGTACCATTAAAAGTTTCATTTGCAGGGATTCTGATCGACGACCAAGAGCAGCTAATGCAACTCCCGTTAATATTCGTGAGGTAAGATTCAGCGCCAGGGACGTTTTTCGTGTTGAATACCTGCCAGGAAAACTAGAAGCATTTATCATATGCCCCCTCCCTAAAAAATGAGGTGATTGTATTGACCATTAAAACATCTTCCTTTGTGAATGATTTGGCAGCCATTGCGAGTCGCCCAGGATGTGGAGCAGCCAGATTGACTTGTGTCCTATCTCTAGCGAGATAACTCTTTGCTGTGTACGTTCGTGTTTCTCAGCAGAGCGGTCAATGCATAGTAGCGAGGAGCTGGCGTCGAAACTTATTGGAAGAGGTAGCTCTAAAGGGATTTCAAAGCAACGACCAAAGGACTACAGAAGAACGTAGGACTTATAGTGCTGCAGATGGACTCATACCAATGCCTAAATTCAAGGATAACATTACGCATTAGCATATTAAATGGCGTTCGCGTATCATTTCAATTTCGTATTGATAAATCATGCAGTAATTTGCTTAGATGTGTGACTCTATAGAGCAGGGGTCGGCAACCTACGGCACGCGTGATAGACTTAGCACGCAGAGCGATTTTCAATGGCACGCGTAAGACCCCCCTAAAAGGTAATAAGTGGAAAAACATATTTTTTTTTCAATGCAAGTCAAAACAACGTAAGTCAGCATAATTGCTGCTGCGTGCACTGGACGGCGCCATATCCTTTTCTAAATATTTCTTGCATTATATAGGTGTCGCCACATGTCCGCTTTCACTGGCCAGCAACAGGCTATATTAGTGTGGCGCCGAAAGCGCTACACCAGTCACTGCATGCTGCCGCTACTGTGGGACGCGGCCAACGTGTTAAACGTTTATAGTTTTATTGCTATTTCTTATGTTCTTGTATTAAATACAGTACCCCTAAAATGGCCGAAAAAAGGCAAAAACTTGATCAACGCCCATTTCAAGAAAATTGGACAAAATAATATGGATTTATACAACAAAAGGATCGTGCTGTTTGTGCTTTCTGTTGTGAAAGTGTTGTGTGTCGTACGTATAGTGTACAAAGACACTATGAAACCAAACATCAATCCAAGTGTAAAACCTCTGAAGAGAATAATGAAGCCATCAAAACGGCTAATTCTGGTTTCAAGAAACAAACTGGTATTTTGAGTCAAGCAGTTGGAATGAAGAATAAAACTACCGAATGTAGTTACAAAATTGCTCAGTGTGTGGCTTTGAAATCAAACCTTTTACAGATGGAGAGTACATCAAAGAAACTTTTTTGAGCAGTACTGAAATTCTGTTCAGTGATTTACCAAATAAAGAAACTATACTGTCTCGGATTCGAGAAATACCAGCTTCTGCAAGATCAAAAGAGAGGCACATAACTGATTTGGCTGAACAGTTAAACAAACGACTGGATTAAATCAAGCTATTGTATTTAGTGTCGCTTTTGATGAAAGCGTTGACTTGAATGACTTGCCACGCCTAGCTGTAGTCGCACGATATTGTGAAAATAATCGTATTTATGAAGAGTTGTGTTGCTTGTTAGCTCTTCATGATACAACCAAAGCAGAGGACATTCTGACTGCATTCGTAAGCTATTTCAGAAATCAGAACATGGAGTTGAATAAATTATTCTGTGTAACAACTGATGGTGCTGCTGCAATGGTTGGCAAAAAGAAAGGATTTGTCACACGTCTTGAGAATCACGTTGGACGTCGACTATGAAACTTCCATTGCATTATACACCAGGAGAGTTTGTGTGCAAAGATCTCATCATTGGACTTTCTCTCTGTGATGGCAACTGTTGTTAAGATAGTCAACTTTATAGTTTCCCGCTCTTCATTGATTCACATGTAATTCAAGTCTCTTCTACAAGAAATTGAGAGTGAATATGCAGATCTCCTGTTGTACAGCAATGTTCGCTGGCTTAGTCGAGGTAAAGTCTTGAATAGATTCGTTTCTTGTCTGGAAGTAATTAAGGTGATGAAAAAGAATAACATTTTCCGGAATTGAATGATGAGTACTGCTGTTGAAGCTGATGTTTCTGACAGACATAACGACGCATCTAAATGAGTTGAACTTGCATTTACAAGGACGGGTCAAACAGTACTTGAACTTATTGGCTACTGGAAACGATTTGCATTGAAACTGGACATATTTTGCCGTGATATCAACACCAAAACATTCAAGTACTTCCCAAATGTGAAGGCTCATTCAGATCGATTTACAGTGAATATAAATGAGCTTCAGAAGTACATTGAAACACTCCAAGTGGAATTTGCTAAACGAAGTCAAGACTTTCAAATTCATGGACCCATATTTTCATACCTCATCAATCCTGACTTGCTTGATCTGACTTCTACTCAGTTAGATCTGGATCTTTTTAGGTGGATGGATATTGACGATTTTAAAATGCAGCATGTTGAATTTAAGACATCAGAATTATGGACATAAAAATTGGCCGAATGGCGGAAATCTCTGGAAAGAAACTGCTTAGAAAAGTCAGCTGCTAATTTCAACTGATAGACATCCCTCCCTGAAGCATTCACCTGTTTGAAGAAAGTTGCATTTGCTCTACTTTCAGCTTTTGGTTCAACTTATACTTGTGAACAGATTTTCTCTCACATGAAAGCTGTTTTAAGTCCACAAAGAAGTCGCCTAACACCTGAACACTCAGAAGCCTGTGTGAAGCTGAAAGTGACCAAATATGTACCTGCTATTGAACCACGAGAATGCAAGGACAAGGCTCACATTAATTGAGATACAGATTAATTACAATTGAAGTTTTTATGTTCAATTTCTTTAATTAAACATTAATATAATAAATTCAAGATCAAATTTATTTGTTTTAATAGTAGTTTCATATAAACGAGTACTTATATAATATATAAAAATATGGTAGAGCAGGTAGACTTATAAGAATATAGGTTGTTGGCACGCTGAATGATTTAGAAATCCTACTTTGGCACGCTATTATCAAAAGGTTGCCGACACCTGCTATAGAGGATGGTGTTTTTGTGTTCCCACACTGAACTCTTCACCAACAGGGATTACTTGTAGAGGAGCACTATTTACACATTAAGAATATCGTCGGTTGTATATATTTGGTCAAGGTCGACTTAAAGCGACGGGTTGTTAGACGTTGTGTTCATCCTGGTCACATACTTGATATGTTTAATACGAGCCTTGTATTTTGATCATTAAATATAATGACTACTCGTCCATTGTCAGGGTTGTAGTGTGCAGTTATTCAATGAATGAATAACTAGAGTAATGTTTTTTGTTGCGACCCTATGTTCTTAAATTAAGAAACAAAAAAGAGCAAAAGAGCAAGTATTTTGATATTCAAAATATAATGCATTTCTCTAAAATACAGAGTTAAGAATTAACAATAGTTTTCAGTTTGGTGAATGAAACCATAAACAGTAAAAACTGTTCTTTCAATTCCAGATTCGAGTTATTAGAATGAGTACCAAATGTATTCCGAATCATGTTAATGAATATACTGACGTACTAACAGTACGGAAGAATCACAGTTTATTAATTGTAAAATGCTTTTAAATTATATCACAATAATTTCCCAACATGTATAAATCCAAACAGTTATTATATATACAAATAGTCTCCAAATAATTTCTAGGTAATTATATAAGATTTGTCAAATAATATGGACATTTTATGCACTCTGAATCCAACGAAGGTTTAAATTAAATATACAAATAATTCATTTTAAGGGGCTAACTTACCATCGTTAGGAAAAATGGTTATTTATAATGCTACTAAATAAATTACACTTGTACAGTATATTCATTAATGATAATACTCGTTGTATTTAAATAAATAAAACTTTAGTATATTTATGTTTATTAGGCCCATCGGGAATGGTAATCGTTTGAACCAGGTAATGGACACTCGAAATGTGTTGCTACCAAGATCAGTCAAAATGCTGAACCGTCATGCCTTGCAAAAACTCTCTCAGTTTGCTACTTACAAATCTGAGCCACTGCATTTCACCTGTTCAAGAACTACGTGGCGAGCTACAGGATTGTTCAATACAATATATCATGTTTCCTCTTGTCAAACACGTGAATGAATTATTGTGTAACATTAATATTATTAACATAATCAATATGCTGTTTATAGCGCCGCATATATTTGCGATAGCGATGCCTTTGCCAAAAAAGGTTTGTTCCCTTAAAATCTGAACGGATCATACATGATACAACCATATCCCGGTGGTTGCTAAAAAGTGACAAATGCTACGAAGTTTCGAATATGCCGTGGTATTCCTTGGTGTGGGCTTAAACAGGATGGCCGGACTGTAGATAGGGATGCAGCAGCGGGAAATGTGTATCTCATGTTTGCATTTGTTTTGCCAGCATTTTAAACGACTTTAGTATTTTATCCCGGGAGCAACTCAAACAAACACCTTTGCTAATACGCAGTGGGTTAGCGAGTTAAGGCAATCGTACCAAGGAGAAGCATATATATATATATATATATATATATATATATATATATATATATATATATATATATATATATAATAAGCACCCTTATGGTGAGGATGTTACAAGAATCACTTATATTTAACATACATTCACTTGGGCCATTCCAAAATCTAGCCTGTGCTACCACAAAGTCTGTTGAATGTGTCTCCTAGGATGCATTCCACATAAAGAAAGCTATAGCCAATAAGCTTCATCACTACTGTAAATGGAGATGTAAATGCAAATAACGCATATATTAGCTATGTTACATTACCCGTACTTCCGAATACAATGCTTCCACGAGTGATCAAATAGGTCAGATATGCGGTATGAATCACAACCGATTTTTCTCTAACATGTAATCAGCCTTAGTTTCCTTATTCAATTTCAATTCACCATCTTATATTATTTCAATCAAAATTTGAATTCAGCTTGTTGCACTGATACATATTTATACGAACTCAAATGTCAACATTTAGAATGAACTTGAACACCAGAGTATTATTTTAGACATTTAAATAATGTTCTAACAAACTCAAATACGCTATAGAATCACAAGAAAAAACCTTTGGAGTTACTTCAACTTATAAATACAAGGAGTGAAGACTTTTATTATTGTCTGTCAAAGTGATGAATATGTACCGTATGTTTTCATTGAACTTAATATATTCCCGATTAGGTCTAATTGAATAAATGATAACCTTGTGCTTACAAAGGTAATCATGAACATACATATCATTGTACATACTTCAGTCTTTGAAATTATCCTTAATGTTAGGCTCCTCACCTTTACTGCCTTTGTAATTTTTCGTTATTAATCAGAACATTTATGTAGAATTACATTTTTAACATTTTTATTTAAGGGGAAAAAAGAGGAGGATATGAATAAGAATGAGAAGAGGAAAAAATACATGTTCCAGGTATGTATGACATGTTGGAACATGATCCAAATATAGTATAATCATAGACCACCTTATCACTATTAGCCCTCAACTGTCTCTTGTTACTGTTCTTGTGAGAAAATAAATTGTTTGATTTCCAGTATCGTAGTGTTAGTGAAGGAACAAATTGGTTCATTGAACGAATATTGTATTGCATAACGATTCATCGACAGAAACAAACCATATAAAGATATAGCTATCCGACAATGAAGAGACAGATCGATATAAACACAACGGTGTGAGCAATAATCGTTCAATTTGGCGATCGAAACAAAGAATGTCTCGCATTTTAAGATGATCTTTAACGTTCAACATAGATAATTGGAACAAGGTATTTCTTTATATTTTATATGGTCTTCTGATATCAATTTGATAAATAATATGTATATTATGAAGAAAATCTAGACATTCTTCTACAATATGCAACGTTGCTAGCAAACAATAAAATGGTGTGATATCTGTTGTATGAAAATAAAGATTTGTCCCTCACTAGACTAAACGTTACAAGACTCGTGATCATGACCATTATGTATTCGAAGAAGGTGGGAAGGAATTTGTCTTATACATGACTTATTTACCTTGAATAATTTCAGATCATCCTATTACCAATGCATATTATTTAAGAGCAACAATGTTTCAATAACTATTTTCTGCAACTAAAGAAGTATTAATCGTGTTAAACAGTTTAAATCATTTTAAAAATGAATTTTCTATTTCTGCGTCATTTTATTTGTTACAAAAGTCTTGTAGTAAACCACCACGCGAAACGTAACCGACCGAGAAGAGAGTGTACCTTGTAATTTCTTAATTAAATTTAAGAATCTGAGCTGAATGGGCTCACAGATTATGTGATTTCAGCCTTTAAATTCGAATTCTTATATATAAACATTTCATGCATAACTCATATGTAACAAAGACTTAACGAAAGATGATTATTAAATCCTATGCGGATCTCATGAATTGTATTTTATCTGAAAGTACTAACTGGCTAATGTATCTTTCGTTGTATCTGCCAACAAATAACTTAATTAGAAACACATCCATCGGCTTTGTTTTTGTTACATCTTTGACATGAGTGATCATTATACCACATATACAGGAAAACGTCTTGTCCTAGGATCCTACAGTTATGTTCTTTGTGAACGTTTGAAGTTAGAATAAGTTCGATTGTTTTCTCCTTTACCAACAGCTACAGTCTCAAACAAAACTAAACATCAATGCATACTGTATTGAAAAATGCAGATAATGTCCAAGTAGATTCAAGAGGTGGCAGAAAATGACAATATGAATTTGGCCTTGTGTTATTTAAATACAAATACTTTTCTATCTCAGATTGTTTCCAATGCGGACAGCGGGGTGGATGTAGACAAATGGGATTATTTCAACAGAGATGCAATGGCCTGTGGATTGTTAGAAGGATTCCAGTTCGACCGATTTCTTTCTGTAGCTCGGATAGTGGAACCTAAAGATGGCGTGTTTGAGCTGGGATACCGCGACTATGTAAGACGTACAAGTTTGTCTCAGAACTACACATGCCGCCTAAACAAAAATTGCATACTTACCCACACGTTAACCAGGGCTTACCCTGATATGTATTATGTGACTAAGTACGAAAATAAGTAAGCAAACAAATATATGTTAATATATGTAAGCTTTAATTGTTTCACATACAAACAGATACAATATGCAATGAGTCGGGGAAAAATATGATCGTCAAATTGCTTTTCGACATACAGATAGTTCAGATTACTTAACTCATATTTAAAAAAAAAGGTCGACCATCTACAGCCTGTCTAGAATATTTAGATTTTAATTCTTAGTTTGATTGCGATTTATGTTCATATACGTGAGGATTAGCTATATAAAGCATATTGAAATGCATATAATTCGGAAAGATATCAAAATGTATTACTGCAAACTCAATATTTTAAGGGTATTTATTATTTCTTCTTTATCTAACGTACACATTTTGTTAAATTTTAATACAAATAAATTAGCATCATGGACATTACATATGTAATCGACCTACAACGATATGCGGCTAATATCCAATTTCTATTCGTCTAGACAAAACGGAAATAACACTATTCACTGTAACGGCGTAGGAAACACATTGCCACCTTATTAAGAAAACTGCTTTCCTTATTTTGAACAGGGCCATTGCTACATAATTTAGAAAAGGTCGTCTCTTTTAATAAGGTTTAATGAGCAGATGAGAATGAACATAATGAATGTACCCCATCAAGACTTGTGTTTACTCTATGTCAAACTAAATTATTTTTGTCCCTATTTTAGCACAATTGTGTTACATAGTTTTCATATTTTGTTGCTTATGTCTTCTTTCCGCTCATGTAGTCAGTTTTCTTGAAGTGTTTCGCGCGAACACATGCTTTCGTGACATATTTGTTTGTCACTAATTGCTAACGAATAAAAAAGTGAGCATTACTAGAATGTGTGTTACCATAATTCACTGAACTAAATACTAGTAGTCCACGCATTTAAAATCTCCCAACCACACCATTATAATGTAACATATATCATGTCGTTACGAACATGTGTACAAATCGAAACTGAAATTTCATTTTAATTTTGAAATGATCCAAATGTTCGTTTATCTACGCCGCAATTCTTGAATAATTCTAACTCACTCTAAAGTTTCTTAATTATTTCGATACAACATGCATCTGAAAACATTTTTATGCATGCAGTGTTACGTCATATATACATGCATACACTGACACACACACACACACACATATATATATATATATAGCTAGATATGTATTTAAATATATATATATATATAGATATATAGATATATATATATATATATATATATATATATATATATATATATATATATATATATATATATATATATATATATATATATATATAGATATATAGATAGATAGATAAAAATTGTATACTACTGAAACGTGTTTTGTTTTGTTATTTTCAGGACGCCCTCAATCTATACAACATGTTCCACACAAGATTCATATTGCATCAAAGAATACGACATAAAGTCATCATTGCTGTCGACATCATGTACTATAATTTTATTTAAATATACTCTAGAACATCAACATGTTTTCTTTTTACCCTGAATTTATATAATGTGTTTACTAAAATGACGAAGTCTTTTGTACAAACCAACAACCCAACATCAGATTGTTATTTAATGTTTTTTACTCGATGACCCTTATATTATGTAATCACAAAAGGTATTACGTAACACTATGAAGTCTCAAAGACCGAAGTTCCACTTTTCAAAGATTGTAAGTGATTTGTCGACATCATGTACTATAACTTTATTTAAATATGCTCTAAATTTAAGAATTATTCTAGCATTATTACAACATTAATCAATTACCCTTGTCAACAGCCAGTAAATGAATATACACACTGTAGAAATTGACATAATGTTTATCATTAAATTATGTTTATTCCCACTTTTTCTTATATATTAGTATTAACCCATCATCGTGAAAGCATAAACAGTCGTGCCAATGGAAATACTGAAATTAGATTTCATTGCGAACCTGCTTTTTTAATTAATGTATTTGTCTTGGTGATATTTATAACAAATACTATAGCAATAGTAAACTCCTTACTCTTTTATGATAATGGTATAATTTATTTTGTCCGCAAGATCATTTAGACAATTAACAGTTATGCTTCGCCTATTGCACATTGTGACGTTATAATCACTTGATGTCCCAATGGATAATTATTAGGATTTATTTTGCCTTTGGCATCGATGTATTGGTACTTTGGCGACAGATCGATTGAGATATAACTCATACTTGAATACTTTGCTAGAGGTTTAAAACAAATATATTTGTATCAACTGTAATATGTTATTAAGAAAACACAATAATATTTTCCTAATGATTTAAGGATGAGGGATGTTTTTCGGTTTGTCCATGCAGCAAATAAAGACTCAAAGGAGAAAAGGTAACGTGCCCAATCTGTTATCATATAATCTGTATTAATACGATAACAGCAACATGGTAAAGTATTCCTATCTTAATATCTACAAGCCGATGCATAATTTATTAACATTCATTAATGACGAGAATTATCCCAGCTTGGCTTTGACTTTAATGTTCCCATTTCTTAGCCTTTTGATCATAAATACCAATTGTATTGTCTACTTTGATTATAAATGCGTATATGAGACATATATTGTAATGATAGACACTGACACTTCTTGTCTTTATGGAAGTAAAGCATATAATTTCTATTAAGATTGTGTGGCTTCTCTCAATAAAGGGAAACACGATGAATAATATACTTATACTTTTTTAGCAGTACAGATATAGATGTATTTCCAATCAAATGTGAAGGAGATCATGAAAATCCTATGGCACTAGAAGAATATTTAAGGCTGTCCGACGACATTTTATACAAAATACGAAACCATTCTGGAGACAAGTACAAGAAGGCCAAGGACCTGCTTCAGAGAATCCACGAACGAAAATTATACAAATTGGTCACTGACATTCCAATAAAGGTATAACAGTTTATATATTGGATATTTCTTTATCCAGTTACTATACAAACACGCACATTTGCTGTAGTACATGCAACGGATGCCAAGCAAGTGGCCATTACCCGCAGCGGCGTCCCTATGTTCAAAAATGTTTTCGTATGGTTATCTTCAATCATTCTGTTTAGTTCGTTTATCCCAATGTTTTTAATTTCTTTAAAAGCCTTGTTTATATATTGAATCTTTCTGTGTTCCCGTCCTGGGAAATACACACACACACACACACACACACACACACACACACACACACATATATATGTATGTATATAATGGTTGATTCCGTATTATACCGCAATAGGAATTTCGCATTGAATATCATTCTTAAATATGCCAGAGAAAACAAAAATCATTATGTGAATGAATCTGATAAAGCAATACATGCTTTTGACTGAAAACATGCGCAATGAATGATGCATCATATTACGTGCTTTTCTGCATTGTCAATTCTAGCTGAATAATTTTGATGTTAATTGCGGAGAATTGACACTACATTATTTGTAATGCCTCAAGTGGCATCGTCAGAAATATAAATTAACTAATATACAACTAGATAAAATTAGGAATTGCTAAATGAACTCTTTATCAACTGGAATTATGTTCAACCTGTAGGGTATTAACTGAGGTGGGGGTTCACCTATTTAAAGTTGATATAATAATTGCGATAACTTCTGAAGCGCCAACGAAGCGTCATGTAAAGCATCCAGTGTTTTGTCACATATTTCTAATACAGTTTGCGCCTCGAAATTATCTCCATGAACTTGACAGTAAAATAGACCCTACGAATACTCTTCTTGTTATGGATGTGTACATGTCGTTTGTTCTGAACCAAATTGAAAATATCGTAGCAAACGCGTATGAGGAGATTTGACCTTTGTTCCGATCTCAGGCACATAAGCCAGTAATGAAATGTTCCCCCTCGGGCAAAACTTAATATACGTCCAGAGGAGTAATCGATTTGGGCATTTCGAGTGGTAAGTTGAAAAGCAAAAACTAATACTACTCAAACAGATGGTTACTAGATGTCCACATGTGCAACTTAATGTACCAAGAGTGATGCGTATCTAATCAGTTGTTCCAAATAGATTGTAGACAATTTTCCCTTCCCATAATAGTTGTCTGTACTTGAAAACTATGCTCTTATTGCTACATAATGCATGTCAATTGTATAGAACGAAATAATCTTGATCAGGACTAGGTACATATTCTCCATCATATTCCTAACAATGACAAGTAAGTTTTAAAATCATTTGTATAATTTAAGGGTCTACAACATTACATAACTTTGCCATCGGACAATTTTGTACAAAAAGTGAGCGCGTGAGTGACTGTTCAGTGATATTTATATACTCAGATGTATATTGGTCAGTGTCTTTTACATGGTTAAAGGTATTCTTTAGATACCCAATCTGTTTAAAGGCACCAATATCACATGTAATTTATTGATATAGGCGAACTAAGTCATACTTGTTTGTTTATCATAATCATATGGTGGATATTTCTTACATGTATAGATATCATTTCAACACATAATCCTTTATCTAGTATTTAACATATATTTTACAGGTGTCAGACTACAGCAAGACAAATATTTTGGATCAAGAGGTAGTATAAACAGTTTTACTTAGGCGAAAATAATGCAATTAATTTCAGTTAAAGCGACTTATATGTACAGTGAACAATTTTAAATAGATTTCATACACACACATGCATGATGCAAAGGTAATAATTTATGATATTGCACATTAATAAATGGTCGTGATCGGAGAGCTTTTAAATTGTATATCAAACCTAATAAGTCCCAACGTTAAATACAGTTGGACGGACTATATATTAATATTGTGAACGATCCGGACGAATATACATTTCTAACAATATCAAACTATGATAACATCGTGCGTTTTCAATTCAATCAATTCCTTCAAATACATCACATTTTAGGCAGCAACAACTTTCTGTCACAAGCTTTTTATTCAAAAACTCTAATATATCCTGCTCAATATTTTATAGCCAAGTGTTATTATGTAATTTGTAACATACCCGGTGTGTAGCTAAATGTCTCAATCACATTTTGCCAGCTTTGATTGCTAGCTCGAAACCAACAGCATATAAACGACCTAACCAGAATGTTTTATTTAGCAAATATACTTCAAACATTTTGCATTCGTTGTTTCTGCTTGTCACACAGATTATATCTTTAACAATGTAGATCGTATCCAATCGTGTGATGTTACGCCACGTGATCAATACATTGAATAGCAGCTTATTAAAGCACAATTTTAAAGCAAATTGTAGAGATTTGTAAACGTTGGTCGTATAATCTGCCACATTCTTGTTCGGCAACAGTTGTCTGTGTTTATCTCGAGGCAAAACTTTCAAACTGGATGTTACATTTTTAACATTACCTTATAGTTTGTATTTTGGGATGATATTTTGATCTGATCAAGGAATGAGGCATCGATACTATTTATATACAAAATATTTGATGCATAAATCACTTGATATAAAAGTGTACTGGACACTGGCCAGGAAATATAGGTGGTTCTCCTTAATCATTGAATGGGAAAAATACTTAAAACCATTAATGGAACACAACAGTTCTGACAAAAAGAAAATATGGGAAAAAACACGATGAAACTTAATGCATTTGTTTAGGTTACTATTCCAACAGAAAGAGCATGATAAAAAAGAAACAAACACATATTCCCAAGATGATATACCCTACAAATATACAGTTGCTGAATGTACAAACATAGTAAAAATAAAACAATCACTCACATGAGTGACGTCATTATCCCAGGCAATGGTTTTGATTTCGAAAGATGATACTAGGACATAAATGTAGCAAGAATACAGATTTAAGTATCTATCTCAATTTCATTTTATTGCTTGATGCTATATAATACAGTACACTAGCTGTCCTACTATAGTCAATTCAGAACACGAAAATAAAATCGTTAATTTCGTTACAAAGACAGAGTTGGTTACCGTAACTAAAGTTCATCACCGGAGTAATGCTATAGGAAACTGTTTTAAACCAGATATACAAAAATAATTATGTCAGAATTGTTCACGATATGGAATATGTTAACAGAGTTTCATAACATGCTTTCTTATAAATCTTAAACCAATCGCTCTCAAGATCCATTTATTAGCAAATAAACTGATGAGACATCCAAAAGTGTAATTCGAATTAAATGAATCGAGATAATGTTGTACCTATATACATTAATGCGTCTAACTGATGGTTCTACACACACACACACACACACACACACACACACACACACACACACATACATACTTACATACACACACACACACACACACACATATATATATATATATATATATATATATATATATATATATATATATATATATATATATATATACACACAATCTTTAGGCGCTCAAACCTTATGGCCTGAGAAGTGAACAGACCTTGAAATGTCAAAGTAAAACTATGATAATAATGAAGATTGTGATAATGTAGCAATATCATTTGGAATATCTTATTTGACAACCCCTACTGTGAGCATAACAGATGTGTTTCTGGATTGTTAGTACATACAATATGTAGCTTTCAGTTCACTGTTTGTCTAAAACATTGAAAATAAGATTGAAATTGTTATTAATGAGTGTAGTTATTATTCTTTATTCGTGTATATTCGATGTATCAATTATGACGCAGTAAAACTCTTTACTGGTTCACAAAAAAAACTTATCGCTGGTAATGTCAAAATTAACATTAAAAACAGGAAATATCAACCTAAGCGCTATACCAAAGGCATCGCATGTCAAGGTAGAAAATTTGGTGTACATTATAAATGTAAATAAATTATTTTACAAACATAAAAGTGACTGATAATCGGTGTTAGGACGGAGACACAATTTTGCAGTATGTGATTGTAAACAGCTACGTGGCTGAGATTTGCAGGAATGAGGGAAGTAACATGTCAGATAATCAACCTTAATTACGCAACCTTTTGCGAGATGCTTGCAGGTAGGATGAAAGCTGATTTTCATAATTGTTAGGACAAATGTGATAATGTGGACCATCGCTAATAAGCGAATCGAAACGACACGTAACGACTATATGAGCTAACGTTAACACTTAAAAAATAGAGTAAACAAAATATAACGAATCCAAAAATGTATACAAATGGCACAGCAAAAGCTAAACCAGTAATGATCAGTGGATCGTCATGTCTATTAATCAGGAAGTCACATCAGTATGGATCCATGCTGTGAGCAAGATAAGTAGGCACAGGGACAAGCCAGTGCGGCTACAATGGCTAAATGTTAGATAACGGACTATAATCACAACACATACACCATTCAAATACACTGTGTATAGTTACATTCACTGGTAACTTGTGAACATTAGAAAGTTCTTCATATTTACTTTCCATTTGATTTTCTTTGATTTGTGTGTAAAGTTATTGAACGTTAACGCAAATATATCCTATGTAGTAAACCGTTCAATGCCATCATCAGCTATTATTTGTGTGCTCTATTTAACCTTGTGTTAATTGTAAAATGAATTTGAGAAGAAAATGTAATGCATTTAGTTTCACGATTTAGTTGAAACAAAGGATGGCACAGCACATACTGTAAACCAAGGAACTCCCCACATGCAACATCATTACTAAGCTGAAACTTGTATCTATGGTAAATATTACTTTAAGATATATGTTTCAACAAATTGGAAATCAAATGTTGAGAGCGTATAATTTTTAAAAGTGGAAGATACAGTCTCTTAACATCACCTCAGAAATATGTACCATGACTATCACTTGCGTTTTGGTACATCTTCTCGTGTCGTCTAAGTAATGTGTAACACCTGTTTGTGTCCAGCAGGATATCATTCCTCATCCGATTAACATAGTACTTTCCAGTTACACTACTTCATTCTTTCACGATTCGCCATCTCTCCATGCTTTTCAACATTCATAGTCCCATCATCCTGTCGCTGTTCGAATTCTTCGTTGTTGGAGAGTGGGGTGCTATATTGTCTTGTTTACCATGTGTAATGCTAAGATTAACTTACGTGTTCATTGTAAATCCCAGTTAAATGTCAATGGTGACGACACTCATTATCACTATCATAGGGCATACTTTAGAATTATTCCACACATAAGACTTTAGACGATTAACTAATATTATCAAATTAATTTTTGTATAAGGTTAGTTATTTTCTAGTTTGGTACCCTTCTTTCTACTATCTCATCACTTGTCAGAGCAATAAGCGCAGTCCCCAATTGTACTTATGTCAGCTTGTCACCTTGGAGGATGTCCCTAACGATCTCCACATCCCCAGTATATTTCCATTACCCGTGAGTTGTGGCCTCTACACAGTTATGTTTGGCTATGCTTCGTGGTGTGCTTCTTGTTATTTCTCCACGCATATCACCTTTTCAAACGATGTATATGTCAGTATTCATTATATAGTAAATTTCTCACAAAATCATATCTTGCAAGATATGTACATCGGCCGAAAGCAATGGTCCCTAAATCCAGTATATTGTTGTTATGAAACCCCTACGTAGGTCGTGTGATATAGCTCAATGGTCTTAAAATAAGAAACAGAAAAGAGCAAAAAACAGCATATTTTGTAGAATTTATAATATAATTTACTTCCCTAAGTTACAAGCTGAAAACAAAATGACAAAGTATAGTGAGTAAATCAAAAATAGTCCTACAATTATATCACAAGTCCAAAACATTTGATTATTCAGAATAATTTTATGTGGAATTCAGTATATAATTCAACTTATTTTACTGACGTTACAATATTCCTGAAGTATCGTATGATCTAATCTAAACTGGCTTTAAACGAATTCACAATAATTGAAACATACTGATCAATCCTTATGACTTGGTACTATCTAAATCAAATAAATACTTGAAATAATTTAACTCGCACAGTTGAATCGAATGCACCTATAGGACTCATTGAAGATGTTTGTGCTAGCAATAACTAATTTTCAATAAATCGTCCCTTACATAAAAATCAAAGATGTAACACAGCAATGGATGGAGGTCGAGTATTCCTTCGAGACCGATCTGACATTGTCATTACGGTTAATTACTTTAACTGCTACCCACTCCAGAGTTAGGTAAAACTGTTTTATTTTCAAGGAAATTTATGAACTGAACTCAAATCTCAACAACATGTTTACTTTTATCCTGAAACTATGTAAGGTCTATACTAAAATGACGACGTCGTAGTGTACAAACCAACAACCGAACACAAATTGTTATTTAATGTTATTTACTAGATGAGCTTTATACTATATAATCACAAAAGGTATTACGTGAACTGTTGTTTTGCTCGCATGTTTACTGAAATACAAATCTTATTATGAAATCACCTGTCTAGTATGGGGACTTAGTATTATAATTTGTCTTGTTTGCGACAAAGGGAGGAAATATTACCATCATGCCGTACTAGCAAACACGGACGAGTATTAGCACGTGTACTCAATTAACTGAACATTATTTCTTTTGTACACATATATCGGCTCTCAAACACACTTTGCATGAACTGTTTCTAGTGCAATTTCAGCAAAAACTGGTAATAATATATTACAAGAAAGTATAAAATTATATAATTCCAACACAGTGCCACGCTTCATGTTCATTTGCTCAAATTCAATTGGCGTTTTGGATCCCATATATGATACATTATACACTAACAATTTAGTCGAAAATGGTCTGCAACGTACGATCTAATCCGGTAAATAAATTTAAAGATATTTCCTATGGACATTACATACTTTTACAACTATATTATCTTAAACTAACACAAAAGAGTGTAAACCAATAAGGTATGTACATTTTAAAAAGTAATTCATTTCCTTAAAATACAAAGTGAAAAATTAAAACCAAATTTTAGGAAGGTAAATGAAATTATAAATAGTACTTAAGTTCTATGACAAATCCAAAAGTATCGAGTATTCAAAATATTTCCAGTGGTGTTTGGAATGAAGTCCAATGTGATGTGCCGATGTGATAATAGTCTGGAATAGTTTGAAGTACTAACAATGATTTAATCCAAACTTTCTTTAAATGAGTTCACGGTAATTACAAAATATTTATTTAGTTCTGAATTTTACGAGCACCTTGTAATTCCAGTAATGGTGAAAATATATAAATCAACTCAGATATTAACTGGACATAGCTAATAAACTCCGTTGACTGATGTTTAAGAAACGAATAGTCAGCAACACAATTGAATTGATTTACAAGTAAAGTCCCAAACTGGTTGTCTAACATTTTGTTTGTGTCACATTTGGTGATCCAGAGGATGAATAGAGGATGAACAACTGGTATATAATAGAAGACTTCAATGGTAAAAATGTCGACTGGTCACAAGAGCAGATATCCCAGGAAATATAAATTTGCGTACGCCCTTTAACGCCCCGTACTTTCAAGGGATACAAGAGCCATATTCGAATCAAATGCTAAACATTCCTTCAGATACACGCTCCATTCGGAAACCACGAATTATAATCAACAACCCCTCTCTGAGGCAGCAGACTCATTTCGGAATTTACACAAAGCACGAAACCCAGTCTATGAGTTTTTTATATATGCTCCAGGTTCCGATGGATCACAGAGATTATTGAAATACAACGCATGTGTAAGTACACAGAAACGAAATAACTTACAATACATGTTGAGAATCCATGTTATCTACTTTAGCATTTGTTGGTCTGTTTGAGTTCGTCGCAGAGACTCTTGGGCCGGAACTGAGCAATAAGCAAAATGTATAGCACCACAATAAAAATCATGACTAACAGAGAGTTATATATATATATATATATATATATATATATATATATATATATATATATATATATATATATCCTTTAACCATGCTATGGACCCGGTCCAGTAGCAAAACGTTTTCTATATCGTGCTGCCGATTAACAATCTAGAGGGAACATATATTCCAAGCTTGACCGCTGATTGATGAACGTTTTTTGCGTTTATCAGAAACATAAAGAGTGACGTACAGATAGACGGAAAGACATCGTATCAAACATAATATTGCAGGATATTTTCAGAAATAAAAGTAAATTTCATACAATTGCAGCATGCATATGAATAAATTTGTTCTTTTCTTAAAAATCTTGTTACTGATATTGTAAACTTGCCTAGTTTGTAACATGATTGAGTTTATTATGCATGCTTTATGCATTCTGTAACATGATTGAGTCTATTATGTATGCTTTGTGCATTCTGTAACATGATTAAGTCTACTGTGTATGCTTTATGCATCATGTAACATGATTGAGTCTAATATGTATGCTTTATGCATTCTGTAACATGATTGAGTCTATTATGTATGCTTTATGCATTCTGTAACATGATTGAGTCTAATATATATGCTTTATGCATTCTGTAACATGATTGCGTCTATTATGTATGCTTTATGATTCTGTAACATGCTTGAGTCTATTGTGTATGCTTTATGCATTCTGTAACATGATTGAGTCTATTACGTATGCTTTATTCATTCTGAACATAATTTTGTGTCAGCTAAGGAATACTGTTATATTTAATCTGGAATGTGCAAACAACATTAGTCAGCGAAATTTGCTCTTTTCGTGCAGGTAAAGGTTGTCATATGCTGAGAATTCATGAAATGTCAATGATATTGCTTACACGAAAAAAAAATGCTGCACATTGACCAGTCCTGCATTATGTGTCTGTAAGTTTATCCGATGTGATTTTTAAATTCAAAAATGTATTCATTAGTACATATTGCTAACCATTATATTACAGTTCAAAAAGACCAAGAAAGAAATCCAGGAACTGGTAGGTCAAACTCAGCTGACGACACCAGACGGCATAGAAATTCAGGTAATCTCAAAATCATTATCATTTTCGTATGCTCTTTGATTACGGTTTAAATACAAATGCAATTCTCAAGTTTTATGGAATATGGTCGTTATCTAACATTAAACAGTTTCCTTCTCTAAATATTTTAATGAATTTTGGATTTTTTTGTAATACACCATGGTTTGGTTCCTGCTACTGCTATAGGAAATGAACACTATGTTATATAATCATTTAATTACTAATAAGTGTTGAGCACTGTTGGCATGTGTACATCGCCTGAAGGCAATCATCCAAAGGATCTGATTAAGATAAAAATTGAAATACTCGGTATATGGAAATGTAATCGTTTCATTCAGTTGCCTTATGTACTAAAGAACTAAACCTTTATGATAACTCTTATAACGAATACACACACACATTTACACACACACACACACACACACACATATATATATATATATATATATATATATATATATATATATATATATATATATATATATATATATATATATAATATTTCGTCATTTTATCAGTTTCGAAACTATTGATTGAATGATATGGATTGACGTACCTTTAATGATTTTTCTTCTGAATTTGATTAGAGTGTCTCTCTAGACCTGATATATGTCACTCTTGAAGATGTCAAATCACTTACGGGTAATCATGACGTACTACAATTTGAAGTCATACTTTGAGAGCGGATTTAAAGCGTTTCTCGCTCATGGTCACTTGGACAATTTGCGCATCAAATGAAGCATATATGTATTTGACGCTTTTCAGAAGGTCAAATTTGACTACGGCCGCGATGGAGAGGACCCAGTCTTAAAGCTGTACTTTTACCGCAAAGGGGCAGAAGATAAGGGAATAACGCTTCGTAGAGAGGATGTAAGAATATTTATTACTATTACATATATTATAATCAAGAAATTGTAATTCTATGTTTTACATTTCTGTCATTCACTTCCACTCGATCATTATCAAATAGGTAACCAGAATAAACCAGCAGAGAGCAAGGATCAACATATCAACAATGGTACATCTTATGCAAGGCTGGAATTTGCTCAAACATTGTAGCATCTAATGAAGATAGTATTAGATACCTAGTGAAATATGCATAATATATAAGAATTAAAATAATACCGGCTACTTGAAACAGGCATGAAGTCTTCAGAACCCAGATAGGACATACTCTACCAGGTTATCTTCTAACATTACTATGTGCATTTTTCTTCATAGGTATCTGTTGTCCTTCCCTCCGTTTTTCAAGAATATCATATTCGAGTCTACGAAAAGATCAGTCAAGGAAATGAGAATCATAATAATCAAGAAAAGTTGAACGACTTCAAGAAAAAGTTAAAGGAATGGTTTGTATCAAGTTCATTAGAATAACATCAAGGTCATTTACAAACATGTTCTTCTTAGTTGCGCATAGTAGTGGTATGTATATATGTAGTTTTGCATGTATGTATTCATGTATGTATGTATGTATGTATGTATGTATGTATTTATGTATGTATGTATGTACGTACGTAATTACGTACGTATGAACGTACGAATGTATGTATGCATGGATGGATCAATGTATTAATGGATGTATGGATTGATGGATAGATTGATCGATGCATGTATGCATGATAGTAGGTATGTATGTATGCAAGTTTGTTTGCATGTATTTATGTATGAAAGCCTTAATGTAGATAAATATCTTTGTATGTTGAAGGTTTGCATATGTTGAAGATTATATTACACATTATAGAAATGCAAAGACACACACCCTCCCTGTCTTTCATATATCTATCTATCTCTCTCTCTCTCTCTCTCTCTCTCTCTCTCTCTCTCTCTCTATATATATATATATATATATATATATATATATATATATATATATATGTATATATTTGCATTGTTTGTTGACCTTTCTTAATTATTATTTTTTCCTATGCATACCTGCATTTCGTACTCGACCTTGTCGAAAATCAAGTTTGTGGTATACGTGACCAAAACGTCTTTTTGGTAAGCAATATAATACATAGCTAAATTGTATCTATAATTATGGATTAAATAGGCAGATTAAAATAAACAGTAAAATATTTACTTGCATCTGAGTCTTGGACATTGCATTTTTAATTCGGAAACACATACAAGTGCTAAGTACTTTTTATGTTCAGTAAAGGAGACTGACCTATATACTAAATATATTATTGCGTCTTAAACTTGTAGAATGTTATCAACTTTGGAAGGTGCTCATTCCTAACATCTGAAGCTGTATCAGTCCGATTGTAGAGTTCAGTTTTACATTTGGTAGGAGTTATTTATTCAAATCATTATTTACGGGAATTACAAAGTGGTCAATAATATTCTTTGATAGAAGCAGTGATTTGGAATTATAGTAGATTCAGACCAGGATATTTTGGATTATATTATTATGAAGCATATGAAAACTTTTAATAAATCGTCAAACTTGAGGACACTGGCACATTTGCGCGTTTGATACTACAGGCACGTCAACACATTTAATATTAGAATTATTCGGAAAAAGACTAAAATCATCTAGAACTTCAGACGTTGGGATTTGTGATAAAATGACCATTTCAGTTTAATTCACAATACTGGACGTTATTTGTAAATTTACACTCCAGTGCTTAACAATCAAGTTTTAATTGGAGGTGCATCTATGCTTTAACAATTCTTGAATATAACTATTTTTTAATGAGCGGTTCCATAATGTTTAATCTGGCATTTCCCTAGTTTGTGGTAGTACAGATGTCAAACTCAAGAAATCACGGGCGTGCCTGAAATCCAAAAGGCCGTCTGTCAGTGTGATTTTTGACTTGGTTATATCCTTTAAACGTCGTTATTTGTAAATAGTACAACAGGGGTATGGATATCTCTCTTCTAAAAAGAGGTGGTAAATATCGCCATATATATATATATATATATATATATATATATATATATATATATATATATATATATATATATATATACACATGATTTTGAAGATTCAAAAATACATATCTGCATCCATACCTTCATACGTACATACGTATATACTTACATCCTTGCATAAGAACATACCTACCTAACTACCTACCTACCTACTTAAATAACTACCAACCTACCTAATTACCTACCTACCTACCTACCGACTGACCTACCTACATACCTACATACATACATATCTATATATCTATCCATCTATCTATCTATCTATCTATCTATGCTATTTTTGTAATTAGCTTTGCATTTATATATGCAAGTTAATGCCAAATAATCGTTCAAGAATTTCTTTGATTTTACTACACATAATGTTTGCCTTGGTCTTATATTAATTTATGTTCGGCTTGTAATCTGCACTTCCTGTTGAATCGGTTTAAGTCTTTGAAAATCGACCAATCTTCATGAGTATATGTTTCTGCGAATCAATTTATATATGTTTGAAGGTGTAAGGTACTGAGGACGAGAATATGTGTATATTGCACTTAAAAGAACGTCTTTTTATTCGCTACGTCATTACAACAAAGTTGACAATATATCATGCATATTACATAATGTATTATATAATGATAATTCAATTTTTCTTTATAACCACAGGGATATTAATAGGACACAACAGGTTGGCCAAAACCAAGGTAACTATCATCTTTATGAAACGGCAATAAATGTTCTACCAGTCGAAAGGTTTTGTTTTATGCCGATTGATATTTTAAGATTTGTTATATGATAGTTTCATTTAAACGTAAAGTATTTCTGACATCCTAACCATGTTTTAACCATATTCATCAAGGAACCTATTTATTCTTCCTGAACAATTTAAGCTCTAAATGTGATAATCCATCCAAAATATAATAAATTAGGGGCTCACCGCGTGAGTGATACTATGAAGAGTAACACGTGCTATATGTTATTTGTTATGCCCTATATTCTTGTTCACGAAAGTTGAAACAACTGAAAACAGATGTGAGAGAATTGTCGAGGGAGAGATGACCCCACTTCGAGTACTTCATCAAGAACAAACAGCCGAGTTGGATGGACCATCTGCAAGTAAAAAGGTAATCAAAGATATACAGGAATCGGAATAAAATATAGAGTAAAATCGAATTGATGCCTGCGACATGCCCATAACTTTCAATAGGTACATATGATATATTAATCTATCATAAATGTTACTAATATTGACCAGGTTAGTTTCTAATCGGACCACAAATGTTAAACAGGTCAATGACGGAAGACTAAATTATATACAAATGCAGCATTAAACATATCTTCAGATAGCAAAGAAAAGCAATACTAGGAAGGTGAATTAGGAATTAATAAATTGACAACTTCTTTCTTTTATACGACTTACGGCTCTATATCAAAATATTTTCTCTCGTACCTATGTTGCAATATATTCCACTTTACTTAGTTTACAATATGTCTCCACTTCGCAACAGAATGCGCCTGACTTAAACATCCTATTGAAAATGACACCACACATGTAAATAAATAAATCATTAAAATTTATTATAAAACTTGTCAACATTTATGTCTAGCTCGCTGCAATCTGCAGTCGTGCCCGAAACGTTAAAGACCAAATAATGATATACATAACAACGCTAAGATTAAATGCCTCTGAATCATTCATGTCTTTTTGAAAGAAGAAAATTATGTGACATTAGTTTGAAACACACTAACTCACAAATTGTCAATACAAGAAACATAATTTGTCGTGTTCGAAATGATTACATGGAAAATAACGTTATTTCTCTCACTTTTAAAACTCGAACTGATTCATTTTACAATTCATCATCGTGACCTAGGCGAAAATAAAATTTGTATCGCATTGTTGTCGCTTTCATATCTTCCACAAGTTTATTACTTTACAGTACTAAACGTTAATGGGAAAAATGTCTCATAATGTAATATTTTCCCAAGCCTTGCACGAATCGAGAGCAACACACTATGTCAGTACTTGTTATTTCATTGGTTAGATTTAATTTGCATGGCCATATATTTATGTTTGTTTTCATACGGTTAGAGAGTTCGATGTGTTTACCTTTTTCTTGTCTGAAAATTCGAGTCACTTCATATAATGGAAATGTAAGATGCTCATATTTCAGCACACGCCTATGCCAGCTCAACGTTTTTGCAATACAAACGTACAAGTTTCAACTTAAATTCGGCATACGTCAAATAAGGACTGCATTGATCACACAATATGTCAAAATTATTTAATCCTTTCAGCTCTTGGTCAATCTAGTCCTAGATAATGTTTCTCATATATATATATATATATATATATATATATATATATATATATATATATATATATATATGGCAACTTAATAATATATTCTCTTATCTTTTTTCTTTCTTGCCGCAAAATAACGAAAGAAAAGACGCCTACTTTTATTTAACAGCTCTTTTCTCGCTTATGACATACTAATACAAATAATAATAATAATAATAATAATAAAAATTAATAAATAAATAAATGAATACACAAATAAATAAAGAAGTAAATAAATAAATAAATAAGAGTCAACCGGAAATAGTTTGGATATTAGTAGTTATTCTTTGCTGCGGCGATATGTCACGTGTAAAAATCAAATATGTGTGATGTGATTAACTAGTACAAACACAAGGTTACCGAAAAGAAACCTGCACCTTTGGTTATACTGCAAGGAATGAACATATGTCGGAGCGACAAATAGGACAAGACAAGAATGCACCAGTTGGATATAATAGGGTAGCAACGCAGAATTTGATTTTCTTATTTGCTTTGAGGTTTAGCAGAAAGGTGTAAGGTGAAATTGTTTTGCTTCACGCTTTACATAAGTTGGAGTCAGTTCATATTAAACAATTGTAACATTTTAAATATTTTTTTACATGCCTTGCAATTGACATTACAGGAAATGTAGCCTTATTAATCTACAATGCCACAGAATAATAGGGAAATTCTTTATTTTATTCCTTCTACCCTCCTCTGTGTAGCTGTCACTCTTTTAGCATAGACTACTGTCACTAATTCTAACACCGATACTACTACTACTACTACTACTATTACTACTACTACTACTATTAACCATGATTATATATATATATATATATATATATATATATATATATATATATATATATATATATATTGCTTTTTACATCTGTTGCAGGTGAAACAATAAGCATGTGCACGTAACCTGCGAAGAAGTTGCAGAGAATGATCAGCTTCATAGTATTCTCATTTTGCTTAAACTATGGTAATTCATGTAAAAATGTTCTGATGTATTTTACTATCCTAGAATGAGTGTTATACTAGCGATCACAATATTTTTATTTATTCACCTAGTTATGTCTGTCTTTTAATGTATCACATCATTTTAGGTGAAGAAAAGTTACGTAAATACAGGGTTCATTGCATGATACATGAATGTGCTCGCGGAAGAGTAATTGAAACCATATGGATCTTCGATGTGCCTGTTTATTTTTTGTACCATTTTCCTTGAACTGCCTAATATGCTACGAAAACAACTAATCGAGTGACATACATTTGTCTGGTTTAGCAGTTTTATTTCTTCCTCTTATTTACAGATTTATTGCGAAAGATATTTTCAGTTTTTAATTTGGACATATAATTTCGACCCTGAAGTTTATTTATTTATGATGAATTATTTATTTACAACAATGAGATAATCACGAAACGTAAAACTTTACTTATTGCAGGATAAATATAATTTAATTTTCCCCCTCAACTTTAGGTAGAGAACAAAGGGTCAGCTCAGTAAGCACGATATAAAACTGCTGTGTACATTGATACATTGATGGTATATCTATACTTTTAGTGAAATAGGTTTACGTAGGAGCAAAGATGGAACTCTGGTATTTATGATGTGCAAACACGTTCATTGACAAATATAAAACAATTATTATTGTAAAAAAAAAATGAGCCTACATTTAGCATATTTAAGACTATCATGGAGTCACTTAAGCAGTACGTACCCCATAGCTTGTCCAATCAGTTGTACAAAAAATCTTTTAGATTATTGCAAATATGGGATATATGCCTCAGTGCTTAACGTCAGGAAGAGAGGAAACTAAAGCTGCCCAGATGAGATAAATGTGCTCTTTATAATGAATGTTTTTTTTTATGTTTTGTATTTACTGATATGTATGCATTTGGTGGTAACACATGCAAACTCGAAATAAAACCATTTGCAATCATTGTTTGTAGGGGATACTTCTTTTATTTTGATAAATCAGCACAAGTCAGATTCTAGATCAGTGATTTCAGGGTTGTCAAACATAAACAAATAAAGAAGATTTAGGTTGTTGAATATGTTTGTGTAGTTCATTCAAATGTCAGTCATAATATGCAGTTAATTATACAGTTAGTAAATGTTTAACGTTTTTCAAAGATACATTTTGAAGATATATCCTCAATTGTCGATTGTTTAGTACGTGATAAGGATGTGATATAGCTTTAATTCATCTCTACTATGGACCATTGTTATAGATGGAACTTTATGTTATGTATTTTAAGCAGCCTGAAAACTTAGTTAAAAATTGGTCTGAAATGTAATGTTTATATGGAAGTCACTAAAACTGTAGCAGCAGGGAGGGTAAACAGACCATTTTAGACAAGTCCATTAATGAAAATAAAGCTTCCTAAAAAAATGAAGCATACAACGTCAATAACGCAAACCAAAGCCTCTAACCGAAGGGGATTTCTCTAACTGGGTTACCTTATTGTTGACGATTGTTTATTTGTGTGTCTGTTTAGCCACCCGGACACTCATTGTTGGTTGTAACCCTCCCTGGCGAAATCTCTCAATCAAAACGTTTATAAAGACGTACGCGATATTACGACCGAGGAGCATGTAAATGTATCGTGATAAATCCGTGTGGGGTAGCTTGCGCACATGAAAAGAAGTTTCAGATATGTATCATATCCATATCCCCTGAACACCAAGTCTGATGAATATTTAGCAGAGTATGTGTATCGACTAAATTAAACTCAGCTAAAATATTACAGTTATCATGATAACTTAAGGTATTTGTTTATATCTCTGAATAACATAAACATAACGTCTGTGTTTTTGTGTCTGCCTCGAGAAGATAGCAGAGCTGGATTTGATTGTTTGTCTATCATCATATCATCGTATACTAGGAGATTATTAATAAATCAATCGAGGTCATCTACAGATGGGGCTTCATCAATATCGGTGATAAAATCAATAATATTATTACCATCCTCGTCCTATAATTTTGCATTTTCATTAAAATCTTTAAGCACATCGTAGCCTCGCTGATCATCTACGGATGGTGCCACTTAATATAAATTATTCCTCTTGAGCCATCTCATTATCAGATTAAGCAATAATTACATCTTACCAGACCCAGATGGACCTATGACAATTGTTATGACATAATTTGGTAGCGCTGGATAATGCTTGACAGTCTCTTGCTTTCGTGTCGCTGAGAAATCAATGACATCCATGTTATACAAATATAATAAATAATCCACAAGTGGATTAACAACAATAATAACAAAAGATAAAAAGTGTGCATTTTCAGGCAAATATGTGAAATGTGGTACAAATAAATATAAATTTATTTCGTCTCATATGAAAACAGGTGGTGATAACGCTACTTCGTTAGGAAAATTACCAGGAACTCCATGGGCTAAAGACCCAAGAGAAAAAAAATGTTCCAGGATATAATTATTGTGGTCCTGGAACTCGGCTTGATATCCGACTTGACGAGTGAGATCAAACATGACCCGGAGAGTATCCAATAATGATAAAGATGTCATGTTCATGATGTAGCTTATAACAGTCCAGAATTACAACAACGACATATTGCAGATGTGAAGCTGATTCATGCGTTTAATTCCATACAAATATCATAAGTAATATGGATTTAGACTGTGTTCGATGCAGAGCATATACCCCCATCAGTAGATTAACAACATTGAAAACAAAAAATGAAAATCGTGTACTTACAGGCAAGTGTGAGAAATGTGTTCCAAGGAAATATAAATTTATCTCCCATGACAAGTCAAGGATAATAGGTGGTGATATGACTGCTTCACTGGGACAATTACCAGGAGCTCCATGGGCAAAATATCAGATAGGGAAAAACATCTTCCTGGATATAAAAGTATGGTCCTAGAACTCGACATGATATCCGACTTGACGAGCGAGATCAACCAAGGCCTGGAGCGTATCCAAGAAATTATATTGATCAAGCATGTCACGTTCATTATGTAGCGTATAAAAAAAAGATTTACATCAACGACATATTGCAGATGTGAAGTTGATTAACTCGCTAAATTCCATAAAAAATAAATCTCAGAGAAAAACATGCTAGCTTCCTAATAAAAAGGTAAACAAGTATGAGGGTCTGTAATCAAACAACTGATTAGTAGTAGTAGTAGTAGTAGTAGTACCTACCACCACATAAACAAATTCAGTATGCACATGTTGATGACAGATCTCGCAATGAAGTTGACCAGGCAGATATTTTATTTTAACCGCATGATACTATTAAAACACGTACGCGTCAATCACTCACATATAAATACGCGTTGACAGTGGTTGACTTTGCAAGCGGATATAAAGAAGCAGACACACTATTAAATAAAACAGCAACTGAAGTTACATCATGCGTTTGTACGAATTATCAACGATAACCCTTGCGATAGCCACAGTTGGTACAGGTTGATCCTGGCAAGGAATTTCTTGGTGCAGTATCATCTCTGATGAAAAATCATAACGGCAGCATCAGACAAGGACATATAACAATTCATATACAGCAATTCATCGCGATTAGGCAATCGATGAACGATTTAATCGAACACGTGCTGTGCGGTTATTTGTATATCAGTATGCGCAGGAAATATCCCTGAACAAAGATAAAATTGACATGAGATCTCGTGAATGGGTTTCAAGACTACCACGTGTGATAGCTGCGATAAGTAATGAAATTTATCATGCAATTTTATATGAAACCTACCAATGGGATAGCTACAAACATATGCCAATACAATTACATGACTCCTTCTCAAAACATCCAGTACTAGGTAATGTGACTAAGATATTTATATGAACCCGGTGAAATTGAAGGGGGTAAAAAAGAGCAACTGACCCTATTTTGGAGTGTGAGGACACTTATAACTTACGGCGTGGTAATATCCACGGGTAGACTTGCAATCTACAGATTAGAGTCAACTGCTCCTCAGCGTTGATTTGTATGTGAACAATTACAATTAATTCCTGAAGGCACACAATTACTAACCCGTTCACTTTTGCGAACTAACGCCTCGACGTCGATTACATTAAGGACAGGTGAGCATTACATTTTCGTGTGTGTGACCAAGACTAATATTAATTCTATCTATGGTTAATTGTCTTGGATTATTATTAATATTATATTATTACTGTTACAGCTCGCACAGTGATTATTCTGTTGTTGTTTTAATGGCCTGATAAATTCAGCGTCGAGATCAAGGTCGCGCTTTTTTTTTTGTCACATTCTTTAGAACTAATTGTTCTTCTTACTACATCATCGTTTATTTCCTGAGTTTGATTATTATTTTCTGTGACGTTTATGATAACCGCTCCGCAGATGAGATATTCTTCTGACTGGAGACACTGCAAGATAAACTAAGTTAGACCAATTAATATGAACATCAATAATCCAAATAACTGTATCAGAAATAGTCAGTCCTTGTGGCGAATGAATCGTTATAGCGTATCATTGAGTCCAAGTTTTGTCCATCG
Organism: Sinohyriopsis cumingii; assembly: GCA_028554795.2. Taxonomy (NCBI): domain Eukaryota; kingdom Metazoa; phylum Mollusca; class Bivalvia; order Unionida; family Unionidae; genus Sinohyriopsis; species Sinohyriopsis cumingii. Next base: position 85,889,577 of record CM068832.1, read on the forward strand.
TTAACGCGCCCTCAACAACACTCACATGAACTAAAATGATATCATTTAACACAAGATTTTCTTTACTACCACATACAGGAATGTCAACGTCAATATGTTGCCGTCGCGTATCTGCTGGTCGATAACAAAATGGTCCAGGTAAATTTAAAAGCTTAATTTCATGTATTAGAAATAATAGTTGTTGAAGTGTATCACGAACTATCTTTCTACTTGCAACTATCAAATCATTTGGTCTCCACAAATTCCAAAAATCATTCATAGGAGTGTCAGAAATTACTTTACTTCACGCATTATTTCACATTGAATATTATTCGGTTGTAGTCTGATTAATTTCTTGAACTCACTTATTTCTTGTTTAAGCGCTCTATGATCATCATTTATCTCCTCATAATAATCTACAAACTTTTTCAGCCATTCCTGTGGAGAGAATCCAACAAAATGCGATGGTTGACCATATCTATAAATATTTGTAATGTCTCCAGCGACACTGTACATACTTCATCCCAGATCATAATCTTTGGAATATATTTCTCACCCATTCGTTGAGGACTCCATGTATCTCCCTTCCATCGAAAGAAGCTGTGATAAGTAGAAGAGTTTACTCCTCGCTCTTTCATTTTTCTGGCGAATCTATTTGTAGGAGTTAGTACAATTATATCAAGTCCATGAAATAATTCTATCACACGTGTTTTAACAGAACCTCCCGGTTCATTAAGATAATGATAATGTATATGGCATTTGATCATTTAGTGGTGGCGCTGATGAAGCTGACATCTGATCATTTTCGCGATACCAATGTTTGCACTCGACATCTGCTGTTTCATCATAGCTGTGTTATTGTTTTCGTATTACTCTCCATCCGTCCCATGATTATGTGCAAATATTCAATCGTTTCAAACGATTTATGTTTCGTGTCAATATAAAATGAAACTGTAGCTTCTCTAACAGCGAGGTTAGGAAATCTGTTCATCATGGATAATAGGTTTATCGAAACGTACACAAGCATTCAAGACCTTAAATGAGTAAACTGAGGTGATTCACCATCAGTGTAACTCAGAATTGTATCTAATGTATTTCTATCTGATGTGCAAGCTGCTTCTCTGCTCACACATACATTTTTCTTTGTTGTATCGGCAATAATACAATCTAGTTCAGCATCGTCGATAACTAATCGACAAAAACGTCGTTTATCATCACTCGAGCCGCCTTGTGTGAATTTGCCAATTATCTTTCTACCGAGATCTTTAGCGACTTTATTCTCATAATTGATTTTATCTTCATCTTCATTGTGATCCAAAGATTCTTTTCTTTTCTTTCTTCAATTGCCAAATTTGTTTCTATGTACAACATTATATTATTGCCTCACTTATTGTTAATGATATTAGTATTTTTACATCAAAACATATATCGTAATAATATTACTGGTGCCCACATTTTTTCTGAAAGAGTTTACCAAACCAGAGATAACAAATCGGATGAAAACCTTCAGTAAATTTAAATGAAATAATTAGTGCAAATCTCGTTATATGAAAATCTGGTAGAGGTCCATTTATCGAAACTCTGGTCATCTCGTGTGCTGGGTGTCCAATATCTTATGATATGCAGCACACTCTCCTATTCCAAGAAAGTTTCCGGGATAACATGCAACAGCATCATCTGCGATAACATCCATTAGATCGCTTCTGGTATTCCATAAACCACCGTGTCCGTTTTCGAGACAACTCGATATTATATCATCGAGAAAATATAACGACTTGGTTTCCATGAATGTTTCTTTCTTGCAAAATGAGCAGCGATTGCGGCAATCGTAAAAAAATTACTGAACAACTTTTCATGATCTTTGGCGTATTTCGATGCAAGATCTTTCATTTTTGTATAAAGAAATTCTGTTCGATAAATCTCACCATTAGGTCTTACAAACTGATCAAATTTGCTTTCCTCGATTTAATTAATTCGTCATGATTCATTTCTTCAGAACTTTGACATAACTATACTGATACCGGATCATTTTTAATTATTTAGTTAATAAAATCAAATATGTCTCCTTTGTAAAATCTAACTGTTCCATCTCTTAGAAATATTGTTATAGCAGACATCCAAGCATGCGTATTATGATCAACGATACGTCTCGGAGCTCCTTTCTATAATTATTTTGGCTCGTATAATACTTATCCTGTCATTTTGTTTATTATTATTTGGAATTTTAGTTGTTGTTGTTGTTGTTGTTCTAGGGTTTAACGCCATTTTTCAGCACAAGATAGGCTATACATGGCGGCCAGTATGACTGGTGGAGGAAGAACCCTAGAAAACCCAGAGAAGAACCACCGACCCACGGGAAGCTATGGAATTTTAGCATTTTTTTATAACTAAGCAACATCGTTTATTGTATATCCTTTCTCTTTCACTGATTCAGCCCATTTGTTTATATTTTTTCACGTCGTTTATTTCCACTTGTTGCATTTGTAAAATGTTCCAATACTCGTTCGGCTACACAAGTTATTCCCGAAAATTTCATTGGCTTGAGATATCAAGGCCAGGTTTATCATTCAGCGGATATATTGCATAAACACCTGCAGTCATAGGATACGCTCGTTCATAATACGGTTTGTCAATACCAGTCAACAGTCCTGGTTTCGAATTGTTAATTAACGTAACAGCGTTCCCAACGCCGTGGTGTAATCGAACAGGGTCACATTTGTCACGGATAATCAAAGTATCGTCTACTTCCGCGGTATCTACCGCTACAATAAACTTGACTCTAAAAATTATCTCTGATTGGCGAGATAATTAATAATCGTCGCCGCTCGTTGGCCATTCTTTGTAGCATCGATAACACCTTTGGTATTGCGCACGATTCTGAACGTTGGCCACACATGATATGCACCATCACAGCGAAATTCTTCCTTGGCGTCATGAATACGTTTAATTAGAGTCTCATTCTTCGGATCAACCAGAGCTCGCCTCGGTACTCCATGGTTCTTCTGTCAAGATCGAATTAACCTTTAGAAGGTTCGATTGTAGATAACCTCTCAAACTCCTCCATATTATAATTAAGGAAAATATATATTTAAATTGATGTACCATTGCACACACACACACACACACATATATATATATATATATATATATATATAGATAACCAGTTTTAGTAGTATTTGTATTATGCATAATACATGCTTATTAGAGGTATAGAAAATAAATTTAAAAAATAGAAAGATAAATATATAGAACATATATACTAATATAATCTTTACAACTGTTGAAAAGGTTATCAGAACTCAATTTATATAATAAAAATATGGTGTGCATAACGCTTACTATCAAGTATATTATAAATAATTAATCATATTATATTGAAAATTAATTTACAAATTCACTTTCATTTTTAAAGAATTAGTAACCTTATTTTTATGTTATTAGATTATACCTTAACCAGTTAAGATTTTCTGCAAAGTAAAATAATATGAAATCTAATTATAAACAGGGGACATAATTCAGAAATATTTTTTACTAAATGTCATATAGTGTTTTTGAATTTAGACCTTTTGGATATACCGTATTAAGACGGTGAATCCAATAGGTTTCCTTTAGTAGACGTTCCATTTCAGAATCAGCTTTAACAATAAGTTGGAAGGAGAAATCTTGCAATGTATGGGAATTTTTGTTAAAATGTGCGGCAACATGAGATGAAAATGATTGATCGATATAATTTTTTATATCTGATCTATGTTGGTTCATACATTTAGATATTTGTTGACTGGTTTGTCCAACATATTGGAAGCCACATTTGTTGCATGTTATGAAATAAATAACATTTGATGCTGCACAATTAATGTCACAACGCATATTAAAACTTTCTTTCGTATTATTACTATTGAAAGAAGTATTTTCATTAATAAATGACCAGTGTGAACATCTAGGTCTATTACATTTAGTTGATGATCCTATTTTATATGACGGTTTTTCTAATTTGGAATTAGTTAGGAAATCTTTAAGATTTTTAGTCCTTTTATAAGCAAGTGTGGGTTTGCTTTCTTGTAGCGATTTAACACTTGCTTTACATGATAAGTTTAATAAATCCCAATATTTATTGATAATCTTACCTATATTAGGCAAACTTGGATTATATTCAATAATAAAAGGAATGATATCTTCATTTCTATTTTTGATTTTATATTGTAAAGATTCAAGCTTTGTAAGAGAAGATACTTTTTGGAAAGTAGTATTAATGATGTCAATAGGGTAATTTCTATTTAAAAAATGCTGACCTAGCTCTGTCAAAGACGATTTAAAAACAGCATCATCCGAAATAATTCTTCTGTATCTTTTTGCTTGACTATATGGTATCCCATTTTTACATGATTTAGGATGGCATGAAGAATATTCAACATATTGATGAATATTCGTGTTTTTAACATGAACCATGGTAGTAATTTCATTATTTTCATTTTTCGTGACATCAACGTCCAAGAATGAAACTTTAGTTTTAGAGACATTGAATGTAAATTTTATTGTTGGATGTAATTTGTTTAAATTGTCTATAAAGTAATAAAGGTCTTCTGATGAATAACTCCAAATCATAAAGATATCGTCTAAAAACCTTAACCATGCATCCGGTTTTAAGAGGCATTTATTTAGAAAATCATTTTCTAATTTTCCCATAAATAAAGATGCATAAGCAGGTGTCATAGGACTACCCATTGCTGTTCCCATTTTTTGGAGATAGTTTGTATTACCAAATTGAAAAAAAAAATTTCGAGCACAAATTTTATCAAATCACAAATATGCTATTTTGATAGTTTATATGTATATTCGTTATCTTCAAGATAATATTTACACGCTTCGATACCATCATTGTGTGGTATATTCGTGTAGAGTGAAACCACATGAAGTGTAACAAGGAATGAATTTTCAGTTAGTTTCGGTAAAGATTTCAATTTGGTAATGAAATCAAAAGTATCTTTGACGTATGAAGTTAGTGACTTCATTAGTGGTTGTAAAATTAAAATTGTAAAATTGCGATATATTATTTGTAACTGAGTTGTATGTAGAAATAATGGGTCTACCTGGATATCCTAAAGGTAGTGACTTATCAACCGCTTTATGTATTTTTGGTAAAATATAAAACTGAGGTGTGCGTATTTTATTTGGGAAGATATCTAGTTCATCATATATGGAACAATTGTGTACAGAGATTTGATTAATACATTGGCTTATTTTTTCTTTCATTTCTTCAGAAGGATAATAGGAAAGTTTTGTGTAATATTCTTCATCATTTAATTGTCTTTCTACTTCTTTAATATAATCCTCCTTATTCATTATGACTATGGTGCTAGACTTATCCGCTTTTTTAATAATAATACTTTCATCTTACAATAAGCTACGTAAAGAACTTTATTGTTTATTTCATTGATCACTTAGAAACAACATATTTAATGACGTAAGCAATGATATTGAATTTAGTATGAATTAAGTCTGATGAAGCATTAAAGCGAAACCGGTCACACATTCTACGTGTTGGTGTTGTTTATTTTATAATTTATATATATATATATATATATATATATATATATATATATATATATATATATATATATATATATATATATATATATATATATATATATATATATATATATATATATATATATATATATATATATATATATATATATATATATATATATATATATATAATGATTCAAACAAAGAATAACTGTAACTGGTTAATGATTGGTTCTACAGCTCCCTGTAACAAAGCCTGCGTAAATGAATTGTGTGGACTTCACCTACAACGCTTGCGAAGAGTGAGTCTAGGTACAAAACAGTGTTTGAAGTGTGGTGTTGGGGTTAGAGGAGAAACACAGTTGTGAGTGCAATGTTGTGGTAAAAGGTACAGAGTGCTAAAACGATATTATGCTAAAAATGCAACGCCGGCAATGACAAGGTCATAAATAACGCTGAAAACTATCTCACCCGATTTTCAAATAGGTATTTAGACAAATAATAGTATTATATAAAATGAAGCGAAATAAATTTGTGAAACATCGCATCATCAAGAATTATGAAACATCGCGAGATGGTGTAATCAGCAATTGTCGACAATAAAAACAGTCGGTTCTTTTAATAACACTGGTCAACAGTGAAATCATTACTGACTTGAAAAGGCCCTAATCTGTAGTATTTTGGTGTGCCGAACACGAATATAACCGTGAAAAATTTGTATTGGCTCTCGTTTTGAAGATATTCATATACCTCATTTTCTATGTTTCACTGTGTAAATTTCTCCAGTAGGACTGCAGCAACATCCGGAATAATGATGTAACATTGCATAATACCATCATGCTCACATCATCCACAGTTGATTGCATCATTTTCTGATGCAATGCAATACTAATGCCATGCGGCTGCTGAAGTAAGTTGACGTCAGCAGTGTACTATACATGTGTAGGCCTATTATACTAATGCCAGGCGGCTGCTGAAGCTGACGTAAGCAGTGTACTATATAAAGCCCAATCAGATAGGTTCAGCATTTAAAATATTTTAGACGTTGTGCGAGACAGTTCAAGCTACTGTTACATAAAACTTATTATTTTATCCATTTACGTACAATAAAGAACAGTAATGCCTCGAAAGTGTGTTAATACCGCGGACAATTTTTGCTATATTTGTGGGGAAGTGACATTTGCCAACCAGAAAAAAAGTATCAATTCTCAAGTGAAGAAGGCATATCATCTTTACTTCGGATGCAAGGTTGGTGACCAAGACAAGCCTTGGGCTCCGCATATATGCTGTGCTACATGTACAACACAGCTTTCACAGTGGTTGAATTGCAAAAGGTCATCAATGCCGTTTGCAGTCCCAATGGTGTGGAGAGAGCCAAGCAACCACCTAAATGACTGTTACTTCTGCTTGGTTCCTCCTCTTTCCGGCGGAATAACGAAGCGAAAGAAGTCGAGAATAGTCTACCCAAACATTCCGTCTGCATTGAGACCAGTTCCACATGGTGAGGGACTTCCTATTCCAGAACCTCCAGCAGAATATTCTCTTGATTCATCTGACGAAGACAAAGATGAGTCGACCTGTTCTTCTCCTGGTCCATCAGCATGCAGTGATCCAGATTTTCACTGTGGTGCATCATCAACCCCACACAGAATAACACAGGAAGAACTAAATGACCTGATTCGTGATTTGGACTTATCAAAGAACAAGGCAGAATTGCTAGGATCAAGACTCCAACAATGGAATCTTCTAGAAGAAGATGTCACAATTACTGCATATCGAAAGCGCCACCAGCAATTGGAGCCTTTCTTCAGAAAGGAAAGTAATCTGATATTCTGTTCCGATATTGACGGCCTCATGAATGCTTTAAAAATCACTCATGACCCACAAGAATGGAGACTATTTGTGGACTCTTCGAAACTGAGTCTCAAGGCTGTGCTTTTGCACAATGGAAACATTCTTCCATCTATTCCAGTAGCGTATGCTGTCCACATGAAAGAGACATACGATAACTTAAGGCAGCTACTGAATTCCATTGAGTATAACAAGTACAGCTGGCACCTCTGTGGTGATTTGAAGGTAGTTGCCCTTTTAATGGGACTGCAGCAAGGATATACAAAATACATGTGTTTCTTATGCGAGTGGGATAGCCGAGCAAGGGAAATGCACTACATGAGGAAGGAATGGACTCACAGGCAGAATGTAGCCATTGGAGAGAAGAATATCCAACACCCAGCTCTGGTTGAGGCTCAGAAAATCTTGCTACCACCCCTTCACATCAAACTAGGTTTGATGAAGAACTTCGTGAAAGCCATTGACCGGACTTTGCCAGCATTCCGATACCTGCATGAAAAATTCCCTCGACTCAGCGAAGCAAAGATTAAAGAGGGAGTTTTTGTGGGTCCTCAGATTCGAGAGCTTTTCAAAGATGACCGGTTCAACAACTTGCTGGAAGGTGACGCGAAACAAGCATGGAATGCTTTTCGCCTAGTTTCTACAAACTTCCTCGGAAATGTTAGGGCAGAAAACTATAAGGAACTAGTAGAAGACATGTTGATGAAGTATAAGAAACTTGGCTGCAATATGTCTCTAAAGATTCACTTCCTTCATTCCCATTTGGATTTCTTTCCTAGCAACTGTGGTATTGTTAGTGATGAACACGGCGAACGTTTTCATCAAGATATCGCAACAATGGAACAAAGATACCAGGGAAAATGGTCCACTACAATGCTGGCTGACTACTGCTGGACACTCCTCAGAGATGCTCCCGAACAGCTGTACAAGAGACAGGTGAAGAAATCTAAGATGTAGTCAATGACTTGATTTTTTATAGGTAGGCTATTACAGTTGACCTTTTACTATTGGAATGCATTTCGTTATGTAAACATTAATTTCTTGCAGATTACAAAAAAACTAGAGCCAATTTTGCAATTTGACTGTCATATTCGTGTTCAGTACATAAAAATTGATAAGAATTGACTAATTTTATTTCAGTAACATGACTTTTGTAAAAATTTGTTGTCCAGTGTAATTATGGTCATCTCAAGTTTACTATTGGGGAAAAAACATTATTGCTGTCATACATTTGCCTATCAATTTTTCATGGACTAATCAATAATAGTTTTGTGATCGGTCATATTGATTCAGTTCCGAAAAATAGTTATTCGTGTGATTTAGGATATGTTACAAAAAGTCAAAATTGCAAAATTTGTGAAACGTATGCACAAAATAATTGCAAGGATAGCTATTAAATCTGTGATCATGGAGACTGTTGAAGAAATAATATTTCAATCAATGAATACAGTTGGCAAATATTTTAATGTTTGCATACCTTTGTTTCACGAGTCGCAAATAAAATATATACAAATCGGCGTATTCTACAAAATGTAAACAAAAATAATATTTCAATATCGCCCGATTGTATTAGATACAAGCACTCCCAATGAAGGGAGATAACTCTGTCCTCTTAAAAAGAGCGATTAAAAAGTTGTCTAGCCTGTATTTTACAATAGTAATCGCTTATAAATAAAAGAAATTTTTATTTTTTCTCATCCTATCGCAAATAATCTATGCAAATCGGTATTTTCAAAGAATACAAAGGTATCTTACTTCTGAAGTATAACTATTGTAAGACAGATATTCAACGCCAATGACTTTATCATTGGACTAAGTCAATATATATAAGTCTGTCAGATAAAGATATGACCTGTATCTTACAAACAATTTTATTTTACTGACGAATAATGTTTATTTGTTGTTTTTCTTTAAGAAACATTATCCTTATTTTCTGAATCTGTCAGGTTTCTTGCTTGCTCTAGATTTTGTCAGCGATAATAATTAAAAAACATATACAAACAGTAAACAAGCCACGCCGGTTGCGTGAGCTACTTTTGGATTTCTAACTATTGGTTAGCTTATATAGAATATGACCCCTTTTAGCATTGGGGTCCGCCCCATACTCTAGCTTCAACAAACAAGTGGACCATCCTGCCATCTCACGACGTCGTGGATACTCTATTGCACTGCCAGGGGTTGATTATGGGGGTGCAACATAATTGAAACCAAGTGGGTTTTGGACTAAATTAATAAAAAAACACAATGTGTGTGAATGACGAGACTTCCGAATTGTAAGATAAGATGATGGCACAAAAGTAATAGATGAAACAATCTATGCAATACCCGACTCTCGCAAACACCCTACACACATTCACACAAGAAAGAAATACATTATATATTTAATATATATATATATATATATATATATATATATATATATATATATATATATAATGATAATGACAGGGATTGAGATGATGAAGACACAGTGCTAAAACTACCAATGATAATTATGACGACGGTTCAGATAACCGATATGCTATATAAAATGAAAGAAAAGAAAATTTCATAGTTCCGACCCACGCCGGGTGCACTCTAGTTCAACTTCCCATTTTGAATGAAAAAAAGAAAACACAAAATATTACAATTCCACTTTGGCTCAACTTCCCAGATTCATACTGGCTCAACCTCTCCCTTAACCATTTTCAGTCTGGATCAACTACACCCTCCACCAGTTTGAGTCTGGCTCAACTTTACTCTCCAGTAGTTTCAGTCTGGCTTATCTAAACTGTCCACCAGTTTCAGCCTGCCACAACAACACATCCCACCAATTTCAGTCTGGCGTAACAACACCTTCCACCACAGCAACTTGTCTATCAAACGTGGTTATTTTATGCATCGAAGCTTTATCAAATTGACGATAATAATAAAATAAATATGCCACGAACGCATAAATGTACAAGGGAATCAAAATTATTTAACAGTCGCCACTTACCCCTATGGTTGTGGGGCCCCGAGTGGCCGAGTGGTCTAAAGCGCTCTCCGTCACGGATCACTGCCATCTCACCTCTGTCTGCGTGGGTTCGAGTCTAGGGCTCGGCCAATGTGGATATGTGAGAAAGCTTGCCGGTAGCTTCTCGTGGGTCGGTGGTTCTTTCCGGGGTTTTCCCGGGTTCATCCTCCACCATTAATACTGGCCGCCATGTATAGCCTATCTTGTGCTGAAAAATGGTGTTAAACCCTATAACAACAACAACAATAACCCCTATGGTTGTAGTTTTGTGGTTCCATACTGACACTCTATGACAAGATCCAAGCGATGATGTACCGGTTGTAGTAACTATTTATACCATGTATAAAAAACAAGACGTTCAAGAACCAAGAAACATGGACATCACACTGGGAGCGACCTACAAAGGGATGTACTCATTCAGTAACTATATGTCATGGTTATAAAACAAGCTACTCTAGTTAACGCTGTACGCGTCGACAAAGTCAAATATACATTATCGTCGTTTAATGAAAAGCCGAATTATTTTCTTGCTTTGTTCCTTAACGGGGTGTGTGTGCACTTTGTTAAATGTAAGGAAGGCCCAATTTGTTGTTCTGGCCTTATAGCAAAGATTGTTGTAAATAGCTTGACATAAAGCTGTAAATATGCTACTATATGTACTGTGCCACCCTTAGAACTAAGATTGTATAAAATGATGTAAATAGTTTGATATATTTGTGCCGTCCTTAGAACTAAGATTGTATATAATGCTGTGAATATCTTAATACATACTGTGCCGTCCTTAGAGCTAAGATTTAGTATACTGTAAATATTTCGTATCGCCTTCAGGACCTGCTAGAATTTCGTTGGGCATTCCAAGGTTTCACACTGGGTTGTGCCGTCCTTAGATCTAATATTGTATATAATGCTGTAAATATGCTACTATAGTTAATAATATGTGTTGTTCCGTCCTTAGAACTAAGATTGTATATAATGCTTTGATTATACTACTATAGTTAAGCTTGTATATAATGCTGTAAATAGCTTGATATAATACTGCGAATATAATATAATGTGCTGTGTCAATATTTTTTAAAGATTTTAAAGAGATATTTATTATATAATGAATTTCGAAAATATTAATACTATTATTTATGAAATAAAATATTACATAAAAGTGGTATAAACATTTCTGATCCTGAGAAAATTATTTGTGACTTTGAATCATTACAATAACGAACATTTAAATATAAATAAATACTACTTTCAGAATAAAGATTCATTAAGCTTATTCAACAATCTATGTTATATTCCTTGGCGACAGTCAAAGATACAGAAATTGAACAATTCGTATCACTCGAACGCGCGTTTGAAAAAATTAGATCAGAATTATATCACGAATACGAAACAATGAAGATTGTGAATACGCGTACAAGACAATTGAAAATGATAATGTCTTCAGGTAACTCAGTTACTGGTGAAAGTGAAAATGAAAGCGTTGTTACCAGTGACTGTAGCGATTGTGAAAGCACTGTCAGTAACACAAAAAACAAAGTGACAGCAATAACAGATTCAAAAATGAAAGTGTTAACATCGAATAATCACGCGTGTAATGTTTTTTTATTCAGATCATATATTTTGTTATTTGTGAAAATATTATTATGCAATGTTTATTTTTTTCTGTTTTTCTATGAGAGATGTCTTATTTGAGTACTATTTACTCAAGCAAGTAATGAAATCTGACTGATTGCTACGATTTTGAGCACCATTTTCTCCAGGAAATTATGAAATCTGACTGATAATTACGATTTTGAGTACGATTTACCCCAGCAAGTTATGAAATCTGGACCAGAATCACAAAAATATGATTTTATAATATAATCATTTGCTATTTGTGAAATTATTAGTATGTACATTTTAATTTTGTCTGTTTTGGATGACTTATTGTTTTGAGTAACATTTACCCCATCAATCTTAAAAATTATGTGTAATATACCCATCAATTTGATCACATGTTTTGATAATCTGGACAATTATTTGTAATATTCCCGTCAATTTGATGAAATTGTTTGATAATCTGAAATGTTATGGGCAATATACCAGTCAAATCAGAGAAGTAAACCATTTATCTGAAATAATATTAATAACGCTAAAATGATTGAATATAAAATCATTAAAGAAATTGTTTGATAATCTGAAAAATTATGGGTAATATACCAATCAATTGATTAAATTAGATTTTTATTCTGAATCAGATTCAATGATTTATCATTGATATTTATTTTTATTCTGATGATAATATTTATTCAGAATCAGATAATAATATTTGTTTTAAACTGATCGAATCCAATACAAGAATATGTATAATTCAGAATTTGATCTATATCGCACACAATCGTAATAATATGTTCTCGCTGAAGCTTCTTTGACTGTTCCTGCGTAAGCAGAAACTTTTCATCGAAGTATTCATCAATAATTATATCAGTACCAAATTGTTATGTGTGTGGAGGTGTCAATATTGTTCTGACGGCATTTTCGAGTATACCTTTGTTATATACAAAAACTCTCACGTGTTGATACATTATATAATACCCATTGATTAAATCAAGGAATAATTGTTTGTGAATTATTAGGCTCAGAAACAGATTTTACAAAATCCTATACGAACGCCAATACAAATTTATATTAAAACTGCATATCGCCAATCAAGCTAATGTCGGTTCTGGTCAGTAAGGTTGAAATGTATCCGTGACAATAGTGGATTGTGACATCGTAGAAAAAAACTTGATTAATGGGTTCTAACACAATAAAAAAAATACAGGGGGTGCTTGAGGTGTAAATGTATATAAAATATACCCTTGTTGGGTCTGACTGGATTTTGCAAGATCTACTTGATAGCTGCCATTAATTGTTCTTCTGTAATTACGTATACGTCTAGGAATGATTGTTTAACTGTTGATATATTAACCTGGCTTAAATCTTGTATCGTTGAGATGATCAGCCGCTTTCTATCGTCGCTGTAATATTGTATGATGCTTGAAAATAAATTTTGCAGTTAATCGAGCACACGTTTGTGTTTTGATTTTGATGTCGTAGGAAAATCCATTAGCATTGTCTTCTACTAATTTGTCTTTAATAGTATTATTATCGTAATAAAATCTGGGTCTAATTATAGGATGCATAGTAAGATCAGACGCAACGAAAATAGATTCTATAGGACTACTTGGTTCCCATTTTCGATATTCTGGAAGTTCTAAAAATATTGTATTGTCCGTGGAGAAATCGACACGTTGTTGTCCTGGTGGTACTTGGCAGACAGGTGCTAGACAGATGCTATATCTGGCCATCGTAACACACGGATTGACGATTTATATATATAAATATATCTACGGTGTAATGTAGCGAATTTAATTATATCGCGGCTGATAATGTTGGTTCGTGAACATTGATAGCTATAATTCATCGTTGATTTGTTCGATTTGCCTGTAGGTATACTCTAAACATTCAAGAATGGTATTCCATCTTTTTATTTTTATACGAAAATACCAGTGAATAATTTGCATGCAAGCCACCGGATGAATTTAATTTAATATTTGCCTAACTATGATATACTTAATCGTATTAGTACTTGTACTAGTGCTATTTCTTTTGATGAAATCTCAGTTGAAAGATAAACGCTGAACTCAGGATTTGTTGACCTTGCTGATATCATCGCTGTTTTGTGACGTAGTTGTATTAGCGAAAATCTGTTGTAGTAATTACTGCGATGTCGACATTATTTATAACCCGTGACATTAAATCAGGATTCTATATCCCGATTTTATGAATCGGACGTAGATTCTGACAAAGTCATTTGTACTTTTGTGGCAAATCTTCTTCGTTTATGTGAACTCAGAATCTGATATTATTCCATCACTGAGACCTGATGATATCAACGAAGATAATTTGGAGCAGGATAGCGTCGCTGTATGGAACTTTATTGTATACTCATGGAGTTCATTTTCGTTATACGTATATATTTGTTGCGATACTATTAAGAATACCAGCTATTGGTGTTGCAGCTGAAAAGCAAATTGTTACAACTCCTGATGATGCCATTGTTATTGTTTATAGCAATACGCCGGTTCCAGCCATAACAGCGGACGCCGAATACACAATTATGTCAACGACAACTACACGTCTGCGATATTTTTTTCCCATTCTTTTACTGTATGCACGTCAACGACATTTTTTCAGTTTGGTTTGCCACTCACATACTTGATTGTATCTGTATTGTTGAACGTTGATTTGGGAGCTCGTTATGTTGTAAGTATGTGGTAATTTAACGACTAATTTAAGACACCAATAGTACAATAAACCTATTTTTTTCTTCGGGTTCCACAACAGTTATTTCAACATCGTTTGGCTCCAACATCACTAACATGTATTCAGAGGACATAGATATAGTAATTGGCGTAGTGCCAAGCACTGAAAATCTGTATATGCCGGTAACCTCAGCGCGATATATGATGGATGTAATAAGTGATGTTCAAAATGCTGATCCAGACGCTACTGTATTTATTACACTGTCGGGGACCTGTTTTGAAGTCAGAGAGTTCAATACCGATGAATGTTTACGTTCCAAAGAAAGCATCACAAAATTCCATTTATTTGTTTGCGAAAATGAATAAACGATTGTAGATGATTAGAGTATTCAGATCTAAATGTGGTCATTCCATCATTGATTGTCATTAACGAGCTCCTCATCGGAATGTTACTGTCATCGACGTATTTCTTCTTGAGTCTTGTTGTCCAAGACCAGTAGTTTTATTATTAGCGATATTGATATAAAAAGTAATTATATCACTTGCGGTTATTAAACGATCATTGATCTCAGTTCTGATTTTCCGAAATATCTACCATTCTAATTTAAGATCTGTTTAAAACAACGGCGGACAGCTATGCCGTCTACTTCTTTAGTCGTACACGACTTTCTGAGATGGTGTCAGCAACCTCGACACATCGTTGTGTACAGCAAGTGTTGGTAATGTTGAGTACCAGACGGGAGTGTTTTTCAGTTCGTCTACATATTTTAAATTTTCATTTGGTGGCGAAAACCCAAACTAATCGAAGCAAGCAATCCCACTTGGATCAATCGCGTACGCAACCCAATGAGTACCTTTTCTCGAGTTCTAATCGAGATCAGGATATCGATTTCAACATTGTTTGGTTGTTTGGGCAATTAAACACGCATAGAACACGACTGAAGTTGTTTATATTTAAACGTTTATCAGCATTGAGTAAATCGAAATCGGACATAGAAAGAATCCGCGAAGTGTCCCGGGAGAGTGGGAAGGTTTTTGGTAGTCCCAGACCCTTTCCCTTTCTTTTGGAAGTTTTTATTCTGTGTCCTGTTGCTTTCTTTAGCACCATCGCAGCAACAGTTCTAACAGCACCAAATGCAGATTATATTGAGACAGCTTGGGCTGCAGCGAATGTTAACGCTGGTATGGCTGCAAGAAGTTGAAATATACCACCCTTGTTAGCGACGTTTTGAATGGCAGTAGCAGAAAGATTAATTCATACGCCGGTCTTTAATCGTTTGGCGTCATTGAAATGCATGGGTTGACGTTCTGACAATGATAGTTTATTCGGACCACCTTTGATTTGATCTTTGTTTAGTGATATTTTTATTTCACTGTTCTCTTTGATAATGATTGTAGCTTTTTAATCTGACCAGGAGTCAGACTGACACTAACATGATTATATGACATTATAATATCATGAGCGATTTAATTACATATTCTTTAATGGGGGATCAATAACTCTCATTCGTCTACCAGCACCTTCAAGTAGCATTATTTTATCTGAGAGTATAACGGCGATTATTCTGTAATTAGCAAGAAATCCTCTGTTCATACGAGCTCGAACATGTATTTCAACGACTGATGGTCTAAATAAATCCAAGTGTTCCAGTGAGAAGTAATTAATAAAATGCACCGTTTTAAAATCTACCTGTGAAATTTGCAGAAAAAAAAATCAACATTTTGATTACGTCCCACGAATGTCATCAAACTATGATATACACGTGCTAAATACTTATTCTCAAAATTCAATAATATATCTTCGGATGGTAGTTCATGCTCATTTATTTTCAGTGAATCTTCAGTAATACGTCAAATATCATTATACTCCTTTTTGTGAAACACCTTTTGTGATGCTATATGCCATGTGAATAAACCATTATTGGTAATCTGAATACTATCTGTGGTAATCGTAAACCATGATAATGTTGATTTACCACCTGAGTTCATAAAAGAGAGCAGCCGTTGCTCTTCAGTGAGCGATGGTATCATTATCGGCATCCACAATGAAAGTTTTGTCTGTATTAATTTACCAACATCACCAGCAGTACCATCAGGGCGCCAGATTGCATCATCGTCAGTAGCCTTTTTTACAAGTACAACTGTATGACTGGCTCCGAAAATAACCTTTTTGACATTACTGCAAAATCCAAAGATGTGGACAGTGAAATTGCACCTGAAAATCTTCTACTTCCATATTTCAACATTGATTGACATGCTGATAATCGTAAGTTGAAATTTGGTTAGCACCATGAGCCATCAGTCACACATCAGCCTCAGCGTTATCGGCATTGTTTCTTGGTCGTCTTATATTGTACTGCATGCTATTAGGTCAGACGTATCTTTCACAGAAATCATTGATTGGCCAGCGGATCTTGAATAATCATCCTAATATCTTGCTATTCCCAATATCGTCGTGGCAACGTCGACGTCTTTCTGACTTAATTCAATATTTCTTCCGTCGATGATATGGGTAGCACTATTAAACAACGCCATGCTGCCATTATTAACAAAACTAACACTCCATATTCATTGGGATCTGTTGTTTTAAAGTTCACCTTCTACCTCAATAAATGCTTTAGCGGGTAAGTAATATCTGCTTCTATACTGAAGTTGCAGCTCAATTCGCCCACGCTGATTTGGCTTTTGTGCATTATAAGAATAATATTGATAACCACGCAAACATTTATCTTTGAAAATTGGAGCATCCATGTCAAATGCTGGATCAGATACACGTTTAAACATTTACTATAATTGCTATCGTCTGAAATGAAGACAATTTCCTGCAATCAGACTAGCGGTAATATATTTTTCGTTTCCAAACAGGAGTACACCAGCGAACTCTGCTAAAACAAATGCATTTTTATTTATTATTTTGCTGACATTTGAAGGCATAACTTCAGTGCTGGGTAAATTTATTGGCTGTGGCTGTCGTCGTATTAATCGTGCAATTATATTATTGATTGCTGAGAATGCTTAGCTGGCAACATAACCAACAACGCCAATACCTATATCACGAACAACGACAATAACTTTGATTTCTAGTTGCTTTGCAATCGGTAATGCTTTTGTGGCTATCCTTCAAAAAAGACCCCGAACAACATCGCCATGTCCGTCACCGTATATCGCTTTATATGTTTGTAATCGCGATTTACTACCCTGACCTGTACAGATCCAAGTTGAGCATTATGTATGATCATCTTATTTTATTGTCACTGATCTAATTACATACCCTCAATAAATACAATAATCATCAATGATTTCATCAATGAGGGACCGATAAATATTAATATCCATGATGCCGGCTGTAAATGATCTCTCTAGGCTGCTTCAATAATGATTTCTGAAGAATTATTACCTGGTCGTTTTCAGCCAATGAGGATTTCTAGCCTGTCTTAATCGGCAAGGACGTTGCTGGGGCATGGAGTATTAAGATCGCATTAGCACTTCTAGTGACACTGGGACCAGGATCGATATCAGAAAATTCTTCTTTATTACCTGATGCTGCTTCTGATTATCTTGTTTTCTGTTCTACTTCCTGTTAAAATTCAGAAAATATGTTATCATCCTTTTTGATAGAATGAAGATTAATAGCGATAATAAAAACATATTTAATCCAATTTTCTCGTTTCAGATATTTAACATATTTGGGTTTACGGATTTTTTTCTTTCATCGTATCCAAACGCGGCAATATTTACTATTTGTTCCGGATCCCTGATAGCGCTAATATCTTCAGGCGTAAATGTATCCATAAAATTAATTTTAGATTGAGGCTGAGGCTGAGGAGCCTGTGGCTAAGGAGGCAGTTCTGGTGGTTGTGGGTGTGTGGTTTTTCTGCAACCATGAACAATATTTATTTATTCCATCGATACATGAATTACATCTTATATCACTATATCTGGCCTGATCGACGTCATAGTATATTGGAAATATCCATGTGTACCACATTTTTTGATCCACAGGCTTATTAACGTACTCAGGTTCTAAAAACATCTCTCTTTTATCAAAACTTGCCGCTGAAATTTCAGATAATTGATCCAGGCTTTTAATACCACTTATGATGGCAATACTTTCGTCTCGAAATTTATTAATGACTTCAATTGTATCTTGTATTTGTTTTGGTTATGGTTCTAGTACACGATACTTTATATCACCTATTTCAGCGCAAGCTTGGTCAATGCCATCAAGTAATGTCCGCATTGGTTGAGCAGCAGCTATTTCACCTGGATGTTCTCGCAGAATCGTTTTTGTATTTTTAGTTTTTTTCTGCTATTTTTCCAGTTGCTTTAGCGGTTTGCTCCACCGTAGGAAGATGAACCTTCGTAGTCTTTGTAACAGATTCAAATAATTGTTCTGCACCCTCTGCAAATTCAACCCGGGACTACTGATGCTCTTGTAGTTCTTGTGTGAGAGAATAATGGACGGGGAGATATTTCTTAATTGACTCTAGTCGCTCTCGAGCTATTCTAATTGTGTGAGATTCCATTATTGATATAGTAATGATTTAATTATTCACACACTACAGCAGCTGGGAGGGTGACGACCAACAATGAGTGTCCGGGTAGGAAAACAAACACACAAAAGCACAAGCGTTAAAAATAAAGTAACCCAATAAAAGAACTGTCGGTCGGTTTGGTGTTATTGACCTTGTATTTTTCATTTTCGTAAGGAGCTTTTTTTTAATGGACTTTTCGAACCAATGGTCTGTTCACCCTCCTCGCTGCTATTTAAGATTTACATTTTTAACACTAGTATTACTGTTGGAAGGTAACAGGCACCTTTGATCAACTTCATTATAATTCGGAAGCAACTTGTAATGTGAAAACTGAAGTTAAATTAGCATAAACAATCTCAATAACAAATACCTCAATATTGTAGAAAAAAGCTCAATGGGTTAAAACAGAAAAAAGTTTGGTTCGAGCACTTAGTATAAATATTTGTATGTTTAGGTCGGGAAAGGGAAAACGATTTTGCTTCCAGCCCTTACGTTCGAATATTATACTTAAACTTCCTATATTTTACATTTGTTAATGTGTTGGCCACGAATCTAAACGCCTTAAGTTTCCTAATAAATGAAAGTTACTATATTTAAAACTTGACAAATGTATTGCTTTCAATACATGACCGTGATCTTGACCACTTAGAAAATAAGAGCCTTTATAATAGGTCTGTCTTGCTATGTTTCTCATTTTTCCATTTCTAGCAATCAGAAATAACGTGTCCATTATTTTTTACAATGGGCACACGTGGCTGACTTATCTACAGCGTGATCCACTGTTCATACGTGATTGTACATTAAATGTTGAGGATGTAACAGTTGTTTCCTTGTCTACGATAACATTATGTTTTGAAATTTTGCAGAGGTTTTCATAAAAGCATCCCAGGAACTTTACCATATAGCACATGTCTTTTAAAGAAACCCTAATTGTTAATTTGTGGCTCACACAAATCTTATTTATTAGCGAACTAAGTTAACTTTAAATAATATCAGATTACGATCGTGCTCAATTCGCCCGTCTCTTGTTAGTTATATTCGTAAACTATTTTGCAAGAACATAAATTAAGCTATGGTCAGGATCACGATGATCCAGTTAACAATGCAGCAATGCAGCCATGAAAGTTTATTTAGAACGAACGCCTCTTAAAAAAGACAATGTAAGCATTTTGTAATATGATTTACATTTATGTAAAACCGAAAATGGTATCTGTGGAATATTATTGGCAGTGTATTTTTTTTATCTGCTTATTTCTTTTGAATATATTGCTTAATATATTGTTGGGTTTTTTTTAGTTCACAACCGTTAATTTTAATCTGAAAGGGATCGTCCAAATTCTTAATAAATGATGTCATTTGTTTGCTTGGATATTATTACACTATTGGACTTCTATCAGGATGTAAATTTAACTGTTGGTTTCTTGATTGATCAATAACGGAGCTGTATTGGTAGAGTAAATGACATTTAATATTATTATATTATTTTAAATTTAGTATAAACCCATTTGTAACACACTGAATTCCTCAAGTCGCAAATATACTACACCGATGATATTTAAAGTTACGTTGCAGCTTTGACAACCCACGGAAACTTTGCACAAATAATCTGTGTTATGATTTGACCTTTCTTAACATACAGTGATAATTTATGAACAATCTAATCAGATTTGAAGAATGACTATGTTTTGAAGTATATATTCCTTATGTAATATAATGCAAGTTTAAACGACACTTATATCATTATATTTGGTTGGACCATCCAATAGCCTGGATCATTGTTTACAATTTTATTCGCAATTAACGTATTTGCTTCCGAATGAATCTTTCCTAAGATTTCATGATACGTTTAGAACAATCTAAAACATCCCGAAACATTACCCGGTTTTGTAGAATGTATACCTTATGTTTATTAGTACAAATTTATAATATACTTACAACATCAAATTTGGTTGGTTAAGACTTTCAGTATCATATTGTAAAAGCTGCAGTCTGATATGGATTATACGTGCAATATAATATTTCAATTTTTATATACTTCATTATTTTAATGTCGTGTTCGGGAATGACAGCAGTTTTGAATGCTCATTCTCCGTGACGTTTATGGATAAAATATAGCAGTTTATATAATATAGGATGACATTGTCCTAACATGACATCGTATTGTCTGGGAATTCAACATTAGAGCGCCATTCAGAGTGTGTGCAAGAATTTAATACGAGAGCGCAAACCTGCATGTCAATTGTATTTTGACATAAGAAAATGTATGGCAGAAACTGGCCACTAGCGTGAGTTTAAGATGATGACATGTAAGGTTGGAACTGTATGGGGACAAGCAGAAATGTTATTGTTGATGCGTTTACTTACTATCTTGCGCATTTTGATACATTATGCAACATACATCTTAATTATTCTAGAGGCGCAAAAGGTGTAAATCATCCTGTATGCAATTTCCCTAAACATCTAAACAAACACCTGCGAAATTACTCCACAATTATGAAAAATATATTTGTCCTTGATATCGGCTTTGTATCGATGTGCAGTGTATGATAGTTCAACTATTTGAGTGATTATTGTATCCAATGACCAAAAATGCCTTACGTTCATTAACTAAATGAAAAATTTAAATCAGGGATTATTAAGTGTAGTTTTCTGATTTGGAAATAGAATACTGACATTAGGCACAGCAAGGTAAAAATAATCCTATTGCAAGTGCACTTTCACATGTATAAAATTACTTTGTTCATTTATGTTTTGTGGTCATTATTATACATCATCTCATTTAATTATAATTATCTGATTATTTGATTTCGTCTTCCAGCTCTTATAATTAGATAAGATTTTCATTACTTTAACTTATCCAATAATATTTAATATTTTCCCTTGTTTGACTTTCGTAAAGGCACTAAATAATTACTAGAAATTAGTTTACCGTCAGTAACCATTGATATGCACTTATATAAATGAAGCAACAATGTACTTTTGAATTATCTACTTTTATACTGATCTTAATTATTTCATGAAAAAGAGATTCATTAAGATAAATCAGAATGACACGGTGAACGTATTCAAAATTAATTTAGGTCACAATTGTCACACTGGGTGAATATTTGCGAACGTCAGACATTTTTTGGTGATAAGATACAGGCAGATTCCATACAATTCGTCCGGTACCTATGCTATATTCAAGATATTAGAAAAACGGAAGTAAAACCTAATCATAGACGCATGTGGAGGCTATAATGGTTATGACGTAATATATGTTAATTGTTTTGTCGTGCGTCTCTAATTTATCAATTGGCTATGATGTTAAAGAAAGAAAAAAATTGATTTGACTTGGGGAGTAGTTAATACCAAAGAGCACAATTTTGGAATGATTTATTTTGTAATGAACCTAGGGTATTTGCTGTTGGCATTTATGACTCCGTATATTGCTTTGTATATGCATGTCTTCATTTACAGCTCTGTCAGCTTTTGTGACTATTTGTCGATTATGGTGAGTCGGTGTTGGCAATGTGTTTCTTAGCCCAAGTAATTAGCCAATTTCTAGGAGCCGAGGTAATGATTGACTTTCATTTTATTGATGTCACCGCAAAGTTTAATTCAGATGTTAATGACGATATCTCTCTTTGCCAGACGTGTTTGCGGGTACAAAGCAGGAATTAATTCCTTCAGGAAGGAACTTAACATTATATCAATTTCTTGTTTTGCAATTATTCCTCCTATATTGATTATTCATACAGTGTTAGCATGGTTTCTTACAAAAAATGTATAGTACGTTGGTCAAAATATGACATCACTCTCAATCGGAATTACACTATTTGATTGTACTCATATGTCCTTTTTTTCTTTCTTAGAATAGATTCTGAAACTCGCAATTGACCATAAAGTCTTATGTACAGATGTACAGGAGAAACATATTCTGCTAACTACTATTTTGCACTTTGCGTTATGTGTGCTTATTGCAATGAGCATCGTGGGTCACTAGGTCAGTACATAAGACGGCTTAGGAATATCACCAGCTTCAAATATGTGTTTATGATAGAGGTGTTCACTGTTAAAGAATATCAAGGTGTCAAGAGAGCTTTGGCGCCAGTGTACATCCACTCTCTTTGCATAAAGGTGGCCACAGTTTACAAAGCAAATTGAATCATGGTAATTTTAGAAATATTTACAACCTAGCTGTTCTTGTTTATTACGCGATTAAAATTATAAAGTGTAATTATATGCTGTAGGTCAATTGTATCCCAAGATCACAGTCTTGACTGTTAAGCCCTGGGATATTTGATGTAGCCTTTGAATATTATGATAATTGTTGATTTACAACTACAGACAGTCGTGCACTTGGACTTTGTGTACTTATATTTTTCTTGTTGTCCGGATAGATATATAGACTCAGGTTAGTCACTAAACTTTCGCATGTACCATCTGATGAAATCCAATATATCATGCTCGATAATACACCAGCCGGACATTAAATAAGCCTCGATTAGTTAGAAGCGTGTGAACAATTCTCAATTTCAGGCGGAGCACAAATGACAAAGACCTAGCAGCCTTGAAATCACGTAAACAGGAAAACATAGTTTGAGAAAAGGGGTATGTATTTTTATGTTCTTTAAAGACAAAAAAAATCAACATAAGAAAACAAACCAAAAAAAAAAGCAAAATACAGTAAAAAGTAACAGGAAACAGTAGCCAAGAAAGGAAATTGATTCTTATCATCTTCTATCAATATAGAAGATAGAACCCGTTGGAATCATATCGTCTTTTATGGTGACTTACGGAAACGTTTAAACGAGTATGTATTTAAAAAATGAGAACACGAACTTAATCAGGATATTTGTTTACGAAGTTTAATCATACGTATGGAAAATAATAAGTTAGGAAATTAAAAGTGTGGGTCTAGTTAAAGTCCGAATAGGTTTCTCAGTTGAACAGGTATTGACAAAATAACATATTTCATAATATAGCGTGGTTTCATAAAACATTGGTTGTAAACTTAGTGGGTACAAATGAATTGGAAACCTAGCCATAAACATATTTAATATAGCAGATAAACAAATTCGGTCAGAAAATACGCCATGATACACACGTACGGCTAAACGGTCAATAGTAGGAGATTAGTTCCTATACTTACCAGAAGTGATAAAAATTATATTTTCAAACTGTAAACAGCACATCTGTATGCCTATACTATAAACCACCGAAAGAAAAATATCCATACGAAATGTAAACCTACAATCATGATAAATGTAATCAATGGTTGAACAAACGTCCAAAAAACACACAAAGCATATATTTGTCTGAAAAATTTAATAATTATTACCAATTGAAAATATTTTATATTTTAACCTTAGTGGCCCAGGAAAGCTGCTTTTCGATATGTTAATGATGTTTTGAAAGATTTCAAACTAAATATTCCAGGAGACCTACCTGCCTTCGATATAAAGAAAGAAACTGAAATATAATTTGATCTTTTCAACGAGGTGAGAAATGTATGTATGAATAATCATGAACTGGATCCTGCACAATATTCGGTGCATCTGCACTTGCTCATTATGCTAGTTTGAACATCAAAAAGGTGTATTTAGAATCGCACATGTATTAGATTATGTTTCTTATTGAATGTATTATGAGATATGGAATAAGCATGACACCAACTGCATGCAAAATAAAATCATGCTTATGACAACAAAATGAAGTTCTACTTAAGAGTTAGAGTTGGAATAATCAAGACACCATATGCATGCAATATAACATGCCAATGATAGCGATATGAGTATTAGACATGACTAATATAATCCTCAGTCATTGCGTGCTTAGGGATCAGTATTTCTTCTTTGAATTGTCCATGCGAAAACTAAATATTGGCGCCAATATAAAATGTTTTATTGTAACTTGATTGGATTAGGTACTAGCAGAACTGGTCATTATTAAAGGAATGATGTAATGATACATTTAAAATGTAATTTTACTGGAGACTTGCCTGTCTGCTATGGAAATAAATAATTTTAAATGAATTCCAAAGATAAATTGGGCAAACAATCTACAGCATCATGTTCAAAATTATAATTTAGCACCAGAAAATCCATCGTTAATATAGACCATGCATGCATATATAAATACATACATACATACATGTTTTTGTCCTAAGATTCTGTACGATTAAGTTAAGTAAGCTAGGTGAATCATGTTGGACCAACATTCTTCTTAAACTAGACTCTCAATCTCCTTTTCTGAGCTTTTAATATAATATACATTGAGATAGAGATATAGCATCTGGTTACTTTCATGTTCTCGTACTAGCTCTCTATCGTGAAATCGACAGCCAGATTTCATTTTAGTATACATTATGTCACCTTTCCTTGGTAGCCCGGGGACAAAAAACGTCATGGACTTTGCTTGCTCATGATTTTATTATCATCTCTTTGTTTTTATAAGATTTATGATTTCTTGAATTGTAAAGTGAGAAAATGAGATAAAAATGAGGATATTATTTCTGTTTTGTGATGTTTGGATATAGCAAAAAGATTTCACTTTGGCTGAAACCTTTTCTGTTAAAATGAAGGTTTACTCCAGTAACTACTCTATATAACCTCTTATAAGTTGAATGCCTGTAGAAACAACATCGACCTTATATATTGTTGAATAATGCGTGTGCAGATCAGTGGCTGCATTAGTATATCCTTCAAAATGCTCAAAGAACTGCATAAACCCAGATCAGATTGTGGATTGTGTGATAGCATATATGGGTCTGTGCAGTTTGAGGTTGGACTGTATTAATATTGGGTGTAAGACATAACATAACTTCAGAATGTGGGTTTGATTTTGGCTAACTTTGTTGAAGCAACTTGATAGTCCTGCTATAGCCATACTGAAATAGTGGAAGATTAGATGCCTTTCAGATTATACTGATGGAATACTCCATAGAAAAATATTAATTGCGTTTACGATAGAACTGCTCTGTCAGCGTGGAATAAGTGTTTCAAAATTAAACCGTTATACCAACATTGAATGCATTACATTATGCGGTTTGGACAATTTATTTGCGTAAAATGCTCTGATACACTCTTATCAAAGTTCTGAATAATTAATAAATACTAACAGTTCAAAACTTTTGATGGAATGATCTATCAACCTAAATAATCTTTAAGGCAATAAGGCGTACCAATATCATACACATATGACCTGAAAATACAAGTGTTCGCTTATCAATGTGAGATTCCAGTGAAATCATTCCCAATAATTCTTTCAATAGATCCTATCGGCCAACCATTTTCTTATGGAATATCATGTAGTCCCAAAGTTATGCCATTCGATGAATACAGTTCTTTGTGTGCACTGATTATCATCCAAGTACTCTTACTAGGAACATATTCTAGTTACCACATCAATTCATAATGATAAGTTGTGTCCACAAGTATCTCCAATTCATTCAGCGTAGAACGTGGACAAAGTATCATCATCTACTTAAAGGATGCCGTGTATGTTCATCTGACCGATTAGTAAACCGCAATTAGTCATTAATTTATGCAATATATCCTTTTTAACAGAATCGACTTGATACACGCGTTAACAACCACATGGCCGTCTGTAGAAATGGGATATTGGGGAGGTGAATTCTCCAGAGATTCGCATTAATTACCAAATATTTTTTTTCACTAGTTTGCTATGCTACAGGCTACATACTTTTATTTTCCAGAAAAACAGCTTATAAATTAGAGTCATGGTTTAGATAGCACATCAGATAGACGTTACTGAATGATCAATACAGCAAAGATAGCTCCAGCATTCTTATTTACTACACATTGTTAAGGATATGTAAAGTTTGTTTTGGGTCAAATTCTATTTGAATTCTGGCCATCAATACATTTTCAAATAATAATTTAAAAATCATGCTTTTGACCAATTGCACATAGGTTTTTTGGTAAGACTACCAAATTTTAAGCACCTGGATTAGAGTATATTCCACCCCTTTGAGTACTCATGTCTGGAAATTCAAGACGTATCACAATTAATCTGAGAGTGAGAAAAGAGAGAGCGAGAGAGAGAGAGAGAAAGAGAGATTAGCATCATAAGTTTTCACGTTGTATGTGGAATTACAGACTATTATCAGTATTGATTCTTTTGACAAAGTAAACTATATGGCTGGGCAAATAAGAAATTGGTAAGCTTAATGACGATTGCTTTCGTATATGTACTACGAACCCTTATATATGAAAACTTTCATGGAATAAATCATAGTTATTCTGTTCTCCACACAGAACGAT
Source organism: Sinohyriopsis cumingii (assembly GCA_028554795.2). Classification (NCBI taxonomy): domain Eukaryota; kingdom Metazoa; phylum Mollusca; class Bivalvia; order Unionida; family Unionidae; genus Sinohyriopsis; species Sinohyriopsis cumingii. Next base: position 85,917,013 of record CM068832.1, read on the forward strand.
TCAAACGAAAATGTGTACCTGTTACCTCAGTGACTTCTTGTGAAGAATCTTAACACTTTATATTCAAGGCAACTGTTGGAATATCTTTCCAAAATTGGGATTACTTTACGTTTCTCGTCCAGGGTGCAAAAAAAACAAAATACATTCATGTGTCTTTCTTCCCAGTAAAGTCTATGTACGCAACAATTATTCCAGACACTGGTCTGTCGCTTATCTGTGTAAGGCATGTATGAGGAAAGTTTAGTTTAAAATATCTGTCAGATGGAAAACATTGTAACTAATCCTTTGAACAAAGTTGTTAGATAATCCTCGACAAAAATGTTATGTTAGGAAAGGATGATTGAGCAAAGCTTTAGCTTTTGGTCTTTCTGATGCATTCTGCCGAAACGTTTGACACAAAAATTCCTCGAGATGAGGGGAAACTGTCGGTGGTAACTTGTATACTGGATCATTTCCAGATCCTATCTGGAATACTACTTGAATCTGGTCAAACTCATGCCATGGTGGTTTCATTGTTACCATTTCTACAACTGTACATCCAACACTCCTGCAATTCACGATGACAGTGTGATTAGGATAGAATGTATGAAAAAAGAAAATAGAAAGGACGAATGTATAACGTTAGTAGAATCATCGCTGTTCAAGTTCTTGAAACAGATCAAGTTCTGATCGGTAAACGCTTGAAAAGACTTTGGTTTAAATTCATACATTCGATGAAGCAGCTGTAAGTGCTAATGATAGTGTTGCAAATAGCAAGGGTACAATTCAAACACTTGGAATACCGATTATTTGTAGGAAAGAAGATTATTCAATTTTATATGACTATTGAAGCTATTTACCATATGTCAGCGCTTTTCCTGTATTCGTGCCCTTGGATCCTTTCTGGTGACATCCAATACGGAGAACCCACGTATGTCTTACAATATGTTCTCTTTTGGGTTATGGTTTCAAGTTCTTTTGAAACCCCAAAATCTCCAAGCTTTGCATTCATGTCACAGTCAAGGAGCACATTGGAAGCTAAAAGATGCAATACATGTTTTACTCTCTTTCTCTTTCTGCCTTTGTATCTTTCTTTCTCTCTCAAACACCTATACTTTGTTCATAAGGGTGGAAATCGAACCTAATAATTTTTCCATCGCCAGCCTCACACACTTACATTCAAAGTTAATATACAAAAATCATTTTTTATTTCAAGTGCGTCTTTCAGACAAAAGGACTTTATTACTATCGTTTGGAAGCACTTCATAGCCTTTTCGGTTTATCACTCATTTCTTCTGGTTAGTTTCTGGATCCTATAATGTAGGATATTACTTGTATGTCTTTGTGTTTACATTACCTTGCAAAAACAACCAGCACCGTTACCATACGCACGCAGCTCTATACGTAAAAATAATTTGATTAAGGCAAAGTAGCAGCATTGAAAAAATTACTGATGGAAAGAGAACGTCAGACTACAATATTAACTCGGACACATAATAACTGAAATGTTAATAATGACGAGGTGATTTATATGACTTAATACAAGTTTCCGCTTAACAATGATTTAGTATTTTGCTATTTGTAGTGTAGTCGAAGAAGCTATTTACAGTTTTCGTTTGCTACTTTGCTGTTAAGAATATATTCAAATACAATAAAGGGATATTTGTTAAAGTTATGTGTTAATGAGAAATTACCCACATAAAATTCATGACCACAACACATGTACAGTGTCTTTGAGATGGGAAGATGATAACATTAGATCAGATTGTAACCTTGACCATGCGCCCAGTGTCCCAAATTATATTAGCGTCTCCAATTATTACTTGCATGGCGTATGATAAATTTACCAGGAGAAGAAAAGTATTCATATTTTAAGTTTGATGTTTCCGAGTGCATGATCAAAACCATCAGTAATTTTTTATTTATTTATATTTCTCACTCAAATCAATTTGAGGAGAGACGACTAAAAATGTACTATTTGGCTAATAGGAACACCATTGGCTACCTATCTACAATGTTAGGTTAATTTCCACCCAATGTAAAGAAAGATAAATATCGTCACGGAGAGAGGGCGCATGCACATGTATAAAGAGAGGACGGTTCTTTCAATATTGATTCTAAACAAAATGAACCTTTACTTCATGAAGATCTAAAAATCGTATCAGATTATCACATAACTCTTCTCATGAATTTAAACTTAGAACGCGGCTTCACTATTGGCATCATGTATGTCATTGCAAAGTTTCATAAATTGAGGATCTCAAAAGGGTCATGATTTAATATTGAATTTATGAAATGAGTTGAATAATTTCCAGCTTTTGCGAGTCTTGGCGAGCAAAAGCTGAACATTATTTAACGAGTTTCATAAATTTAATATTAAATCATTGCCCATTTAAGTTTATATTTATCACACAGTGCTATTTCCGTAGATATTATTTAGATAGGAAGAAGAATGAACAATTCCGTTCATTCCGATAGGCTCTGTACCTTTGATTTGTTGTGCATAAAAGAGTCCCAAACAAAGTTGGAATAGTAAAAGTAGATTATACATTTTGCTAACAATAAATCAATCAAAGAATAAGCGTCTATCCACATAAACATAACCGTTTATAGAGAAAAAATCATTTGTCAACACAAAATGTACAATGTGTGTGATTGATACGTGCAAAATAACATTTTGAGTTGACATGCACAACACAGTACTAGTGTTTAATTTGAAACTCCACATCACAAGTAAACATTACATTGTAAAAGGAAGATTACTGGATGCAACAATAACCATATTTTGTGTAGTGTATTTGTGACAGATATTTGCAGTATTTGATTTGGAACATTTGACTGTACAGAAGACGTAAATAAATCTCTTTTTGGGTCCTACTTGCAACGCACATTTACCGCGTAAATATGCTAAGGTTGGATAACTTTCTGTCAGTTGTGGAGACCGGTTTATGTCCGTATTTGCTCTGTGAACAAACGTGAATGTATTTACTTCTGTAAGTTCACATTTTAACCGAGCTTGAATATAAATGCCACCACCACTATTAACTGAGCAACACCGTTGTTTTACTTCTTTTTACTTTTCTTGTCCTGGGGTTTTAGCCATGTTTTATATTATGATATATTATACTTGACATTTAAAAGACATAGAGGTAAATTAGCCATATTGAAACAGATGAGACCATTTTGCCCAAGTTTCCTTTTGTAAGTCGAATAAAAAATGGTAGCCAAAAATGTTTATTCAAAACAAACAATTCCAGAAGGCGGGTTAAAAACATTTTTCCAGGATAGCAGCGAATCGCTAAAAAGGATGGTACACAATAATTTCATGGCCTTTTTTGGACCAATCGAAGTCACATAAAGTGATATTTTATTGTGTTGTAATATTAAAAATATGAAACTGCACATACTATAGGAAAACTTTACCGACTATATGAAACAATTATATATTGTGCTTAAATTTTGTAATCTGAACATGAAAAAGTAACATATGGATCGATGAATGCATTTCAGTATTATATCTAAGAAACTGTAATTGTGTTGCTTATTATGATTGACATATTTGATATAAATTACCTTTTATGTCCCTATGCAAAATATCTTTGTCATGCAGATAAGCGGTTCCTTCAAGCACCTGCCGCGTTAATTTGACTGCAATATCCTGCTCCAATGGTGTCTGGTGTTTAGACATAAAATCGTGTACTGAACCCTTGAACATTTTCAAGAGAAAGAACATTCATTATCAACAATTACAATAAGAAACATCTATCTCTCACTTTCTCTCTCTGTCTCTGTCTCTCTGTATATATGTTGACGGTATATATGTTCTCTCAAGAATTAACGCCAACTCCGTACAGGTCCACTTGAAGGTCAAAGGTATGATTGTCATCATTTTTAAAGAAACAACTATGACTTTTACGTAGGTAATAATTTCACTCGAAAATGCATATTGTGCTGAATTTAGCAAAGAGAGAGCTTGCGTTTCAACAGGGAACAATGTTAACATTTCAGTAGTGTATTATATCTATAGATTCAATATACCTAAATATTAGCTTGGTTTTCCGATGAAGAAATGACCTAATATTATATTGTTGTTTATGCTGGGTTTATTTTATTGATACTCATTTAACCTTAAATTAACAACATCTGGCTTTTATAAATGTGCAGGTACCATTCTTTTTGTGTGGATATAAGATGTCAATTAACAACTAGCTCAATATATCCGAAACAAATACATCTTTTATATCATTTTACTTCTAGACTGTAGCACCTGTAAGCTGTTAAAAAATCAAAGAATGTTCTAGACTTGGTACAATATACACGACGTCATAATCCTAATCTATAACGTTATTAATGTTTACAGCCAAGAATATAAAAGCATACATTTTAAGTCAGTTATGAAATCATTTAAGTTCTGTTCTAATGCAAGGTTAAAATATGTATTTATTTGTAATTTGAAAATACAATTTATCTATTTGCCAGGTCAAATATAACCGGTATAGTAAGTACATCGTGTTTTGGAATGTCGTTCCAGTACGCTTCATCAAGTGCATCTGTGCAAAACAGAACCAATTAGCTATCATGTCATCTATTTATACTCAAGTGTGATTGTCACGCATGACGATACATGTAATGACTGGCCAAGTGTTGTTTGTTAAGCTATAATTTTCATGAGTAACCTATATACTGTACAACCGAATATTATACATCCTCATTCAAGCAATAATTGACCACGAAATTTATTAGCATATGTTTTATTTTTGACAAATAGTGGAAGAAGTTTAATGAAACATTAATGAAAACGTTTAAGTAGGTTAGGCGAAAATGAATATATTCAACAATATTCAAAATAACGTATACTTACATTATGCATATATTCCATGAAGATACATAGAATGCCTTCCTCTTTTATTTCCAGACAGCTATAATATTGAACAATTCGATCATGACTCAATTTTCTAAGAAGGAGAATTTCATTTACTAACTTCTCTGCAGCCTGGAAACAAGGAAAATTCGTTGGGATTTAGTCAGGCACATAGACCGCGCCAAAAAAAGTAAACTCGGACAGACAAAAGGGAATAAATACAGTTATGATTGTCATTCAAAATAAATGTAACGGGCAATTACATTTGTATGGATACGTTTCAAAATATGTTTTTTGGACTTTCTATTGGGACACTACGTCGTTTAAGTAAAGGTCTAAGGGTCATCAACATAAACTCATATAACTGAATGTGCTAAATTAAAATACAATAAGTTGGAGATTAGAAAATTGTTGTTGTATAAGTACTGATTGTTACAGAAGAATTATATCACTAAATGAGGCAGGCGTATAAGGGCAACAAAAACAAGTCTTAGAAAATAGAATAAAATATGTATAATAACGGACAAACTAATCTTGTGCACATTTTGCAAATAGATTATGCAGGAATTGTCGATATTATCACTGCACTTTTACATAATTATATAAATGATGCTTTAATAAGATTGCGAAGACATTTTCCATAAAATCTTTTTCAGAAAAGGAGATATTATGAAATATTAATTGACTATTATCTTTCCAGCTGAATAGATAGAAAATCATAATCATACAAATGATTCACTATCAGATTACATTCTCTGAATAAAATCAAAAGCTTATATCAATTAATGTAATTTAAATTATGATGTATTTCACTGATTATGATTCAGAAACTTAGCAAAAAAAATGTTTGCGATGCTGCTATTATTTCGTAGAATTTGGCCATGCACAGTGGTAAAGATTCAAACTGACAGATGAAGGTGATTTGGTTAGTCCACAGAACAAATCACACTTCAAAAACAATAATTTGAGGCACGGTCTCGATCACAATGGAATGAATTCAAAAGAGGGTGGACTCCAAATAAAAAAGGTTAATATTTTTTTTATGAATTAAAACAATGTACAAATGTGCATCAAAACACCGCTGTTAACGATGCAAATCGTTTAAAGAATATCACTCGATCTCAGTGAAAATCTGTTGCATATCTGAATTTATATCATTGTTTCCATTTATGAAGTAACTATTATGATTTTCACATCAAATGCGCCCTAAATTGAAACAATACTATCAAGCTGTTTGATACGCATAAGATTTTGGTTAATTGTATATTTTCTCACTTGTCATGCTGTTCGTAATGCTACCTACTAATTTAGACCACATTCGTCTTTATTGATTCTTCAAATATACGGTTCATTTTAGTGTCTTTCATATAACTGTGACATTTTAATATCGACGTTTGAGGAAATTTACAAAATTTAAATCTATTGTCATGTACATTGTCCTCATTGATGGCGAAAATTAATTTGTTTATTTTCGTTCCATATATAGTCATTGAAACGATTTAGTTGCCTATATCTGCACTAAATATGCAAATTTATGGAATTCTCAGTTAACACAACACAATATATTTTTAGAGACATATTCTAATCTGTCTTCATAGAAGTGTACTGTAAATTTAAGAAAGGAATTCTGCATATATTGCATTGATTTCACAATGTCAGAAAATGAACTTAAAGAAAGTATGTTTATTACCTCTTGTTCTTCTTTGTCTTCTTCTGATCCTATACGAGGCACAGTTTTCATGGCTACGGTCCTGTGATGTCTGATATCAAAGCATTCATATACTATACCATAGGCGCCTCGACCCAGTCTCTTGCCTCGTTTGTACTGAAGAGGTGTTTCATTCACTGCCGGTGGATATATATATATATATATATATATATATATATATATATATATATATATATATATATATATATATATATAAAAGCGAACTTATGACTCCTATACAATATCGTACGTCCATCTAAAGTATTTCATTATATATTACTTTATATTCTTTCTTAACAATTACTTTACTGTCCCCGCCTAAGGAATACTTCATGAGAAATGAAGAACTCAGTCTCAAATATTCTTTCCTCTATTGCATTAATCAAATTTTGCCAGTTTATCTTTTGTCTCGGGCGATAAAGAATATGGAGGTAACTGGATACAATAGGTGGTAATATGATGCCAGTTTTATTTATATATTTGTACCGATACACATAACACAAACGTGTTTCCTTCAGGTCTATTTGAGGTGCGTCCTTAGGATGCAGTAACACTACGTAACTGTCAAATTAAAGTCTGCTAGGGTAAGATTTGTTTGATAAAGTCAGTAAGTATCGTAATAACGTGTCGCTTGAGACGTAACATTTTAGACTTTATTATGAAAATTATTACCTGTATTCAAGGTAGAGGTGTGTGTCGGTGAAAGGAGATTGCACTTATCCTGTTGTTGATCAATAAAAGAAGGGTTTCTGATATGAATTTTCGTCTCTATGTTTTCAAGGAAGCGATGACCACAAGTGCAGGTGAGTCTGCAAAGGGCACAATCAATCTTTACCCACAAAGTATCAAAGCTTTGTTCTGATAGTCGATGTGTACTGGTATGAGTTATAAGATCATTGCTCCAATTCAAAATTCTTGCAATATCCGCACCAACAGATTAGTCCGAATCGAGATGGTCAGATGCATTCCATCCTTTTTCTGGGGAACATATGGAGGGAAGATATTGTAACAGAGTTGCCAGTTGTCCAATGTCAAAATATTGTATGTTCGAGCGATTTAGCACATCCACTTGCTCACTTGTATCAATGCACAATTTAGCCAACTGTGACGGGACGTCTGACACAAATGGACCCATGAAAAATTCTTTAAGTTGATATTCGCGAATGGTGGGATAATTTTGCATTTTTTCTTTCCAAATTTCTAGGACTCTCCTGCGATCAAGATTGGATTCGTGAGTAATTTTTACAATCCAGTTAGCGAACATGTTCTGAATACCTGTGTACCACATGCTACATACATTCACCAGCTGCTCTTGACATTCTTTTCCTAGAGATTCGTATCTCTTACATACGCAAGCAACAATGTCAGTAACAACTCGATTATATGGAGTGTCCTCATGTCGTTTCTGCCGAGAGATCAACCATTCCTGAATTTGCGATGTCAATGACGAAAAAAATTCAGCACATTTTGGACTGAATTGAGAACATTCGTCTCGAGCATCACTCTCGCAAGTTCTAGCAAGGTTCACCAAATCATCATCGGTTGAAAGCCGCTGTTTGAAACGTATCAGAGCATTATCATGATGAATGTTGATGATATCAAAAAGAGTTAACTGGGCATCTTTCATTCGGTTGTGCAAATCCCTGTACAGCTCCTTCATAATCTTACACAGTGGTTTTAATAGGCTAATTTCATCTCTTATTTGTCGTGACAAGCGTGTCAGTATATTTAGAACGTTCTGCGGACTATTTGAAAGATTCAACTGAATATCAGAATCCAATTTCTCAAGTCTTTCAATCTGTTGAGGCAGTGTCATTTTCTGCCGAGGACCTTTAGTCCAAGAAGTAAACATCCGTTCTATTTGTTTTTTTGATCTTTTATTCATGTCAAGAGGAAGTTGCTCGTGAAAAGCCTCCCACAAATTCATGCAATAATCTTGTTGTCCAGGGTGGTTCATTAGGTCGCTGGAAAGAGAGAAATACTTCCTTAAGCAGTATGTCTGAACTTGCAAGCAGAAGAGCTCCTGAAATACCTCTGATCCAACTTCTTTAATAAGTCTAACCATGCAAAGCCAGTTCAATGTCTCCTTTTCCAAAGCTGTAGTACCCGGGTCTATTAAAAGAATAAACAAAGATCTTGAAAACTAAAAATCGAGTTTGAATTATGTAACGCTAAAGTCAATTATATTCATCACAGTAATTATAAACTTTCAAAGATTATTTTATTGCTATAGCAGCATCATCGTACCTGCTAAAAACACGTATTTTCTGATGAAGAGATATTTGTCCTTTGGTCCAGGGTTCGTGCAATTGGGAAATTTATGATCGGAATATAACAGAATATAACAGTGTATCCATATTGAAGAAATGGCTTATATATGCTATGTAAGTGGTTGAAACGTGTTGTAATAAGCACCTGACAAGCAGTAATAAAGATACAGGCTGCCAAAATCACTCGCTGCAAATATAAGGAAATGGCGATTCCTCCTCAGTAAGCTGCACGGTGCTTAAGACTTGATGTTAAACTCGAAGAAAAAGCGTTGATACCTTTAGGTTAGGATCTTTTTTAGGTTTATTTTCAAAACGCGCCCCAATCTCAAATTGCACGGATCCTAACTAGCATCAAATATAAATAAAATAATGCGAATAAATAATGTAAAGCTCTAAAATCTGCAAATACAATTGATTCAGACACACGTCTCGAAACAGAAGGCTCTGTTTCATTCAGTATAGATGATTTTCCTACTCTTTTCTGTGTTCTAGGAAGTAATTTAAGATTATGATAACATTCTTGAAACAAGTAAGATCTTCATACACTAACATTTGACTCGCTGGAAAAGGCTTTTATATGAACAATGTTTTATATATTAGCATTTTGAAAGTGCGTGTTTTACTCACATTCCAACTGTGCTCTCCCTCCATTCGCTGGTACCTGTCTTTTGTAGATAATTGTAAAATAATGTTTAGATTCACTAGCAATAGCTGACCTATGTTATTGCTTCTTGATGTAGAAGGCAAGGATACAATACGCTTTAGGTAAGAGTAGGTAAGGTTCTAGAGGAATGACTGTTCTCGTTATACTCGAGTTTTATCATTTTAAACTTACCGCACAGTAATGAAATTAGCTAATACCTCCTGGGAATGGGTTTCTAATTAGGGAATGTAATGGTGTTGCTTAGATGTCTGTCTGATCAATATAGAGCCGTGTGTTTAAAGGTTTGCTATTATTCACATACACAAAGTTTCTAAGTAATGTAGTCCCAATGATTTCGTACATACAAACTGCATTTTTGCAGATATAAGCGCCAATCCGTTTTCAAATTTGATTGCAACCTCTTTAATTAATTACCAACTGTCATAATTATATACATGAAGGATGGTTTACCGGCATTTACGTTTCCTGGCCCTGTTTGTCTAACTTATATATCAATAATTTATGTCTCTGCCTATAATATTAAATTACAACATGAATAAATTTGCCCTGAAAGGAACAATTTAAATGTAAATTATGGGATATGTGAGAAGTAGATTAATTATCAAACTTTAACATGATATGAAGTAACAAAGAAAGGAAACAAACACAAATTATCCGCTTCAGAAAAAAAGATTGTCATTTTTAAACAGTCATGTTGTAATGATGTAATAAAATAACAGTTTAGTATTGCTGGCGCGGACGACCCATGCCTTAAAGCTGATATAATAAATATGTTATGAAGAGATTGATAACTAATTTTAAAGTTATCTTTGAGATCGAATCGTCAAAAATAATGAGATCATAATGACACATTGCATGTAATCAAATATCCAATAAAATAGTTTTTGGCCAGTGTATGGTGAATAAATTCATGAAAATTGTCATTTATGGTAAAAAGCGATGCTTTTCTTGAAAAAAAAATTGAGTTTCCCACGCAACTTAAGTAGATATTAGGAAATGTATCCAGTTAAAACAAAATTATTTTGTTAATTAGTTTTGACCAAATTGTGAGTTAGTTTAAATTGCTAAAATAAACTGGCTAATCAAGACGAACACTCATTTGCCACAAAATGTCCGTCTTTTTCACTGAAAATCAACAGTGAAATCTAACATGTTAAATCCAGCTTATATGTTGCTCTTGTTGTTAAATATTACAAAATATTCTTTTTGAAATCGATATGATGCTAGTGAAACTAAAAAGTCTGCAGACTGTATATTGGTATTCGCTTTGTCGTGTTTCGCCATCATTGTTCGTTAGAAGAAAATGTTGCTGTAGTTGAGAAAGGCACTTTTACCCTCAGTACTAAATAAGCTGCTTGTGTTGTGGTATCATAAATGCAATGTCCACCCCATCCCCAAAGAGTAAAAAACTCCCAGTCTGCTCTTTTCTTTGATATTCGAATAATCGAAAAGGATTTAGAGCTGAATTCACAGACCAACTCAGATTTGAGTTCATTTCTACAATTTGTCCCTTACGTTTGATCTACCCTTTATTCGCATTCAGCTTGACCATTGTCCATGCTTAGTGATACACTTAAAATGCGTATCTACTTTTTGTAAGACCTTGCCTTGAGTATGGCCTTAGACGTTTTATAATATCAGCTTGATTACAGCTTAGGAGTAAATTACTAATAAGATGAGTTCTTTTCTTCTTCAGAAATTGTTATTGCGATATGGTTTAAGTGTGGATGTATATCTTTTAGATCAACAATATTATTCATTATTACTTCAGTCCAGTCCTTATAGTCGTTGATAGTTGTATTCAGACCTATTTTGAAAGTAATCTTTCATTTAAATTATTCATTCAAATTACAAAGTGCTCATTAACTATTTGGATTAAAGTACTCCTATTGGAATATTGAAAATTCATTTAAATATATCCCGGATTATACCAACGTGATACATCAAGACTATTGGTATATCGGCACGTTCAAGACTACTTCTACATCATCACATTCAAGGGTTGAATTAATTCGGAACCATATACTTTCGAACGTCTGATATAACGTTTCGGATTATAACGAAAAGCAAAACTAATTATGTACGCAAATAACGAATCGGATTAAGATATACGTTCCAAAAGGTGTGGTCAGTCGCACCTTGTTTTTCCATATCTTTAGTTTGGTTAACATCTCTGCTTGTCTTTGACTCCAACAATCTTGAAACATTCTTCAAATCTTTACTCAGTATCCCAATTTGGCTAGTGATATCCATGTATTGATCTTGCATCTGACAACGTAGTTGTTCCAGAGCGGTTTTTCCCATATCCTTCTGTCGACCACTGAGTTCGTGTCTGAAGTCATTAAGAATTTTACCCTTGATCCTGGTCTCTATGTCCCGATTAAGAAAAATATCTATTTCGTCAATGCATACCTGCAAGGAATATTCTAGAATTATTTAGATGATTTTAGTAATTCATTATTATCCGTCCTTTCCGGTCCGTTACTATATCCATAAACAGCGTCGTAATAAAAAATTGTCCCAAGCAAATTGCAAATTAGCATATTATAACAGCTCTGTCATATTTAATCCTTAACTTTGAAAGCAAATAAATATTTATCTTGAAACAAATAATTCATTTGCTTCTTTCAAATAAGCATAAAGCAGCCAGTGTATATATCCGTTCCATTTTAACCACATTATTTTGCATGATTGTTATGTTTTGAAAGTTCTCTTTATTTCCGTAATTTGTATACCAAAATATTTATATTTCCGATCGAAGTTTACGACAATCGTCCCTTCAGTTGTTTGACTAAGTAATAAAAGAAACGGCATATTAAATAATTTCGAGCTTCATAACGCTATGCATTCAAACGTTTTGAATTTTTTTCCATGCCATTTGCGTGAAAAAAGACGCAATTACTCTATAAACGTTTTCATTCTGAAACTGGCCAACAATTAAAATGTTATTGATATAATTGATGAAAAGTATCAGTTTACAAAATATATACATATGTATTTTATCAAAGTCAATATGATTAGTAATTTCTAAATTTTCGATTCGGTTAGATATTTGGATATTTCTATTTCGATTGTTTTCAAATCACTCAGTGACTTAATGAATCTTCATATTTACTCATATCCTGAATTTATATTCATCAAGCATATGGATATTTACTTGATAACTTTCTCTTATATCGCTCGTTTCCAATTTGTGTCCATATAGTGTCCCGTGTATTTCTTTTCTAAAACTTATTTTATGAAAATATTGTATGTATATTATTCAGTTATGAGAGGGGTATATAGGACTCACTGTGTTGAGGGTACTGTTGTGGTCACACTATACGAAGTCTTAAGGACATTTAATATAAATGAACATTTCAAAGCTACCATAAGCTTTGCTTTTGCCATCCAAATATGACTGTTGTGTCAGGGTGATGTTAAAGTAGCCATATTCATGTCTTTAACGCCAATTGTCTAATTTAAATTCCTATGCAGTAATTTGAATCTTAAAAATAGCTAAAAGAAATTGAAGCCGAATTAAATATAGATACTGGATCATGCACAGTTACTTTCTCACGTGTACCATATTTAAGGAGAAAATGAAAAATATACTTCTATCTCATCATATTTGTCTGTATTGGAAAAAATAATGTACATTAGAACTTAAGAGTGAAAGTTCAGATAGCCATGTGACCCAATTGTTTTGTTTTAGGTTAAGGTAGGTTCGAATTTTTAAGTTCTAAGCAAGAGAGTGTTTTGCACAGGGACTGAGACTAGCACCCTAGTACTGAGGAATATTCAAACTATTGAGCTTCGAGTTACCAAAATAACATTTCATATTGTGACAGCACCATCATCATGATTACCATATATATGCTTAGTTTTAAAAATCAAACATATTTCAAAATCTATGTGATATCATTTTTATTAATCGTGTCTCAGCGAGACATATTTGTCCCTTCTTCTTCCTCAATGTCATCTAACCAACTTAGACTTTAAACCAATGCTAGAAACTCATTTTCATTTATATTGTATTACATATTCGAAACAGAAATTGAAATTTCGTCAAAACAATACAAAACTAACAATATAAATATAATTTAAATATTTATCTTAAACCACAACTCATTAAAACATGAATGTTACATGGGTAAGGAACGATATCCAATTTACGTGTTTTATAATTAATTTGGGCAATCATTTTATTACCACAAATATTAAAAATATAACAAATGTTTATTGTAATAGGCATATACGTTTATATATTTTAAATTGGAATGTTTCATTGATTTGTTATTATCATTTTACTTATATAAATATCTGATTGGTAGATTATATATCGCGAGGAATGGCGAAACAGTATGTTAAACTGGAGCTAGCAGACGTTCAGGCTCACGATATTCTTACATGGAAATAACCGAATATTTACATATATAGTTATGCCTAAAATGATTGTGCACACGAAACTAATTACCAAATTGCAATAAAAATTAAATTTGGCACATCATTTAAATTAAGATATAATAGGGTACTCAAATATTCTTCCTGAACAGAGCTTGGGACGAAATTGTTCTATGTTCAGATTCAAAACAGCAACCTACTGGACACATCTGATGTTCATGTAACGGGGCAATAACAGTAGAAAAGTCATTTGGAAGAGTGTGTGCTAAAACGGAAAAAAGGCATCCATTTCCACATATAAACCAGTTACATGAAGTTAAATTCGAGCATCTTTTTTCCAGTTTTGCAAAGTAGAGGATGTGTTGTAAGCGCAAATAAAATGTACAAATAGGTTACACGTTTTTCAAATCACAACAACCTTGTGTATGTCTTTCACGGCGGCTGCACATTCCTTTCTGTAGAAGAGATGGATTGGGTCCTCCAGCAACTGGATGATTTCCTTTATTGAATTCTTCATCTCTGTCTCTGTAAATCTCATGCGCTCGGCATGCGCAAACCTGTTCCTGATGCCTAAAACCTACAATAGTAGAAACGGTATAAAACCACATTTATTCTTGTACAAGAGGACAGACGTACAACTGTCATCACTCACTGAAACGGTACATTTCATTTTCTTAGTCTTTGGACATCTTGAGGTACTTTGGTTATTTCATTAAATAATTATTTTGATGCACAATATCAGATCTACTTGAATTAAAGTTTCAGAAGTAAGTATAAATGTTGTGATTTTCCTGACTGTTTTGGTGCTCGGCTACAGTAAGCAATAATTGCATATTTTCTGAACCTTTTGATCACACTGACTATCACATATTGTCTCACAATCATATCGAATAGTAAGTGTTATTGTAATTTTGTCTGTATTAGCAAATCAGGTTTATTTCTTTAGAAATGTCTGACTTCCTCACTTACCACCTCTGCCTGATACGGACCCTGTATGGACATTTTTCCATACTTCTGTTGAAAATAGGTACAGCGGCTCATTAAGGTCAAGTTGGCTTGCGGGTCACTTGTGGCGGATCCTTTGTTGGAAGGTTGCTGGCCTCTACACATATACATCTTAGCACACTCCCACGGACTTGAGGGCCATGCTTTGATATCACAATTATCCCAGAATATGTTTTCGGACGTGGGATGCTTGTGAAGAGACAGCAACAAACGCATCCAGCTATCACAGATTAAAGATGGACAAGGTGGATATATATCCCATATTCCGGTTTCTTTGTTCCTTATAATATTTCTGGAACTGCAGTTTTCGCAGGGGGGTCCACTGACGGCTTTATTTGTCAGATATTGGTGTAAAGCATTCACTTCTTCTTCGATGAAGGAATGAAGACTTTCGTTCATATAATTTAGGGCCAGACCAACTTTAAGCCAATTCTTGAAACCACTACTCTTTACTATCGTTTGTCCTCCTGTTGCCATGTTCTTTTAGTTGGCAATCACTGAGAGGGTTCACGTTCTTTGCTTGAATAAGAAAATGTAAGTTTAGCCGTAGTGTAGGGAATTAAGCCAGCGTTATGCGTTGCAAGAGAGACAGAGAGAGTACAATGTACATTGATTGATAAACACAATATTAAACTTCTGAATATGACAAACAAAGATAGTTTATATTTTCCCATATAGTATTTATTTTACTAAAGCGTGAAAGTCGTTCCCCTGTATATTTGGCAAAATACATAAGGGCATTGTCTATGCATGGCTTCTGTATCATACTGGAAGCAGACAGGTTTGGCCTTATATCAGGAACAATTACGGAATTTTATGAACAACTCGAGGTGGGTTTGATATACGTCAGTGATGGGTGTAACATTTTACATAAAAAATGTTAAATCGTGCAATTGCACGTTTTTAGTAGAGACGAAAATGTAGATTAAACCTCGATAGTTTCTGTTAACCTAATCAAAATGTATATGAGTTGCCTTTGGGTTTAGAATGGGTTTGGCATAATGAACATTGCAGCCAGGTTGGATATCAGATTTTTTGCATTGAATGTACAGCTATGTGTAAATTTCTTTAGACAAACCGTCTAGAAATATTACTATACCAATACAATATGTCTGACCAATCACTTGCAATGTTATTAGAATTTCACCGATGTTATGTTGGAAACAACTACATAGCACAAAGAGTACTGTTATTTGTATTATAATTTATACGGCGATTCCGTTGTCAGGCCTAAGGATAGCGCTTTGTTTAAGATGGTCTCCGTAAGGACATTCATATTCGTCAGCTATGAATACTTTTTATTAAGGAGCAATTACATACCACCAAAATTATTTCAGATCAATAGGTAGCACATAAACACCGTGTATTTGAGAAGAGTTGTCATATGTGCATTATGATCACCTATCTGTTATAAAGACTGCTTTAAGGACACCAATAAAAAGTCATTATTTGTAAATGGTCATGCCCATTTTAGTAAGGACGATAAAAATTGTTCTGATCCGCGGGGTTATACCTAAATGAAGGATGATCATATATTTTTGCAGTGACTGGCGCGATGACGGAAAATATCGGGTAATGCTGAAAAGTATATCACCCACAAGATGATGAATCTGTATTGAAGCACTGTGTGTCTTTGTGTGCTTGTACGTGCATATGTTAGGTAGTTATGTATGTATGCTACAGTGATATATCTAACTATGATAATATTTATAGGTGATCATTCTTGCAAAGGAGGGGACACAAACTGGTGAATGAATGAATAATGAACAAACTAGACGTAAATGTCGTTATAACTAAATGTGTTTTGAAACAAAAACAAGTCTATGAGACAATCTTTTCAAGACAGGTAGAAGCGTATATGGAACATGGTCATGAAAATGGCATTTTGGCAAGGAGATAAATATGTGAAGGATATTATTGTTATATTGATTAACTTGACTCCATTGAAATTCAATTTATGTTCCCAGATGTTGGATATGTGGTGGCCGGAGTAAACTTATCTAGGTTAATAATATTTTTATATAGGTTAGGGTTGGGTGGGGTGTCGATTTTATTCAGATCTAATTTAGTTTTCTTAGCACATACGTCTTTAGCAATGGTGCAAAGAAACCTCTATTTTGGCGCTAATTATTAGAACTTGTATCTAATACTCTGGTTTAATAGGTAACTTTTTCACACTCACTTACTTTTCATATGCTATTTTATAGAAGACTATTGCTGTTTTGTGGAACGGATACAAATTTAAGTGTTTTATTGTAAGCATTTCTTTTATAATCTTAGAAGAACTTCAGCTGTAATACCTATTCTGAAGTATGTTACTATGCTTGCATGCTTCCGTAGGTGGAGTGGTATAACCTTAATTAATCAATTCGGGAATGAAATAATTTACATTAAATACTTAACGCGTGTTCCGTTCCGCTACACAACATAGCAATGCCCAGAGAATATGAATATTTTGCGGTAGGAAAGGTACCAGACTGAATGAATAATTATAAATACCCCCATGCTGATTAATTAGTTTATAATTGTAGGGTTTACCAAGTATTTCGACTCATTAGTATGCAAATATGTAACATTAAAGAGCGATGACCAACAAGTTTTGTAAAATTCAACAAATATTTTTTTTGCCTAGAAGACAAAGTGAAAATTTTAACAAAAAGAAACTGAAGGTTTTTCGAATTAAATCCCCAATAATCCTCGAAATGGGATGAAGCAAGTTGTTAATGCTACTCACTTATAGTTACCGCACAGAGAAGATATTTAATACCATTGAGGCTCGACATTGTGTAACAATTAAAGGATTTTCTACTAAAGCTATTAATAAGCTGTAACTACCAGATGTGTTGGAATTATTCAAATACAATTATATTACATTAATAATAACAATTCCGATTTTGAGAATGATCAGACAAAACTATTTTCTATTTCGTTTCATGTCACACAACTCTCCCGACAAAATGTGCAAGAAGCAACTAGGGAATTGATCATGTACTAGAGACAAATAACTAGAATGGTAGAGAAATTGTTCTTGGAGAGTTTGGTGACATTTTTTTGTATAAATCACTCTCTCAACATATATGCAAGTGACACGCAGATTGTATTGCATAATCACATTTTTAATTGAGAATGTTGCCTGTAGGGAGTCTATTTTATCTCATTTGCATTGATTTTAAAACGTGCGCTTACCCAGATTTTATCTAAGGCAATACATACGCGTATTTAGCACTTGCGGATGATTATTGCATGTAACATTCCACGCATGTAGAGACCCAGCTCAAATAAATAAAAATGGTCATATATGTTAGAAACTTACAAGTTTCTTAGATTATGTTATTGAAAACGAACCTTTATATGCTTGAATTGGCCCATGTATATTTTTCCAGGTCATTGTCATGCTTTTCTTCGCGTAACAAGCAGCCTGGTGACCAAGACTAATTTTGGACTCGCTTGAGTATATAACTGATTTGAGGAGTAGTCTACGTTTTGTTAAATGTTGTCCTTTAATAAAGGCAGAAGGCTGACCTTTCCTCAAATGGTACAGATTATAATGCATGAATTCGCCATAATAAAGCACGGAATGCGCCTAAGGTAGAACCGAGCTATCGGATTTGGTCTTCGTGCTTAAAGTGAAACCATTGTGTATGCTATGAAAGAATTACACAATTAGGATTGAGTCATTAATAAATCTGCAGCATGTTTAGCGATGCTCAGCTATGCTACGTATCTAGCTCTCTGAAAAAATATTAATTACTTATGTGTCAGCACAATTAATCGAATACTAATGCCACCACTCGTACTCCTATCTATTTCTAAGGCAAACTGAAACACATTCAATTCGTTGAAATACTTGACTCAACCAAAATATTTTAGTCGGTTTATTGTTTATCACTAACTGTATAAGCTAATGACCAGATGAAACAATGAACTATATAATATAGATCGTAAATAATATTCAGAACAAGCTTAAAGTACCGGTAAGTATTTAAGTTTTTAAGTTTTACTAAATGGCGCAACATTATACAAGTAACATTATATTTGCCACCTTTGGAGGTGAGAACATTACTGTGCCTAATTAAAGACAATGATACAAACGTTTAATATCATACATGGCTGACACATAGCATAAAATATCGTTCCCTTCTATCGATTCGGTTGCTTCGGTATCTTCCATTTTCAATTATTAAATCATGAGAAAGAACTAGAAGTTCTGTCAAAGAAGAGTTTGATATTGCGGCCGCAGTCAGTTTGATATGTTGCGATAGTCAGTTTGTCAGAATATTTTAATGTATTAGTCCAGTCTAATAGAAAATCATACGTAACCGTATTGTCAAAAGTTGGTATTAACTCGGAGCAACGTGCATAATCGAACAAATTAAACAAGTCACCAAACCCTAATATATTTCAATTATACTTTTTTTATAATAACCCAGTTAATACTCTTATTTGATTACTATAAAAATACAGCCTATAGAAAGTACTCAGTGTAATAGTTACATAAATTTTAATTTTAAACCAGTACCTAAGTAACGTATCCATCGTTAGGTACTTACGTCACATTTTCCGTATAAATCAATGGCGTCAACATTGCGAAAAACACATACCTATGATGCGTAGTTCAAAACACAGAGAACCTATATCCGAAACAGTTTCAAACGTTCATTATAATTTATGCAAGACTTTGTAAAAGTTCAAAGAAAGTCACAGTCATTGCATATCACAGTTTAATCACCCAATGTTTGCTCTGCTTTGCTGCATTTTCCAGAAAGTAGGATAAACAAAATTAAAACTTTCAACCTGATCTATATGTCGTTTTGTAATAATGGATACACTTTATAAATACCACAACCTTAGTTTTATCAAAGTTAATATTTAGATACTATGAAATATAATAGTTATTTTGTACACCCTATGCTTTTCGGAAGCTAACACAAATTCTCAGCAAACAGCTGGAAAGCTAAAGACAAATCGTAGGACTCTAGATTGTAATATGTTTATCTAGACTATCTCCAGCTTATTGCAATGATGGTTCTTCATATCCCGTAAGTAAAGAAAGTGTTATCGCTGATACATAATTCACATTGTATCAAAATCACTAAATGTACATGAATATATATATATATATATATATATATATATATATATATATATATATATATATATATATATAATGTGGTGCACGTACCCTAATGTGAAGCACGTTTAATCTACACTGTAGATAAAGCAAAATACATTTAACATTTTGGCATTTGCAATTTGTCTTTATACCCTCAGATACCAACTTTTATGTAATAACTATCAAATACCCCTTTAAAACGTTAAAATAAAAAACAGTTTAGTACATCGTTTTACTTGGACTTAAATATGTTTTATTCAAACAATGTAAAAATCTAATACCGTCAGTCATTGCATCTCTTTTCTTGAAACCAAACCAATTATCCATCGAATAGTTTGTCATTTTCCTATGTTCAGTTCAAACTTACAAGATCTATATAAAAGTACACAATTTTGAAAAGGAACTGGCAAAGTAATATCAATATAATTCCCATATTAGAACCATCATCATCATCATCAGTCTCTTGACCTAGAGTTGTCGTCGAGGCGCTGTGCTGCTGAACATCTGACCAGTTCCCTCCACTTGTGTCGATCATATGCCAATGCCTGTGTCTCTGCAAAACGTTTCAAGGTCCATTCTGTGATGTTGTCAGAGCACTTTTTTCTCTGTCTTCCTCTCCTTCTGCCACCCTGGACGCTGCCCTGCAAGACTGTTGTATATAGAATGTTCGCTCTAGTGACATGGCCATACCATTTCAGCTTTCTCTTTTTGGCGGTGGTGAGGAGGTATTCATATTGGCCTACTTTGCGCCTGATGGTATTATACAGTTCTTCATTTGTGATGTGGTCCGTGTAGGAGATTCCAAGGATGGTTCTCTAGCATCATTTCAAGTGCCTGGATTCCTCGTTATAATTCTCCTGTCAGGGTCCAGGCCTCACATGAATACAAAAAGATTGAGATGACTAGTGATCGCAATAGTCTGATTTTAGTTTTCAGACAGATATTCGTGTCTCTCCAGATGGGTCTTAGCTTTGACATAGCTGCCGTTGTTTGTGCTACTCTTGACAAAATGTCTGCACTTGATCCCTCTTCAGTGATTATGGAACCAAGATATTTGAACTCGCTCAATGTTTCCAGTTCCTGTCCTCTGACTTTAATCTTGGCTGAGATTTTTTTGCCACTATTTGTTATCAGCTTTGTCTTCTCAGCGCTTAACTCCATGTCAAATCTGGAAGATGTTTCATCCTGGTTCTTCACTAAGGTTGCAAGCTCGCCTTCACTGCCTGCCAGCCCATCAATGTCGTCTGCAAAGCGGAGGTTGGTGATGTTACGCCCTCCAATGCTGACAGTCCCACCGTGGTTTTTCAGGGCTTCGCTCATGATGCTCTCGAAGTAGATGTTAAAAAGCATGTTAGAAAGATGGCAGGAGACAGCCTTGACGTACTCCGACTGTTGGCTGGAACCATTCCCCCACTGATCCTTGGGCAATTACTGCACTGGTAGCCTTGGCGTACAGCTGCTTGATGATATTGGTCAACTATTGACGTATGTGGTACTTCTTCATTGTGGCCCACAATACCTCATGTCACACTCTGTCAAAAACCTTTTTGAAATCTATGAACACATAATAGATGTCTTGTTGATGTTGCGAGTACTTTTCACACAGAACACTGATGTTGAATATTTGTTCTGTTGTGCTTCTTCCACAACCCGGCCTGTTCTTCAGCGATTATTTCTTCTGCATGTGATTTCAGTATGTTCAAGATGATCTTCAGCATCACCTTACTAGCATGGCTGACCAAACTGATAGTTCTGTAATTTTGGCAGAGCTGGAGATTGCCTTTCTGTGGGAGTGTTATAATCAGTGACTGGGTCCACTGAGTTGGCCATTCACCTGTCTGCCAGATCTTGTTGTAGATTTGTGTTAGTAGCTCTATCACTGGTTCCCCCCTCCCATTCTTGATAAGTTCAGCTGGGATGTTGTCTACTCCTGCTGCCTTCCCATTCTTCAATGCTCTTATACATATATATATATATATATATATATATATATATATATATATATATATATATATATATATATATATATATATGTAGACACTTTGGGCAAAGGAAATCATTACTGTTACTAACAGCTATATCGTATTCAACGATAATCGAAAATAAGCCCTACATAATAGATATCATATATATATATATATATATATATATATATATATATATATATATATATATATATATATATATATATATATATATATATATGTATGTATGTATGTATGTATGTATGTATGTATAGCTGTTAGTAACAGTAATGATTTCCTTTGCCCAAAGTGTCTACAATGAAATATCTTCAAAACATTTCCCTGTCTTTCTTTCTAAGAAAGCCATTTTCTTTATTTGTCTCCGACTGTATAGCAGCATCGATGTTAGTAGTTTGATTTAGATTATCACGATAGCATATAATTAATTTATGTATTACAACTTGTAAGGTTGGTAGGCTTATAGTTTTAAGAATATTTAATCAAATAATCATCTACAGTCAAAGTACAAAGCATTGAAATAACTGGGGATTCAATAGAAAGCTTATGAAAACGATCTCCCTGCTCCATCAATACTTGTTTCTTGCCTTAGGGTAGATGGATCATATACATATACATGGTTGTTTCAATGCAAATGAAAAGGTACGACATATACGCGATGCAGTACTTAAACAAACCTACATTGGACGTTAGAATCAATGTTCGTGCTAACAATATAAATAAACGTCGCCAGCCCCAATCACAACAAAAGAATGTCATCATTGAATACATGTTATCTATCAGTAACACAATCAGATAGCTAGACAGATATATAGACTCACGCCGTTTAGACAGATTATCTGCAGCGGAAAACGTACCCGAAATAATCCAAAGACATGCCTCGCCATTTAAGAAACGGGGCTTCGAGTGGCATGTCTTCCTGTAGAAATCATATATTGCGATACTATTTATTGTACATTTTAAAAGGAAGTGAAAAGTGTACTATTGATCAGTTGAAATAAATATCTTAATGGTTTTACAGTGTACAATCATGAAACGACAACAAACAATAAGTCATAAAAAATTTCAGAAAGCTGGCAAGAAGCAGTATGTGTGCTTTGAAGACGTACGTGGCTTGTAACAAATTAAATGATTTAATTTTCTTCAAATGAATTTTAAAAAACTCTTAATTAGCATTTTGTAATATTTCAATTGATATGACATAATTCAGTTATAATATGATTGTAGATTTTAAAAGTTTGCATACTGCAGCAAATGTAAAAAAAATGTTTTCTTTCAAAATATGAATGTAAGGAATGTCAAACAATGCTACATCAACGGACACATTGATATAATGTCATCGTTTTGATGAACAAAAGTGTTCAGACCTATTTAATTTATTAAGGTTTTCTTGATATCTTCAAACACGTACACTTCACCCAAATACATGCTACATAAAGAGGCCTATTCTTAGTTTCCCCTATTGTTTTGTTAGTTCATCATTAAGTAAATTTGACACTGATGTTACTTTGGCAAACTATCTTTATGCCATGGAAATAATTATTGTCACACAGCTTTAACCAACCTGTTCCTCCCAGGCTTGAAAATTATGTGCTCATGAAATTGATAATGAAAACATTAGTCCCATTTAGCGGTAAGTGGTTACGTCCCAAGTGTTTAGTCGTCTAATTTGGTTAATGGTAGACTTGTTGTCTGGCTAAGGTTGTTTTAACTATGTTTTAAACTTGTCAAGTAAATGTTATGCTTCCTATTACTATTCCCGATGTTAACTAAGTTTGTGCGTTTGCATTCAACGTATCAGCTGTATTTAAAACCCTTTATTATTGTAGCTTACAAATATGATTTAAACCCACATCACTCTATTTCTGATCAATAATTTATATCAGAGAACTTTGAACACGTCATTTGTCATAAGACAACATTATATGGTTGAAGTACAGAGACATGGAGATTAAAATAAGGTTGGCACTGGTGGAAAAATTATTAAAAGTCTTGAATGTCGTTGGGAAAAATATCTAAAGTTGGAAATCGAATTGCCGATAACAGGTTCTGGGTATGCGACAAGAACTAAATATTTTAGATTTTACAATTTCATCTTTATTTCCTCATTTCGGAGAATAATAACATATATAATTGGTACAGATACGAAAACGACAAAGACAAGACGTACAGTTTCATATCTAAATCACAAACTCGTACATAGCATCAATATATATATATATATATATATATATATATATATATATATATATATATATATATATATATATATATATATATATATAACCACGTACATTCATTTATGTTTGATCAGGTAGTACAACCAACGGCCCGCGACCTGTCTTTATCCGCATATTTAAATCAATCGATTGTTTTCGCTTACATGGTCTACTCTATGCCTGTGTTAGACATCAAATGCTTGTAAGTCTTTTCTATCATTCTGTATATATGGAACATATTCATATATTCTATATACATGACAACCCAAATGAGAGAGAGAGAGAGAGAGAGAGAGAGATTGTGTGACAACTACACATTCAAAGGGGGGAAATATACATGATTTTACATTTCCAGATGACGACTCTATGGAAATATCATATCGCATATTGTTAATTTTCCAAATCGTCTGCAAATAATGACTACATAAGTTTAAGTACAACTGATGCATAATCTCATTATAAAATTCGTCCACCTGTATTTATTTGCAAAACAGATAATACAATGCCTGATATAGAAGCCCTCAGAATGAGGAAGTAAAATTACTTAAAAAGTGCCCTGACCTAGCAGTGTCATTTTAATCAATACTGCCTTTTTAAATGTGTCTTAATAAACATCAGAATGAAGGTGATTTTTAAAATGATGTACATGTGTTATTAAGATATGACTTACCTGGTCAGTGACGCATGTACTTAACTTCGATGTCGAACTAAACAAACTTGAATCCAACTTGACAAACTTAAACTAATCGTATCACGTGGTGTCTGACATGCTTGACACACGTGATTCCAATGGCACAATATCGTTTGAAACACGATCACGTTAATCATAGGATAAATATAGGAATTAGTTTGCCTGTCTTGTGTTCGCCACATAATGACATCACATTCCGTTTATAGAAATATGACATGAAAAGCAATCCTATTTAAAACTTACTTGAATATTGGCTATTTGTAACATATTCCCAATACAAGATACGTAAATATCGCTGATTAAGAACAGAATTCAATTTGATATCAACATTGTGCCTTTTGTTTCTCTACAAAGAAGTACATTAAATAAATTAAAATAATAAAGCTACATATAATGACTTTTGTTGGTTGTTTTCGTATAGGAAACAGAAACTCTTTTAAGTATATTGGGTCATGATTGATGAAAAACGGGATAATCTATAAAATACTCCAGCAGTACCGGTTTGGACTATACTAATCTATAAAGATTCATTTATATGATGTCGAATCAGTGCGATTATATGAAATTTGTTTTAATACAAAGATTTTGCCGCCATCTGGTTTAAAAACATCAATTAATTCTAAATATTTAAACAAATACAGTTTTAATAATTCCAACCAACTTACAGTGTATTAGCAATTTAATAAGATTTTGGATATATAGCTAGATTAAGCACGATTGTTATATAGTTTGCCGAGTTTCTTCCAATAAGTGACTTAGCACACTCAGATAATGCAAGTGGCTAACATATTATCCCATTGAGCACTGTCTAAATACGTTGAGAAAATAAACATTGATTGTTAAGTGAACTTTTAAATGGTGGTACATATAATGTTATGCAGCTAGAAATTTCATGTCAACGACAGTAAAAAATTATGCAAGCAAGTGAAATGCAAAAATATCAACACATCCGAGTTATTTGTATTTCTAATCTATGATTTATTTATGTATTATGTTTGGTTTTACTTTTTGTTTCATTGTATCCTAGTGTAATTGAACTTTGTTGCAATGTACTATCTCATAATCTTAATCATATATGAGCACATCGACCAAGTGGCTTTAAAAAAATTCCGATTGATTTAACTGAGTGCCCGCTGAGTGCCCGCTGTTTAAGTTTGGTCCTTCCCTTGCGCATCCAGAATGACAAATTTTGTGGCGACACGTGTCTCCTATTACCACTTGACCTATATATGTCAACAGCCTATTACATCGAATGGTTTTGGTTTCGTTGCATGTTTGAGTCATTATTGTGAATCAGACAAACTATGGAAACTCGAGTGTAAGATCATATGAAAAACGGAGGCTGGCTATTGAGATAACGAAACAGGATGTCTCCTCATAGGGCATGAAACTTGCGCACACATTCCTATTCTACATTTCGGTCCTTGTCAAAATGATTCTGAAGTATCAAAAGTGATTTTACGTCTCCATTAAAAAACACATATTACAATAATTGCCAACAAATACATAAACTTGAACCCATTCGGATAAACATTATGACACGTAGCATTCACTCAACATTCAATCGTTCCGTCTTACCATGTGCTCTCCCCGCCCGCCCCCCCCCCCCAACCCCCCGCGTACATTACATGGTAGATCTCAGTGGTATTATTAGATCTATTATGTCTCTTTATGCTTGAATTTAGTTACAACTTCTATTCCCCTCAACACTGGGTCATTTTAGGATAAAAGCCACATACTATGTACAACATGTGGATTAATAATCAAAGTATGTGAAGATTTTTTCTCGACGTTTAGGACCACGCTAATGGCAAAAGTGTGCACCTCGTATCATACTTTAAAAACAAAACAAAACAAACGAACAAACAAACAACAAAACAAACAAACGAACAAACAAAGAAACAAAAATCGACATTTAGTGTTTGTACCACCACGTAGCTGGGAGTTGTCTGTATTATCCATTGATGCCAAAAAATAATGATCTCCGACGTACTAATTATTTATAGTCGATACCTACTAAATACATTTTGATAATCGTTATTATACGAGCCAGAACAAGATAAGGGCAACCTAACAAACACACTAGCCATAACTACCAAACACAGTTGCAAATCCATTTGTTTTTCAAACAACAAAACGTCTCGATTGACCCTGTATCGGCACTGTATTATGTTCTTCCTCAAAAGCAAACCAAACAACATTTTTGTCTTTTAATTAGAAAATATTGCTCTACTATATGTTGTCAAAATTAGTGTGCCAAAACAAATTTCGTAACGTATATGGATGCGGACACAGGATAAACAACATCGTAGACATAAAGAAAACAACAGAAGCAGAAGTGTTGCTGGATGCTAGCACTCCAACAACGTTTTCAAATTTGAGACTTCTAGCTGAACAGAGTGTGACGAGACCCGTAACTGATACAACTGAAGCAATTTGACTTTGACATACGCAGCAGCGTTAATATGGGCTCACAAGTATTTTATATATTGCTTAAAATTGGCCACTAGTGCACAACACCGTGACTGCTAGACAAGTCGGACCATATCAAAGTCGGTCAACTAACGTTCTCGGCCCACGACGAACTCGGACTAACAAAACTGGACCATTACGTACTACATACACGGTTCATAAATAACTCAAAATAACTGTATGAGTGGAAATAAATAACACATCCGATTGAGAGGGAGAGAGATAAAGAAAGTGAGAGAGGGAACTAACGAAAACAACGATGTTTGAACAAAGATATTTTGGCATCGGTATCACAATTAAATAAACAGATCTTTCCAACATTGTACCTGAAGTAGTCTTACGTACATATGGCAGATGTTACCATCGCCAAACTACGTAATTTCTCACTTACAATACATCAGGATGATACAATGAGCATGGTGTGTAAGTTGTGTAGACATAACGATATTCTACCTAAATTAATAATTCACGCACCATACGCATATTCAGTAAGACACAGCCATATTTCTTCAGCTATCGGTAAGTACGAATCACTGAGTGTTAGTATATCAATATAGTTGTTGTGACATTAACAGGACTCGAATTCCGATGAATCCTAATCATAATAAAGCGTCATCTCGCACTTGCGACTTAATATCTGTTATTTTACTAGGTTGTGCTCACTTTGACTAACTATTATATAGTACTATTAAGGGTGGGCTGTAGTCATTTTTGTTGTCCTTCGACAGATGAAACATTGGTGGGCAGATCGAACCCTTCCCATGAAGCATGCCATATTGTTCTGCACATGTTTCAACAAATAATTGATAAAATAAACACATATAATCTGCTGAATCTTAAATGTTTGATAAACGTTTATCTGCATCACATGGTGCGTTTGTCCGTTTCATTTATGCATTTTTCAGTATTGAGTTGAATCGTATAACCTACCTTGAGTTAGCTCCCATTGTTTGCTAAAGTTACTTGTTTCGTGGCATATAATGACACGGAAGTTATATTTTTTTAAACTGTCCGCCAGTGATTATTGTGAGCGTTCTCGCATGATGAACAATCTGCCTATAACTCACTCTACAGGCGCCATACATATATATTATGCATTATTGTAAAATACTTTACACAATTCTAAACAATGTTACAGATTTAGTTATCAGCTGTGAGGTAAATATTTAAGAGTGCAAACTCTAAAACAGTAAAATGAACGAAAGCAACAAAAACTATATTTTCCTTAAACAAAGTCGTGATTGTAAATAAATATTCAGTATTCACTGAAGACACGAAGAACATGCATACGACACAAGACAAGCATTTTGCTGGCGTCATTAAAATACATTTGTTGTTATCATTGGGAAGCACCCAGAACATATTACATTTAAGTTAGCCCACGCTTGAAGCTGGAGCTGTTAGTTCTACTGGTCAGAGGCTAGAAGAATAAATGTATGTTTCCCGTCAACCGTCTATCCATTAGCACATTATTGTTATAGGTACTCCGCCTAACCTTCTTGGAGGATTACCATGATACTCTGCACTCACATTTTTTCCATGGTCTAAGTGGTTAGAAAAGAAAAGGTGCAGTTTAGGCATCCAATATGCCTACGGTCGCCATCTTTCTACTCGTTTTATCACAACTCCTTCTGAAAGGCTGATCATATCAACATGGGGTTTTCACTAAAGACTTGTTATGGTGCCTATTTGGTACATAAAAAAATGAGTTTATCTGATGTCTATTATAGCCTTGACAGCAGCCATCTTGAAAAGATCTTACAGCTACTTCTCCTGAACAGAAGTAATACTGAGATTTGATTTTTGCTAGAAAACATCTATGATGTCTAGTTGGTTACATGAAAACGGTACTGATCTGATGATCAATGTATCTCCCAGGGTGGTCATCTTTAGAGAATTTGTTTATATCTACTACTCCTAAATAGATGGTTATATCACATAGGTTTGTCATGAAAAGACTTCTTATGATGTCTAGTTGGTCTTAAATGAAAATTATCATAGTAGCCATTTTTTAAAAAAATTGGTCTTTGCTTCACCCGAATGAAATGTAATAGTGCCATAGGGTTTTACCAGAAATTAGTTTATGGTGTCTAGTTGGTCCTGAATGAAAATTGTGCTGATATAATGTCAACTATGGTGATTTTGTAACTTTTCTTGCTTCTACTCTTCTTGAATGAGTTCAATGTGATGTCCATCATGGCTGTAGTGTAGACCATCTTGAAGATCGTGTAACCTTCGTGAATGGATGGTCCTTCAACATATGAATTCTACAGGAAGAATAATTAGACATCCAGTTGGTTCTAACTGACAGTGACACAGGTCCGATGTCGAATATGGTAGATATTGTCCAGCTTGGAAATGTGTTTTGCTAATCATCCGAACTGAAAACTAATATTGTCATGAGGTTCATAGCAGATGATTTCTTATGATGTCTAATTTGTCTTTAATGAAAGGCTACTGATCTAATGTATATAATGGCTTCAACAATGGCCTGTTTCAAAATCGTTTTATTCCTGATCCTTCTAAATGAAGAGTAGTCATCAGAAGACATTTGACACTGTCTATGTGGTCCACAATGAAAATGGTGGCAAACTGATGTCACGTATGGACAATACATTAGCCAATTTAAATAAAGTATCACTTCTCCCTCGATTTGATGGTCACTCACACATGGGTTTTACTAAACTGTTTATGATGTCTCGTTGTTACTAATGCTGACATTCTGACATTCATTGTAAAATATAACATTTATAAAGATGTTTTAGAAATTACAAATTTGGCATATTGTGAATGTAGATCGTGTGCTTTTTCGAGGCAGTAAGTGTTCCTTTTAATTGAGAATTAAGTTTTTAATAAAGGGATATACAATACTATTGTTAAGTGAATCTATAATACATTTTTTGTTACTGGGATGTTATACATAGCAGTATCTGTTTTGGTGGCAGTTGCATCTTAGAGGCTTCGCTACGTTACATGATTGTAAGGTCTAGTAAACTTATAATATGGCATTGTGTCCATTATGCAAGTTTTAAGTCAACATGAATGTATTTCACCTCTCCAGAAGTCCTGTGTTTAATCGAATTTAGATTAATCTTAGAATAGCCAATAACAGTATAACTCTCTCAGAAAATGTAGATATGAGCAAGATCTGTGCATATAAATAAGATGATCTAGCATTTGATTGGTAATTTCGTGCATCAATTTGTCAATGTGTGAACAATTGCTTGTAACCTATGTGGAGACCATATTTGGGTTCAATTCAGTAAAACTTGGAATCTTGGTTTTCATGCAATTGTACAGCCAATAACCTAACAATTGTACCACTCTTGCGGCTACATTTCAGCTCTGACTTTGATAAGCTTGTTATGTATATTTAATTTGTATTATTTGTTGGCTCTGTTTAATGATTTTGTGTTATGGGTAATTGTGTTTTGCACATGACATTGCTCAAAATCAAGTTCAAGTTGTACATGTGACCAGGAAGATCTTTCATGCAAACAACATAATACATTGTTAAATAGCCCCAATGATTGTGGATTAAATATTCAGATCATTATTAATGGTGAGCATATTTAGTCTTGATTCTGATCTTATAGACTTCTAGAATAGAAAATTCAACTACGTTGACAGACTTTTCCTGAAAATAGTAATTGCGACTTAGGTCAAATAGAGAGTTATTAAGTATTGTTTAGTAGAAAAATACTCAGTATTGCCTTAATATTTTACAGTATAATTATGCTTATTGTTGTGTTCAGTTTTGTATTTGATTATAATTATTTGTTCAAATAATTATTCTCTGGGAGTAGAAGGTGCTCAATATTATTATTGTACAGAAAATTAATTTTGAGTTATAGTGAATTCAGACAAAGACTGCTTGTATTTCATTATTAGCATATCATCAGACGTATAGCTTATGTACATCAGTAAATTCGAGACTGCAGGCACATCAAAACTTTCAGCAAAGATCTAATTTTTAAAGTAACCGTATTTTAATTTAATTGTTATGGATCAAGAGATGTGATAACACTTTTGAACTAACTGAAATTTAGTTAACAATATTGTAAGTAGCTTTAAATTTTGACTTCGTTTTATAGGAAATAAATTATTTGCTAAATGTTACAAAATTTGTTGGTTTTTGCTCCTTCATGTTACCTAGATTAAAACTATGTCGTCATAACAATATGCTTTACTTATTAAGATCTTAGTCGTGGGGAGAGCCAGATGCATAACAATTATTATAGAGGAGCATACACTGACAGGCATTATATTTGTTACATGGTAATAATAGTAGGAGAAAATGGGGTGACACATGTCTTTGGCATATATTTCAACTAACTGCAAGGAAACTAAACTGACTCTTGGAAACATAGCTGTTATTTTGTTTACTTCTGTTTGACAATGATTTGCCCCTGGTTAAGTTCAAATTCAGCAAAGAGTTGGATCAACATATATTGAAGAGGTAATCTTTCTGATTGGCTGGATTTATTTTGTAACCAATTTTCATCACAAATGAAACACATCCATATATCTTCAGGATCTTGAATTGGTTTGATAATGAATGAGATGAATACATTTTACAACATAAGTGTACAGTAATTACATATCAAGTTAAACAGTTATCATTTAATAAGCATATGAAATCTTGAGCAACAAAACAGTCCCTTGGGAAGAAAGTGAACCAAGACAAACAAGCACCATACAATATTAGCAATGGATATTTTGGAACATACTCAAAAATAAAAGTGACATTCACTCTAGGGTTGGATAATATCAAATAGTATCTTGGTCTGCAAGAATAACACACCATCGCATACCCCACGAAACATTCACATGCGTTTGTATTAAATATACCGTTTCATGATAGGATCAAGAGGTTGTTAAAATTAGTGTTCGATTCCTCTTGTAATTATATAATCTGCAAGATTTTTTTAAAAACACAGCCGAAGTAGACAAAGGTATTTTTCTTATACATTTAATTAAATTATTTCCTTATGTATGTTACTGTGAGTATCAGGAATCTAAATTAGTAACCTTAGGACAAAAATGTCTTAGCAAATCTCCAATTATTGAAACCGTGTTGTTTTGACTCTCTAACTAATAATATTTGTGCAGATTAAATAAATAAATAGATGTCATGTTCTTACAGACAAAATTTGATCAGAAAGCTTAAGCTTTTTAAGATGGCAGCGTGTTCGTTGCCATAACAGAACATTGTCCATTTAAAACAACTCCATAGTGAAATTTAGTAACAAAATAACAACTAAACACCTCAACCATTTATTCCAAAGTAGCAATATAAACCATTCAAGATGGATGCCATTCTAATTATTCGAGGATTACTATTTACATTTATATTCAGCAACCAGTATTTAAATGTTAGACCTTTTTAAAACATAGATCACATCGATTTAGGATTTGTGAACTATTTACAGGGAATAATTACCTCCGAAAGTGAAGAGTTGGTTAACCTGCAAGAACTATTTATTTCTGAAATTGGCGAGTTAGACAACGGGAATGCTACAGTGAGTATTCGCAATTTTATGTTTTACAAACTTACATGTTACCATTTGTTTGCAAAGAAAGTTCTTTCATTAATTATTTCAAATGTTTGTGTATTTCCACTGTCTGTGCTTTCCCTCGAGATGAATCCGTTAAAATAACTCTGCTAGTAATAAGAAGAAAAACAAAGCGAAACAAAAGAAACCCATCACCTAGCACATTTATATTTTCGACTGCCATTTATGTAAATAATAATAATAATAATAATAATAATAATAATAATAATAATTATAATAATAATAATAATCGCTATCACCATTGAAGCCATGGAGCCCGCACATAATGGTCGGGGCTGGTGAGGGCATTTGCCTCCCTCCAACCGGATTCCACCACTTACCATGTTTTGGCCGATATTCGCAAATCGTAACCCTGATTGTAGATGATATGCATGATGATAATCTTAGTGATGGCCACTTAGGGTATGTGTCTGCGGGTGGTAAATGAAGGGGTAAAACACTCTTTTGTTGTCTTTTCTTTCGTTCTTTTTTCACTGATATGTACTGTGACTAACACAATAATACGTGTTGCTGATTTGGTTTGAAATCTAAGAGGCAAATGAAAGAACAGAATCTAATCATGTTCTACTTTGTATCGAACAGATCGGATACAATCCGGAGGAACTTTATTCTAATTGAAAAGGTGTCAAACTCATTTGTTTTTTCTTTTAAAATCTAACATCCTTTATGGTTCGGAAAAACCTTGAAAAAAATAACAACGGACTATAGCTTTCGTAATGCGCACGTCAATTAAAACAACATCTCTGCATAAAACTTAATATTCCCATGTGGTTTTCACCAGAAGACTTCTTGTGATGTCGAAATGCTCCCAAATCAAAATGGTGCCGATCTGACCTCTGATATAGAAACTGCGGTAAACATCTGAAAAATCTTGTTCTTGCTAATCCTATTTTAACCACAACACGCGTTATGATCTATAGCAGGATTGAAATGGAAAACTTGTTGATCTGATACCCAATACTGACACAACATTGTATAGCTTATAAATCTTGCTTTTACTACTTCTCTTTAATGGGTGATCATATCAATGTAAGATTTTACTTATCAATATCCTATGAAAGAAAAGACCACTCGGAGCAAACGAGACTCATTAAAAGGTAAAGACTAGCTGAATTCAGAAAGAAATGAAAAGCTTTCACATGATGCACGTACGAGAAGGCTATGAACTCCTAATATAGGATTAAGTACAAGAATTAGCTCAGGAAGGGCGCAAAAAAGGAGAAATAGTCCAAATAGCCGCGCAGGAAAGTGTAGGACAGAAGAAGAGAGAACAGAAGAGAAAACGAATAAAGATCAGTACAAGGAACAACATTCTGAAAGATACTCTCTTACATTAACGCCCGTTTGATGAAATGAAGAAAGCCATTTGTTAACTGTCCACTAAAAGTAGAAATTAATGTGTGTAGTATAATTCGAGGATTTATATCCAGAATTACATGACTATTGTTCTCTATTATTGATATTACTTCACTTATTATATATATATATATTGAGTAGTTCATGTATTTAGGCTGCTAAATGGAGATCATGGGTCATACAAAATTTATTAGTCCTGATACTATATCACGGATGTGGCGCAAGCTGTAAATCAACAAACACGAGTCATTCCGAATAAACAACATTTTACACAGAAAAGATAATTGTTCGACACAGAATGTCACATGCATGTGATGTCACTCGGTTTGATGCAGTACACGTTAGAGTACAGTTGACGATCCATGATTACGTAACCCAAAGTTTCGCTTTCAAAACTAAACAATGCATTATTGTGATATTCATGTGAAAAAAGACCCCTTGATGCAGAAATTCCGATACTTGCTGTAATGTATCTGTGACCGGATATTTGCAGAATTTGATTTTGAACAGAGACTACGGACGATGTAAACAGATTTGGGTTTTAGTCGGTATTGTATTTCATATTTATCACGTAGATATGCTTTGGTTGGGTTCTCATCTATCAGCTGCGAGACCGGTTATTGTCCACATTCTTCTGTGAACAAAGGCGAGGTTATTAAGTGAACATTTAAACCTTGATTGTATATAGGATGGATTCCATGCTACCGGTGTACTGGCCTCCACCTCCACTCCACCGCCACACACTATCTTAACGGAGTAATAGCTTTATATTTATTTATTCTTGTCCTTGGTTTAGGGTTTAGCCATTTTTCAGGTTATGAGATGTTACACATGACATGCCAAGCTCCTGTGGGCGTAAATTGGTCATAATCTGACAGACGAGATCATTTTTCCGTAATTCTTTTTGTGCCTGGAATCTAAAAATGGTCGTCAAAATGTTCTTTGAAATCAAATAATTCCAGAAGGCGTGATTAAACACGTTTTCTCACTACCTCAGCCAATTACTAAAGGGAATACTGCAAAAAGATGTCATGGTCTTATTTGGACCAATCAGAATGATATAAAGTGATATGTTAATATGTTCTAATAACATAAATATCAAACTGCACACAATATAGGCAAAGGTTATTCAATATGTGAATAATGGCTAATCTGATTTTAGGAGGCAAAGTGATGCAGATCTCTAATTGTGTTATAGTAGACTCAACGTACTTTAGAAATATATTTTAATTGTCTTATCCAGTATTTAAAAGAACGAATTTATTATTGTATGATTGATGAAATTCAGTTGTTTATCTACGACAAATCAAACACTTTCCCCCAAATAAGAAATGTATCTTTAATTTCTCAACGTGCCTGTCATAGGGCTATGTGCACGCCAAGGGTTTTAGTATGTTTGGATTGTTGTATGTTAAAGTAAGCTAACGTGAATTATAATCATACTTGCAACGTTGCCAGCATTATTGTTTTCACCACTACATGTCCAGTTAGATTGATTTATAAACAATCTTAAAATTCTCAAAAAGGCGAACTGTCGGATATACTTTATTTATTCTTGAAACATTATTGCTTGTTATATAGTACCTATGTCGACAAAAGATGGTGGCTTTACTACATAACGAATGCATGCTTATCATGGCCCTGCCTTTCTTGAAAGTTATTGGTCTATGCAAGTGTACTTATTATCCTTAAAACGAATTAAAACAATGAGAAATATGAAATATAATCAGTAGTATTAAGATCTGAAAATTCAATGCAAATAAATTAACTGATGATATGCACTGGTCTTCTATGTTTCCTATCTGTTAGTATATTCACATGTAGTATCTTTTAAGGAAATTTCATTGACAATTATTCTCAGCAATTACAAAAGAGAAGAGATCAGGCGAGAGGTGGGTGTCAGTGCACAATTTTAGTCGTATTCCATAGGAATACATTTTTATATCTCCTTATTTTAAACATTATCCAGTCGAAAATGTATGTTTAGATTCATAATGAAAATTGTCTACATATAGACAATGACTGAGTGTATGTTTAATGTTTGTGAATAATTAAACGGAATATGATTTATTCTACATAAAAATTCCCATCAATGTATTGCCAATTAATAAGCATAATACCAATTAATTGGCACGATAAATGTATATTCGCTGTAAAGAAAATATCATTTTGGAGTAGAACATTATTCAATATAATCAAAGATGGGATATTTAATCAATATACTCTAGAAACTATGTTGACAAAAATGTTTCAATGCTTTTGCAATTTGACTTCAAATTCAGGCACTAGAAATGATAAATCTTTACATGTGTCTGGACTTAGGTGGTGCGGGCTGTATAAACCTGCTTCTATACAGCATTTTGTTATGGCGTTAAAGAATATTTTTTGCCTATTAAAATCTCAGTATCTAGTAACCCACCTAACTCTGTCTTCGTGGCAATACTTTTGATGCGCTCATTGTTTCAAAATTTTGAGAGCAGAATGTTCGTCACTCTTTTTACTTTTGAATTCCAATATATTATTGTAAAACTATTTCCATGAGATTTATAATAGTGTGTTTGACAACATAATAATGAATTTTACATGTCGATAATCTCCATCGTTGAATACGAAAAGAACACCAGGAAATTTCCAGGCCGGTGTTTCCCATAAAAAGACATTGATTCCTAGATAACGAGCTAGAAACGAGAAACAAAAGTGTTCAGTATGTTTGGATACTTTTCATTGTAGTATATATCTATTGAGAATTGTAAATGTAACATATCTTCTATTTTTTGTCAATATAAAACGTTGATCAAGGAAAAATGCTTAATGGCATTTCATCAAAGGTCACTCAGTTTCATTTAAATAAATAAATAAATAAATAAAGGCGAATAGATATAGTGATACTCACGTGTTACAAAATCTTAACCAGAACTTGAGAACGTTTAAACTTTTGCCTAAGATCATCGACCAACAGTTACACCATTGGCACCAGCAATAGATTGGCATAAGTATAGTATTGTGTTCCAGATAGTTGAACTTTAAAATAGATCGTATCACCTGGGGGTCATCGCTTTTGTAAGGTTCTAATCAAACGTGGTTTTGGTACCTGAGGAATAGAGAAATGGCTGCGAAAATGTATGGTCATCTTGGAAAAATATTGGCGCTCAGCATTATGAGATAAGTGTTAGGACTGATCGGCTTTGTATCAGGATAATGTGACAGGGTAGGATATCATGCCACGTTTCTAAGGTAGACATTATTATAAAGTGCCATACTGCAGACATTGTAGCATATAAATAAAAGTGTTAAAGCTACGCTAGAAATCAAAACACAAATGTAATTCTCCAGCAGCCGTCGACGAAAATATCATGCGAATTTCCAGTTTTTTCCTGAGCAGATAGGAAAAACGATATTGTTTTCTCTTCAGCATATATTAAAATTGTAAAGGCCCTTCCTCATCATCTTATATATATATATATATATATATATATATATATATATATATATATATATATATATATATATATATATATATATATATATATAATCTTTAGAACGTATGCTCACTTACAGTCCCATTGTACAATTTTATTTTACGTGTTTAGGCTCGAATAAACAGTACCACGAGAAATAGTGAATATAACAAACTTTAAAAAAATATAACAAACATTAGTTTCCCTGGAAAAAACATACTGTAGAAAAGAAAAAATGTGAGGACTTACGGTTTCCATAATACAATCCAAAAATAATACAAGCATAATCCACGAATAAAATTTGTTAAGTCCTAATATTGAAATGTTCTAATGATTCCAAGGTTGGGTCCCGACGTTAATTCCAAGATGGAAGGCAATGAGGTATGATGTAGCTTGTACTGTGTTGAGTATACAGTTCCTTGTAGAAACCTAATAGATCCTCCTGTCTTGGAAATCTCAATAACAATTTCAAGTAAAGTCTTTGCTCAAACTTTTTTTATGAATACAATAATATTTCCAGAGAAACAAATTAATCTTCTAGAGTCCAAATAATCTGAACAAACTTAACAAATAACTCAAAAACTCAAATATTAATTTCTGGTCACAACAGAAGAAAACAACTTGACATCAAGTGTTAAAAAGCCCTGGACTCTCAGATCTCTCTCTCTCTCTCTCTCTCTCTCTCTCTCTCTCTCTCTCTCCAAACATCGCTATTAATGCTAAGCATTTCGCCATTTCGGAACTGCCTAATTGCGAAATATATTATGAAATAGAGGATGCCGTGATCATGTTTGCAATCAAACGTCACATCTCTCCTGTATGTCCTTGATAAGAACCAATCATTTTACTCCTAGAAAAGAGTTGTTTACTTGACCCTCAATCAAGGCCAGGAACTATGTCAAAAATAGAAACAAGTGTTTATATTATTAGGTATAATAAGTTAAAACTCAGGTCAAACCGTGCATACGTTCCCGCCTGAAATGTTCGTGTAGGTAATTGTGTACCCTTCCATCAAAATTCTAACAAGACCAGATCATTTTGCCTCTGCACATCATGCTTTACTCTTTTCGTTCTACAAATAATTTCTAATAGGTTTGATTACAGTGGTCGATTATACAACGCACATCTGAGGCTACGCTGTGTACGGCAACTTATGCACTGGAATTAACGGCATATTTAGGACAATTCTGTTTCACGACGAATCTGCGTTACTACAGGTCGTCAAAACACCGTTTATATCACTTAAAAAAGCAAAACAAAACAAGAAAAACAATCCAAAACAAAACTTAACGTGACGCATTGAACCTGTATCTACAGTGGCTGCACGTGTTTAAGCCAGGATTTGTGCACTTTGCGCGCATTTCTTATTGCAACGAAATTATATACCATTGTCTTGCACTTCGTTATATATCTACGGATCTGGGTGTGTATTAAACCTGTGTAAATAGCGAATGTACACGCTACGATGATGCTAAATACTAATCGTATTTGTTTCTCAGACGAATAAAGAATGAAACATCGATACCAAATTTATATATATGCACTCACAGAGCTCTGAAACTCAATTTTATATCCTACTAGATACGTGACATCTCACAACATCCGAGGACATAAAAGAAACCACCTGATCAAACATTGCTATGCGAAATATGTTAATTTGTCCACGAAACCACGCAACCATACTAGCCATTGATAAATTGCTCGAAACCTGGCAAGCTGTCCAATATAGAGTTGGATATAAATTCTAAACACCTATTCATAGCTCAGAATCTTAAAATAGAATTTACACCCATAGAAAAAAATATTTTCTTCTTTACAAATCAGAACTGCAGGAACACAAACTTACATGCCTGTTCCATACGTTTCACGATACATAAAATTAGCATAAACAGTAGTAGTGGTAGTGGTAGAAGCAGTAGTAGCAACATAAGTAGTATTTGTATTATTATTAGCATCATTGTTAGTAGTAACATTGGTAGTAATAATAAAATTATTTGTAGTAACATTATTAGTATCAACAGAAGTAATATTAATATGAATATTATTAGTAGTAGCATTATTAGTAGCATGGCAAGTAGTATTATTATGATTATTATTAGTAGTAGCATTATTAGTAGAAACATAAGTAGTATTATTATCATTATTATTAGTAGTAGCATTATTAGTAGAAACATAAGTAGTATTATTATCATTATTATTAGTAGTAGCATTATTAGTAGCAAGGTAAGTAGTATTATTATGATTATTATTAGTAGTAGCATTATTAGTAGAAACATAAGTAGTATTATTGTCATTATTATTAGTAGTAGCATTATTAGTAGAAACATAAGTAGTAGCAATATGAGTATTAGTAGTAGTAGCATTACTAGTAGAAACGTAAGTAGTAGTAATATGAGTGTTATTGGTAGCAGCATTATTAGTAGAAACATAAGTAGTATTAGTATGAGTATTAGTAGTAGTGGCATTATTAATAGAAACATAAGTATTAGTAACATGAGTATTATTAGTAATAACATTATTAGTAACAAAGTAAATATAAATAATATTAGTATAACTAGTAGCAGCATCATTAGAAGCAACGTAAGTAGTGGTAATACGTGTGTTATTAGCAGTAGCAAGATTGGTAGCACTATTAACAGTTGTATTAGTGTTGTTAGTGGTATAAGTATGAGTAGCAAACAGTAGTAGTAGTAATAGTAGTAGTAGTACTAGCAATATTAGTAGTAACATTATTATTATTATTAGAAGTAGTAGTAGAAGATGTAATTGCAAAATTAGTAGAAATAGCAGTAACAAAAGTAACATTGTTGCAAAACTCTTCATAGAAGTTTTTTAATCATTATGATTGCAAAAAGAAACATTTTTTTTTCTCGCCGAAACTCCCCAGTTCAAAGGGTTAATGAGGATGCGTTGACTTTATCCACGTCACAGTTTCGTAAGCTGTTTGCTTGATAAGGGAGGAACTGAATAGGATGTGAGATGTTTATGGGAATGCGAGAGGTGTTAGGGTTCGATGTCGCATGGTTTAAATATGAATTTACTGGAGTAAATAAACTTACCTATTTCACAGAACAAGGTAAACATAAACCGGACTCCCAAGCTGAGAGAACTTTATCCAACCACATAATATGTACGTGGTAAATATGTTATGCAAGTCCAACTCAAAAAGAGATTTGTTTACGTCAAGGGTACAATGTAATGTTCTTAATCAAATACTGCAAATATCCGGTCATAAATATATTATATTAAACATGTGCATTTCTGCATCCAGTAACTTTCGTTTCACTAACATTTCCCAACAATGTAATGTTTAGTTGTGATGTAGAATTTCTACGTATAAACTGGCACTGTGTTGTGTGTGCCAACTCATACATGTGATATCAAAGAATCTAAAGTCAAAATCATTGGACTGCTTATGTTGACAAATATTGTATCTCTTGCAAAATGTTATGTTTATTTGGACGGATGCTTCTTCGTTGATTTATAGTTAGCAAAACTGTATAATATACGTTTACTGCTTTAGCTTTTTGGGGGACTATTTTTGCGTTTGTCAGAATGAACGAAATTATTCATTCTCCTTTCTTTTTAAATAATATCTACTGAATGAAACTATGTGACAAAAAAATATCAGATGGATAATGATTTAATATCAGATTTATAAAATTCGTTAAATAATGTCCAGCTTATGCTCACCATGGCTCGCAAAACCTGGACACTCGTTTCATAATTCAATATTAAATAGTTACCCATTTGAGATCCTCTATACATATAACCACATACATGAAAACAGCATTATGTAAATATAATTACATGAAAAGACAGCATTCTAAATTTATAATTAACAACTGTCTATGTATATAAATACAACTGCAAACTACATTTGTATATATAATAACATATAAAAACATCACAATGTATATATAGTTACATACAAAATCAAATACGTAATATCAATTTGATTTGATTTTTTTGCGAGTAATAAAATTTTATTTAGATTTTTTTTATTTAAAAAAAAAAACACTTGTATACCAGCAGCTAAAAGGCTGAAATCATTTAAATGAACCAAAGAGGACGCAAGACCAACGAAATGAAGATGGAGAAAGCGTTATTGTAAGCAAATATAACCGAGTATGAAAGACAATGATATCCTGGTTCCCTGCTTTGTATTCTTGCTACGTTGAACTGCTGTATCTATATATAGTCCATGCAGCGAAATCAGCCCACTACACTACTAAGATCATGGAAAGTTCCAGCTGCAAAGAGCTCTTCGAGATTACTAACAAGCTAATATCAATGAACATATCTACACCACTTCCAACTACCTTCTCTCCAGTCGACCTTCCGGACATGTTTGCAAATTGCTTCCGTGACAAAGTACAAACCGTTAGAGATAAGCTTGACAATACAATTTCAATTGACTCGTCGACACCATACAGCTGGGATACATAATTTGAGCGGCAACCATTAGCAGCATTTGATCCTGTCTCTATGGATTTCGTACGTACAATCGTGATGAAGAGTGCACCAAAGTCATGTGAATTTGATCCAATTCCAACATCACTGCTGCTTGAGTGCTTAGATCCAGTATTGCCTTCACTAGCTGATGTTATAAATACCTCTCTCTCATCCGGGGAATTCCCATCATTTTTCCAAACTGCCATTGTAAAGCCTCTGCTGAGGAAACCAACACTAGACCATAACGATTTAAAGAACTACCGCACAGTTTCTAATCTCCCATTCATATCAAACACCTTAAAAAAGGTTGTTCTTTCGCAGCTTGCAATGTACAATCTGCATATCGCCCTTGCCACATTACTGAAACTACACTTCTAAATGTAGTTAATGACATTATCTCTGCGTTGGATAGCAAAAAGATTACAGTCCTCATCCTCCTTGATTTGTCTGCAGCATTTGACACAATAGACCATTATATATTACCTCACCGTCTCCAGCATGTACTTGGCATTCATGATACAGCCTTACTGTGGTTCAAGTCCTACTTGGTCAACAGGACACAAATTGTATC
Organism: Sinohyriopsis cumingii; assembly: GCA_028554795.2. Classification (NCBI taxonomy): domain Eukaryota; kingdom Metazoa; phylum Mollusca; class Bivalvia; order Unionida; family Unionidae; genus Sinohyriopsis; species Sinohyriopsis cumingii. Next base: position 85,959,776 of record CM068832.1, read on the forward strand.
TGCAAACGGAATACACTCCAGCCCAGATGATATATGTTGTGGCATTCCACAGGGGTCTGTTCTTGGACCTGTTCTCTTCATTCGGTACACTCAGTCGCTCTTAAATGTCATATATCATCATCCAGTGTCTCAACAATTGTACGCTGATGACACCCAAATATACAAATCTAGCCACCCAACTGAAGTTGATGCTACCATCCAAGGTGTAGAGAGTTGCATTTTTGAAGTGAAATAATGAATGACATGTAACAAGCTGCAGATGAATGACGATAAAACTGAGGCCATTCTGATCACAGCACAAAGACTTTCTCATTCATATCCTTTACCTCAAACAATAAATATCAGCAGCACCAACATTAAATTCACACAATCAGTACGAAATCTAGGTGCTACTCTGGACAGTACTCTCACATTGCACCAACATGTAATGAACATAGGCAAGGCTGCATATCTTGAACTGAGATGCACCAGCTCAATTCGCAAATATCTTTCAGTTGATGCCACTAAAACACTTGTATGTTCATTAGTACTTTCAAGACTGGACTATTGTAACTCAATTCTGTCTGGTTCAACTCAGTATCTGCTCCAGAAACTTCAAAAAGTTCAAAACACAGCTGCTCGGATCAAACTTAGAGTACCACGATCAGAGCACTCCTCCCCTCTGCTCTGTACCCTACACTGGCTATCCATTCGATCCAGAATCAAACACAAAAGTTGTTCTCTGTGCTACGTTTCACTGTCGGACTCTAGTCCAACATACCTATCCGACCTCACCCATGTGTACACACCAGCAAGATAATTTCGCTCCTCTTCTGACAATCGTATACTCATTATTCCAGCTATGAAAACAAAGTCATATGGACAACGTTCTTTTGCATACCAGGGCCCAACAACGTGCAATGAATTGCCCACTGAACTTAGACACATTTACACAGTGATCACATTCAACTAGGCTCTCAAAACGCACTTATTTCGGCTACAAGAACAAACTTAAAGACCTAATAATGTTTCCTACCTTAAATATTCTCAGCATGGTTTTTAATGTTTCCTAATTTCATGGTGTTTGTTTTTGTAATCATATCATTATATGTTTTTTATCTTATAGGTGTTGTCTAATGTTGTAAAGCGCTTAGAGCTTCTAAAGATTAGGCGCTATACAAAGTCCTCATTATTATTTTTATTATTATCATATAGCGAAATGCAACGCGGAGAGCATAGGAAGCAAGCAAACATATTAGACAATTTGACTCCTTGTTTTAAACATTGAAGTTGGGTGAACTTCTAGCTATCATGTGGGATTAAAACATTTCACGCATGTGATAACGTTTTGATATGTAACAATGATGATGAAGATAATGTATTTCAAAACCTTCGTTTGTAATATAAATATATACGCTATCACCCGAAGAAGCTGAAAAATTGGAACGAGGATATACGAATCTCAAAAATTAAACATCAACTCATCCTTTAAAAAATAAGCTTTAACCGTATTACTATTTCATTCATAATTATGATGTGGCTAATGAACATTTATTTTGACAGAAAAAATAGAAAATCCTATTTCACTGTTAGGTGACATTATATGTATAAAATGGTTTTATAGTGAATATATGTGGATATGTATGAGTGACGATTTTGCCTGTATAGTGATATCTGTAGCAAATACTGAAAGGTATCTGAAAAGACACGAAACAGTGGTAAAATGAAATAAATGGCAGTTATATAACTTTGTCTCCCATTTAATGTCACCTGAAGGTTAAACGGTATACGTTCATGCATAAAACTAACTTTTGGGCGACCGGCCGACAACAGTTAATGTGTAGCCCATATATAATTTATATGTGTCACCTAATGATATTATATAAAATTAAATTTTGCCATTAGGCCTACGACTACCAGAGAGACTGAAACACAATGGCTGCATAAGTGGGCAGTCTAAATATAGGGGTTTCTGCTGTCGGTATCCATTAAGTAGTTGTTTATGTGATCACTTCATGCAATCACAGGATTGTAATAGCGGTGTAATGTACAATTATTACACGGGACTGGTTTAACTGGCCCTAATCTGGAGCATCGTTGTGGTTTTAATTCGGACTGTATACAGCTTTTATCTTGAAGATAAATGTGGTTCGCTTTACATAGATAACTATAGTATATGTTTGTACGAGAGACGGGTGCTTTGCTATTTTTGTACTGTATACGGCATTCTTAATGTACATGACTTTTAGATAAGTATATTTTTATTACATGCTATATGTCATTCTCACACCAGCCCGTTTGTTTGTACCCATACATCTACTTTTAAAACAGTCGGCATCAATGATATAGACATGCACATAACTTAGTCATTTCATTCATTTATTTTCAAGGTCTAACATGAATGTTGCCATTGCGTCCTTAACACTGTCAACTTGTTGACGTTTAGAATCAATAAGGACTTTTCTTTAGCAACACGGTCGCCATACTTGCTGGGGCCAGTTTATGTTTTGAAGCATCATATGTTATGTTGCTCATCGTTTTTAAAACACCATAATAATTCCTTAAATTTTGGATGTTTATCTCTTTGAAAACATGTACACAAGAACTAGTCGTATTTTGTTTGGTCATTGCTTTATAAATATAACAACTAGTCATTGTAAAAATTGAATGCAGACCACACAGACTATTCTAAAAACTAGAAATGAACTTCGAGAAGTCTGTGTGCTGGTTTACACCAGCTATTACCGTTTCTTCGTTGAAAAGCCAACAAATCGATAGTGTTGGGGACCGCTTGGTGACAATCAGGTTAGAAATTATAAATCAATGGACGAAATGAATAAATATTGTGAATTTTGTTATATCACTGATGCTCATCGTTTCTAAAATCGGTTTGAGGGTACAAACAAGTGGGTTGGTATGTGAATAATATAGTCCGTGAATCAGTGGATTTTCCATTAAAAAATATTTTTATAATTAACTGGAGTAAATTATGAGTTGGGTCACGGGTGGCCGAATAGTATCTGGTGCTTACCATCGTAGTGACGCTAATCACCGTTCACATGGGTTCGAAAGCCTGAGAGTAGCTTCCTGTTGGTCGGTGTTTCTGTCCGGGTCATTTCTTCACCAAACATACTGGCCGCCATGTAATAACAAACACAATGGTTTTAAACACATAAGAATCAACCAAGCGAACAAATTAAAATGTTGCTTTTTTGCCCTCTGGACAGTAAACATGTATACCTTTATGAACAAGAAATTCGAAAACTATATGTGTAATATTGATAATATAATGTTAAGTATTCCCGCTTATGACGCAAGGGTAACATGTTCGATTCCAGCAACTTACTTTTCATTTTTTGTGTATGTCTTTTTAACGTTGAGCTAGGACAGTGAATCGTGTTACTACTATTATTTTTTATGCAAATGTAAAGAAAAACACAGCAGAAAATCAGCTGACATTATCCAATAAGAAATCTGCAGCTTCTTTTTGTTACACATTTTGCACGTCAATACGTTTGAGCATTAACATACAAATAAAACCGGCTTGTATGTAGATAATTATGGATATATTTCATCGAGTTATAGAGAATAGTTGAGTTTTATACCCACAAGAATGAAATATGTTCGTTATTCGCTGAATAGAAGCAAATATCCCTTATAGTTAAGAATCATACCTTTATTTTGTAAGCATCACCTATTCACATCCAAGATTTTGGAACCTAGAAAAACCCTGAATTATTTCCAAAGTTCTGCACCAACGGAACGACCCAAACGATACATACTATCTTTACAGTATTTAATGACAAATATTACTTTTTAAGTTTCATGAAAGTTTTAGACTTGCCTGACTTCGATAGCATCATATGTAGTCATTACCATACTCTCGTGTCAGATGTTACAAAATTGCACCATAATAAGGGTAACTTTGAATTTCAAAACCATCAGTTTGTGAAGTGATGTCATGCATTTCATATAGATTTCATACCACTTTCAAAATTGCAAAGAAATACAAGAAAATGAAATATTATACAGATAAATAGTTACTTGATTCCTTTAACAAAGTGCAACCTTGCACGATGGTGTCTGGACCTATGGAAATCAAACAAAGTTAAAGAAAACGCGGAATACAAGGATATAATTACAGTAATATTAGAAACCATATTTAAGTATGGAATATTACAACATAATATCATACAGTTTGGGAACTAAGAAGGAAATTAAACGAATGACTAAAACGTAGTATCAAGTCAAACAAAAACAGAAGAAGGCTAAAGGAAAATAATTAACATTGATCAAAGCTGTGAAGAGGAGGGTAGGAGTATTCAAAACATAATTGTAACCATTTAAACAATAATTTAATTTTTGGTAATTAAAGGACAGTAAGGAACTTTGCTTACTCTTATTGCACCAACAACAGAGCTTTGATAGAATATAGCATATATATATATATATATATATATATATATATATATATATATATATATATATATATATATATATATATATAGTTTTTAAAATTTTAAAATATGATTTTGGTTAAATATGTTGTTATCGGGTGAAGCAATTGTATATAAATATTAATTCTGATTGTACAAATAAATGGTGCACACACTAAGATATTTCATATTGAACGTAACACCGAGGCCTGATTGTCCCTTATAGATGATTTTATATGTAATGGCATTATAAGCCCACCCCACCCCCGCATGAAAATATATATGAATAAAAATATTAAGGATATTCAACTCACCAACCTCAAAAAGGAAGTAAAAATAGTACAGTATATTCATGACTGTACCAATTGTATTTCAGATGCCCACCCTTTAAAACATTTAGAAAAGAAATTGATGGATTATGATAAATCACCAGGACTAAACAGCAATCATTAAATTGTTATGATCCTAAATGAATAATTGACATTGAAAATGCACATACAGTATGGATAAATAACATTTTGATTCGTAAAAATACAGAAACTGTATCATAAAGATATAAATATCATCTATTGATAACCATACTCGAATTTTATGAATAAACAATATAAACAAGTTCATTCATTTTTTATGCATAATGTATTATTTGTAATATACTTTGACTTGATAAAAGTATTGAAGATTGTAAATTATATTTCAAATTTCAAAGTTTTTTTTTAACATTTCGATTTATTTTTCAGTAGTTAATTAGTAACTGCGAAATGTTTTATGTTCTGTAAACTACGTTAAATGATGGCGTGTAATTTGATGCATGTGCCCTTGAACGATTATTCAAGAATGATTTGCTATTAGTCTAATTGTACAAAAAAATTAATTTCCTGCTTGAAACACAAATATCTATCAATATGTTGATGGTTCTTCTTGTCATCTGAAATCATGTTAAGACGGAATACTATATAGTCAAGCGAAAATATATAGAATAATTATTTAGGACGAGACTATATTAAATCTCTTTGACATAACTGGTCGACATTATTTAAATTGAAATTATCCTACTGACATCATTAATGCTATTTTTCAAAATGTATCTTCCCTTACACAGCTTGAGTCACTACACTGTAAAATAAAAAATGAATCGGAGATAGCATTCATTTTGTTATTGAACATAATCCAAGTTTACCTAATATAGGTAAGATTATCAAACATTTTAAAGATTTCTTATAAATTATGCTGAAATGTAAGTGTTAAATTGCTACACCAAAGCAAACCCACACTTGTTTATAAAAGGACTAACAATATTGAAGAGTTTCTAATAAATTCTAAACATGGCTAATGTCAAACAACGAAAAACATAAACTTAAAGGCCTGTTTCCTAATCGAATCTGTACATTTTGAACACTACATTTATCATTATGCAGTTTATTTAGGGCCACATATTTACTACATATGTAAAACCGATAGCTCAAAGATCAGCATTATTCTTAGGGAAAACGTAGATGGGCCTATGATGTGCAGATTGTATATATTCGTTTATATATATATATAAAGAAATGTGATTTAAATTCAAAACGTTCATTTAAGAAACGTAATGGTTTTACGATATTTCTTTATGAAAGTCTGTTTAAAGGATCGTTTTTTCTTAGGAAATATTCATGTCTGCTTTATGTTACATCTAAGTAACTTTTATAATTGTCTTTCAGTTCCTTTTCAGCTCAAGATTTTGAGGGACGACGTCATTAGTGACATTTCGTCTTAGGACATTACACGTTTTATTTGTTTTTTCTGTTAGCTCAGATTAATTGCAGCAGTGTTGTATTTATTATATGTGTAATAAGACGACATTGGTACTATGAATCCATGAATAGCTTAGTTTTGTTGTGGTTTTGTATTGTTAAGAGCAACACGTGCTTATATATATTTTCGAAGCGGTATAAAATCCAGAGGCAATTTATATTAATTAAAGAAGCAATTATTGCTTCATTATCTATATAAACCCATTAAACAATTCAAGAATTATATAATAGAAGTCCAGGCAATAAAAAGTTCTAAGTGAATCTTAGTTCTAATCCTGATGAAATTCAAGATGGACGTCACTACTAGTCGGCGAAGTGCTGCAGTGTCAGCAGTCTCTTGCTGAATCACAGAAAATATTATTCCAGTTTTAAATTCATTATTTCTTCAAATAAATGTTTTATCCAAGAATCTGTAGGGTCACTTATGTGTTTGCTGGGGAAAAATCACTTGTATTCAAATAATTTGAAGAAAATAAAATAATTAGCCCATATTGGTCATAACAAATACAACTTAACATATCAAGTATTTTACGCCCGACTAACACACGTATACCGTAAACAACAGTAATATACTAATAAGACGCAAAATTGATTCCCAAATGAGAGTCAAACTTCTAGAAAAAATAGAAGTTTGTAACAATTGATACTTGCAATTTGCCACGTAGTCCATGTATTGCCGTGACTTAACTTTCTTACACTGAGAAAGAATAAAACCAAAGATAATAAAGCTGGTTACCAAATCATCAATGTTACACGTGCTTATCATCGCTTGATGACATTTATTGGGCGTGATCAAAATGTTGACACTGGTTTGCAGACATCTCAACGGGATTTCACAACATTATGTCCAATCTATTACTTTTCATTGGAACATTTACATTTATTCAGGCAATCTATCGTTGATATTCATTTTTGAGCCGTGTAGCAGAACTGCATGCTGGTGGTTACAGAGCAATCACAGTTATAATAAGCGATAAAGAAATGTTACTTGAGGGTACTGATAGACGAATGAGATTTATTGAATAAAACATGTAATTAAATCGCTCACGATAGTTTTAATGACATATCATTATGATAGTGTCAGTCTGGTTCCGAGTCAGATTAGAAAATCAAGTTCAGCAAAGAATTGCGGAATAAAAATATCACTAAGAATAGAATAGATCAGATCACAAGTGGTCAAAATAAACTATCATTGTTAGAACGTCAACTTCAACATTTCAATAGCGCCAAACAATCAAAAACAGGAGTTAAACACAATCTTTCTGCTGGTGCGGTTATAGACTCAGTTAAAACAGGTGGAATATTTCCACATCTTGCAGCTATACTAGCATTAATAGTCGCTGCAGCTCAAGCTGTAGAAAAAGCAGCTGCACTTGTTGCTGTTGGAACCGCTGTTTGGGATGGCATTAAAGAAAGCAGCAGGTCCAGGATTTGAAAATTGTGAAGAGGGGTCTAAGACTTCCAGGAACCCCTTATCGATACGGAAAAGGTGTGAAAATTCCGAGAACACTTAGTTAATCCGTCCAATATCCAATGTCCAATTTGTATTTACCTGATGTTGATAAAACTTATATAACCAAAGGTTTAGAGGTGTTTTTATGCATCATCCATTACCAAAACAGCCAAACAATATTGAGACCAGTATCATCAGTCTTGATAATAGTTCAGGCCCTGGTACTCATTGGGTTGCATACGCGACTGATCTATGTGGAAGTACTAATTATGATTCGTATGAGTTGCCTCCACCAAATGAATTTTTAAATAACGTGGAATCAATAAAATCTCTAGTCTGGTATTCAACGTTACCAACACAAACAATAACCGATCCGCCAATATGCGCCCGTTTTGCAATTGCTACACTCGATGCTATATCTTCATCAACATTACCACCTCATAAATACGTGCACGATTATACAAGTAGCCGTTAATTGTTTTAAACAGATCTTAAAGTATAATGATATATATTTACGGAAGATCTTCTTCTAAACAAAAACAAAATACTGACGGAATAACTCAAGAAAAATAAGTAAACACATTACTGATGAAATATCTAAATTAATAAATCTTGCAAATGTAGATCCAAACGAAGTTGTTGTATTTCAAGATAAGAAAGGAAAATAAAAAACGAGCAATCTTTCATTAAAAGATATTATCGTTAGAATTAATTGAGTAAATGAAAATATCGTAGCTGTGTTTGATAGTAATGGAAATATTAAGCCTGGTTTTATTATGTCAACGATATCAGATAATATCCGTGGTCTAGTACAATGATCCGGTTATACAATGTCTGGTTCTCTCAATATGTCTAATAAAAACTTACATGTCTTGGAGAACCAGAATCAGACAGTGACGCTGTAACGAAGAAATATATCGGGAATTAAAACCTTTCAATGATGAACTCGTTAGTTTCGGTTAATAATGATATGACTTCGTTTAAAACTGATTATGCTACTCATTTAAACACATTTTTGATTTATCGTAAAAGAATAAATGGAATTATTGATGAGTTATTTGAAAAACCAGAAATGTGTTGGTATTAAACTCTCAGAAATCAAAAATATTACCGACAATGTAATATATACAGTAGCGTCTGGACAAGCATTATGATTACCAGTAAATAAAAAGATTAAATATCGCGCTGAGGTCACCAGTACATACAGGCTCTCAGTACTTCGTGTTATAACATTTATAGTATCTACTACAATTTCACGGCGTTATCCAGTCCTGACTCCGACAGGTGGATCTCCTGGGTCTATGCTAGTGATATTGGATCAAAACAACGAGGAAACATTAACTGTGGAACCCGAAGAAAAAGAAGTTGGCTTGATTTATTATTGGTGTCTTGAATTAATAGCTAAATTCCCACCTACTTAAAATAAAACGAGTATTCCGACCAACGTTCAACGTTTTAGATGTAATCAAGCACGTGAATGGCAAGCAAAACTAAAAAATATACTTGACGAATACAGTAAGTGTGTTAAAAAAATTCGCAGACGTGTAGTTGATGTTGACATAATTGTGTATTCAGCGTTTGCTGCTATTGCTGGAACCGGTGTATATTATCAACAATAACACCATCGCTAATGATGGTACCAGCAGTTGTAACACTTTGTTTGAGTTGCAGCAACAATTGCTGGCCTTCTTAATATCATCGCAAATAAAATATGTACGTGTACAAACACAAAATTGCACGATTATATAATAAAATTGCACACAGTGACGTTAGAATACTCCAGATTATCCTCGTTATTATCAACAAGTCTTAATGATGGAAAAATATCAGATTTTGAGTTCACCGAGATGATTAAGATCTACAAAGAAGCAATGACTGTGGTATAATCCCCGCCTGAGTTAGATAATAATGCTAATAATAATGTCAACTCCGAACGAATTACTACAACATATTGTCGTTAATACAACTTTGTCGAAACTACTATGATATCGGTAAGCTCAACTAACCCTGAAATTAATGTTCACTTTCCAAGAGCAATTTCAGCGACAGAAATAGGGCTAGCACAATTACGAGTATATCATAGTTCGCTAAATATTAGATCAAAATTAATCGGTGGATTACCAGCAAATAATTCGCTTGTATTTGAAAATAAAAAAAAACATGATTGAAATCCCGATTTTCAAGGTGTCAGTATTCAAACAGGTAATTATCAAATCGAACAAATCAATGATGAATTTTAGCGTAGAAACAGCTATAACTGTTCACGAACCGACTTTATCAGCTGCGATATAAATATATTCGCAAGATTATGTTGCTGATATTTATCAATCATCAATCAGATCTGTTTTAGGTTGGCCTAAGATAGCACCTGAATATCAAGGGCCGTCAGAACTAAAGTATAATGAATTCCTTACAGACAAAGAAATATGTATTCCTTGGTATTATGTGGGACGAGGAAGAAAAACTGCTACAGGTACAAATCCTGAAGACACTTTTACTACGACTAATTGTATAAATTTTAAAAGATTTCGTAGAAAAATATATTATTTAAATAAAGAATCCAATCGTCATTATATTTATGATGATAATTTTCTTAATCAAACCTGAACATGCATGAGTACTTAATAATCTACAACATTTATTTCCCAGTATTATACAAGATTAGAGCAGCGATATAAAACAACTGATCATTGAAACAATACAACATTTAAATCAAATTGTATCAGCCCTTGATTATGTCAGCCCTCTTATTGTTGAAGAAGTATTTTTTAATGAAGATCTTATTGAGGGATATTCTCCTAATACTTATTCGCCTACACCAATACGTACTAGATTAAGAAAACTATTTGCTGATCATTATAAATTAACAGAAGAAGAGATACCAAAATGTGTAATGCTAGAATTTAGAACTGACGAACTAAAAAAATCAGTTAACTAGCTAATCAATAAAAACTTTTCTAAAATTGCTGAATCGTGTAAAAAAATAGCCCCACCAGCATTTCTCAGACATAACAATGTCCATACGGTGGCGGCAGACATATTTCACCAGGAATTGTAAACATAACTTTAACAATCGCAGTCAATATTGTATGTGATGCAGTTGATGGCAGCTATCAAACAGATCTTGAAAAAACTTGTCAGGCTCACCAAGGATATATTTTATATTCCTTTACACCGCATGTAACTCCTGTATATTTGATCGTATAAGAACTTCTTAACCATGTTTATCTGCGGTGTCATAATCCGTTATTATCAAGAATAAATTTTAAGATTACTGACTAATCCGGACACTTAAATGATTTAAGAAATGGAAATTTGAATATAAATATCTGTGTAAGATCTTAACAATGTCATGGGTATATTCAAATTATCGAAATATTGCATAATAATCAGTTCACAAACATATATTTGTAACAATTTGTTATTTCTCAGGTAGAATAAAAGGGAGAGGATAATTGACCACGACCTTGCCGTATTTTTCATTTTCGTCAGTGACGTTGTCAATACCTTCACTTTCAAAATCCTCGTTTCTATTTTCACTTTCGTCACTACTTTTACTTTCAAATCTCCTTTACTAATTTCAACAAAAACTTTGTCACTGTTTTCATTTTCACGATTTGAAATAAATATTTTTAACGGCCTCACGCGCGTGTTAATTTTTTCGTTTCGTATTCGTGAGCTAATTCTGATCTAATTTTTTCGATCACGCTTGAGAGAGATACAAAGTATTTAACTTCCGCATCATTCACAACAGCCAAAGGATGGAACATAGCTTGTTGGATGATCTTAATAAATGTGTAATCTGCTGGTAGCATACATCTATCTTCAAATTTAGGTGTTTTCAATGATTAAAATTCACAAATATTGTTCTCTGGATCAAGTTGAGATTTTGTGACGTCCTTTTTTATTCCAAGAAGGTATAATACAATTGTGCAATATAGCGCAAACACAACCTCTAGGTTACTAAATAAATGTTTCACTTATCACTATTCACTTTCCATGTATTTCCAGACTGACAGAGCTAAAATGAGTCTGGCCGTCTTTTATAGTCCGATAAACCCACGCAAGTGTTCTGGAAAATACGTTGGAAATTCCGTAATTTCTAGAATATCTGCGTGAGTGAATATTCCAGAAAATCACATTTGTGAATTATTTTGGAAACGCCGTTATTCTGCCTAGATGAATGTTCTAGAAAATCACGCGACTAAATTATTCTGGTAACTCAGTCATTCTGCGTCGGTTTATTTCACTACAGCCAGACTCTTTGTATCTCTGTCAGCCAGAAATACATAGCAAGAGAATAAAGGTAAGTGAACAATTTTCTTGAATTGTGTTGTGTTAATTGCCACAGATGGTTAATTTATTATATAAAATTGGTTACGATGATACACACAAAAATATATTGATTAGTTATATAAATACTATGTAGTAACAAGCAAGGTAACTACTGAATTACTCAGCTGAAAAGAGTTCGACCTTGAAAGTGTTATCTCCCTCGATAATAGATGTCTCAGAATAAATAAATAACGGTTATATCATGGCATTTTACATAGCATAATAAACACTTTACATGTTGCATGACTGGCAAAGTGCACTTATATATATGTAATTCCGGTATTTTCACCACCAATGAATAGAAGTTTCAGAATGAATAAATAATTGTTCTAACAATAATTATCCTAACAAGGAGCATAATGACAAAACTTAGACACATCAATAGCAACATAATATTAGTAGCAACACTCCTTAATTACTCTACCGGAGATATCTTAGTTTGACGGAGTTATCTCCCTTCAGCAATAATGAAAAATTATCTTTTGTTTATATTTTTTCGAAAACGCCGATTTAGTAATATTATTTACGACGCGCTGAATCGAAGACACGCTAATGTCAAAATTTTACTAGCTGATTTTATTAATTGAAACATCATTTCTTCGCCAGTCTATGTATTTACGGATTGAACCGGTCTTTTTCCAATTGTTTTACACGTCCAAGTACTTCCAAATTTACATTTCTCGCTCTGTGTTTTTACTCATATATTATCTAATGGGCAATTGAGTTTTTCTTTATCAATAATTACGATCACAAGACAGTCTTCGAATACCCCCCCCCCTCGAAAACACTCAGTAACGAACCTGTGACAGAAATAATGTTTCTTCCCCAAATAGAAAATTGAATATAACCAGTATTAGAGACATAACCAATTGGTTTTTTTTTTTTGTCCAAAGTGCTTGATGATGCCATCAAGAACTGGATCGTAATCTTTCATGATAGGATGTCTCAGATATTTCTTTTGCTTCATCTATATATGATACTATTTGTTAAATGATTATTTGTCTAAATAATAATTTTTAAAATCTAGCTAGATAATCTTTCACATTTCTTATAACTTTATCATTATTATCAGTTACTTTTATCATAATATCATTTGAGCTCTCTGTATTTTTTATCACCACATTGCACACACAACAGCATGTGTCCTCTAACCCCAAAGCCACATTTTAAGCATGATCTTAAATTCCCTCTCCGTACAGTTTGTAAACGATACCCGCCGAATTCGTTTACACAAACTTTGTCAGTTATATAGCCTATCATAAGCCATTTGCATTTGTTCTTTGTTTGAAACTATATATATATTATATATATATATATATATATATATATGCGTGCGTGTGTGTGTGTGTGTTTGTGTGCGTGTTTCAATTATAATATGAAAGAGATACTATCCACAATTAAAATTAAGCATTAAAGATAAATTTAAACTTGAAAGAATATCCCTTGACTTACCGATTTGAGCTCTGGTTGAACCAACGAATAAATCTTTGATTAATACTCTTCCTGACGCCAAGAAAGAATTTCACAAGATGGTGCATCTCATGTGTGGCCTACGTTCAAAAACATACGCAACACCGATGGTGTCGACAAAGTCGTCGATGCTACAATGAACGACAAACGAGCGGCAACGATTATTATCTCGAAAATCCAATATATTTTTTTCAGATTAAATGTTATTCTATTAGCAGAAACAAACAATAATATTTGGATTATCAGAGATAAACGTGACCCTGTCCTTCATAATGAAAACATTCCCGTATTAAGTAAAAATTCCTAACTAATGTTGACTGGTATTGACAAACCGTATATGAAAGTGCGTTTACTGATGGAACTTATCCGATAAATGATAAACCCAGCCTTAATAATCTAAAACTGATGGAATTTTCAAAAACAATTGTGTAGCCAAACGAGCAACGGAACTCTTTACAAATGCTTTACGTGGAAATGATTTAACAGATAAATGATATAACATAATAAATGAATGGGGAGAAATAGTCAAAGACGTCGCTGAGCTAAGAAAGAAATTAAATTCCCAATAACATTAAGAACGATAGCCCGAGAGATTTTATACGAATCAAAATATAAATTGAAAGGAGCTTCCATTGAAATTACTGATCACAATGCACATGCGTGGACTAATGCAGTAAGAATATTTCCACAAAATCTGTTTAATTTTAGCAAGGAGATATATTTGATTTTATTAACGAAATAAGAAAAAGTGATCCTCTATCAGTATGGTTATTTCAAAGTTCCAATAATGGAAATTATGATTTTTGTACGGCCTAATGGAGATATTTATCATACTGAATCTCTCCATAAACAAATGCAAAATCTTACATTGAAATATTCCCATGACGATACTGAACAATTACTGAGTAATTGGTTCACTGTTCTGTCAGCTGCTGATCATTTTGCTAAAGTGAAAAATTCATGGAAACCAACACAATTTGATTTTCTTGAAGAAATACAATTCTGTTGTGTCAAATATGGACACAGGGGATTATGGAATACCATATATGATTATATAGATGTTATTTCGGTTAATATGGTTGCATGTTATTCGGGAAGTTTTCTTGGTATGGGGGAGTGTTCTAACTATTTTCTAAGTATTTTGAGAGATTTGGACACCCAACACATGAAATGACCAGAGTATCGATAATTGGACCATTGCCAGATTTTGATTTGACTGGATTCGCTTGTATTGAGTCATTTAAGTCTGCCGAAGATCTTCATCCAATTTGTTATATCTGGCTTGGCAAACATTTTTCAGAAAAAAAATGTGGGCACCAACAGTATTATTACCGTGTATGTTAGATGTAAAAATAATATTATTGTTAACAGTGAGTGAAGCAATTATCGTCCACAGAAAGAAATTTGGTTACCCCAACAAAAGAAATATTCTGATGATGAAAATCATGATATAACTGATTATGAAAATGAAATAGCAAAAGATCTCGGCATAAAAATAATCAATAAATGGAGTTTCTGAGTTTGCTGTCAGAGTCGCCACGGATTCATTTTACAACAATAAAATAAATACAGGATTGCTAGAACAACTACATATCGACATTTATGCATCATAGGGTGAATGTAGAATAAAACAAGAACATATACTCAATTATTCTGAAAATATGGGTATATATTGCTCAAAAAATCAAATATCAAAATTATCATCCGCACCATCTGTATATGATCATGTAGCTAGACATAAAACTGTTTATATCAATGGGCCTGGGACTGTGGTAAAGAAACTCATGTGATAAAATTATTCTTGAACAGTTGTTAAGAAATAGTTGTTTTAACACCTACACACAGACTGGCAAGATAAATGAAAGAAAGAAATATTAAATCATGCACTTATAAATTCGTTAGATGGAACGGAGATAAATGGACTCCTGAAAGTATGGGAGAGAAATATATTCCAAGGATTATTGTCTGGGATGAAATATGCACCGTTTCATTAGAAACGTTAAAAATATTTCTTGATTGATTATTGAGAAAAAATATTGCTGAAATAATGTGCGGCGATTATGGCCAACCACCGCCTTTTGTTGGATTGTCTCCACATAAATGGCCGAGGTATTTTGTAGATTATTAAAAAGAAATAACTCATGATTATACAGCGCATGATCCAGAATTAAGAGAGTTTAAGAAATTAATCAGACTAAAACCGAATAAAACTCAATGTGAGATAATGTGTGAAATAATTTCATAAAACCCTATTAGCAATTATAGAAATTTACACATACCAAATGATTTGATAATGGCAAGCAGAAAGATAGTTTGTGATAAACTTCAAAAACAATTATTTATGTTACATAAAGTAAAGTTTTAAAATCTACCCGTACCATTGTGTTATCGACCAGCAGATACGCGACGACAGAATTTCGATGTTGATAAACCAGGATTGTCAGAAAAACAAAATCTTGCATTAAATATCGTTTTAGTCCCTGTCAGTGTTGTTGACAGCACATTGTCTATGGAAAATTCTCCATGGACACTGGAATAGTCATCACATGGATTAACCATCTCTAATACAAATGTTTGGATCGTCGATAATCTGGTCAAACTTAGTTTATCTCGCTGTATCTCAAGTCAGAAGAATATTTCAACTGCGGATAATTGTCATAGACTTCACATAAACTGTTGGTAATAGCGATGTTATTGATAACGATATAGTAAGAACAAAATTAGTTATAAACAATGTGACCAAAACAATAAGTGCGACTTTGATCTTGACACTGAATTTATAATGACATTGAAACAATAACAGAATAATCATTGTGCGAGTTCTAACACAGTAATCTTGTGGCAATATTCAAATAATAATCCAAGACAGTTTACCGTAGATAGAATTAATAGTAGTCTTGGTCATACACACGAAAATGTAATGCTGACCTGCCTTGAATGTAATCGAGGTCGATGTGCTAGTTTGCAAAGTGAATGCGGTGGTAATTGTGTGTCTTCAGGAATTACTTGTAATTGTTCTTTTACGTGATTCATATTTATATTTTTATATATGCGCGATCACAAAAGAGATATTAATTAAATTAAAGCAATATCATAGTAATATTTATAAGGACAAAATTAAGTCTGTATATAGTATAATGTATGACGACAGCATAGTGATTTAAAAGCATGATAAGTCAAACACTATTATTTTTGTGAATCAAGATGATTATGTTAAAGAAGTTGAACGTCAATTAGAAATTTAAAAAAAAATTCAACATGCATTAATGAGATCGCTAAAAATAATAATTCCATATGTGAGGAATTTGATACTTTCCCTCTTAACATACGTACACCTCAAAAATAATAATTCTGTATATGAGGAATTTGATATTTTCCCTCTTAACATACATACACCTCAGTTCTACATACTGCCCAAAACTCATACAAATGCTGACCATAATTTACCTTTAAATTTTCCAGGATGACCCATTATATCAGGGTTTCATTGATCTCGCTCGTCAAGTCAGATATCAAGTCGGGTTCCAGGACCACAATACTTATATCCTGGAAGATGTTTTTCTCCTGGGTATTTAGCCCATGGAGTTCCTAGTAATTTTCCTAATGAAGTATCGATATCACCACCAGACACTTTGTGTCCGGAGATAAATTTATAATTACTTGTACCAGTCATGCTACCAAACTAAACCAACAATCGACCGACCTCTGATGACGCAAACAGAAATGGCTACTACAATTAACTGAATGATGGCTAATCCTTTTTTCTTTTTAAATGTACCAATTAAATAGTTTTGCTGAAACATCAGAGAAAACTCATTACCTTTAAAATACTGATTGTTGTGTATATATACAAAGAAACTTTATTGTTTTCAATCAATTAATAACTATCACATCTTTTTCTATTTTCATTGCCTATTAAATTAATAGACTTATAAAAGATTTCACTATTTGTTCTGGTGACATTTTTTGAAAATTAGTGATAAAATATTGAGGTTGGCGATTTTTGGGGCGACAACTTTTTAAAATCCAGGACCATCCCTCTATAGCTTCTGTTGTGCTCTTTTAAAGTCATAAGGCCATAATACTCATGTATCCAAACAAACACATATGAATACAATGGGTATGAATATAATAACTGTAAACAAGTACAAAATGTTGCTAATAGACATTTAACACAGACTTTTCATCATGAAAATAAAGTATTGCTTAAAACTAATGTTAAAAGCATACTGAAGAATAGAGTATATATATATATATATATATATATATATATATATATATATATATATATAGTGTTTTGCTTTGTTCCCACTTTGTTCTGTCCTAATGGAGAAGTCATTTCTCCCTAAAATTCAGGTGTAGCTTGATCCCCTACAGCATGTGTCCTCATGAGAATCATTAAATGTCCACTCTGATAAAACAATTTATTATATGCTTGACACATGAATGGTTCATCTCCAGTATATGTGCCCTCATGCACCAATTCAGATTTCTACTTTGACTAAACCTTTAATCATATGCTTAACACTCAAATGGTTTTTCTCCATTATGTGTTCTCATGGACTGATTAAGAGCTCTACTGTGGCTAACTGTTTTATCACACACTTCACACTTAAATGTTCTTTCACCATGACATGTACTCATTTGTTGATTCCGAGCTCCACGATGGCTAATTTTCAATAACACAATTCACACTTAAATGGTCTTTTTTCCATGATGTGTCCTCATGTATTAATTCTGAGCCCACAACAGCTGAATGTGTTTGTGCACACATTTTACACTTTCATAGTTTTTCTCCATGATGTGTCCGTGTGTGCTCATTAAATGTTCCATTGACAGTAAACCTTTAATGACATATTTCACACTTACATGGATTTTTATCGGTATGTATCCTCAAATTTCCCACTCAACCTAAAGATTTTATCATATGATTCACAGTTAAATCGTTTTCCACCAGTATGCATCTCATGTGCTCATTCAGACTTCCAATGTGAACATCCTGTCATATATCACACTTAAATGTTTTTTTTCCATATGTATCATCATATCATCATTATACATTCAATGTGACTAAACAATTTTATCACATACTTCACGTTTAAAATATTTTTTTCTCCATTATGAATCTTCATTAGAAAATCACTGCAACTAAACCTTTAATCATTTATTTCACACTTAACTAGTTTCTCTCCTGTATGTATCCTCATGTGCTGTTTCAGAACTGCACTGCTGCTAAAACTTTTATCACACACATCACAATTAAATGGCTTTTCATCAGTATGTATCATCTTGTGCTGATTCAAAGCTCCACGCCACTTAAACATTTTATCACATACCTCACATTTAAATGGTTTTTCATCAGTATGTGTCCTCATGTGCTGCTTCACGCCTACTTTGTGAGTAAACATTTTGTGACATACTTCACACTTGAATGGTTTTTCTCCAGTATGAATTCTATTGTGCATAGTCAGACTTTCACTGCTACAAAAGTTTTTATCACATACTTTACAAATGAATGGCTTTTCTCCAGTATGTATCCTCATGTGTGTATTCAAATTTCCACTCTGGCTGAACCTTTTATCGCATATCTCGCACTTGTATGGTTTTTCACCTGTATGTACCCTCATGTGCTTATCAAGGTTTCCACTTTGGCTAAACTTTCTATCACATATTTCACACCTAATGGGCATTTTAACAGTATGTATCCTCATGTGCAAAGTCAGAGCTGTAGTATTACTAAATATTTTATCACATAATCCACACTTGAATGGTCGTTCTCCTGCATGTGTATTCAAGTGCTCATTCAATGTTCCGAAGAGATTAAACCTTTCATAGCATATTTCACACTTAAAAGGATTTTCTCCAGCAAGTTCCATCATGTGATTATACCATGGGATCTTTATTCAGGTGAAAGCTAATGATAAATCCATCCTCAATTAACACAAGGTAACTAAACTAGACTGTAAGCACATATGGTCATTGACAATTTACAACGCCTTAAAAAGACATTCTACACATTTCCCTCAGGTATTATTTAAGTATCCCAAGACTCTCCATGTACGACTAATACCTTACAAAATACGTACTTTAAATTTCAAAAACAACAAATACAAATAAACAAACAAATGTGTGAATATTTAGCGATTGTTTCTGTGACAGGCAAAGTAATGAAGAGTTGCCAAGGGAAATAACTCCTGTTTGGAAGGAGAATCATCAGTTACAGTAAAGTGAATATTTATACACATTTGTCAATAAGTAGCAAATACCAAAGGCGAGCGAGTTATTTGGACTCCAAGAAAAATTACCAAGAAATTTGGACCCCAAGACATTTCAACTCCAGCCATGGGACATTTCGACCCCAATTCATCCATATTTAAAACAATAACCAGCACGTTGCTAATGGTGATCTCCACTAAACACACGAATATTCATTCATTGATTTATGCAATTCAAGAAAACACCAATACATCGCTAAGTCGCCAACGAAATAAATGTCAATAGTGAATTATAATTAAAGTCACTTTTATTAAGTTAATGAATGCAAGCGAATTTGATTGAAAAGAAATCAAATTTATCACACACTCTAAATGTATATAAAAAAGATCAGATTTGAAAATATATAAAAAATAAACATTAATATGCGCACTGATAATGGTCATCCCCACCAATTATACGGTTATTCATATATTTCTGCAATTAAAGAATCAAAACAAGCCGCTAAATGGTCGAAAAAAGATGTAAACAGTTAATTATAATCAAAGCTTATCATTTGCACTAACATTGAATGTATTTTCAAATAATGATTTATTTCCATTCTAATTTGTACGGAATAATGGACCAAATATGATTGAAGATATTGATCAGTAATGACGAGCTTTCAATTGACGTGCGCAAACACTGTGACAACTTTAAATAATAAAAACAAACAATAAAATTAATTGGTAAGAGTTTCATATTGCAGCAACTAAATACTGACAAAATGCTCAGCATTATTCTCTCTCTCTCTCTCTCTCTCTCTCTCTCTCTTGTAATAATCTAATATGTATTTTATGCAGCTGTGTTACAAAGTGAAGCCTAAAATTATGTATATGTGTTATAATATCTCTTGTACACTACCCGTAGCAAAATGTATACGTATTATGTAGAATATTATATGTTACGTATTGTTGTTTTATAACTGATTATTTATAATTTGACCGGAAGACTTAAATTGAGAATGTCGCTATGCAGATGCATATATTTGTTAGGATTAAAAATGTATATAAATATTTTAATTAGAACAAGCAAGATATGTCAGCTTGTGTGTTCTCTCTCATAAATATGTACGTTACGAAGTATGATTATTTTCTTTCAAAGAATCTCAAAATAGATTGTTTAAATTTTGTTGTGTTTTTTTCCTTCTCCCTAAAACCTATCTAACATAGCATCTTCTTTTTTTGTTGAAGAAAAAGAATGTACAAACTATTGTTAAGTTTGGCCGAATTGGATTTCGAGTTGGGTCGAATTGTCTTTGGGCCAAATTCACAATAATCCGGCATAAAAGATACTACTTTCCCATCCCTCCCCATTTCGATCCCACATATTAAATACACTTTTGTCTGGTAAACATGGTTTTTCGGAAAAAGAAAGAACGCTTTTTCCCCATCATCACTCTTTTGGTTATATCCGTATGCAACACAGGGCACCATATTTGCTGTACAAAAGCACGATCTTACGCTATATCACATAGACATTTCATCATCATCATCAGTCTCATGACCTAGTGTGGTCGTTGAGGCACTGTGCTGCTGAACATCTGACCAGTTCCCTCCACTTGTCTCGATCATGTGCCAATGCCCTTGTCTCCGCAAAACTTTTCCTGGTCCATTCTGTGATGTTGTCAGTCCACTTTTTTCTCCGTCTATCTCTCCTTCTGCCACCCTGGACGCTGCCCTGCAGGACTGTTGTGGATAGACTGTTGGCTCTAGTGACATGGCCATACCATTTCAGCTTTCTCTTTTTGACGGTGGTGAGGAGGTCCTCATATTGGCCTACTTCGCGCCTGATGGTGTTACGCACTTCTTCATTTGTGATGTGGTCCATGTAAGAGATGCCAAGGATGGTTCTGTAGCATCTCATTTCAAGTGACTGGATTCTTCGTTGTAATTCTCCTGTCATGGTCCATGCCTCACACGAGTACAAAAAGACTGAAATGACTAGAGCTCGCACTAGTCTGATTTTAGTTTTCAGACAAATATTTTTGTCTCTGCAGATGGGTCTTAACTTTTACATAGCTGCCATTGTTTGTGCTGCTCTTGACAAAATTTCTGCTCTTGATCTCTCTTCAGTGATTATGGAACCAAGATATTTGAACATGCTCACTGTTTCCAGTTCAGGTCCTCTGACTTTAATCTTGGCTAAGATTTGTTTGCCATTATTTGTCATCAGTTTTGTCTTCTCAGCGCTTATCTCCATGTCAAATCTGGAAGATGTTTCATCCAGGTTCTTCACTAAGGTGGCTAGCTCGCCTTCACTGCCTGCCAGCCCATCAATGTCGTCTGCAAAGCGGAGGTTGGTGATGTTACCCCCTCCAATGCTGACTGTCCCACAGTGGTTTTCCAGGGCTTCGCTCATGATGCGCTCTAAATAGATGTTGAAAAGCGTGGGTGACAGGAGACAGCCTTGACGCACTCCCACTGTTGTCTGGAACCAGTCCCCCACAGCACCTTGGTCAATTACTGCACTGGTAGCCTTGGCGTACAGCTGCTTGATGATATTGGTTAACTTTTGACCCATGTTATACTTCTTCATTGTGGCCCACAATGCCTCATGCCACACTCTGTCAAAGGCCTTTTTGAAATCTATGAACACATGATAGATGTCTTGTTGGTGTTACGAGTACTTTTCGCACAGAACCCTGAGATTGAATATTTGTTCTGTTGTGCTTCTTCCACTCCGGAACCCGGCCTGTTCTTCAGCAATTATTTCTTCTGCTTGTGGTTTCAGTCTGTTCAAGATGATCTTCAGCATTACCTTACTAGCATGGCTGATCAAACTGATAGTTCTGTAATTTTGGCACAGCTGGAGATTGCCTATTTCGGGAAGTGTTATAATCAGTGACTGGGTCCATTGTGTTGGCCATTCACCTGTCTGCCAGATCTTGTTGCAGATTTTTGTTAGTAGCTCTTCCACTAATTCTCCCCCATTCTTGATAAGTTCAGCTGGGATGTTGTCTACTCCAGCTGCCTTCCCATCCTTCAGTGCTCTTATTGCTGACTCCACCTCTTCTTTGAGAATGGGGAAGTCATCATCATTTGAGGAGTTTGGAACTTCAAGCACCTCTGGGTCTCCTGTGGACTGATGATTGTAGAGTTCTTTGCAATACTCAGTCCATCTTTCTGCAATGTCAATTGCTTCTGTAAGGCATTTTCCATTTTTGTCTTGAATGGTACTGACTCTTGGTTGTTTCTGTTTGGTGAGGTCTTTCACAATTTGGAATTCCTTTTTGCTGTTATTCTTTATCAGACTGTTCTCCATTTCTGTGCACTTTTGTCCAATCCAATTTTCTTTTGCTTTGCTCAAGTTTGTTCTGATATTCTTGTTTATTTCTCAGTACTTCAATGCCCCTGTTGTGTGTCTGGTGTTTTTTAGTTCTCGTCGGGCTTCACACAACTTCAGAATCTCTTCTGTAGCCCAGGGTTTTTTCTTCGGGCGATGGAGGCCAATGATGTCCTTGGCAGCTGCTGGCATGACTGTGTTGAAGATGTCTGTCATCTCGTTGACATCACCATCCATCACAAGGAGTGGAGCAAATTTTCCTCCAATTGTGGCTTGGAATGACTTGCAGATGTTAGGGTCCTTCAGTTGTTCAAGGTTGGATTTGAGCCTGACGTTCTTTGGCTTGTTAATTTTCTTCAGCCTCACTCGGAAGTTCATAATCACGAGGTCGTGATCACTCCCAACATCAGCACCTTGGAATGTCCTTGTTTTTGCTCTATTGATGCCAGATCAGTAACGGTTTTGAACCAGTATGTAGTCGATCTGGTTGTGATGGGTACCATTTGGTGAGTGCCATGTCCAGCATCGTGAAGCTTTATGTTGTCCCAGGGTGTTGGCTAGTACCAAGTTGTTGTAGCTTGCGAACTCGAGCAGCCGTCTCCCTCTTTCTTTGGTAAGCTCATTGCAAGAAGGTCTACAATGTACTTCCCAGTCTTTTAGAGCATCTTTGCCAACTTTGGCATTCCAGTCTCCTTGGACGATGAGGATACCTTTCTTACTGACCATGTTTAGAATACCCTGTAGTTTGTTGTAAAACTCCTCTATTTCTTCATCATCATGATCGGTAGTTGGAGCATTGACTTGGATAATTGTGATGTTAAAGGGAGATGCTTTCAGACGAATGGAAATGATTCTGCTAGATATGGGGCAGCATTCAAGCACAGATCCCTTGATGGCTTTGTTTACAAGGAAGCCTACTCCATTTATGCACTTGTCATACTCTCCACTATAGTATAATATATGCCCATCTTCGGTTTGGTGTTCTCCTAGGGATTTCCATCTAACTTCACAGAGTCCCAGAATGTGCCATGTGTAGTGTTCCAGCTCATGTGTCAACTCTTGGAGTCTTCCAATTTGAGCCAGAGTTCTAACGTTCCAGGTGGCGATGGCAATGTTGTCTCTCGCTCTGATTGTATGCATAGTACCAGTAGTACACTTGTCACCTCCGTCCTGATGGACAACGGAAGGCGCGGTCCTTGTTGACCCGGGCGACGACCGATCCGGTATTGTAAGCTCAGATTTGTCCAGCATTATCAGTGTGTCTTGAGCAAAAGTCGTCTGGCGGAGCCCATCCCTCTCCAGACCAAGGAGTTGCCAGAAGGGGATGTAGTACATCGTCCAGCTGCCTTAGGGTCTCCACTCCGGATTTTCTTTTAGGGTTTACTCCCATAGCCTTTGGCTAACCAAAGCCGACCTGCAAGGCAGCAGTAGACTCGTGGATGGGCGGGTGCGTCCATTTCCCGAGCAGATAAAACATCTGCTACTGCCCACATAGACATTTACGTGGGAAAATTAAGCACTTGAACGGCTAGGTTGAATAGAAGGGATAAATGTACGTCATATCCGGTTTTGGCACGCGGAAACTATCGATTGTTAACGGTGATTGCCGAATAATTTTTTTCATTTTATGGGTCATCATGCTCCAGACGTGCAGCATGACGTTCCATCCAGTCACGTTATCCTGACACAGGACCGACCAGTCCCAGTTCTAACACTACCCTGTTAATGCCGAGCATTTAACGAGGCAGCTATTTGTACCATACTTTTAATGTCTTTGGTATGACTTGTCCGGGGTTCAAAGGCACGACCACAGACATTTGAAGTGGATGCTCCAGCCACTTAGGCCACTGTACAAGTGCAAGTAAATGTTATGGGTAAATTTGGATAGATATTAGATTTACAAGTAACTTGCTGCTTATTTATTTATTTATTTTATATTTTTTTGTAGTTTTCACTAACAAAAAAGCAAGCGCTAAAACTTGTTTATAATAAGAATTTTATTTCTATTTCTGTCCCTATGGATCCATGAATATGTTGAATAACAATTCCATTTAAATCTTCAAAGGTGGAAAATGTGAAGCATTTACTCTCACATAATCGGTTAGGTGAACGGGCTATTGCATATTTATTGCATTATGTTTTCCTGAGTACAGGCTTGGAAGCTCTACACAAACTTAAAATTAATTTTTCTGCATATTCTAATTGATTCCTTTTATATCGATCTCTAGTGAAAATGTGATTGAAATGTTCTTATTTTACCAAGATATTAGTACTTCACAAAATCTTAGTAATATTGCACTGAATTTTTAATAGAGATTTGGCCAATATTTTTGAGATTGTCATATTGAAATTGCACTGACATTTCAAAAGAAACATAAAAAGAAACACTACGTTTCACTTGTTAAGTTTTAATTTCCCCATAATAGCCTCAGCCCCTTAGCAATATTACCAGGTATAACGGTACAAATTGCCTGAGTCCAGGTGGGTGGAACTTAATTCATAAATAAAGAACAACACTAGTTGTGATTGGTGTATTATGTAAGAGTTGTACTTTCTGTTCGACTTAAAAAAAGTTGCGCCTCTTAGCAATTTGTGAGATTATGTTAATTCATATCTAGATCATATTTTGTATTTTTTAAGAT
This sequence comes from Sinohyriopsis cumingii, assembly GCA_028554795.2. Lineage (NCBI taxonomy): Eukaryota > Metazoa > Mollusca > Bivalvia > Unionida > Unionidae > Sinohyriopsis > Sinohyriopsis cumingii. Next base: position 85,985,418 of record CM068832.1, read on the forward strand.
TTTAAAAAAATGTAGTACGCATGGCTGAAACTGTGTCCGTTGTGACTAGATTACTGTTAGACTTGTATATTTCCAGTAGAGTCATCTATATTAAATGCAGTGGAGTACCTGGTTTTGTCCTTGTCAAATTGACAATCTAACATTGTTCTCTATGACAGTGTGTGACATGCATGCTGAAGTAGGATAAAAAGTATATTTATGTCACAAAACATTAGCATTGAGGTATATGGAAAAACAATTGGTCACGTGATACCAGCAACATGATTAATTTAGTTGTATAATGCAGACAAAATCTAGGCTAATTATAAGTACATGTAGCATGTAACAACAATTACACAGCCACGTGCTACTGGCGATAATAAAACTGTTTGGTGGCATAAGGACTACAATTTTTTTTTTATACATGTATTTAGACTTCCAGTTTCAATGAATCTTTTATCAGATACTTCACACTTACATGGTTTTTCTACAGTATGTGTATTCATGTGCCCATTTAATCCACGTTTTTCACTTATTATGTCTTTAATGAAATGATAGACAAAATGAAAGGTTCAGAAAATGGTCGCTGTTGCAGCAACGTGAAGAAAAATCATATTCATCAAGAATAAAACACATGGCAAAGAAGGTTTTGTTAGATCATGAGACTGCTGCATTGACATGTGCTCCCGGTTTGATGAATCTGGTTTGGTCATCGTGCTGGGACAGTGACTGGTTTCTGTTGTTCTAGGAATAAATATCTGTAGAATTATGTGTCCTTTCATTCTATTAAAACTGTATGTGACACCCGTTTAATATTTTCAAATTTTTGAACAACCTCACTGGAAATGGTTTTATTGTCGATATTACATGACTGCTGGACGTCTGGTAGTATGGACATGTAGGCTGTGAGATATTGTGTAGTCATGTGACCTGAGTACCAGGTAAACTGTCATCAACACTACAGTTTCATCTTAGTGGAGTAAAGACATAATAAATGTAATACTCGCAGTTTGTCAGAACATTAATCATTTTCATATTAATTTCTTGCATGTACGACTCAATTATGTGGTGAAAATTTGAATGTTTTAGTAGAGAATTGATGGGGTGGGAAAGGTTAGAGGATAGTCGGATTCGCATCGCATTAATTATTTCACACAGGGACATCATTGGGGGAGGCATCACACCCCCCCCCACCCCCCGTCACACACAGAACGAATTTGCATGTGCTGTAAAAGTGCTCAACCTAAATACGAATCTTAACAAGCCCCTCAATTTTTGCCCCCCCCCCCCATCAAGTTTTGTCCCCACCTGAATCAAGTTTTGCCCCCCCCCCCCCGAAAAAAGTTGAAATGACGTACCTGATTTTACATGTAAACAATTCCGACTGCTTATTGGTTTTTGTTCTTATTTTTGCCATTTACACACAAGTAGTTGAAACATTAATTCCGAAGACAAATACGACAATACCGGATTACATCATGCACAGTTATATTGAGCAGTCTTCAATAAATGATAGTATTTCAACCTTGAGCTAGACTGGAATATGACAGAGTCTTAATCGGCCGTTAATCGAAATAAAACAGTGTGAAGTGATGGTGTACCCATTCTTAACATTAATCCGGTCTACCGATCATATCGGTATAGTCCCCTAAATGTGAATGCTTTGGAAAATGAATGAGATACTCGATATTAAAGCACGTGTTACAGGAGACCCAAATGTTAGTATGATATACTTGATGCTCACCTCAATTTATAAGTAACATTTGGTTTATTACACGTATACCAATTATATAAAAATGCCTTAATTAAAGCGGTTAAACTATGATATTTTAATATTAAATCTGAATAAGAATACCTATTATAGAGACAGATATGTAGGATATACGTGTGCGGACTTAAATATACAAAACGGAATAAATATCACAAGAAAATAATGGTAGATTTTCAAGCTGGTTCCGTAATAATTTTTAAGTTCTTTGAACAACAAGGCGAATTATGTGTCATGCAAGCGAGATAAAGTAAAAGATATATTCACTATGCAAGGCAGATTATAGTTCTGTACTTATTCCTGCACCGTAGTACAAACAGAATATACATACTTGTCATCACCGATAAGCATTATATGTTAGTTTATTGCACATGCATAGATACATACATACATGCATACATACATACATACATACATACATACATGCTATGATATAATTTGAACATCGACTTGGGTCGTTCACATAGGGATGGGAAGAAGACTGAAAATCTATTATTTCAATTAATGGAGGCAGCCAAAATTTCGTTTGTTTCGTTTTGACTTTAGTAGACATTATTTAAGGAACATATTCAGTTAAATTGTACATATCAGATAGGACGGCTGTGGGCACTTCTCCTGTCTCGCCATATTAACATTACATTCTCCTGAATCTATGATAATATTTAACTTTGAATGTCTTGCTCTAAATACGTAAACTGTTGTTTCAGCACGTAATCTCTGGTCAACCTGAGTCTTTCTTGCTTTTTCTAGGGATATTTGTGGATAATGTGTGAATATGTAAAATTTGGGAACTAAATAAATTCAAAAGTAATAAAATATTAATAATAACAATCAGCGATTTCAAAAATAGCTTTACTATATTTTTAGTCATTATTAAACCACATGATATTCATAAAAGTGACAGAATTTAGCTTTTAAATCCTGGTACTAGGAAAGCGATACATTCGTTTTCTGATTCTGTATCACCATTTTTTTCAAACGAAGAATAAAATACCTTTCCACGAGATTTTCCTGTTATAAATGAACAAGCACGACCACCTTTGCATTACGTTCGCCCAGCATGTGAATGAGTAACCATGTCTGTAACACATCTGCTTTATCAACTTCTAACAATTTGTCCAATCCTGTTTTAAGAACTGTGTAACAAATGATTCCATTCCCACACAACGTCCATATCGAAACAACTCAAAATGGCTTGTCAGAAATAGTTCAACCAATATAATCCTCGCTTCGGTGAGCTGCACTCAGAGTTACTCGGCGTTAAAATCGTACTTGATGCAACCTCACAATAACTACAAGTCACATGTACAAAAAGTAGCTTAAAACGCTTGCCACTAACAGTGATCGTAATAAAGATTAATTTCTGTTATTTCGCCCGCTTTAGTCATAAACGGTGATATCCTTACGCATGACAGCTGAACAATAGGTAATTTAGTTCCATACTTTTAAAATCATCGGAACATTGATTGGTATAGAACAAAATTATCGGTATCATATTAGTACTATATCGATTGCTAGATCACGTGTTAGTGTCAGTATCAGTCCAACCATTGTAATGAAATCTGATTAAATCTGTAATATATTTTTGGAATATTTTTAAAAATGCTCTAGTAAGGGAAACAAGAAGTGGGACACATTCTTGTATGTAGTTTTGAGGTGTGATTCAGAGGAACAGGATGGAGAAAATATAGGTCATGCGATATTGATGGTTAATGAATAGAAGTTTCATCCTCTCCCTCTTCCTCGTCTGACTCAGAGAATGAGTCTGGTACATCAGGAACCGCAGTCGTTCTCTGTGAGGCACTGGGCGTATTGCTGGTGGAATGTTTGGATAATGCACAGGCCACTTTTTCTTCTTTGACACCTTTCCCAACTAGAGGCACCATGTAGCAGTAACAATTACTGATATGATATGTTCGCTCTATCCAAATCACTGGCACTGCAAAAGGCATATACTTCATATTTCCTGTTCAACCACTGGTGACGATTTGTTGCAAGAGTGTTGCCGCATATGAGTGTGACCCACCTCTTATCCTGATCTCCAAATATGCAGCCAAAATAAAGACGATAGCCTTTTGTAGCCATATTTGTTATATTACACTTTTATAATGCAAAAGCCACTTCACCATAAACATAGCAGAAGATATCTGCATTGTTCGCACAAGTTCGAGGAATATCTGCTCACTTTGGCTACACAAAAACGTGTACCTTTGCAAAACCAAACACTGACAAACAAGAGAGCACAACACATTATGAATTCTACAGCTGATATAGGGTAATGTGTTCAGCAGAGTGATGTACGCTTAGTAATGATTGCATTGTCGATGATTTCTATGAAAAACATGATGCAACGCATATAATGAATGATGCAATATCATCATCTGATGGCATCATTCATTGTTTTGCCTAAAAAGCAAGTACAGTCGTAGAGTCATTCATATATCCAGTCAAGGATGCATTTCAGTCATTTCCGGTTTAAACTGAGATCCATTCCCGTTATAACTCACTTACCCTCCGCCGTTCCCAAGTCAAGGGTCGTATGCACTGATCCAGAATCATATCTTTAATACTAGAACCAATCAACAATTGTAAGCATCATTTTGATTCTCAGTGACCCAGAATTAGTACAGTTTGACCACTATTATTTCGGAAGCGTTTTGGCTGTAGACCAGTGTCATCAATCATAATTAAACAATCACTTGGTTGAACAAACCAAGAAAATAATTAATCGTGGCAACAAGTGACCTTTGTTGACGAAAATGCAATGTCCCGGGCCAGTGGTCTAATTTAGACTTCCAGTTGGAGTAAATTGTTTACTATATACTTCACACTTACATGTTGTTTTTTTTCTCCACAGTTTGTGTATTTATGTTCCCATTTAATCCGAGTTGTACACTTGTTAGGTCTTTAATCCACTGATAAAGGTTCAGAAAAAAATGTTGCTGTTGCTGTACGTTGAAGAAAGTCAGATTCGTGAAGAAGAGAGCACATGTCAAAGATTGTTTAGTTAGATCATAAAACAACTGCCTGACATTTGCTCTCTGCTTGATGAATCTAGCTTGGTCAAGGTTGATGCAACTAGTGACTGGTTTCAGTTGTTCTAGCAATAAATATATTCAGAATTACGTGCCCTTTCGTTCTGTTAAAACAGCATATGACTTTCATTTAATATTTTCAATTTTTTTTACATGATTGGAAAGAGTTATATTGTAGATATCATGTGACTATTGGATCTCTGATGTCATAGACATTTTGTGCTGTGAGATCTTGTGTAACATGTGACCAGCAATGCAAATAGTGAGTACAAGGTAAATTGTCATCTACACTACATTGTTTCGTTAGCGGAGTAAAGACAAAGTAAATTAAATACTCGCAATTTCTCAGAAAATAAATCATTTTCATATTGATTTCTTGCATGTATGACTCAATGTAACACCATTTAGGTGGTGACAAGTTACGACGATTCGATAGAGAATTTATGGGATGTGAAAAATCAGAGGAAAGTCAGATCAGTGCCGATTCAAAGTTCCACTGACACTAAATTTTTCATCACACTGTTTCCTTATTATATTTCTTCAGTATTAGTGGTTGTACTACCAGGTGAACTGAGCGACTACATCGCCTGAAAAATGTAAACTTGGTCATCTTCTGTTAGGAAAGCAAAAACGACTTCACCCAGTGATTTGTGTAGAAGAGCAATGACTGACAGTAGTTTATGACATTTGAGATGCTCCTCACTAACAGTGTTGTATTTTAGCCAAAGGTAAAATGTACTGATGCGGTCTTGATGCCAATTATGCTGATAAACAAACTCTTGCGCATTCACAGGCACGTGTTTTGAAAGCTAACTGACCATTAATCATTTCCCAAGCAAAGTATCAGTGCTTGATTTCCTGAAGTTAGGCTTACTGTACTATTCAATGATGAACACATACCAGCTTCTGTTTCAAAATTAAACATCAATTAGTAAATATTAATTTGTTTATATATATATAAGTTTGGTGAAGAGCACTTTATAGGTTACGTTTTTAATTAAAGATATGAACTGCAGTGTTTGTGTTATTTTCTTTATAAAATCAGCTTCAAACCATAAGTGAACCTGTAATTGACTGACTGACCCCCCCCCCCCCGGCAAAGAATCCTGCGGGCACTCATGGGCATAAGCTGTCTTATTGTAGTTACAATATCTACTGGTGTTTATTAACAATGGATTAAGAACTTCACAGACCATACCATTAAGTATTATTGTTAATTAGGTCGCCTTGTATTGTCCGTCACCGTAATAAAACACCATGCGCATTTTAAAACGAATTTGGATGCACTTTGATGTTTTCTTATCCAAGAAAAATTACATCTCAGTACATGCTAAAGTGAAGACCACAGACCATTGGTCGATTAGTCTTATTGTTTCATTTTAGTCATACAAACATAAAATATATAAACCTTGTCATTTTCCATTTTAAATTTTTAAGTCACATACTATGTTAAATCGATTCATATATATATATATATATATATATATATATATATATATATATATATATACTATCTTTTAAGTGCTTGTTCTATTTTGACTTGGATATAATTGACATTATATTGCAAATCTATTCTACAATATACCCCACTATTATCTGTATAGGCGAGTTCGAATAACAAGTAATGCGTATGATCGCTTGACCTTATAACATCTACTATATGGACAAGGGCTTCAATAGCACACTGACACATTTTAATTTCCCTAAAGAGAACATCGTTTCCCTCCTGGCAGCCTCACTGATTTGACCTCTTCTGTCCATTCTTGCCCTCAATCTGGTTTCAGCTGGATAACCAACGCGCTAAGCATGTTTAATTGCCATGTAAATGACATAGCTTAGCCAAAAAGTTATTGTGACAATGTATATCGTAATTAAAACAAGAATGAATTGTTGATTTAGTGGAGTTTATTGATAATGGAATATACTATGGTTGTAATACATGAGGATTATCACAATCGTCAGGTAACTGAAAATATTCTCTTTTTTCTCTTTGCAAAGCTACAAATAAAAACCACCCTCCATAAATACGGTCTTGTACAATTACAAAATTTGTTCAATCTCTCTTTGTCTTACATGCCGATAAATCAGCCCTTCACCCTTGATGATATTGATGTTGGGGTTAGGGCTGATTTCACCTATTCATTAAAAGCTGCAATTATCGGAAGACAATTTTGGCTTCACTCAAAGACTTGCCAGTCCTGTTTCAGCCACCTGCTTTGTGGCAAAATGTGTTGATCAATTAGCTGTGCTGATATTTACAAAGACAGAATTCAGTTACTGATAGACCCCATGAAATACATACATGTTGCCATTATAAGAGTACATCAAAAAAAGCTGGGCGGGATGTTTAAAGGCTTTGACTGGGGGCCGGTTGGTATTTTCGATATTTACAGTGATTGAATTCAAATGTACATCAAATAAACAACTTTAGCTTTCGTTATTGTGTTAATTTCTGAATGTACCGGAATAAGTAGTGCAAGTGACCTCAGAATCAAGACATGTTGAGACAAAATGCCATTCGTAAATTTGGATAAGTATTTTGGGGTTAAACAGCAAACTTATGAATACTGTAACGAGATTCAGAAGAGTGCTAAAGCTGCTAGACTTGATGGGACAGTAGATAAGTAAGAACGTGTGTGATGCCTAGCTTACGTGGATTGACAAAATTCAGTCTCACTCTGACGGACGGACAAGAGCTATTTAAGAGGTACATTGATTGATCATACTTTTTTAAAAAAAATGCCCCACGCCTTAGCCCGGTTAGTTCTAGTGTTGTAGCGAATGTATTCATCAAGACATCAGTAGCTAGGCATAGTTTTGATATCAATTACGTTGACAAACAAACTCTTGCCCATTCACAAGCATATGTTTTGATAGCTGATTGACCATTAACCCTTTTCCGAGTAAGTTGGCAACTATCAATTTCCTGCATGATATCCTTTGATGATAAAACATACAAACATGTGTTTAAAGATCAGAATCCGTGATTTAGACATATATTAACTGCCTCTTGTACACTATTTCGTCATAAAATTAGTTTGAAACTGTAACTGTAGGCCTAACGGGAAATAATAGAAGACTTCGCTAAGTCTAGGATGTACCAGTTTATTAGAGTGTCTGTTTTCGTAAGTCATCGGGCAAATATATTCAGAAAAATATACAGATCATTGAAAGCAAAACCAATGTATTATTTGTATTAAAGATTTAACTTTAAAATGCACATTATATAGGTCAGAAATGTATGGGACAATGCTATGTTGTGGAATTCGTGAGATACGCTTTAAGGTCTCAGCTGTTTTGTGAGGGAACCCTGGACTTCTAGTTTTAATATCCAAGCGAGACCTCTGGGATTGTTTGCTCTGTACAGTATGGTGTCCACGAAACTTGGAAATGTCAATGGTACTTAGGGTTGTGTTATTCTGCTTGAATTTACAAGTTGTCAAACATAGGATTTGATTTGGAAATATGCTGTACATATTACAAAAAGAACCCTTCAGCCGATGGGAACTCAAAAGCCGCAAAATATACCGGTGTGTAAAATATACACCAATGTGTGCAGCCAAACGTGTCTGCTGATAATTGCAGCTTTTAATAGTTGAAATCAGCTCCTAACCCCAACTTCAATATCATTACGGGCGAAGAGATGATATATAGGCCTATCTCTCTCACACATACACACGTGTGCGTACATGCTCACACGCAATAACAAATGTGATTTCAAGCTCTTTATTTTATACAAGTTGCACTTAATTTCTATGGACTCGTATCATTGCTTACAATTTACCAATAAATAATACCCATAACTAATACATGTTCAAACGATCTTAATCATTTTGTCAACATTACACAACATAACAGCTACATATGCTCTAAATGCAGATGAGCTTGCACACTGAGACATAATTCTCTCTCTCTCTCTCTCTCTCTCGTTCATTAATAACAACAAAAATATTTTTGAGTAGTTTTATTTTTATTGTAATTAGATTCTTGAGCTGAGTGCAGAATGAGACAGAAAATTTATGTTTACTTTGTACGTTTGTACCGTCAGGTTGTCGAGTACCACGTGTTCCGTAGAACTTGTTTAGGTACGATCCCTTTATTTTTTGCACAAGGTCTGTAGCACAAGAATGATAATTATTTATTTTACATATAATCTTTCACACACTGAATTTAGTAATTATTTTTTGTGTCGAAAAATTACATGAAATATGATAACAGATAATCCACTTGAAAAAAAGTATTGCTTAAAACTAATGCTAAATGCTTATTGAGAAATAGAGGACATAAATAAAATTAAAATAAGTTAACATATATATATATATATATATATATATATATATATATATATATATATATATATATATATATATATATAATAACTTCTCTTTTTGAACAGAACACAGAGATTAGTGGGAACAAAAGAAGAAATATATATATATATATATATATATATATATTTCTTGTTTTCTTCCCATATATATCTCAATATATATATATATATATATATATATATATATATATATATATATATATATATATATATATATATGTATGTCTCAGAAATGCTTAATCACATGTATTTGGAAGCAAATTTTATATCTGGGACACAGAAAATCACTTAAACATGAGTTCCCTGTATGGACACATCTGCTGGATGGCAAATTCAAGGGCTTGCCAGTCCTGCTTCAACAATCTGCTGAGTGGGAAAATGTATACATCAAACGATCATTTAAGCTGTGCTCTTATTTACAATGAGAAAATTCAGTGGCTGAAAGACCCCCAGATGTACATGTTGTCATTGTAAGAGTACATCTGAAGAACATGACCCAATAGCTTGACAAGTTCAGAGACTTGACTAGTTACTGAATTCAGAGGCAGAAAGGTCCAGTGAAGTACTTGTGTATAAGAGTACATCCAATAAACAACTTTAGCTTTCTTTATTGTGTTCATTTCCAAATGTAGCCGAATAAGTAGTGCATGGGACCTTGAAATCGAGACATGTTGAGAGTTAGACAAAATGCCTATTTGCAAATATGGATAAGTATTTTGTGGTTAAATGGCAAATTGACGAAGATTGGAATGAGATTCGGCAGAGTGCTAGAACTGATATTTCACATGGAATACTACGTGTGATGCCTAGCTTAGCTTAGTGCTTGGAATAAGACCTTTCTTTGGCCTGACATAATTCAATCTCACTCTAATGGACAAACAAGAGCTATGTCAGAGGTGTAAAGAAGTTTGAAAATTAATCTCAATGGCAATCACTAGTTCTACTCATCTGGAAATATCCTGCTGCTAGGGGACTGCACATTTTGCTGGTGGGACTCTTGTTTTTCCCAAAACACAAGTCCTCAAATTATGGATTTAATATCCTAGCAAGACCTCTGCTCTGACGAAACATTATGTGCTTTACACATAAACGGTTTATCTCCAGTATATGTGCCCTCATGCACTGACTCAGATTTCTACTTTGACTAAACCTTTCATCACATACTTAACAATTAAATGGTTTGTCATCAGTGTCATCATGTGCTGTTTCACAAGTACTCTTTGAGCAAACATCTTGTGACATACTTCACACTTGAATGTTTTTTCTCCAGCATGAATTCTATTATGGCTCGTTAGACTTTGATGCTACAAAATTTTTATCACATACTTCACACTTAAGTGTCTTATGTTAGTTTTTCTCCAGTATGAACCCTCATGTGCTTATTCAGATTTCCACACTGGTCAAACCTTCTATCACATACTTAATACCTAATGGGCATTTTAACAACAGTATGTGTCCTCATGTGCAAAGTCATACTTGTATTATTGCTAATTATTATTTGCTCATTTTTCCCCCGTTAACTTGACCTTGTCAGAATCGATCAGTATTAACTGATACTGAACGCGCGCGACAATACACATATAGCATTCACGTGCATAAAGAAACTACTTTCTATTGTAAACAAACAATGGACGCAGACGCCAGCACTTTTGATTTATTTTATTTGCCCGTAGATGAAGTAAACCAGTTGTTTGAGCCATTTGAGAGTAGAGATGTCAAAACTGAACATGTGGATGAATTCATATAATCACAAAAGAAACTTTTAACAAAGAAGGTGACTGAACGTGATATCAGAAACGTGCAGCGATGGCTGTATGATAACAAACGTGAGACACGCTGCATTAAAAATATCATTCCGGATCATTTAAACACGTATTTAGCCGAAATGTTTATAACGATTCGCAAAGGTCAATGGTTCTGAGTATGAGCCATACTCTTTTGATTCTATAAGAAAGAACATAGAACGACATCTTAAGGCTAAAAGGGTATCCCGTCTCTCTTAGAGACCGTCAATTTCAGAAATCAACCGAAGCACTAAATTCTAAAAAAAAAATGCAACTGAAGAAAGTTGGTTTTGGAAGAAAAGCAAGAGCATCAGAGCCGATAAGCCAAAATGACGAAGAAGCTTTATTTCTAGCCGGTGAAATGGGCTCTCTCACGCCAGCTGCATTGAAATTTTCCCTATTCTACTTTTTTGGAACAATGTTTGGATTCAGATGCCGAGACGAGCACAGAAATTTAAAGTTTGGAGATGTATCAATTTTCACAGATTCAACCGGTACAAAATATCTTCAATATGCTGAGGGGGATAGCAAAACCTTTGAAGGTATGGGAAGGATGACTACAGATCAACAATACATCGCATTTGTTCTAGCGGAACAACACCGGAGCAAGACCCAGTTCATATTTACCTGCAATATTTGAAACGAAGGCCCTTGAAAATGATGGATACCGACAGCCCCTTTTATTTGACACCAATTCCAATTCAGAAACTGACAGAAACTTCCCAGATATGGTAATTATATTTCTAAAGATTCAAGTAATTCCCTTATTTAAAATAAAATATAAATACAGAAAATAATATTCGTAAAAACATTTACGACAATAAAATGAATAAATGAAAATAAAATTATATCAAAGTAAACAAAAAATATGGGAAAATATGGAATACATTTTGTACTCTGCGAATACCAAACCTTGCGAAATATAAGAAAACAGATTTTTATGAACGTGTAAATTTAAGAAAATATAAAATCTATATTTTACTGGACAAAATATTACAAATTGCAGGTATTATCCGAGACCAATGGAGGGTAATCAACTGGTGAGTTTGATGAAACGAGCCGCAGAAAGGGCAGACATCCAGGGGGAATTACCAACCATTCAGTAAGGAAGACTACTGTAACAACCCTGTCGAAAGCTGGTGTCCCTCCAATAAAGATCATGCAAGTGACTGAGCGTAACAATATGTCATCTATAACATATAATAATAATGAGAATAAATCTACTTGCCTTTTTGCATCTTTAATCTCCTCAAAATGTATTTTGTGGTCTCTTTCTGGTAATAAGAATTAAGTTGTTTTCCAAATACTGATCAACATCGCAGAAATGTACTATAATATGTAGGCCTATAATCCAGACTGCATTTTTGAAATCCAAATCACATTACAAAGTAGACTGTACTGCACTCCAAAACGAAAAGTATTTGTTGTTCTCTAAAAAAACAACGTTTAGTCCAGCATCTTATTGAGAATTTTGATTTAAAAACTTTTATATTGTTCCAGCTTACGATTCCAAATTATCCATGGCAGAACAGAAACAGTTGTGCAGCTAATTGTCAACGCCAGTCCCTCAAATCACATGTTCCAGTACATCGTGCGGAAAACACACAAAAGGAGATAATCAGAATTTAGCTGGATTGACAGAACAACTCAGTTCCTCCATTTCTGACCAGCTCGGAACTTTGTTCAATGGCGCAGTTATTCATAATATGGCTTTAAATTTTAATTTCAGATAGAGCAAAATGCTATTTATTTTTCAAATGAGTGACTGAGCGCACGGTAGAATATGAAATTAAAAGATCGGTGGGCGGAGCTATGTGCGCATGAATGCTGTTATTGTATTGAAGAATTTACGGTTGTGAATTTATGTTGTAATAAAGAATAAATCAAATACACTGCTTCTTGTAATGTATTTGATTATTAAGCCTTAGGTAGTTGAAAAAAAAAATAAGCATATAATAAAAATGAGCATATAACAAAAAGGTTACAGTTTTTGTATGGGAAAATATGAACTCGTTTTTTCGGAAGGATATACTGTACTCCCAAGGTCGTGCAGTATTCCAGCCAAAAATACCTCGTTCATATTTTTCCATACAAATGCAGTAACCTATAAATATTTTATCACATATTTCACATTTAATTGCTTTTTCTTTAGAATATGTTCTCGTGTGATGCTTCACAACTACTTTGTGAGTAAACATTTTGTAACATACTTCACACTTAAATGGTTTTTATCCAGTATGAATCCTATTTAGACCAGCAAGCTGTTCTCCACCTTTTTTTTTTTTTTTTTGTTTGACTGACGGCGGAGACCAACGTTATTCTGCACCACTCGTGCTGAGACGTCCGCGCTATGTAACTTCGGATGATCGGACCGCGAGCTATTAATTAATAAATTTATTTAGACTAACCTTTGTATCCAGACGGTAAGTATAATCCCTCTTCTAAAGATCCACAGCGTTAAATCCTTTAGAACACACACTTTTTTAGTATAAATCCCTGTCAGAACAGAACACCTGTGTATTCATCAGTTATTGACCTCATATTTGAATTACCCACGCATGCGTGTAAAGCAGCATCACCACGAGGTAAGAGTAACGCGTGAAAACCGTCTAGCGAGGCATAGATCACTGGGAATTTACTGATGCTTGGGTGGGAAGTGTGTCGTTACGGCAGAAATTTAGGAGATAGACAGAGAGTGAGAGACGTCATGTCAGAAATGTGAGATAGAGTGAATGATAAATAAATTGTAAAAAGACCACAAACTGTATTCAGATGTGAAAATATGCTACATAATAATAATAATAATAATAATAATAATAATAATAATTTATTATTATTACTAGTGGTAGTATCTTGAATCATATTTAATAACATTTACAATGGTATAAATGGATTTTATGACATGCATACATATCTACATATTAATAATTTACATTACTTTTTAAGAAGAACATGATTATTATGATGAATATTATTAATAACATTTGCAATGGTATTTATGAATACATACATACATATATATATATATATATATATATATATATATATATATATATATATATATATACATTGCTTAACATTACTTATAACATGATTAGCATGATGAACTTTATTAATAACATTTACAATGGTATTTATGAATACAAACATACATATATATATATATATATATATATATATATATATATATATATACATTGCTTAACATTACTTATAACATGATTAGTATGATGAACTTTATTAATAACATTTACAATGGTATTTATGAATACATACATACATACATACATACATATATACATTGCTTAACATTACTTATAACATGATTAGTATCATGAACTTTATTAATAACATTTACAATGGTATTTATGAATACAAACATACATGCATACATACATATATACGTCTGTTATAATTTTACATCATAACTTATAACATACGGATAATATTATATTTTAATCAAAAACAATAGTTTCTTCTTCCCTTCTGACCACTGGTCTTCAAAATTCCTTCATAATTCTGTCATATGTCTCTTTATCCGTGGAGGAATGATATATTTCAACCAAACGTGTCTTTGCTGACTTTTTGCCTCTGTATACTTGGTCTCCCATTTCTTCAACCAACCATGACCAAACATTAAATACAGCACTGTATGTTCTGAAATAAAATAATAATAATAATAATAATAATAACGATCCTTTTCATATGAAATATTCCCCCGCACTGCTGGTATCAGACCATGTACATCCAACTCACTTCCCCATTTCCTGTTTTGACTGCAAATATAAACTTTCTCCTTCATACTTTAATCCCTCGCGCAACAAATCTTTACTTATAACACGATTAATATGATGAACTTTATTAATACATACATACATACATACATACATACATATATACATGTTAACAAATAACATTAATTATAACATGATTAGTATGATGAACTTTATTAATAAAATTTACAATGGTATTTATGAATACATACATACATACATACATACATGTTAACAAATAACATTACTTATAACATGATTAGTATGATGAACTTTATTAATAAAATTTACAATGGTATTTATGAATACATACATACATACATACATACATTATAAATTGACATGTGAGTTAGCGATAATTTTGTTTCTCTTGTCAAATTTACGTGATAATTTGTTTATGTGCAAGATGTATATGTCTGGGTTCTTTATTCTTGCTAATGAGCGGAAATTCTGATAAGCTCTGTGAGATCTTCCAGGGATTTCTCTTAAGAGTTCCTCGTCCTTCAGTACTCTGACAAAAGTTTCAGTATCCTTTCTTCGTGAAAACGTTGATTTTCCTGTCTGGAAACTTTCCAATTCAGAGACTGTTGTAGAGTATATTTTATCTAGAGCATAGCCAACCCCACCAGCCAACTTGCTATGCCTGTCCAAAGTGGCGTCACTCAGCTGATGACCGGCCGATCGTAAGCTTTCTATAAAGATAATAAAAAGTCAGCATTAATATTTTAACCTCCAAAATTAACATTATGTGGTAGTTTTCAAATTAATGAACACATAATATATTAGACACCAAGAACATCATATTAAAGTCGTATTTCCACGAATTACAAAATACTGCATATACTAAGACTTCATATATTTATAAAACACAATTCTTCCAATTTAAAACGATTAATAATAATTCCGTTATCAAATGATTTACCTTTGAACTCCTTGTTCAAAAATTAATTGACTAGGTCAACCTCATCATTGTTTCCGGCACCTCCTCGAAGATTAACTGTTCTGTTCCACATCAAGTCTTGCTGCATTCTCTCTGATACGCACCCAGATAAGTCTGCAAGAATTTAATTTGCTTTGTTACTTAGGACTGTTTTCTTATTGTTTAACTGATTCTTATACAAATTTACTGTTACTGACCCACAAATGAAATAAAGATGTTATATACTACCGCAGAATGATCACACTAAATTAGAACTATTTTTTCTTCAGAATATTTGATATATGCATCTGATGATTCTGATATAGTCCTAATCAGGGCCGGCCTTACCATATAAGCAAACAAAGCAGCCGTCTAGGGCGCTGATTTTAGGGGGCGCATTTTTTATTTTATTTTATTGTTTATAAATGTTGAAATTGATATTTTCGGGGGGGGGGGGGGGGGGGGCGCCAGAATCTAACCTTGCCTAGGGCGTCAGATAGTTTGGTTTGGTTTGGCGCTGGCCCTGGTCCTAATGGGTATTCAGCTGTCACTTCCTTGATGTTCCAAAATTATATTAAATATAGGTGACTTGTTTTTAAATAAATGAACCGATAGAATCTTTACTGTGAAACTTTTGTAACATCCAATTAAACACCTGTCATAACTTTTATAATTTATTTTCACATGACTTTTTAATATTTTTTGTACAGTAACCCTAAAGCAAACACTAAGTACCGCAAAAAAGGACCCCCAAAAATATAATGCAGGAATTTTTTTAAAATTACTTTATGAACAAGTAAGCATTTAGTGGATTTTTCTTGTATGTGTTTTATCATGGATAACCATTTTGTTCTTTATAGTCGCTGGGATAATGAATTAATATAGAATAATTACAGTAATAAAAGGCTTCAATATAGGTTGTTCCTTCATAGATGTTAGATGGACTTAGCTTGACCTAATTAACATATAAATACATTAATGCTCTGAAACAAATATAACATGGCTTACTTGTAATTAGATTGTGCCCCAGGATAAAGTATTTTCTGTGGTTATTGTTGTGGAACTTGACCATGTCTTGCTTCCAAAAGGACACCATTGATGGGCCATCATTTTCTCTGACAGCATCTCTTCTTACTTTATCTTCCATCCCTCTGATGAGAATTGTCTTTGTATACTCGAATTTACAGTCGACAGCCTTTTCACTTACAGAGTCTTTCTTGCTCTTCCCTTTCTTCGATTTCCTTCTTGATATCTTTTTGCAATTTTCAGAACAAAACCATTCTTCTTCTGGAAATGAAAACACATGTATCTTACATAAAAATGAGAATATGAAAAAAAATTCTAAGTATGTCAATATGACCATTATTATAAAGTAACAGTTGGGGTATGATTTTGGATAATGCCATATCCTTTCTATTGATAAAGTTCCATGAGATGAACATTAATGAAGAGATACATTATGTTATTTACCAATATCTGGAAGCTCGTTAATCCCTTTGCATGAAACATGAAACCACTGATGGTCACATTGCTGATTGGAACATTCGACCATTGGTTCTTCTTTGACCGACTAGCACACACAATAAATCTTCTCATCTACAGTTTTCCTGCATGTGTCACTGCACACCCACTCATCTGGCAGATTGTCTTCCTCTAGGTTAAAACAACATAGATGGAAAAAGGAGCCTCTAGGGCAGGATCTATTCAGGCATTGTATCATTGGTTCATCTTTTCCCAGATCTGGAAATAATATATCTTCGTATTTAACCATAAACCAAACTCAAGAAAATATTGAACGAGCATAAAACAGTTGGTCATGTAATGTCCCTAATTTTAAATGAATTTAAGTTTTATCTTAAGATCCAAAATGCTAGTTCACTAGCACAAACAAAATCTACTTACCCTCTTTGCATATGCAGTATTGGTAACTATCTCGCCCAGTCTCTTTAGCTGTGGTCTGCTCCAAACATTATGGTATTGGTTCCCAAAAATATGTCCACCACTTTATTGCATATTTCTTTAAGATACGATGTTTTGTCCTCATTATCCCAGTCATCCATGTCATCGTGAAGATTGTCCAACCCTAAAACCTGCATTGCTGCCAGCACTAAATACCTATCTGTCACAAAGTTGAGGATCTCACTGGCATAATTGAAACAGGATCCCAAGTGCTTCGAAACGGAACGATGGTTAAAAACATTTTTTAAATGAAACAACATTCCCTTGTCAGCTGCACTCTTCCCATCAAAGAGCATGTTGACTGTGTCCTAGTTGATAGAGAATGAGAGTATATATATATATATATATATATATATATATATATATATATATATATATATATATAATTATTGTGTATGTGTGTGTGCTTTAATTCACGATGGTACCACATAAACTTAAGCATCCACGTTTATCGGTTTTGAGTTTGTCAGGAGATATCTTTGTATTCGATAAGACCAAATCTGTTATTAGTTTAACAGTGATGTACATTGATACTGATTTTGACTAAGTGAAGCACATTGGTACTGATGTTTATCACTTGTGCAAAAAAATAGAATACGGATAATTTTGAAACAATAGAATCTCCATCATAAAGCTGTACAAAACAAGCTATAGATGTGTAATATTTTGCCTGAAGCAGTAGCATTCTTTTGTGAAATTCTCCAGGTGATGGCACCAAGTCCTCCAATCTTTGTACAGGATTCCCAGCATTGGATCTTGCATTTTGAGCATCTATGTGTCTTTCACAAGACAGGCCATTCACCGAGCACACTATGGGATACACATGATTATCATCTCTTCTTGGAACATAATCATGCAGCCGCTCCAGTATCCTAATAACACCTGCGGTTGTTGAAGGATTTTCTGGGATCACACCAATATTAAACTGTGAAATGGAACACAGTTTTATTACTGTACTTATACCAAGCCTTTATAACAGAGTATGCAGTTAAAGCGTTTGAGACAAAAATAATTTTCTCCACTTGCTATTGTTGTATTTTTGCCACAAAATAAATACGCACACTCTCTTACTTTCAAACTATCAGAGTAAGAAAACAAAAACAATTGCAAATCTAAAACTAAGTGCACACATATCGCCTCAGATCGTAAAAGTACATTTGTTTAAACTGCTTCATGTAAACTTTTAATCCAAAACACGGACAAATCGTAGGCACTAGCATAACAATGTTGAACATACATCAATACAAATGAACAGTACATCGTTTGAATGAGATTATTGTTATTATCGTGATAGGAGAATGGCATTTAGTATAAATATCAGGCAAGTACATACTACTTCACTTTTCCGCCTTGATTCGGACCAATGTTTGTGATCAATATGATGACAAACAAGGTCCGCCAGTGGATACAGGCATGGGACAATTTCAGTCAGGATTCGAGACACCGCAGTTTCCATTCTATCCCTGGTCGCTCGTATCTCCTCTCGAGAAGGAAAATAAGTGGACATTGGCAGATCTACAGCTCTTCTCACATCAGAGGCCTCCTTGTACATTATAGTGTTCACTCCGTTCTTTTCTATATATGCTAAGGCCCAAATCATATACTTGTTGCCATGGTTCCTAGAATGATGCCTTGCCTTTAACTGTCGACCAACATTGTCCCAGCAAATATTATAGCTTATTTACGGTGTGAAATTTAAGAAACTAATTAAATGCTGTGTTTAATATATGTCTGTGATTCACTGTACTATGATTTATAGTCAGTATTGAAATGTATCATTCTTCCACGGATAAAGAGACACAGGAAAGAATTATCAAGGAATTTCAAAGACCCGAAAGCATAATTCTCTGTCTCGTTGCTATGGTAGCATCCGGAATGGGGATCCAGATCAGTGGTGTAGATATCGTTATTCTTTGGGGATGCCCAAAGAGCATTCTAGCTATTGGCAATAGATTGGGAGATGTGCCAGAGATGGGAGAAAAGGTTATGATTGTCTCCTACCTTTCAGGACAAGCATGATGAAGACAACAACAGATGAAAACATGATAGAAGTTGCGAAAAATCGTCAAGTCTGTTTAAGAAGAAAAATTCTTGAGGCATTGTGGATCCCCGAAATGGATAAACTTCCCGCTGGCCTAAAAGAATGTTCTGCGGGAAGTTACAATATATGATCTTGTGGCAAATGTAATTGTTGTGTAAATTGTTGCAACACTTGTCAATGCAGTGGTCAGAAGGGAAGAAGAAACTATTGTTTTTGATTAAAATATAATATTATCCGTATGTTATAAGTTATGATGTAAAATTATAACAGACGTATATATGTATGTATGCATGTATGTTTGTATTCATAAATACCATTGTAAATGTTATTAATAAAGTTCATGATACTAATCATGTTATAAGTAATGTTAAGCAATGTATGTATGTATGTATGTATGTATGTATTCATAAATACCATTGCAAATGTTATTAATAATATTCATCATAATAATCATGTTCTTCTTATAAGTAATGTAAAGTATGGCAAGATTTTTGGAACTCCTCCACAAAAGGTAAAAAGCACCATGAAACCCCAAAAAAACGTAGATAGAAACATACAGCTACCTAAGGGTACCTATTTAGAACAGAAAACCATAAACAGGATAATAACTGGAAAAACTAAACTAGCAAGCAGTTTTGGAAGGTTTATAGGACCCAAACCAGCAACCATTAACTGCTTTAACTGCCACACCACCGAAGATCTACACCACGTATTCAATATATACCCAAAATATCAACTCGCTCGGAAAATATTTATCAAAAACCAAAAAGAGATTGGATCACCACACACATACCCAGAGTTACTTATGGACTCTAATAAAAATAAACAATCAGCATATAAAAATATAAACCGGTTCATAGACTCAGCAGGACTTAGGAACAAAATATAATTACTATCCCCACAAAACCAAAAGACCGAGTAACTAGCTAAATAAATTTAGAAGCCACCACATAAAAAACCATAACATATCATTCAATTTTACAAAAGTATTAATAAATAATTCACTTACGAAGCACCTATAAAAAACTAAGGAAACCGCACAATCGGATGTCCTAGATGTCCTTAACGAACCGAGTAATCAGCTAGGATTCCTGTCCTAGATGTCCTTAACGAACCGTGTAATCGGCTAGGACTCCGGTCTCTTGCTAAATAAAGTATAAATAACATTCAATCTCTAAAAACATCAATTAATAAATAACTTAAAGAGGTAACACCTAAAAACTTATAAAAAACATAACGTAGGAAACACACCCTAAACACCTCGACTAGTAATCCCATAATAACCTTGAAAATCTCTCATCATACATGATATCTACTAAGAACCTCTATAAACAGCATAGAACATCCCCCCTCCTTTTAGAACATTTTGAAGAAAAAAAAAAAAAAATCTCGAAAAAAAAAAAAAAAAAAATACACCAGGCAAATGTAACAAGAAACCAGCGATGTATAGCAAGCAGGACCGTTCCCGAGCTCTCCTTCCCACTAATGACAGCCTACCATTCAACTGTAGGGACCTTTATTGACCCACAGATTGAGGCCAAACTATCAGGGTTCCTTGAATCCATAAAAGCCTGGGGGAGGTGGCACCATCCCCTTCCCCAGGAACAACTAGGAGGCTGCGGTGCAGTCAGAAAAAGTGGCACATGCACAATTGTGCGAACGCTACTATAATTGAACTCAACAACAACAAATGTAAAGTATTAATATGTAGATATGTATGTATGTCATAAAATCCATTTATACCATTGTAAATGTTATTAAATATGATTCAAGATACTACCAATAGTAATAATAATAAATTATTATTATTATTATTATTATTATTGTGTAGCATATTTTCACATCAGAATACAGTTTGTGGTCTTTTTACAATTTATTTATCATTCACTCTATCTCACATTTCTGACATGACGTCTCTCACTCTCTATCTCCTAAATTTCTGCCGTAACGACACAGTTCTCACCCAAGCATCAGTAAATTCCCAGTGATCTATGCCTCGCTAGATGGTTTTCACGCGTTACTCTTACCTCGTGGTGATGCTGCTTTACACGCATGCGTGGGTAATTCAAATCTGAGGTCAACAGCTGATGAATACACAGGTGTTCTGTTCTGACAGGGATTTATACTAAAAAAGTGTGTGTTCTAAAGGATTTAACGCTGCGGATCATTAGAAGAGGGATTATACTTACCGTCTGGATACAAAGGTTAGTCTAAATAAATTTATTAATTAATAGCTCGCGGTCCCATCATCCGAAGTTACATAGCGCGGACGTCTCAGCACGAGTGGTGCAGAATGACGTTGGTCTCCGCCGCCAATCAAACAAAAAATACAGGTGGAGAACAACTTGCTGGTCTAGAATCCTATTATGCATCATTAGACTGTCACTGCTTCACATTCGAATGGTTTGTCTCCAGTATGTATCCTTATGCGCGTAGTCAAATGTCCACTCTGCCTAAACGTTTTTTCACACATTTCACACTTGTATGTTTTATTTCCACTATGTACCCTCATGTGCTTATCCAGGTTTCCTCTGTGGCTAAACCTTCTATCACATACTTCACATTTGAATGTTTTGTCTCCAGTATGTATCCTCATGTGTGTATTGAAATATTCACTTTGGCTAAACATTTTATCACATATTTCACACTTATATAGTTTTTCTCCTGTATGTATCGTCATGTGCCTATTCAGGTTTTGACTCCTGTTAAACCTTCTGTCACATACTTCACACATAATGGGCATTTCAACAGTATGTGTCCTCATGTGCAAAATAATAGTTGTAGTATTACTAAATATTTTATCACATAATCCACACTTGAATGGTCGTTCTCCTGCATGTGTATTCAAGTGTTCATTCAATGCTCCGAAGTGACTAAACCTTTCATAGCATATTTCACACTTAAAAGGCTTTTCTCCAGCAAGTTCCATCATGCGATTTTACCACAGGGCCTTGATTCAGGGGAAACTAATGAAAAATCCCTATCCAAGTAACACAAGGAAACTAACTCTCGCAGATCACGCTGTACTGTAACTCCTCGATGACTCCGTTCTATCACTATATCCGCATATCGGCCACACGATTCACCCAAAACCACCCAAAATCCACTACAAACATGATGCAAATTAAACTAAGCATACTCAAAACCACAAGAAAACCAGAAGAAAACATTAGAAACAGTATTATCTTGTAGAAACAGATACAATAGGCTGCATTTATTTTTTAAATTGGAAGTAAACATTGACACAAGGGAGACAAATGTTACTATATTCATGACCAGCCAGAACTAAACTCTATTCTGGACAAAATCAAATAAGTAAACAAAAATACATTACAGCAGCATATTATGGAATAAAAAAAAAAAAAAAAAAAAAAAAAAAAAAATTAAATTAATTATATATACCAAAGGATGAAACAAGTAATATATATACAACACTGTAAATGTTCTCGTCCGTAGTGGTTGTCGCTATAGGTTTTAGCGATATATTACATTTCTTCGTTGCATTTTTTTTTTTTTTTTTTTATTCTCCTTTTTACAATCATCTAAAGTAAATAATTGCCTATCAGTGCTATAACTGTCAAATGCAATTAATACAACATTACAATACAACGAACAACTGAAAGTACCAAATAATTTCTTTATAATAGATTTTAGATTTCTATCAATTATGGCATGTCTCCCCGCTAATAAAAAAGTGAAATAAAGCGTATGAACAGTAAACTAATGAAGTTCAACTCAGTTGTATTTTTCACATCTTAAAGCAAAGCTTTAATACAGTCAACATAATACAAGTAAATTTTGCAACCTGTTTCCACAGGAGTCTGACGTTTTATCAATAAAGTACGGCAAAATCTCTAACAATATGAAATCCCCTTATCAATAATATAAATAAACACAAGGAGTGCAAGCGTGACCACAACCCTTCGCTCGATTCAACTTTTCTCATGCGTCTTTTATCGCTTCAGAATCGCAAGAAGACTGAAAAACTACACATATACATTCAAAAGAAAGTAACGTACCAACGCATAACTCTTAAATGACCATGTCCTGAATCCAATCCGGCGAATTAACCTTTATTTTCACTACTTTGGTCAAAATCCCTTTCTAGCAAAATCGGCTGGACGGAAGTAGCGCATTCTACCAGTTTCTACCCTGCAGTAAATATGCCTAATAACATGATAAAATTAATCTCACAAGATAAAATGTTTAAGTAGTATATGGGGACACCCTAGGGACAATGGGACTTGCCATTAAAAAACACCTTGGGACACTCTGGGGACAATGGAAATTTAACATGGGAGAAATTGCTGGGACACTCTAGGGACAAGGGGAATTAACATGAGAATCTATTTTGGGTCAGTCTAGGGACAAGGGAAATTTAACATGGGAGAAAAAAGCAATTCTAGGGACAAGGGGAATTGATCATGGGATTTTTTTCTACAAAAATAAAAAAAATAAATAAAATAAAATAAAATAAAAATAAAAATAAATATAAAAAGGGGTAGGCAATTGAAAGTCTATCTCTTTTCGAGAAATTGGAGTGGCCCTGAAAAGGGCCTTTAGGCTTCTTCTTCTTCTTCTAACTCCTTAACTTCTTTATCCATCCCCTTATTTTTTCCATCATTCCTTTCTTCTTCTTCTTTTCTATTTCCGGTATCCAGTTCGGGTGACCCAGCGCTCTGAATTTCTCCTGTATTCTTATCCAGTTATGGTTGAGTTTGTCGAAGTTTTCTTTTCTCTTTCTATTTTCTTCTTCATTCTTTCCTTAGACCACTTTTCTTTGATGTTCTTGACCTCTTCGGTCAGCACTTTCCTCATTACTTCTTCCGCTTTCTTAAGCTTGTCTAAGCCCCACTTCACAAAAGACCAATCTATCCATTCTACAATGTCTTCTAAAAACACCTTATACTCGTCACATAAACTATGGCTTCTTTCAACTTGCCCACTTTCACATACGATGGGTTAATGAAACCTCTGATTCTCTTCTCCTCATCCTCTATCATTTCTTTCACAATATCGATGGCTAAGTGGAGGCTGGTTACTTATCTTGAGACGGAGTCTTTTGTGACTGCATGCCTCCATTCCTGTTCAAGCCTTTCTGCTACATTCAATCCATCCACCATCCAATACCAACTTCCCATAAGATTGTTACACAAAGTGGAATGAGCTCCAATGGCAAACACTGTTAGTTTTATAGTGAAAGTGCGGACGTGAAGGAAAACATCCCCCAAGACATAAAATTGATATTACCTAGATCATTACTTAAAACTCGCGGACGTGAAGAAAAACATCCCCTACTTTTCTCATTTCATATGATCTACTTACTATTCACATACGTGAAGCAGCAATAAACTAACCCCAAATCTACTATCCACACACGCAAAGCATTATAATGAAACCCAATAACCTACTATCCACACAAACGTACGTGAGCGCTTACACACACACACACACACACACACACACACACAAGTAAAAAAAAAGAGTCAGTGTTTATATTCACACTACTCTACATACACACATTGGCAAATCGATTACTATTTCTTTTCTAAAGGTTTGGGTAGCCCTGAAAAGGGCTGTTTGTTTTTAACTCCTGATGCACCTATCTAATGCTGGCACCTTCCTGGCCTGGCACCACATTCACATCTTCTTCCCCAGTCTCTTTTCACTCTTTTTGGGGGGAGAGCAGAGGCGGGATAAGTGGCTTCAGAACCCCAATCTTCTGTCTCTGGGATTCTGAAATTTCCTCTCTGCTTTTCTTCCTCTTCTTTGTTTCGTCTCTCCTCCTCTTCTTTGTTTCTTCTCTCCTCCTCTTTCATCCTTCCCTCTTCTACGATGGCCTCTGCAGCCAGCTCATTCACTATACGCCTGGCATATTCCAGGTGTACATGAAGTTCGAGCAGTTTAGCTAGGCTGGTGTTCATTGTGGTGGTGTTGATCAATCAACAAGGGTAGCTAGACTGCCGAACGATTTTTACTTTATACTGAAAGCGCGGACGTGATGGAAAACATCCCCTAAAACAAAATTGATCTTACCTAGATCATAACCAAACAAACGCGCGGACCTAAAAGAAACACTCACTCACTCACTTTTCATACTACCCATCACTATTCTAAAAAAATTTATTAAACAAATAATATACTATCCACATACGCAAAGCAATCCAATCAAACCCCAAATCTACTCTCCCCACAAGTCAAACAGCAAAAAAAAATCATCATAATCTACTATCCACACAAACGTACGTGAGCACTTACAAACACACAATCATATACACAAACACATACACTCACACTATAAAAAAGTCAGTGTTTATATTCGCACTACTCTACCTACACACATTGGCAAATGGATTACTATTTCTTTTCTAGAGTATTGGGTAGCCCTGAAAAGGGCTGTTCTTTTTGTTTGCTATGGCAATCTTTTAGTTTCTAAGAATGCGATGTCCTCTGACGACAGACTTTCTAACGATAGGTCTGCTTCTTCGGAAAGAGAAGAAGAACATTTTGGTGTCGATATGACAATCGACAAAGCCTCTGTCAGGTTCAGGTTGCTGCTGCTGCTGCTGTTGCTGCTGTTGCTGATCTCTCTGCTGTTTCTGAAGTCTGTACTTCTCTGTCCATTCTTCTTTCTCCCTGTTCACTTCTTCTCTGAAGAGCTCTTCTATCAGGTCTTCAGTGACTTTTAGCATTCTCACATTCTCTGTCTCTTCTGGCTTCGGTATCAGACTGTGTCTGGCCCTGTGCAAATTCACGTAGGCTTCGTTTAGCTTAGCTAGTTTGGAGCACATCTTCGTAGGAGGATGAGTCGACAATGGATGGTTAGACTGGAGGCTACCCCGGCTTTAAAGTCAAAGCGCGGACGTGAAGGAAAACATCCCTCCACGGTTTTCGAGCCGGAACGTTCAATGAGTGTCATGCGAGGGATGGTAAGAAGTCAAAGAGCATGAATCAAGATTTCTATAGTCAAACAAACCACAACATTTTTTATTCAAAATCACTTAACACTAACAAACAACTCTAACATTTTTAACAATAATCCAACAATATAACATCAAACATTTTGTTTCAAATGACAAACATTTTTTTCCAACTAACACATTATTTTGGACAGGGCTGACAACGTTGTGAATGAAATTGTGATTTCCACTGTTGGAAGTCATTAGGCAATTGATGGACACTGCGTTTCCTAGCTTGAGACAAAAGATAAGCATAATGGTCACAAAACCATTGATCTACTTTCACATCGTTCCTAGAAGAAGAACGAGGATCAAAATGAGTCACTAAATGTTCTAAGGAATAACACCGACTGCGATGATGCAGAAAATACACATAGTACTGTCCACACACCAAGGAATCTGTGCCTTGTAATTTCACATTATTGAATCGGGTGGTCTGAGCATTTCTTCTCATAAAGTCAATGATATCGTCTTCCAAAGGGGGCAATCCATACGAATCAAAATATTCCACACATCCTTCTTGAGGAAAGTAGACGGCTACCCAGTGGGTTCCTGGGAGATGACTGTCGTCCGTGTTGATCACATAAGCTAGACGGTCTTGAGGTTTACGATGAGGGAGTTCATCGTTAGCACAGACGACAGGATTCCAAGAAGCCGTGTGCGAGCTGTGTTTCAAAAGGTAATAAAGTTCCCAGGTATCCATTGATTTGTGTGGTTTTCTTCTTCACAGGTAATGATAAGTGATCAATTCGATCCTGACTTTTTGCTTGAAAATGTCTGACAAATAACCGTTTCTTCGCTTCGTCTCCCCACTCTGATTCAGGAGAGCTTCGATACGATGGATCTCTTGAGTGGTTAATGGTAGACAAGAATGTTCACGCAAGTCTTTATACCACTGATTCACCACGACTTCGTCCGAGATGAGACTCCAAGCTTCGTCCAGATACTCGTTCAATTTTTCTTCTTGACTCAGCATTAGGCATTTATCGTGTTGAATTTGACTGGGTTGATCGTTTTGACATCCATAGCAATCTTTCTTGATCAGTTCTGTCATTTTTTCGACCAAGTGCTTGGCAAAACAGGATACTAAATGGGCTTCTTGTTCTGGCCATCTTGACTTCATCATGATAACTTCTTCGTCTTTGTCTTGAGATTCTTCTTCCCCCGTCTCCTCACATTCCATCGTCAAAGTTTCTCCACTAGGTAAAGTGGGATAACAGTCTTCCATGGCTTCTAATAGTCTAGAATGACTTCTCTCAAACTGTTGATTTCTATGGTATTGTCAAATTCTGCATACAGGAGGACGTTCACTGTGTGATCTGGAGGTGGATTTGCAAACTGAAGTTCCACACCAATCTGACCCGATTTTATAGGGTGGAAATGTCCCTCATCGCTGCCTTGGTCTGGAGTGAAATCAAAACTCCACAAAGCGTAGCCTCCTGCATAATCATCGTATGAAATACCGCGACTGGTGTTGGTTCCTAACTGTCCGGTGGCTTCCTACAGGGACAAGTACGATCTCAAATAATTCTTCGCGACACCAAAGTTGGGCTCAAAGGGTCGGGTACACAAGGTCTTGCCGTCGCGACTGACTTCGATCTTGGACGCATTGTAATGTTGAAACTCAAAAGGATGTTGATCGTGGGTTCCGTTGAAGGCTGAATTCCTGACGATACCAACAATCAAACGCTTGGGTAACAGTCCTTGGAACAGACGATCTTCGATCATAGATCGCTGTCCGGCGGGAATGATGAACGTTTTCACTTCTACGCGTCGTATCGGTTACTTGGCGGTCGTTCTGCTCAACGTCTGATTGACGTCGTTTCCCACTTTAGGTAACACTTCCACACGACGCACGTAAAGTCGGGCTTCTTGAATGATAGTTTTGTATTCATTGGCATGGGCCATCAAATGGAAAGCGGCACTGCTACGATTCAGTCTCAGACGGATATCCACCCCGTTCAGCAAATACTTTTCTTGTAACCACATGTCCAAATGCAAACGATCCATCAGTTCTAAACTTCGCCCTTGCAGAATTTTCTTACGACGGTCGTTAAACCCCACATTGTGAGGATTTTCATCTTCTGTTAGGACTGTGTCGTTAAACGTACCTACACCTGCCGTGTCAGGTTTCCATACCACGCAAGCATCCAGATGAGTATTCTTGGCTTCTTTTCCGTACGTCAAGAGATTTTCCAGGTAGGCACGATATGGGTAAATATCCATGCTGCTGCTGACCAGTTTGTTATTCAAGTACAAGTCCACTTCGCTGAACAAGGAATGCATGAAATTGTTGACAGGAGCTACTCTAGCATAGCCTCCTGGATTGGTGTTGTCCGTTTTGATCACTTTGACTTTCAAGTACAGGTAACTGCTATTCAGATCGATGTAATCTTCGGGCTGTCCTTTGATTTCATACTCGATGGGAGCGGAATCCGTCAAAGAGTAGACGGGATGAAATTCCACCCACTGGGTTTCTTGCATGGTCATCATGGTAGGGGGCATGACAAACAGATCCAGTTCCGACTTGGAACAAGCGCAAGACTCTCGGTGCATCATTTTTTTCTCTTTCTCAATAATCGAAAACGTCTAAGTCTCGAACGGTTCTTCTTTTCTTTGCCTTTCTAGCTTTAGACGTGTGAAGTCTGGTGAGAGGGTGTTTTCTTCGTCATCTCTTTCTGCCTTGTCCTTGCTGAATGCTTGACTCGGTAGCGTGCAGGGCATTTATAGGTGTGTCTCGTCGGCCCAAAAGGTCTTTGCCCGTTTGCAGCAAGACATTTTTGCCTGCCCTCATGAAGGCTTCTTTAGGATTTTGTTTGTCGATGATGACATTTTGGAGAAATTCCTTGCCTTGTGTCAGTGCCGCATCTTTCAAGGCGTGCAATCCGCGTGTCACCATCGGTTTCAACACCGGGGCCACCGAACGAAAGGCCGATTTTAACATATCTCCTAAACCGTGTCCTCGCTGTCGAGCAACCCCTCGGTACACTGGATACATGACTTACGAATCGTGAGAGAACCGTTTTCGAAAATGGAGTTTCACCGTGACTTTTCCTTTGGTGAATGGAATATTTTGTCCCAGATCTCCTTTTATAGCAATGTTGACCGTGTCCAAATACGACTTGCTGACAGGCAAATAGTAAGGATGGACAAATTCGCGGTGAACGTGATAAGTGTTTCCACCTTCCTCGTCAGTGACCTTGGCAGAATCCACTTTGAAAGGAATGACACGCAGTAACGGCACGGAGGTGTGTCCCACCACGTTGTACTCCACCACATCGGAGTACAGAAACATCAAATTCAGTCCTAGGTTCAGTTCTACCGGGGCACGAAATAACTTGCTAAAAGACTCGTTGTCGTAAACGATTGGTAATTCGTTTTTCTTGAGCATGGCCATTCTCATGTCCATGTCTCCGCCCAACATGTCAAACAATTCAGGGCAAAATAAAATGGACACGATTTTACCCCCGTCAAATTTCATCAAGAACCGACGAGCTGCTTTGTGGTATTCCATGGTGACACTTTTTTTGACACTTTCCAAAGCTTTCAGAAACACGACATTAAAGCTGGAGGTTATGGTGCTTACCAAATGTTGACCACTAAAATAATAGCCTGGGGGAACGAACAAGTGATAGGTGGTGTACTTTTGATTTTTTGTACCAGGGGTTTTCTTGTCATATTTGCCATAGGTATCCAAGTACTGTTGCAATTGTTCGTCATGAACTTCCACATCAAAAAATTTTGATTGCGAAGGACATTGAGGACTTGAATCGGGTGAATGATTTCTACTAAAGCCACTTCCCAATTGGCTTCGTGGTCTAATGAGATGGTCTGAGGTAATTTGGCCGTGTAACAGCACAACGTGTTCTTGGGAAACACCTCCATGGAACTGTCACTAGGTAAGGTTAAGTAAAATTGGTTTTGGTGACTCATAATTCCAGAGTTCTGTGGCTGTCCGAGGGGTTACTGGACGTCAGAGGCGTGTCTCCGCCCAAAATAGGGCTGTTGTTGTTGTTATTGGAGTGGTGACTGACACTGGCACTGGACACAAGGTTCCCGTGGTTCCTGTTGGAAGAGAATTTCAGGGAGGGATTGGGAAGCAGGTAACCGATGCAGCTGCTCAATAAAATGGTCCACAATTGTTTGTCTCCTTGTTGCAAACTTAAATTGGCGATGGCTGCCCCGATGACACAATACACCACGAAGATTTGGCAGAAAAAGACGATTTGTGTTTTAGGCACACGTTCTCCACACCACACCCACAAAGGATGTTTTTGCAAATCTTGCAGAGAAGAACTGGGTGAAGGAGTAGTAGCAGTAGTAGCTGCGTCTATGTGAAAGGGCATGATGTTCACTTCATTTTATAGTCGATGACTTGCGAAGCGTCGATCCAAGAATCAAAACTGGGTGGATATCCTTTCCAACGTACTTTGACTTCTTTGACACGTCGTTTGCCCACTTTACGGGTTCTGCGTTCGAGAATGCTTTCGATGTCGTACACGTCGTCTTCTTTTTTGGTGACACGTTGTAACTCGGGTAAGTAAAACGTTCCTTTGAGCGCTTCTCCGTTCATGTCTTCCAATTTATAGACGGCAGGATGACGGCCATGCACTCGTTCAGTGACACGAAACAATTCGGTCGTCCAGTTAGGTAAGTAACCTTTGTCGAAAGTGCGTTTGGTTTTGCCAATGCGCAACCAATCTCCTACGGTCAACACTCCACTTTTCTTGGGGGCAGCCCTCGTCGGGGACGTACCAAACAGGCGCTTAAACACCAACACTTCGTTTTCGGGAGTCACCTCTTGGGGGCACGTCCGATGCTTCGATGGTAAGATTGGTTGTACGCTTGCACCAGGTGCGGTAAGATGTCGATGTACTTCAGAGTGTGGTGATGCGTAAAATATTTCCACATGCGTTCTTTCAAAGTGCGTTGAAAACGTGCCACGATGCTGGCTTTGGTTTCGGTATTCTCGGTGGTAAGAAAATGAATGTCACGTTTCTTTAATTCATTTTCGAAAGCTTGGTTCAGAAATTCGGTGCCTTTGTCCGTTTGCCATCGAATAGGGTGACGAACGCTTTGTTTCAACACTCGTTGCAGGGCTCGCACTAACTCGCTGCTCGATTTGGAAGTCAAGGGTACGACCCAGGCTAATTTGGAAAAGACGTCGATGACACCAAACAAATATTTGTAGCCACGATTGTAGCTGGCCAAATGAGAGACATCGGCTAAATCGGCTTGCCATTGATGATCGATGCCTTCCACGCGTGTGCGACTTCTGGAAAACTTGCGTCGGATGGGTTTGTGTAAAGTGTAGGTAGCTTGTTCTTGTAACCATCGTTGCACTTGAGGTAAACGGAGACTTTTCAGTCGCGTTTTGGCAGCACGATACAATTTTTGAACTCCTGCGTAACCTGCATGATGGGACGGATCGTAGTAAATGCTGGCTAAGACTTTTTGCATTTGTTGGTTTGTGTGTTAATAAGGCAACCACTCTTGGAGGATGCTACTCTTTTTCTCTTGGGGTACTTTCTTGGATTGCAATGCTTTGCGTGTGCGACCGGCAATAGGTGTCGCAGAGGAGGATGTCTGAACAGGGGATATCGGTTCTTGTTTCACTTCTGTCTTCACCTTCTTTTTCTCTTGTAATGAAGAAGGGGTGGCCATCATCTTTTTTATCCATCCAATTCTGGAGGTAGGTGGTGTTGTTAACTTGCGTACCTTTTCTGGTGGAGTTTGAAACCCTTCTTCTTCTTATTCTTTTTCTGTCTTGATCACTGGTAGTGGTGGTACTGGTGATGGTGCTGGACTTTTCATCAAGATATTAAAATCTTTCAGAGTGGGTGGAGCTGTTTCGTCTAAAGCTTTCTGGTGAAAGAGTTGCAGTCGTTGCAAGAGTTGACCGTACTTTTGCGATTTTTCTGTTTCGGACAAATCTTGGCGATCCATCAAGGACTGCAATTCGTGTTGTAACTGGGACATCTCGCTCAAATGGGGATTGGGAGGTAAATGCGGGGTGCGTTGTTCTTGCCAGCGATGGTATTTCATCCTTCGTCTGTAAGGCACTAAACCTAGTTTTCGTCCTTCCATGCGGTTGTCAAGGGTCGATTCTGAGATTTTGGGACTTCCGAGGGCCTTTTTATCTTGCTCCCACCAGTCCTCCCAACATGGTTCCCTAGACTTCTTTCAGCAATGGGCCTAACAAGAGGGGTAAAATGCCTCCACGTTGGACCAACATCTTCTTCTTTTGACGAAAGGGAATTTTCTTTTGAACCATTTGGCGAAGAACGTGACGATGTTTGCCTAAGCATTGTTTGTGGTGTTTGGACAAAGGGATCGTATCTTTCAAGACGTACAAACAACATTCGCACACGGTATCGATGACCTCTTTGGAAGCTGATTGAATGAGTTTTTTTCGTAGGGGTGGAGAAACTTTGGAGAGGATAGATAACATGTCCCCATGTTTGACTAAACATGGTGGCAGTCCTTTCCTTTTCTTTCCTTGGGGTTGTTTAGAAGAGGGATGTTTTCTGGAGGGTGACATCTTCAGGAGCACCAAAACACTGATACCCTACTTGGTCACACACCTTTTTTATACTGGAACGCGTCGCCACTGATTGTCTTTACGTCGTATCAACTTGAGGATATTCATGACTCGTCGTGCAGGGGTACGTAACGGACTAAGTCGAGCCAGTTCTTGCTTGGACAAATCCAGTAAACTTTGTAACATGCCCGATCTTTCTTGGATTTTGATTTTGGGAGAAGGTACTTTGTGAGCAGCAGCCATTGCCACTAAATTGGAGGGTCCTTCTACTGGGGAAGTTCTTGGGGTCATCAACGGAGAAGTTCTTGGTGTGATCAACGTCTCCAAGTACTCTTCAGTTCTTGGTGTCATCAACGGAGAAGTGGATGAACTTGAGGCTGCCGGAGACGCAGTCACCGCTGTGGCAGGTCGTGGCTTGCGAGTGTAAGGTTGCGTCCTGGCCGAAGTGCCTCTCTTGCGACTAGTTTTCTTCTGTGGACATTTCTTTTTCTGAGGGATTTTTCTCTGTTTCTTTTTCTGGGGGCTTCTTTTCTTTTTCCGGGGTGGTGTCTGGTAAGAGGAGGGTCCCGCCACTGGAGAAGTTCTTGCAGACACGGGTCTCCTTGGGGACCTGGTTTTTTTCTTCTTCTTGGAGCTTCGTTTGACTTTTTTCTTGGGGAGAACTTTGGGGGCATTAGGATCCCATCTTAAGAGAGAGCGAATGATGACCCCTCCTAGAGTACCGCTCCTTCCAGGTTTCAAAATGATTTGTTTTTTGGTTTGAGTGTCGATGCGGGGATCGGCCAGTTGGGTCAAAGCGA
The DNA here is from genome assembly GCA_028554795.2 of Sinohyriopsis cumingii. Classification (NCBI taxonomy): domain Eukaryota; kingdom Metazoa; phylum Mollusca; class Bivalvia; order Unionida; family Unionidae; genus Sinohyriopsis; species Sinohyriopsis cumingii. The sequence continues at coordinate 86,019,306 of CM068832.1, forward strand.
TTTTGTTTCGATCAAAAAGCGTTTGGCTTGATGAGGAATCTGAATGATCCCTTGAAGTAATTGACGTGCCGTCACCGTGAACCATCGTAAGACTTCTTTGAGACTAGCTTCTAAGACACGAGCTCATGTTTGTGGATTTTTTTCTCGAATGATGCCATACAAGGCACGAATCAATTTGACGGGAAGATGCGACTGAACGGACTTCATGTTCAAAATTTGTGTGAGACAGACGAAAAGGGTCTGAGGATTTTATAGATTTTTTTGTGGAATGAAGTTAAGTCGAGGACGGAGACGTGTACAGGACAGGCCCTCCGTCTTGGCACCAGTGGTGAAACAAGTGGGTACGAAATCGCAAATCATCGGGGGTCGTAGGTTTCAAATCGACAAGTAAATAGGCGTGTGGAGTTTGAGTGGCATCGTCGTACGCCTGAGTCAGCCAAGGTGTCCCTAACTGTTTGGCTAAGACTTGCACTTGCGATTTATCTCGAGGGCTTTTAAACAAGATCACATAATGCGCATTGAGACTGATAGTGCGATGGGCTTTACTTTGTTGAAACAAATTTTGAGTGATGTAAACGACACTGGCATTACGATGATGCCCTTTGCGCGTGAACCACAGTTTACTTTCTTCTTCGTCTTCTCCTAACATGTCGTCAAAAATGACCAAATGGGTTTGAGGGGAGTCAGAGACGATGCCGTCGTCTTCTTTAGGAATGCCTTCCACAAACACGATGGAATCGCCTTGACTTTCTCGCAAGAGGCTGTACGCCGATTGCCACTCTTTGTAACATTACACGATGCGTTGAGGTGGACGATCGATCAAATGATGTTTATGTTCGATCAAGCGTTTGACGAATTCGGTTTTGCCTGAACCGCTAGGTCCAGCAATGAGCATGTTAAAGGGATGGCGAAGATACAAAGCCTCCCAACTGGCACGATTTAAGTGTTCGTCGATGACTTTGACAGTGGATGAAGAGGGAGCAGAGACAGCAGAGGTAGCCATAGTGTGAGTAATGTCACTTGTGACACGAAAACAAACAAGACGAGAGTTTATATACTTTTTTCAGGACACGTTTATTGAATGTTTTAAACATGAATACGAAAGACAAAACTACATAAAAGCCAAAGGCTTAAGTACAACGATAAAAGGCACATGATAACCATCAACGTGGAATAAAAACAAGTGTCTGTACAACATGTTTTGGGTAATGTTCTGATCAGTTCTATAGGGGGTAAGGTCACACAAGTGTCCTCCCGAAAGGGTCTTTCAGGGATGTCCACGACAGTCCTGTCCTGGGTGACGGGTTCTTCTGGTACTGTCACTAACACAGGTTGGAAAGTCGCAAGGCTCACAATCGCATTCCACTTCAGAAGCCCCACACTTGAATTGTGCCTTTCTAAACTTGTTTTGTGTTTCTCTGAAAGTCTTGATCTTGTTCGCTTGGTCTTGGTAGTCACAATGAACTATCGATCTTGCCTAGGGTTCCTTTTTATATACAGACCAATACCGACGTGTCCATACGGTAAGGTGAAATGATTGGGAAGTCGCACTCGCTTCTGGTACACGATTTGATAGACTTTTTCCAAGGGTCGACTGACGATGTGGTGAGTGGGTAAACGTACAATCTTGTTGGATTGATAGGTGGTCACTTTAAAGTGTTCATCCTCTCCAGATTGCAGGGCTTCTTTCAATACCCCAAAGTTGACCACACGACTGGTACGATAATTCAGAGTCAATCCTTTCACTTCACACTTCGTGTGCACTTCTCCTTGTTTGTCCCGGTATTCGTAGCCATAATTGTTTGGACCGCCACTGACGAAACTTAGAATCTTGTCGTCGGGATGTTCGTCTGTCCAGGCTCCTAAACGGTCTCCTTCGATGTCAGGATGCTGTTGACTCGGGTGATGGATGTAAATGCAACTGTTCGTGTCAAAGTACAGGACGCGTTCCCCTAACAGTTCTAAAGCTTCGTACAATTTTAAGCGAGCATGGGCTGTCACGTAAGCCGCAATGATGACATTTCCAAAAGGGTCGTCTTGTACAAAGTCCAGATCTTCTTCGTAATTGACCAATATCAAATCCTCACGAACGACGTCCACGTGTTTCATGTATTTGGTTTTGTCGTGAATCATCTGAAAGTAGCGGGAAGGTTCTGTCAAATATTCCGTCTTGGGTAAACACGGTCGTTGTGCCATTTTACCCCACAAGCAATTTAACATCACTTTGGCAAACGATCGCCTGCCTTCGTTTTTCTCGATGTGATCTAAAGTAATGCCTTCTTGTGCCCAGTATTTCTCTTTGAAATGTATTTGGTCTTCGGGAGTGTGACACCAGGAAGGATAGCCGCTGGCTTCTTGCTTCAGCTTCAAAAAGGCATCCACGTAGTCGGCGAAAATGCCTTTCTGAGTGGGATCACCCTTGTGATATTGTTGTGTCTTGGGAAAGTGACAAATTTCGTACACTTCTAACAGTTGGTATCCCATGTCCAGAGCTTTGAACCATTCTACGCTGACCCAGGTTCCCGTCAAAGCCCGTTCTTCCTGGGTGTGCTGACAAGGTTGGTCTTGGTTGTACGTTTCGGCACAAGTACGGCACAAAGGAAACATCAGTTTGCCTTGACAATGGTGAGGTAAGACGGGATGGTATAGGTTCGTGGGAGGCAAAACTTTGCACTTGATCAAGCCTTCGTATTGTCGAATGTTTTTCCGGTCGATGTGTTCCGTGAACAATTGTGGGTGCCCTGCAGGAAAGCGACAATATTTGCACACGTAGGGATACAGCGAACACACGTCCAAGTATTTGATTTCTTCTCCTTTCTCTTCGTCAGCTTGGTACAGCAAACAGGTGGCATTGATCCTTCCTCCGTACAAACTATCCCTCGGGTTCAGGGGGTCCATGAACTGGTAACTTTCCACGAGGCGTTTAAATTCGGGATCAGTTTTCAAACGGTGATCGTATTCGTGTTCCCACATTTCCACCACTTGTTATCCTTCCTGTTCTAACTTTAGGCATCGCTGACAAGTGGCCTGGTACAAGTCTTCCATGGTTCGTTGTAAAAACTGATTTTTAGTGTCACGGTCAGGGTAACAGTCGGGACATCCGTGAAATAAGCAACCGTTAAACTCGTACATGATCTTGGGGTTTTCTAAGTCCCAGCCATCGACCGAATGCGTTCCAATGGTCTTTTCGCCCCCTCCGTTGCGGGCATGCTGAATCCATTTGTCTTCCTTGTCGCACAAGTAAAGTAACCAGCGTAGGTGCTTTGACCGAGTATTGACGTTTGACATAGTTGGTCTTTTGAGGACTGATGACAGCTACGGTGTTTTCAGGCATGAATCGTTGCCGGTACACTTTGGCAATGGTGCAAGCTTCTTTCAAAGGATCGACCCCTCCGTGTTCCATGAACAGTTCTCGAAATTTTCCACAGCAACGTCGTAAAATATCCATGTCGGAACGACAATACTTTAGCATTTCTTCCTGAAAGTCGAAAGGGTCGGAGGAGTGAGCCTGGTACCAAGCGTAGAAAGCGTCTCGTTGTTCGGTATGCATGTTGTCAGGGTCGTAATAGTGAGCCTCAGGCAAATGGGGTAGAACGGCGTGTTGATTGGCTTCCGTATTGAAAAAGTGTGGAAAGTACCCTTTAGCCATTTCTGTCATTCCAAATGTTTTAGGCATTCGACTCAAAGGCATGGCCAAATAGCTCATTGAATCTTTAAACTGTACTTGTCCCACTTGCATGGAAATGATTTTGGCTCCGTTCAAAATCACTTTAGGACGCTCGGTACCATGTTCCGTATAGTACCTCAAAAGAAACTGTCCATCGTATCCGCAGAAATTGTGAGCCATCACTGTGGCATGACAATGACAATCTCCGTAACGTTCGATGTCCTCTTGGCTCCACGTCTTGTCGATGGGGTCTAAGACCCATTGTGCAAAATTGGCTAACGTGTTCGGTCCTCGAAAGATTTTTTCACGCCCTCCGGGAATCTTACTGCACTGAGGGCAATGACTGAAGCTAGGTTCCTGAATGCACTTCTCGCACGCTGGATGAGCCACGCAGTAATTAGGAATGTGAATACCGGTCTCTTGCATGGATTCGAAATCGAAAAAGATGAAATTGCCTTTCTTCTTGTGTCCATCCTCTTTCTCTGGTGGGGGTTGGTATTTTTGCACGTAGCATTGGTGTTCCAAGTCCACGATGTGTTGACAAATGTGACATTTTGTCTTTACTGAACATACTTGTGCCTTGGTACTATTGGTACGTAGACCTTGTCCACACGTAGGGCACAATCTCAGCAGTTGACAAGCACATTTCTGTTGTGAACCTTGCGTCTTGAGATGTTGTTGGTAACAGATAGGACTGACAAACGTGCGCTGACAAGCTAGACAATGCACTGGTTTTTGCCCTTCGCTCAGACAGGGTGGATAGGCCAAACATCCCGAGCATTTCGATCCGCAATGTTTGTGTTGCTCTCGATTTTTATAGCCATAGTCACATTTCTCACAATAATAACCGTATCCCAGGAATCCGGTGATACTGGTAATGGTATCAAAATGGTCATCGTGATGATAGACGTGAATGTATTTTCCATCCTTAAAGTCTTTCCCTCGAAACAACAGAGGCCAACGCATTTCTTGAGGGTGCACTTTCAAGGTGTAGCGAGGAGCTAGGACATCTTGCAATTTTTGCAGTTCTGCTTCACTTCGTTGTTTGGCTCGGTCCGATTTTCGAATATTCTCCCAGGCTCTTTTCCATTCTACCGTGTCGTTTTTGTTGGAATAGGTTCGTCCCACCACGATAGCCCTGGATAAACACATCTGGTCTTGAGGGTTGTGAATTCGGACGAGACTTGTTTTGGTGCTGCGAAGCTCGTCCACCAATAACATCTTTTTGCGTCCAGTCCCTTGAGGAGGAGAAACGTGGGTCATGTCCAGTGTGGCTTTTCCATCGGTGATGTCAAACTGGTCATTGTATTGTTGTACGTGTTGAATTTTGTCCATGACTTTGGAAGCAGTCAATTCTGCAGGGCTGCTAAACTCGATCCAAACAGGGGATTTCAAGCCGTCGTGTTGTATGGAAAGTCTCAAGCGATCGTCTTCTTTGGGTTGACATTGTCGCTTGAGTGTGGTGAGTAAAGAATCCCCAACTCCGGTGATGAACCCTTCTGCTTTCTCCAACGGTACTTCGGACTTGAAATCTTTAAACTTCACTGTGTATTTGTAAGCCGTGGTTCTAAATTTTCTAGAGGATCGCTTTTCGGTCTCTCGAATGGAATAGTATTTTTCAGGGTTAACTAAGGGTGGTGAACTTTGTTTAGAGGGTTTGGATTCTGGTTCACTCATGTCCTCTTCAAAATCACTGGCATGAATTTGTGCCAAGACTTCAGCTCTGGTACGAGGCGATAGATCACGTTTCTGCCTCTTACTTTCTTCTTCTTTCTTCTCAAATGAATTGGATCCTTCCATCTTGAGTAAAAAACGTCAAATGACTCAAGTTTAAACACCATGGACTAATTTATAGTCATGGCAGACCAGCGTATATAAAAGGGTGTGTGTCTTTTCCTTTCACTATTCATTTCACTCTCAAACCGAGCACAACGATGGAAGAGACTACCCAGATGGAACGTTTCATCAGAGCTTTGCGAGGGGTCATTAGAAAATTCTCTTCAGACCAGCCGACGGACTACTCACCGTCCTTTCGAGATAAAACTGAAGATACTTGCTATATCTGTCAGAAGAAAGGGCATTGGTCTTCAGAGTGTCCAGACCGTCAAAATTGAAAAAACGGGGTTAGAAAAGACAAAAGTCAAGATACCTGTTATTATTGTAAAGAAAAAGGACATTGGTCTCCAGATTGCCCTAAGAAACAAGAGGAGCAAGAAGAGAGGGATTCTGGAGAGGAAGAAGAAGAGGAAGAAAGTAGACAATTATATTTACAAGAGGCAAAGAAAAAGAAACAGGAGAAGAAAAGAAGAAGGGAAGAAAGGGAGGAGGAAGAGGAGGAAAAGACTGTGACGGTGAAGAAATTGAAAAAACAGAGAGAGTAAACAGTGAGACAGAAGAAGTGAATGTACTTTTTAAAGTGCTCTGTTGTGAATTGTGAATTGGATTGTAACTATTGATAAAAGAATAAATTAGGTATAAAAAAGGTAAGTGTCTTTGAGTTTTGATTTTAAATAAGAAGCTACACTCACGCACTCATATACACGTACTATAGGGGTAAAATGGTTTATTTATTTTTTTTTGAGTTATTGGCAATTGAAAGTCTATCTCTTTTCGAGAGAAGTGGGTGGCCCTGAAAAGGGCCTTTGGTTTTTGGTGTAGTGGTGAGTTTAAGCAATCAACTTTAACTGCCTTAAGCCTTTGCCATGGCCGAGTCCTACTTCTGATGATGATGATTTGGTTGAAAACACTAAGGGTGGTACGGTAGGCTTAGTCACAGGGTTGGCGTGTTTAGCTCTGGAAGGTCGTATTCTCTTCGGTCGTGATAAAGAAGTCTGATACATTTGTTTCAGACTTTTTAACTCCGCTAAAATGTCTAACAGTACCGTGACCGTTTGATTTTCACCCTCTTGTTTCTTTGCTGCTGCTTGTTGTTGTTGTTGTTTTTTTTTTTCTTACCTCTTCTTGCTGTTGTTGCAGTAAAAGAAAAGCTTGTTCCGCTTCCTTTTGTCGTTGAATAAATTTCTCCAATTCTTCTTTCTGTCTCTGTCTAAAATTCTCCACGTGTGGTGATGAAGGTGACGGAGGTTCCGGAACAAATTCTTGCGAGGTAAGAAAATCCACAAAATCCCAATTTACCTCTTCTGAAAGTAAGTCCGGGTTCCCTTGTGTAGTCTACACTGCTGGTGCACCCCAATGGATCGTTTTCTGAGTTTCCGTCATGTTGAATCACTGTCTCGCATCGATTGACTGCACACAGTCGATAGCGAATCTATAGATCACGTGACGTCACAGACTGTTTTCTTCGGATTGGATGCGAGCTGACTGAATTTTGTAACGTGTGTTTGGATTGGTCAATGAACTCAATCCGTTTCAATCCTTCCTCTACCTATAAATAAGCGCAGTTCACTGCATTGATTTACCTGTTCTCGACGCCTCAAGATGTGGACCACAGTCGAATCATCAACCCTTGTGTCTTCGATGATGTTCAGGACGGACATACCGATGTATGTCCGATCCGAATGGACAGTTGTCCATAGGACCGCCAGCAACCTATGGATACGTAGGATTTACGTGGGGAGGCAAGGATGCCTCAAAAGAGTCCTGATTTACGGTCCTACAGTGAGACGAAGCCTAAGGACAAGAAGAAGTCACAGATGCCCTTTATGTTAAGGGCATATATAAACCCAAAGGCCCTTTTCAGGGCCACCCACATTTCTCGAAAAGAGATAGACTTTCAATTGCCTACCCCTTTTTATATTTTTTTTTATTTTTATTTTATTTTATTTTTTATTTTTTATTTTTTAAAAACAATCTCATGTTCAATTCCCCTTGTCCTTACAATTGCTTTTTTCTCCCATGTTAAATTTCCCTTGTCCCTAGCCTGACCCAAAATAGGTTCCCATATTAATTCCCCTTGTCCCTAGAGTGTCCCAGCAATTTCTCCCATGTTAAATTTCCATTGTCCCCAGAGTGTCCCAAGGTGTTTTTTAATGGCTAGTCCCATTGTCCCTAGGGTGTCCCCATATACTACTTAAACATTTTATCTTGTGAGATTAATTTTATCATGTTATTAGGCATATTTACTGCAGGGTAGAAACTGGTAGAATGCGCTACTTCCGTCCAGCCGATTTTGCTAGAAAGGGATTTTGACCAAAGTAGTGAAAATAAAGGTCAATTCGCCGGATTGGATTCAGGACATGGTCATTTAAGAGTTATGCGTTGGTACGTTACTTTCTTTTGAATGTATATGTGTAGTTTTTCAGTCTTCTTGCGATTCTGAAGCGATAAAAGACGCATGAGAAAAGTTGAATCGAGCGAAGGGTTGTGGTCACGCTTGCACTCCTTGTGTTTATTTATATTATCGATAAGGGGATTTCATATTGTTAGAGATTTCGCCGTACTTTATTGATAAAACGTCAGACTCCTGTGCTGTTTCGTAGGTAACTAAAAATTCATAAAATTGTACAAAATTATAAACATTGCAAAGATTTTTTTGTGCATAAAACCAGTTAAAAAAAACTGAAAAAATGGAAATGCGTAGCTATGTCTCGACATTAGACAATTGTATTTCTAGTTCGTGAATGATTGCTATTATCGCCATTTCATTTGTGATATTCGTTCCGCCTTTGCACGCTTTCTTTGCCCAGGTTTACGTTCCGCATCTATTTTCGGCCGGATGCATCGGAATTTTCCATTGGATGAATGTATGTACTTCGAAGTATTGGAATTTAGTTGCTTTTATAAAAATTATGTACAGATTCTTGTCTTCTCAGCTGATGTTTTTGTGCGCCAAAATGGTTTCATTAATAACATATGAAGAGAAAGGGCCAAATAATTTATAATTGCCATGGTTTCATCAATTACACATAAAGAGGAAGGGCCAGATACTTTATAATTGCCATGGTTTCATCAATGACAGATAAAGAGGAAAGGCCAAATAATTTATAATTGCCATGGTTTCATCGATTACATATAAAGAGGAAGGGCCAAATAATTTATAATTGTCATTGTTTCATCAATTACATATAAAGAGGAAGGGCCAACTAATTTATAATTGCCATGGTTTCATCAATTACATATAAAGAGGAAGGGCCACATAATTTATAATTGCATGGTTTCATCAGTTACATATAAAGAGGAAGGGCCAAATAATTTATAATTGCCATGGTTTCATCAATTACATATACAGAGGAAGGGCCAAATAATTTATAATTGCCAGAGCCATATAGTGTGCGACGCAAATCTATGAACTGAGCTTGAGTTACACTTTATAACCTGCTGATTAATTCGGGAATCTCGTGTTGTTTCCAATCAGCAACCTACTTAAGCTTATTATTTATAGATTCTGAGTTGTTGTTAGTCCAAAGACTCGGGATAGTTTTGGTTTTTAGTGGTTTATAAACAAACATTTTAAATTTTTGTGATATGAACTTTTGTAAGTACAGTGCAAAATTGGGATATTGTTTTAAAGACATTGCCAAATCGTCTTCTTGTTTCGCAAAATTCAGCGTCATCTTCACTGAATATTAGGCCACTGTCTTCATTGAAGAGGATACAAAGTTTAGATTTTGTGACAAGATCGTCACATTCATGTTTATGCAAAGAGTGCCGAATGTTGTCTTTAATATGTTTAGTGCAATATAAACATCATTCATTACAAAAATTGGATCTTAGAGCATTTGTCAGAGCTTATTCATCGTCCGTACCAAATACAAACTTATCTTCTCCAATTTGTTTCGTGAATATGCGAAAAGAATTTGCAACATGTATTTTCATCGGACTCCCAATGAAGACGTGGAGGACCTAAGAACATATGGTATTATTCAGTTTTCCTGTTTACAACGCTTTTATTTTTGTATGACATTACAGTTATAAAAACCTTGCCCAGTTTAAAAGTTCGGTCTATTCCAATAAGGAAATGTCTAAAATTTGTTCTGTAGTACAATGACCGGGCTTTTTCTTTTTGTCAGAGCCACTTCCTTGACATAGCCATTTGTGTGAAGTTCACCTAGAATTTATACCAAATCATTGGCTAGATTTTTATTTCCTGGTTCAGATGTTTTGAGGAGAATCGGTTAACATATTATGGTATACAATTTATAAATTTGAATCTGGTCATAAGTCTAGACCAATAAACCAGCTCTAATAGTTTGATAAAAATGCTTGCGTAAAACCTACCTGTTTCTCAATAAAAAATATTATGTTATTTTGTCATTGAAATAAGACTCTTCAGAATTAATTTTCTACATTTTCGATAACAGTATTCTCATGAGAACCCCAAAAGTTGTATCCATATAATAATATACAGAAAATACTATTATCAAATATGTGTTGCCAAACACAAACGATAAACTGTTAGATTGAAGTGTACCAAATTTCGAAAAGTTATATACAGAAGTGATCTCATTCAGTTTGTACTGATGATCTTGTTCGTTATCTTCAAGGATAAAAAATAACAAGAGCATGTATCTAGAGCATACGTTATGTTTATCTGTGTTTGAAATGCACACCTCTTTAACTCTTTGCAAGGAAAACGTTTTTAAATTATTACGATGTATCGAAAATAAGATGAGTGAGAGTTTTTTGGACTTTCCTTGTTCCGTATTGGTATAAATATATATTTTTCATTCATATACCCATACTTTAATTTAGCTATGCATATTGTTTATAACCTTGACCGCTGCACGAATTGACTTAATTTGATCTTTCCTAATTCCACACTGCTATAAATCCGAGTTTGTTTGATTGATATATCCATGACTAAACATTATAATATATACTCCTATTACCTTGACGACTTTACCGGTTGTCTTATTACTTATTACCTTGAGTAATCTACCAACAATAACATTTGGAGCCTTTTGTCTGTTTCCGAAGCCCGACTCTTTATAAAGTGTATAACTCTGATACCTTTTTCAAACTCGATAAATGCAGAAAACAATTATTTATTGATTCTTGCTTTTAACACTTTTACCATTGCATATAGAGAAAAACCGTCATCTAGAGGGGTATACATTTTTCTAAAACTAGACTGATTTTTCATGTAAAATATAGGATGAGTCTCAATAATCCGCACGTCTTCTATTTAACATAGTTAAACAACTTTATAACACAACTTAGTATGTCGGTAGCTCGAGGGTACGTTTTTAATATTTTTATTTTTATATATTCGATGTGTTAATCTTATAATACAAAACAAAGTCTGGGATAATATCACTGTCAAAAACGAGATTTCAAAAGGTAATGTTTTTGTTGAAAACTAGGTTCCATCTGTTTCAATATACTCGTTAATGATACCTACACTATACTATGTTAGTATCTTAAATTATGATGTGTACTTCCTACACAGTAACAGCTTTAGCCAGACTCTCATTTTCAGCAGATAACATTACAATAAAGTAGGCATTTTCATTTGAATCAATAGCTTTATTGAGATCATTGAAGTATTCACCATACACATTAATGTGTATATCTTTTGTATTTTTGTTTCCTCAAATGCTTTTAATTTCTTTCCAAGATTGTTTTAGGACTGCCTGGCAAAGGTTTCTTAATATAATGCTAATGTTAGCGTTATGTTTGCTACCGGACTTACATAATGTATTGTTGTATCGTTGACTTCAATGATTTAATTCAGCTTATGTTGATTTCGATCTATGTAATCGTCTTCTTTACGCCGGATATTGATCAAACTATATATAATGCTTGCCCTTAATTGCACAAGAGCTTTCTCTAGAACTGAATGTGTTATTTGCCGATAATTCAAATAATCTTCGGAAATCATACTTAAAACGCAAAAAAAAATCTTATCGGGGGAATCAACATCTAATAAATAGTTTATTAGATCTCAAATATCATATCTTGGCTCCGTCAATTTTGTTTACAAGACATTTACTTTTTTGTTTCATCCAATCTCATAGATATGTAGTGCACAGTTTCGATTTTATTGTCATTGAAATTATCACTCTTATAAGTGAGCAAAAATTGGAGTGGTGAATGATTCAGATTCATAAACAGTGAGATTACAGGTATACAGACAAAACATAATCAACAACTCGTGTATTTTTACACGTAAACTGCCCTATGTCGCAGTCACTTTACATGCGTCCGTTTAAGTCAAATAGATTCAAGGATCTATTCATTCCAATTATCCGACTGTTGAATGTATTATTATTTGCATTCATGGAGATCAGAAGCAGTTGAATACCCAATCTATCTAGGGCCAAAACTGGTTTGAAATTTAAACGGTCATTATAATCAATTTTAATCTAATTTTAAGACGAACAATCTAAACGTATTTGAACAATTTACGTAAGATAAATACATATATTTAAAAGTAAGCATCAATTGTAATGGTCACAGAAGTAACAGGTGCAGGCAATACTATCGACTGATTTTAATATTAAGCATCACATTTTACTCTGTGCGAATGAATCAATTTTGCAGTTCAGTGTCCTTCACACAGTGGGAGGCTTCATGCTCAACTCATCTGACCTTCCAAATGTTGTAACACGCCATCCATATATAACCAGATTAAAGTTTTTGTCTAAGAGTTTTCCGAATTTAGCTGCCTCATGCGATGTTACCTTTGAGGGAGGTAAACATGTCAACTACTCCATAGGCTGTGCTAAAACTCGTCAAGAACAATGAAACTCCGCAAACATTTCAACTTAAATTGTATAGATCAGTGCCATATTCTTCAGGCAAAAATGCAATAACAAATACGGATTCTCAAGGTATCGCAGATAAATATGTTTTGATATGAATTTCTTCTTAAGCAGGAATTCTGTGCGTCACATGAGAATTGTCGAAGATGCAATTTAAATTATGTTAATCTGTTATATCAAATTATACAAATAATAAATAACTACAAGATAAAAGTCATGTATATTATATTAAATAAAATAAAGATTTTGTTACTGTATGAGGCCAAGCATTCCTGACGACTGTTACATTGTCACGTTTGCTAAATTTATATTGTGTCCGTCTGAATGACACCAAAAGATCGCTGTATTGCTTGGTCTAATTATTATACTAAATCAAAACCCCATTTATGAATCACACCAGTGTCGCAGAATAGAAACCGATTGGGTTTTTGGACTAAATGAATAAGACAAACACAATGTGAGAAAGATGGAAATTTATGAAATGAATTAATAAATAAAAATATATGATGTAAAAATACAATGATTATCTCACGAACTCAACATGCGAGAGACCCAATCTCTCTACACAACATTCACACATTGGAAATAAACAAAAAATATGAAATCATTATGAAGTACAGATCAAAGAAACCTCATGGACTGCAAACAGTATTCTACACTACAAGAGAGATTCACATAATCTCAACTATGAACTCCGATTAAGATTCAAACTAATTCAAAATAATATTATGAACACAACTAAGATTCAAAATAATCTTATGAACACAACTAAGATTCAAAATAATCTTATGAACATAAAAATGCAATTGGAACAATAACTGAACCAAACGTGTGCTTCTAGACCCTTTGTACAGTCGCACAATGCTTTGGGTTGTCCCACACTCTTATCGGCCGCTCGCACCCTTTATGGATCCACCACATGTACAGTCATATGTATATACGTACAGACAGCATACAGCAACCTTTTGAATTTGCTACGCATACGTTCCTGGCACAGACACACGTACATACATACATACATATGTATCGACAGCACGCAGCCTCAAATACTCTGGAAACTCCAGACAGCTCTAAACAGCTTCGGATAGCTCTAGACACATCTAGTAAACTCTAGTCAGCTCTAGTCATAGTCACAGTCACAATCCCTGTGACAGTCACAATCAGCTACAATAAACTCAACATTATTTTTGTTTATGGACATTTGGACCGATATCCAGTCTATCTAAATCAGGGGTCAGCAACCTATGTCACGCGTGTCATCAGATGGGACGTCAAGAAATGTTGTGTGATACGCGAAAGGGAGCCGAAAATCTCGATTTTAACAGTGTTACGCTCCTACTGGTGGAACGCGCTTGTTCGTTTTGTAAGTAATCAGGAAACAGTGGCACCCTATGTAAAATTAGCTGCTGACCCTTGTTCTAAATAGCTATGTGCGCATCATCAAACACTGATTCAAATTAAAAACACAAAAAGCATATTCCTATTATAAAAACCAATTAATGCTCACGGTATGTAATATAAAGAATTATAAGAACTGAGTTTCTCATCTGAAAACTATACATTGAACTCAGGAATTAAATCAATTGGGTATTAACCTAATTCAGTCCATATAACTTCCTTTTATCGCGTTTTAATCAAAGGCTAAAAGACATTTCATTCTGGCTGGTGTTCAACAGTTGAACCGAAAACTGCATATATGTATAATATATAAACGATTTGTTCAACGTCACTTCTTGTCTTAGAATAATTAAAATGCCATCCATAGAAAGGCCTTAAATAAATTAGTATCGAGACAGGTAGACATGAAGTAAACGAGCGACATGAAATGGTGAGTGACCTTTGTAAATAATGAGATCTGTACAAACGATAATGCTTAACTGAAATTAATTAATTTTGAAACTCTTGATTTATCTATATTCTGATATCAAAGATTAACATCAATGCTATCAGTATTTTCCAATCATGAGTGGTATTATGTAGCAGGGTGAGGTTGGCGGTGGTCATGATTCCTGCTTTTATTACACACCTTATTGGCCACATATGTGCAACTTTAGTACAAAGCCTGTACACTCAACTCGGAATCTATGCTACTAGTAGTGTAGTTGACTTACTTTAGTTTATTCGTTTGGCAAATTACAATTTTAAAGTAGGCTTTTTTCCACCATGATTACAAACAAAACGCAGGGTACCACATTATGAGTTGTAGAATGTATTAATATACTACAGCGACACAAATTCCCCAAGGTATAATAGTGTCATTTGGATTGTCAGTCTGAGTGCAGGTAGGATAAATGCATGTAAGTAAAATATATCACAAGATTTAGTGATCCCTCTCCATATGTGCTCAGAGGCAATATTTGTAATTGGAAGTTAGTAACCGCTTACAAACCGGAATATAGATACATCCGGTGGGTTAAGGTTGAAAGACTTATCGTTTGACAATGTTTGAACTTTAAGTAGAAATCATTTGTCAGAGCTTCCACAAATGTTGGCAAGATTCAACGACTACGAATGTGTAGACATTGTGATAATGCTGTTCTTATATTTTAATTTAACCTCAGTTATAATAATAATATCAATGTTATTTCTAGTACTAATACTGATAGGATTACTACTACTATGACTGCTTCAGGTATTACTAATATTGATAATAATGATATCAGCAACAACAACATTGTCAACGACATTTATTATCATCAGGGATATGTATAAAATATTGTATAACTAATAATAATAATAATAATAATAATAATAATGAAAGCAGTAGTAGTAACATTACTAGTCTTTTTCGTATCAAACGCATTCACAGATTCACTAAAGTAAATATCTTAGTTCCCTCACCCTAATGCATTTATCCAGGCACAGGACACACTATGTAATACGCATGTACACAAATAGTTAATGTTATAAAACAGCCTGAACAATATTAGTGTTTACTCTCAATGTGCGATTTTTAACATGGGTAAGATCAGTGCATTACCCTCATAACGAAGAGTAACAGACTGGAGAGAGGTCAAAGAACGAGCGAGACTAAAGGGACTTTTCCGTAAACTAATGGTTTATGTTTGGACTGTTTTAGCGGTTGACCGCCGCAGTAATGGATTAAGTATGGATCTTGAAAAGACGAAACGTTACTAATCGAAGTGTCAGCAAGGCGATACATATAAAACTCTGACATGGTTAAATAATAACAGCGCAATGGATAAAGAGCATATTTGTAATACAATGAAACAGACGCATATCCTGAATCCAAGTGTTTGTCACGTAATTTAATATAATATTAAAGTTGTTAATTGACAGGATTCATTTTACAATAGTCTCCACATTTCTAATTCAGTACTCAACATTCCAGTGTTTTAAAATCCTAATAAAGTATATGCTTGTGCAGTGTATATTTAAATACAAACTAAAAATGCAATTTTTGTTTCAGTTACACGGTATTTTGTTGAAAACCTGAAATGTAAGTAAAACAACAAGACAGATAGCAATGTTGTTAAATATTTAGGGACTTTACTTCTTCGTTTAACAGAGATCAAATGGTTTGGTACAAGCTGGAATTCTTCAATCGGCCAACGATTCAGTTATGTGTTTTCCTTTTGTAGTAACCAACATCGGCCGACTTCAAGTATCGACTTTGTTATGACGTCATTATTTGAACTTGTATTGCTGGCGATGGAAATACGATCCAGAGTCATGATATAAATTGCAGATAGAAAAATATCATGTTGTTGGCGTTGTCCTGAAGCGTCTCACCCTTCAATTTAAGTAGTCAGCATATGGAAAAATGTTCCCTTTAATTCACATCTCTCTGAAATAAACACTTCCCATTAGCTGAACATCAAGTGAAGAAGGAAGGTATGCTTTTAATGTAATACTTCTCACATCGCAAATGACAAATTCCACGGATCATTTTATATTGCTGCATTTAGTTTTTATTAATGTTTCTGATGTTAATGATATTTTAAAGAGAAACTCCTTAATATGAAGATTTTTTGTTCACATAAGAATGCCAATGATAATATAATATTGTAACGTGGCTGATATTGCAAAAGTGCAGCAGAAAGAAGTATGTTCAGTTAAAGAACCACATAATAATTTACATAAAACATGGATTTGTTGTGTTGAGGTATAGTCTGTTTGCACTTATACCATGTAATGTACGAGAGATATGTGATACACATACTTTACTAAACTAACTGCTATTTCAAATATAATTACAGGTATCACTATGAATGGACCTAATTACTGATAAAGTGAAACTCCTTAACAACGCCAAGTCCGAGGACTTGATGACAAGTGAGTAATTTATGTTTATCGAAAACTTGGTAATAATTTAAGAATCAACGATTTCTCAAGGCCAGGACTGATTTAAAAAAAAACTAATGTTGCATCGGTTTACCAAAAATTAAGGGTGAGATAGCGAGTGTAATAAAATGTTAATCATACCACAAGTTACAAACTCTTGCGGCGTAAATATAAATTTATGAGGGCATCAGCATTAGTTAAATGATACTTACTTGTAGAACTCATATAATTGCATTTTACACGAAACAGGACACATTATAATACTCATATTCACAAATATTTGATGTTGTTAGACAAGCTGGTCAATACACGATTTTACTCTACATGTACGATTTTTAACATGGTAGATATTGGTGTATTGCCCTCATGACGAAGAGTAATGAAGTTTATAGAAGGCAAGGAACCCGACTAAATAGGATTGTGTGTGACGTTTGAAGCAGCATCACGTTACAAATCGAAGTGTCAGCCATGAAATAAGTCTAAAACTCGAACATGTTTAAATAATAACAAAGGAATGGAAAAAGCCCATATTTTCAAATAAAGTCTGTAGAAACGCATATTCACAGTTATATTTACGTATACTAATGTAACATTAAGACTGTTAATTTACATGATTAATTATACAAAAGGCCCAATATTTATTGTCCAGTACTGAACATTCCAGTATTTCAAAATCATAATAAATTAGATGCTATTGTAGTGTAAGTTTAACGATGAACTAAAAATATAGTTTTTGCTCAGGCAATACGATAATTGTTGAGGATCTGAAATGTAAAGTTGGCAGGGACGTTTCTTCTTCGTATATCATATTTTGTCCTTATTGTAGCAGCCAGGTCCTACCTAATTCTATTATTTTTATTGTGACGTTATTGTTGGATATGCAAATACGATCCAGAGTCAGTGATAGAAACTGCAGATAGAAACATGAAGTAGGGATGTTTCGTTAAGAGATATCTGACATTAATTCATCACAAGGCATTTCCTATCACTGAACATCTGTGCAAAATGAAGGTAAACTTTTAAAGTGATACATTCTGACAGCACAAATGATGAATTCCAGTGATTTCATTAATTGTTAACAATCTGTTCCTCAAAACAGCTCATTAACATGTACATTTAGGTGCACGTAGATAAGCCAGTAATACAATACAATTGCAACGCGCCTTAAATGAACAACAATGAAACAAAAAACAATATTTTTCAAGGCCATGACTAATTTCAAACAATCGGACAATAATCGTGTACCAGTATACAAAAAAAAAAATTATTATCACATAGAGGTTTGACGCAAATGTTAATCACACCTCAAACCTAGAAATCTACGCTGCATAATCTTATTTCAGTGAGGGCATCATACATTTTTTAAATGATACAGACATGAAGAAGTTATCGTAATGCATTTTTTAGGGACACATGACACAATTTATAACACTCATATGCACGAATATTTGATGTTGTGTGACAAGGTGCATTACTCTCATAACGAAAAGTAACGGAGTGGAGAGAGAGCAGGAACCAGACTAAACCGACATTTCAGTGATATAATGGTTTGTTTGTTGGGTGTTTAAGCGTCTGATCGCCGCAGCAAATGATCGTGGTTGCCTTTTGAAATGTTGAAACTTCTGTAATAAGTAGTCAACCAAAATATTCCAACAAAGAAATAATATAATTTAGAGTACGTAGATTTTGTGATAATATTTAATAATAATCAAGTTTTCTGACAACTGTCCTAACAATGTTTTCATTTAAAAGTTCACAAGTCTAAAAGTTAAAAAATCCAAGTCCAAAAGGTTAAACTATTATGTGGAAAACATTTTTCAAGAATTGCATAATATTATAAAATTGTAATCAGTGCAATTTGGTATAAACATGATAACCTGTCCAAAGTTATATGATTGGAGCTTTTGCTTAGCGTTTGTACCATTCTGCTAAAATGAATTCATAATGGACACCCAAACAGACAAACATAATGACAAAGACATATAATGATGCACATAATCATCTGGCCATTTATGATATTGTATAGAGGGCGAAGTGAATAAAAGCAAACATGAAATCGGAATAATCATATAATCAGGACCCTTTTTCTTAACATGTGAATAACTAGTTAGTTCACTGTATGAACTTGTGGAAAGCAGTAACATATTGGTGTCTGGTAATTTTATCTTCAAAAATCAGAAAACATTATTTTATTCTTCTCGTGCTCTCTCTTTCTTTTGTTCAAATAGATTTATCAGATATTAGAGACTTTATAACGGCCCCATTGGTTGCTAAACACCAGCTGTGCAACTGTCATGTGCCACCATGGGCATGGGGGGGGGGGGGTCTGAGTGGCCAAGTGGTCAAAAGCGCTCACCGTTATATTGTGCTGAAAAATTGCCTTGCACCCAATATCAACAACAACAGTGGCTTCATATTGAATTTCCTGTTATATAGTTTCATATAATTTTTACACAATAAATACATTATGATAGAAAGGTGATCAATAATTTATGTGCTTAAGGTGATAAAACACTATCTTAAGTCATGTTCTTTTTAGACCTACCGAATCTGATGCTTGAAGACCATGTAACTAAGGAAGGTACTCCGATAATTAACAGAGCATGATTTATAATTGGACAAATACAGGCAGAAAATCTGTTCACTAATACAGATAGGATATAACACTGATTGACGGTAATTAAAATGGGCTGTAGAACACGTGCTCTAAGAGATGAAGTAAAACAACAGCATATCAAATCAGTCTTCACTAATTAATTCCCATGTGTGAGTATTGGACAGATTTACCGTTGGAACCTTGATGCCTGAAAAGTTTACCACTTCCTTTTGAATAGAGTGTCACTCTGAACATCGAATGAAGATGGTCAGATTTCTATGTAGTATATTAATTATAAAGAAATGAAAATGAATGGTAGTGTGTAAAAACCAATGTGAACACGAGTTATCAATCAGAAAATAAATCCACATATATGTAATCTTTACAATTAAATAATGGCTATATTGATAAGACATGGAATTAAAGAACTTTCTTGTCTATGACATCAAAGCAGGTACTATAATTGGTAGATCAAAACCGGATGTAAATTTTGCTTTTCTTGTGATTTTAAGTAACTGTTCTTAAAGTCGTCTTCAGTAACTGTTATATTATCGACCCCTTGGAGCTAGATTTTAATGGATGATTTGGTTTTCTTGTTTTTGGTGGTTTTGTCAGCACTCTCAAACACATTATTGTCAATATCAGGCCATGGAAATGTGAGTGAAATACATTTCCCAAGGACATACCAAAGCAATTAACCCAGTTCTGGCCTGAGTAAGTACCAAAGTCTGAGTTATTGCGAATCCCTTTACCGAGTGAAAGTGCATACCAACTAACTAGTACCTGTCTAAAATCAAATATGTCTAACAAATTCATCATCATGAAATCACTGCGTAACAACTTCGATTTATGACCGATTTAAGATTTGCTTTTATGAACTTGCCAGTTTGCATACATATCTGCATAGGTATATACTTACATACATGCAAATATAATACATCCTTACAGACATAACTGCATACATGCATGTACACATACTCGTTCAACTAAAGAAATAAATACATGTACACACACATACATACATCATACATTCATACATACATACATACATACATACATGCATGCATGCATGCATGCATACATACATACATACATACATACATACATACATAAACATACATACATACACATTCCATTCATATTTTAAACAAACAGTTACTTTCAAAACTGATGTAGATAGAATATTGTGAATTTTGTGAGCTTGGAATTTTAGAATAACAAGTTCAAGTGCAAAATGTTAACAAATGTGTACAATAAATGCAAGAAGGGTGGAATGACCTGAACATCTAATTGGGTCACTTACATACCAATACATATACATTTATTTATATTTTATTTGTTATCCCGAAATATGTTTGCTTTTTTGTGATAAGAAGATTTATTTCTCAGCAAAAGTCTGAAAAGTCTATACGCAAGTGACCTGCACAGGTACACATCAACAACAACGGAATCACATAGCAACCAATTTGTCTTTGTTGCTCTTATAGTCTATTGGATCCGAACAACTTAATATGGACAGTGCTGAAATATGATAGCCGTTATGTCCTAGAATCGATTAAATAGGTCTCTCCTAAAGGCAAACAGATATCAGCTGTCTGGTAACTTCTGAAACTTCATCCTCAGAGAAGTGAGACTGTAGGGCAAAATGGAGCCAAAACGTTAGTGGGAGATAAAAGACCATCTTTCAGTTTCCAAAGACACCTTTGTTTTGATACAGAAAAGAAGTCACTAAAGATATATGCAGCAGCAGTCAAAAATCATGTGTAGGTATATTTTCCATGTTATGATATTTGAATAAATTGATTTAATAATTTCTTTTAATTTGAAAGCTAGGTTTCCAGCTGGTTTTATAACCTTTATATCAATTAATTACCACAAATAAAATTTAAATCAAAGAGGGTAACATAAATTATTGATTTACTTTCTTTTAAATGAAGATAAATATTTTATATTAGATTTTCCAAGATATATTCATTTAGCCGTTGTAAACATAATTATATATATTATATTTCAATAGCGATATCAAATATGTATGTAAAATGTGTTGTCTATAACTGGGCTGCAGTGTTTGCTTTAAGTCAAGAATGCCCTTATAAACAAACGTAACTATGCTTTTATGGCATTTCATATATGAATTTGCTTTATTGTGACAGTAGTAAGACATAAAGAGGCCTAAGTAGACCTCCTGCTACTCATTGTCTTACTTTAGTCTAAAGTTCAAATAATAGCATAAACTGGGTAATGTGACTCAAATGATATGTTTCATTTGATCATTATGACAGGCCACATGGTTATTATTGTGGTCTTGAGAAGCCCAATCACGGTAGAATATTCATTGCACATGCAATGTGAAACACTCATACTACATATTTAATCATGCTGGAAGTATTTCAAGATGATTAATTAAACCATCTCTTACATATATTATGAATACTGGATATTGAATAAGAGATTACAAAGTCACAACTTTTGTAGACATTATTCTTAAGTATACTCCTTGAAAACTGGTGGATCTGTTTTATAAATATCCCAATTAAATTTTCCATCAGGTTGCCATGTAAAGCATTTTACCCATATGTTTGCACATCTTATGATCGCATTGACCATGCATGCTAATTTTCAATCTTGACGAAACAGAAGAGAGACACCTAAGCATTGTGGCACTCTAAATGGAATAATGCACATTTCTGTTAACATTGATTGTTACCATTGTGATATCCTGTCTTTGTAAAGAAGCAAACTACATGGATTTATTATTGTTGTTGTTGTAATGTTTAAATCGGTTTTTCAGCAAATGATATACTGTATCTAGCGGCGAGAATAAATGGTGTAGGAAGAACCCGGAAAAACAAGGAGCTACTGGCAAGCTTTCTAATATACCCACATGTAATGTGCATTATTCCATTTAGAGTGCCACAATGCTTAGGTGTCTCTCTTCTCTTTTATCCTGCAAGGAAGGCTTCTCGTGGTCTTGAGGATGACACACTTGATGTATAAATGATATCTTTCTTGCATCCATATATGATTTCAAGATAAAGTCAATAACAAGTCACATTTAACATGCGTAACTGTTCCTACCAGAAAATAATAAATGCTTTGTGCATGTATTCAGGAATTATCCTAAATATAATTAAGCATGTGACATGTTTTAAAAGTTCTCATTCAAGCTACATGCTGTTTTCTATGTATCAAAAATGCACTGATATGATTTTTAATGTTTTATTTTTGTGGTAACAATTTCAATGGACAACTATGGACACATGATTAAGTTTAAAGGCAGTAATGAGTTGTTTACCTGTTGCTTCTTTACAACTCATGCATACAATTATGCCAGTGGGTACAAGGGTACAAGGAATTATAGTAATTTACTACATAATGTCAAAGTAAAAATTGTAGAAGTTTGTATTGTTATACATGGTGATAGCAGAGGCTTAAATAGCTGTTTATAAAATTGTAAATTGAAATATCTATACCTTCCATTAAAATATAATATTGCTACAAGGAGTTTGATTTGCAATCTTATATACACATCTAGCTATGTAGTAATCTTGTTCAACTCAGTTTGGAGATCAACAGTTTAGCAATATTAATGAGAGCAGGTAAAGTCTGATCAAGTTCTATCTGCTATGCAATAACCCAAAAACATTACAACTAGTCCATTTCATCGGCTTTATAAATCCAATTTATAATAAAACAAATATAGACATGTACAAATAAGTGTTTCATACATGTCTTGTGAGAAAAAAAGATCACGTGAGTATAATAACTTATTCCTCAAATCAACTCTATTCATGATGACAAATATCAGATGTCCCACAAAGTCACTAAGCACACACACACACACACAGTTGTTGTTGTTGTTGTGTTTAACGCCATATTTCAGCACACGATAGGCTATGCATGGCGGCCAGTATTAATGGTGGAGGAAAAACCCGAGAAAACCCCGGGAAGAACCACCGACCCACGAGAAGCTACTGGCGAGCTTTCTCACATACCCATGTTAGCCGAATCCTAGACTCGAACCCACGCAGACAGAGATAAGATGGCAGTGATCCGTAACGGAGAGCGCTTTAGATCACTCGGCCACCCGGGGCCTCCACACAGATAGATAGATAGATAGATAGATAGATAGATAGATAGATTAACATCACTATTTAAATAAAACTTTGGTTCTCCTTGTATAGGCGTTACAAGTTAGATATGATTTGGATTAAACATGTTGATCCGATCATTATTGTGTTATCTTGGCTGATCGCAAGTAATCTGATTTTAAATTACATTTATCCTAATTACCTGAGCTGACCACAACTAGACAATATAGTAATATTCTCAAATTCATAAGTGCACGGTTGTACCTTCAGCTTTAGAATACCACTGCAAGATTGCTTTTTTATGCCTCACACCTGACCTTTATCATGATTTCTGAATATAATGAGTTTATTGGGAAGCACAGCGCACACAAAATATCAAACACTTGTTTGCATCATCACTTGAATTTGTTTCTAAAATAATAATCAGAAACATTAGTTGCAACATATTTACATATTAACATGAGCAGTGGTTGACGTCCCACAAACATTTTTTCAAACTGATCGACCTAGCTACATGCACGAACCTTACCCATAGTTTAATTCTGAGTTGAGAAAGCTGATGATGTAATTTATATTTGTTTAAAAAAGTATAGTCTCAGTATTTGTTCTGAAGTTTAAATCATGTCTTGCTCAAAGATAAATTGAGAACTATGATGTTATTACTTGCCAGTCCTGATTAATCTTATCAGTACAAATGGACTTCTTGTGATCTGTTGATATCTGTATCATTGCACAGGCTGTATTCAGTACACATTTCAGACATTATAAATTACAATTACTATAGCTTTTTTATTTCTGGTACTGTTCTTTGAAAGCTGAAATGTTTCTAAGTTTCACTGAACGTTACACGGAATATTTCAGTGTCAATCTAACTTCTTATGCTTTATGTTATGGTAAGGAACATTTCAATGGTTGTTTTGCAGCTTGAGATTATAACAGTATTCACAGCATGCCCATATTACCAGGACTACACAGTTGTCTGAGTTGATAGTCATTAGAATAACATTGATATGTATTCACAGCATGCCCATATTACCAGGACTACACAGTTGTCTGAGTTGATAGTCATTAGAATAACATTGATATGTGTGTATGATTAATGTTATATCACTATAATGTCTGTACTGCAGTTTGTCGTGATATCAAGGACTGGGGCATCAGGCTGCAGACATGTAGCATGATTCACACCCAATCACATTGTACAGACATCAAGCAGACCAGTCTTAACACTAGCCTCTTAATGCTGAGCGGCTAGTGATGTAGCTGTTAGTACCATTTTTATAAATCGCTGGCATGACTCAGCCAGGGTTTGAGCCTGTGACTTCCTGCATCTGAGGCGGACAGTCTATCCATTTAGTTCACCGGACTGGTAATACTACATATACTTTGAAGAAAGTATTTCCAAGTTTTGCAAGTAGTAATGATATTTAATATTAAATACAAAAATAATGTCCTATAAAAAAGACAAAACTGAATTTTCTTTTATATTATGTAGGCAGTGTGAGGCATAGTTGCAATAATCTTACTCCATCATATTTTTTAAATAACATTATCCTGACAACAAGCTCACCAGTCTTAAATTAAACTCTTATCCTGAGCAATGTAGCTGTTATTACCAATTTTATAAATCCTTAGGCGGTTCGTCTATTCACTTAGGTAACCAGAATGGTAATACTACTATGAAAAAGAGATTTGCAAGTTGTAAAGATATTTAATATTAGATACAAAGATAATATCCTAGAAGAAAGACAGTACTGTATTTCCTTATACATTCTGTAGGCAGTGTGAGATATACCAATAATCACCTTACTCGTCAAAATTTTAAAATGGCACAATGAATGTTAGACTATTACCATGAAAATAGGCAATGTTATTACATGGATTTGGGGAATAGCAGGAGAGCTATGTACTATTGTTACTGCTTCAGTTGTAGTATTGTTACTATATCAGGTCTTGGAGATCACAAAGTTAGTACTAGAAAAAGGGTAATGTAACTACACGTACAACGGTTGGTGGGTTCGCTATATAATATTGTTACTACACCCGGATTTTGAACTCAAAATATCAGTGCCTGGAAATAAGGTAACATTACTACATGGCTTTGGGATAGCTATGTAGTATTGATACTACATCATATTTTAGTGATCAGAAAATAAGTGCTTGTGAATAGGTTAATGTTACTACATGGCTTTGCGGGATGGCTGTGATTGCTATAGAGTATTGTTACTACATCAGGTGTTGGAGGTCCCAAATCAGTGCCTGGACATAGGGTAGTGCTACTACATGGGTATGGGCGATAGCATTAGAGCTATGTAGTATTGTCACTATTATCAATTGCTACATGAACTGTAGTATTGCTACTGCGTCAGGTTTTGCAGATGACAGAATTAGTGCGTTACTATATGGGTTTGGGGTATAGCTATATAGCTATATAGCATTGTTACTACATCAGTTGTATTGATGTTACTACATCAGGTTTTGGAGATCACAAAGTCAGTGTTGGGAAATAGGGTAACGCTATCACATGGGTTTGTGAGATAGCATTATAGCTATGTAGTATTGTTACTAAATCTTTGGTAGAATTTTTACTGCACCAGGTTTTTGGAGATCACATAATTAGTGCCTGGATGTAGGGTAATATTACTACATGGTTTGGAGGAGATAACTTTATAGTATTATTACTACATCAGTGGTAGTACTGTTAAAAGGTCATAATTCAGAGATCACACATCCAGTGCCTGGATATAGAGTAATGTTGTTATATGGGTTTGGGAAATGACAATGTAGTATTGCTACTAAAAGTCATATTCCCTTAAAAAAGACAAGCAAGCAATTGCTTTTATATTCTGAAAACCATTCATAATAAAACGAGAATTAGGTTTGTTTGACACAATAAACGTATTGCCTTCAATCTATGATTGTTTCCTTACCCTTTTAGAAATAAAAGCATTTAACATAAGTGTGCCTTGATGATGTTGTTTATCTTTAATTCTAGCAGTGATGAATAGCGTGATCACACTTATTTGTATAAAAGTGAATCTCATAAATTAAAGTTTCTGTCGTATTTTTGTTTGAGTGAACACGGGATTTGGAAGTTGAGAAGTGTATTTTATCTGAGAATATACCGCACACGATACACGTTGGAGAACATATGGATGGACTCCGACTAACGATGGATAAATTCAAATTTCATGAACATTTCAGATGTTGAGGGAACGATTATGATAGAGATCTATAATTGCCGTCTTCAGTCAATGATGCGTTCACATATAAAATATGCTCATCTTCATCAATGATGCGTTCAGAATCGGTATTGCTATCTTTAACCAATCGAAACGAGTCGTAGTTGCTGTTATTGTGAGGATTCAGGTGCTAATATGAATTATGTTATCGTAAGAGAATGACAGATACAGGGAAATACAAGTATTAGGCTTTGCTACACTTTTTACGGCCAATCTTTATTGCAACATCAGCATAAAGGAGCAGATGCAGTCAATATCATGGATCACCCCACTCGTAATCCAGTGGATTAGGCTACAATAACCGTATAGGAAAGCCCTTGTATGATGTCTTAGTTTATAGTTGGGAGAACGACATCGCTTCTATTTTCAATGTATGAGTCGGCCAATAAGCGGCTAAAACGTGACGTCAAAATCCGATTAAAACATCGTGATGTAGCAATTATTATTGTTATTATTATTATTATTATTATTCGTCGTAGTAGTAGCAGTAGCAATGGTAGTATTAATCGCTGGAGAAGCAGTAGAGTAATTAAAATACTTACGTCATCTTCTTTCTTTCTTCCGGATCATTATCCTCGACATTTCGTTCGATATGGGTAAAGGCAAATAATGTCCTATGTCTCAATGCCTCTTGTACAATAAAGATATGAATTTGGTCATATCATATTTGACATGCTACTTGTTCATGTAGATTAAGATAATCGATAGTGGGCTATGCACCATGAAAGGGAAATCTCTATCAATGGGTTACATTATTTAGTTCCCACATCCTCGTGGGGAGGCACATAATGTAATACGACGACTGAGACTTCCATGTGTTGGTACAAACACACATAGATTATTTTTCTCTTTCATTTATTTGTTTCAATTAAATTTAAATAACCGTGTACTTTTATAATTTTGTTACCGTATTCAAAATACAGTAGTATTCATCGGGTATTATTAGTATTGCTTCTCAATCTATACATAGCTCATCAGGTTTTGCATTATTTTATGAGATTCTGAATACCTTTCTAAGTAGAATCGAGGTATATATGCCGTTCTTTACAAAGGGTAAAAACGCACGACAAATTTATAATGTTTAAGTCTTGGAGTACGTGCCTTGTTTATTCCAAATACAGTATTGCGCATCTATGCCTATATGTTAATGAAGGCAATGAGACGACATGTCGACCCAGAGTAACCAAGTTCTATACTTTAGAAAGTAGAAACATAAAACTAACTGATATTATTGCTGTATTGTCACATTTAATCGATGGGAGTTATGTGAAAATAGCAATAAGAAATTAATATGATTTATAGGGACAACGTTTAAATTTTAACAGTTCAAATGTGGAAAAAAGTTCTCTGGAAATTAACAGATCTAACTACGTGTGTAGTGACTTAAATTTATAATTCATGATATACATGGAAATTAATATTTTATTTCGTCGAAATATGCAAGTGCAATGATAGGCTACATGCAAATCTTCTTGTGGTTTAGAATGTGGACTGATGGATGAACTACTCTGATTGGTTTTGCAGGAATTTTAATTTATTAAAAACTTTTTATTCAACAGGCACTATTTGGAAGTGCATTGAAAAAGTTTGAAGGCCTCAGGTCTGCAAAGAAACTTATAGTTGTTGCGGTCTTTGCATTAGCTATTGAGAGAGTTTGGATTTTTCATTTTGTAGGTAGTGATGTGTATAGCCTGTGTGTGTGCCTGGAAGAGTGTTTCCTGTCATAATTCGTTCCACACGGAATCACGAATTTGTTCCTATATTTAGCTCAGTAAATTGTCAGGTTTGCTATTTTAAATGTAGCGAACAGTATTTTGTACGTTTTATACTAAGTATTTAAAGCCAAGTAGGGAATTTTAGCTACATTAATGGCACTCACATGAAACTTGACTGCCATCAGATATGATAAAATGCACCATGCTGTGTGGAGCGAACTAGATTTCTTCTTTTAAAAAGTAGTTTCTAACGTGTAGACACCATGACTGGGACGAACTAAATGGGACAACCAGACTAAGAAAAGAGAAATAATATTTGCATAATAGCTATAGTTTTCTGTCGCAAGAATGACAAAATGTAGATTCGCGTTATTCAGCTTTATCGTGTAACTGGATCAAGTCGTGCAACACGGAATTTGAATCGTGTGTAAAGTTCAGTAAACTCTGATTACAATTTGGCTACACAGAAGAATGCATCCAAAAACAAACATATTAAATCGGATGAGAAAGCAAATTAGTTTGCTTTATCGCAAAATCTGATTATTACATTACAAAATGAATTATGTTTTCTCTAATTATGCTATTGTTTCCAGAGTTTAATGAATTTTTCTCTTTATAGATAAAATAGAAATGGATTATAAATTTAACAAAGAATCGATATTTCTATTAATGAACACCTAAACGTCTAGCCATTAAAACAAACATGTCAATTTTAAATGACATAATGTCTGATAAGTGGAATACACTATGGGACTACTGACACACGCAAACGAATGGTCAGTGTATATACTTTTACTTTAATTTGTCTTAGAGTTGTATGTCAGTTACAGAACTATTATTTTCTATTCTTCTGGGACACATTTCCTATAGTATCTGCTTTGTTTATGTCCCCCGATATAGCACCAAAAATAGCTCTCAGTACCCTTACTGCATTTGCTATGCGGTGCACAGCAATAGTCCCAGTTTTCATCCAAATCGACATAGCACCAATAATATAGATCTCCAGCACTGCGATCACTGATATGGACACCACATGGAAATGTAGCAAGACATGGTCTTCCTTTGACATCTTTCGTTAGACAATTTCCACAATATTGCCACGAACTTCCAGATTGACACCACAAATAATCTTTTCCATGATAATCGCACGATTCAGTGCAGCAATAATCCCAATTGTCGCTGAAGTCAGTATAGCACCAGCTATAACGTTTTTGTTGACTATACCCGCAAACGTCGCCTGTCCGACACTTTGAACGCCCAGCGGTATACGCATTTGGAGGTTTGCCACAATCGTAAATTGATTTATGTGATGATTTCATGTAACTTTGTGACTTGCTATTTTGTTCTGTATTATTAACGTAATCTTGTGATTGGATACAATGTATCACAGCAAGAACGATTAATACAAGTGATCTGTTCACCATCCTTCAGACCTAAAATAGAAATAAGACCAATTATTTGCGGCTTTTTCTTCCTATATCGGTGTACATTATGCTGCCCAGGACCGACGTTAATCGCAGAACTACCTTAAGTTAGTCACGATGCACAACACCAAGCTAATAGTGAAGCTAATATTCATCACGGTGTCGAAGACACAAGCAAATGATGAAAATATGGGGACACGTTATGAGACGAGAACTCAGAGTCACGAAAACTAAGGCTTGATATGATATGAGGAAGAAGGATAAAAAACATAGAGTCATGATCTGAGGATAGAGTGCAGGATGACTAAGACTGTATACAATAGAGTAAGACGTGAACATATTGATATTCACTGGTATGTGTAGAAGATATTTAATTCCAATATTCAATGTGCTTATCTGTTAATAACCTGCAATATGTCGATGCACTAACAGTATTGCTGCAACTCAATGACACAAGTCTAAATGCCTTTAAAATAATTCTGAATGATTTCCTGTTTGAGAGGACTCATTGTGTAAGAATGAGGTTTATGGCTGTGAATACTGCAAGTTCAACCTCATGGTAAATGCTATGTATTTGTGTGGAAATAAGTGCTTATATTCATATAATAGTTGCTTCAGTTCATTCTTTTCTTATGATCTGATTGTAGAAGTGAACATTTCTGGTCAAGATGGTTCAATATTCCTGAAATCCAGAAATTGGTTTGTTACGCATATTTAATTTGCTTTGTTTGTTATTTTAATTTATTTTATTTCATTTCCTGCTATTGTAATGTAATTGTATATTGTGGACTTGATCTTATCCAAAAAGTAGTTCCTTTCTGCTTGACCCATATTGACTTTTCATTGTATTCATTGTAAACAACTAATACATAGCTAAATTATTCTCTATATGTATCGGTTTAACGTCAATATTATTATAACAGAAGAATTAAATATGATTATTTGGATAAAGATTTTGGAAGTTTCTAAGTGAATTATGCTTAGTCTAGATTATTGTTTTGTAAACATTAATATGAATCTACAAGGTCTCTTTCCATTAGGTAATTCTTTGTCGGAAATGCTTATTGTGACCTGAGGTCAACTAGAGAATTATAATTAGTGTAATTAAGACAATGTTATCAGTTACTTTAAGATCAAGCACCTTGAAATTGTATAGTATATTGTGTCCAGTTTGGCTGTTATTGAATTCAAGTGATTATTTCTCTTCAAATACAATAATGATCTGAGGAAGGTCCTGGAGAAAAACGTTCACTGGGCTTTATAGCGAATTCAACACTGGAATTATATTACTGTGATTTAACAAAAACTAGTTTGG
Organism: Sinohyriopsis cumingii; assembly: GCA_028554795.2. Lineage (NCBI taxonomy): Eukaryota > Metazoa > Mollusca > Bivalvia > Unionida > Unionidae > Sinohyriopsis > Sinohyriopsis cumingii. The sequence continues at coordinate 86,050,324 of CM068832.1, forward strand.
CACATCAACACTTTAGGAGCTAAAACATACACTATATCAGCCTCATGTTTTAGACTTATCCGGGACTACTACTAAATTTTATTCACGACTTATATTAATAGAACTTGTGTCTGAAATTATTGGATTATTTTGGGATTTAAATTGTAAAACCGTAATATCGTTGTACTCCTTTTTACTTTGTGTTATAGGGAATTATATTATTTGTTACATTCTTGCAAAGCTTATTGTGTTTCACTCTTTTATCTTACTTATTTTGAGAGCATAGATTCGTAACAGGTTAAACAAATGTCAATACAGTCCGGTCGCATGCCTTCTAGAATCCTTATTAATTTGGACAAACACAACTCAGTTTATTGAATGTTGCACTTTGTTATCTATACCAGTATGATCGTCAAACATATTTATATGAGAAAGTGGTTTCCGTTTCCTTCTCCGTGATTACTAATTTCTAAAGATATAGCTTAAGTTACTTAGTTTCATTTCAATCGTATAGGGAACATAATTCTTAGCCGGTAGAGGATTTTTAGGTATGGGGAAGGCTGAAAAATTATTTGTTTTGTATTCCTTGTAATATACTCATACTTGGCAACGTAGAGTAATTAGTTTTTGCCACTTCACAAACCTTTGAGAACGCATAATTGAAATCGGAAACATAGTCCACATTATTAATCTTAGAATCTTCACTTGAAAGAGGTTTCTCTTCGAACAACCTTAATGATCCATGGACAGCAAATCCAAATATTAGTAAAAAATAGAAAATGCCTAATGATTCTTGAACAAATATCATCAATGAGCAGCCTGGTCTCAGTTTGTATTTTCCTTCTCCATGTCGCTTGACCCAATCTTATCTTTAGAAGTTTGATAAAATGTTTCTAAAGCTCACTAATGTTAAGGGTGACAAAACTGTGGGTGACTAATTCATGCATGATATTTTGGGAAATTATATACATATTTTAACCATTTATTAGAATGGACCTATTTGGGAAGTCAAAAAGTGTACTATGGTTATTCAGTTTTAATATTCGTCAAAAATATTGCCTCTCAAACTATTGTTGAGGCCCACATTATTGTCAAAAATATTCGTCCCCGACTAAGTCTTAGGTGATAAAGATTCGACACGGCCTACTTTTATTCTGCTAAATATTTCGTCTAATGCGGAAATATGTTGTAGATGAGCCTTATATATCGTCTGATTAGAATTTTCTACTATTTGACAAGTGCGACAAATTCTGAAGTATTTAGAATCATCACGTTCACTTTCGGCCAATAAATATGATTCAAGATCTTCTTTTAAGTCGTACCTTTTCCTACATGCCAAGACAAGGACGTTTCACCGGCAGTATCAAGTATCAGGAATTCCCTGTCTATACGACATAGGAATAATATTAATGTTTGATAACTCAGGGACCACTTGTCACAAGCGCGTACCTCAGCTGGGCCCTATTTTCACAAATGAACGTTAGTGCATATCGTCCTTAACTTCAGCTAATTGTTCTCTCATTATATTTCTTCAGTTCAGAAAAGAATGGTTGTCTTTTGTATTACTTTGGTTTCTTTCAGTTTCGATAAATACTACCTAAACAAAAGCTCACAGCACCTTATGGCTGTTTAAAGATTGAGTGTATTTGATACCTTGAATAGAACAAAAATTTTGATTAGTAAAAGGAAGGTCGCGTGAGAGCAATATATGTTTGCCTGATGAAAAGCAAAAGCATGAATGCGGTCATCGAAAACCTGACAAAACGTGTCACCTAAAATAATAATTTCATGGTCAAAACCATGTTTGTATGCCTTGTTGGATAATAAAGTACTCACAAGATATGCTTGGCAGAATGACCATAAAATAATGTACAACCTTAGGACATTAATGGTGTATAATTCTCCTTCATCAGTCTATGGTTTGTTTTACACATCCAATGTATTGATTTTATTACAATACCGTGACCTTGACTTCTTAGAAATTAAAACACTTGAATGTATCTGTCCTTATAATGCAGTTTTTATTTCAATCCATAGGAATCAGGAATATGATTTAGATAATGCCCAGAATTATGGCACACCGGTCATGTCTCTCGGCTATATTCAGGTAACCCAATTGAATTATTAAGTTACCAACCTCGAAATCATGGATAAAGCCATAGCAAAATCTAGCTAGATAATACTGACCAAAGCCCCCAAAACACAATGTCCCGCCACTCAATCACAACAAAGGCAAACTGAAAGATAGCCTAAATTGGTGCGGCCTGAAACCATCGTAGCATGAACGAACAACAAAAGACCAAATCCGCTAGCATGCAGTTTCTCACAAAGTATCAAAAAGCCTTGTACACGAACGCCGAAGATAGATGGAGGCAGATCTTGAGCGTTGCCACAGACCAACGTTGATTGTGCCTGTCCAGAGACGATTGCACATAACTCGTCCTCTTCGGATTCTAATGACCGACATTATCTGTCTGAAAGAACCTCACCTTTCTATTAAATGTAAGTGTTTACTAATGTGTCTAGTCAGAAATTGGATTCATATTTGTTCTGCTAGATTCCGAATTGAAAGAACTAATATGAGTCTGAGATTATTTTCTACCAACGTTGGGAAATGAAACTTTGTGATTCGAAAAATAATCGTGAGCATTACTAGCAGCCTCCAAATTTTCCACCTTTTCTCATCAAGATCGGTCTGACATTACTTTGGGTGGACTTCTGGATCTCTTCAAGTAATATGACCTGTCGGATATTATCAAAATATTAATCAATTTTGTTTGCTTAGCACCACCTTTCAAATATATAGTTTTTCTTAACTAATAATTCGACATGGGTTTCTTTACTGCAGCTCCTAAACTTTTGTCGATATGCCTCATATACAATCCTTAAAATCATCACCTTAGGCATATTGTATTACAGTGAAATGTAGAATTGTCATGCTTTGCCAATAAGTACAGTATATAATATAAAGTTAAAATGCTTTCTTTGCCATGTTCACATTTTCACCACGCTTCTCAAACTGAAGATATTATTGACTTACTTAAATTCTTTATATGGTTACAAACCAAATGCTTCTCATAACAGCAAAAATTAAACTTGTGCTAAAAGGAGTGATCCTTTCCGCTTGCCAGTTCTGAATCGTTAAATCTAAAACTGTATTTTCTGTTCTCTTTCTCTCTTTGCATTTTGCTTTATTTCTTCCATTTCTCAATACATTCGTTTCCCTATGTTCTTTTGTCTCTTTCCTCGCATTCTTTCTCAAATTATATCACACAATCAAAAAGTATAGAGTATCTCCAATTAATGTCAATAATGTTCCGAATGAGTTCTAATATCGATTATTCTGATGTTTCAATAGTCAAGGAGGTACTTATTTGTCAAGAGTATTGGCGTATAACATTTATATAATCCAATATGTACTTATATGGAATCACAACTATCCGAAAATAATGTTTATATAATATATTTAAATTTCAATGAACTTTCTTAATTCCAATTACAAAATAATGTTTAAATAATATGTTTAAAGCTTCAATGAGATTTCTTAACTCCAATGATTAATTTAAATACATAAATTCTCTAAAGTTTTAACTGAAAACAAAATGAGACTGATTTCACTGCTGTGGTTAAGATATTAATAAACAATTAATTAATTAATTAATATTGTAATTAATATATTTATTATATGCCACTTATAATCTCTGTAATTAATCGTTATTGTTATTGGTAATATTTGCGCTAGTACATAACCATGCATTCAGCTTATATTGAATGCATTGCTATAACATACATCTTCTGAACGATCGAAGTGAAGTAATTGACACAAAAAGAGTATCCATATCGAGGAACACTGTATCCAGAAAACATATTCCTGACAATCAATAAGTGTTAAACATTGAAATTTCTATATTTGCTATTCAAGTGAAATAATAATAATAATAATAATAATAATAACGAAAACAACAATTAATGATGACATTAGATGTACTTTCCGAATTATATGTGAGATTATAGTGACATACTTTAAGTTTAAAGTAAGCTTTTTTAAATATAAAGTGTCCAGTTTTAAACTTTAATCCTAAAATGCCTCTTTTTTCTTAACGAAGACATTTGGATGTAAACTGTTTCTTCATTTCCTGGGTCAGTGTTTGCGGTTTCATATTCTGTAGTTAGGATAGTGATAAAGGTCACCTTATGATAAAACAGCATTTTGGGCAAAGCTGTGTTATTGTAAATAAAAAAGCAATGGAAGTCTTCCAGTTATTGTACAAGTGTCATACTGTTGATTATTTATGCATAATATAGAAGATATATAATTGTGGTATGAGGTCAATTGTTTCAAATCCCTGAGCCAGTGTATAGAAAAGCAAAACGAATTTTCGTGTCTTAGGTCATCTAAAAATCTAACATGGTGATGGAACCTCAAAGAAGTATAGGTGAATAATTAGGAGTATAAACAGCATCATATATATATATATATATATATATATATATATATATATATATATATATATATATATATATATATATATATATATGTGTGTGTGTGTGTGTGTGTGTGTGTGTGTGTGTGTGTATGTGTGTGTCGAACAGGCACTTTCTGATATTTAGCAGAATAAAATCTAGTGATTTTGTAATGTAAAAGGTGTTCGTAATTTGATGTAGAAAAACGTCTTTCTATTAGGGCATTGGACCAGGTTTTGCGGGGCATGGCGAATATTATCAATCATCGGCTTGGAAAAGTAAACTGATACGTCATAAAAAAGTAAATCAATACACATCGTGTAACTGTGAAAGCAGAATTTAGAGATGAATGCTCATAAAGAAAATACAGTTTATATAAAATTTAATAAACCCTGCTGTTGAGTAAGACTGTTGCATAAAGGCAATTCTAACGGCAGATACCATAGACATAGGCCGACTTCAGATTGGAGCTGTTTGCCTCTCTCTTTAGTGAGACAATCATATGCCCTATTTATTGCAAACCAATTACTCACGGTTAAGTTACAGATAGATAGATAGATAGATTGATATATAGATATACAGACATACAGACAGACAAACAGCCCGACAAACTTATCTATCGATCAATAGAAGGACAGATATATATATATATATATATATATATATATATATATATATATATATATATATATATAAAATCAGAAATACAGACAGAAAGAAAGATAGATAGATAGACAGATAAAAGTTTACCCAACTTCTTCACTTGATATTACGCTGCTGTGTCAATTACCTATCTGAGGACACTTGATATTAACCGTGGATAGGACCTCGAGAAAAATGCCAGCAAGTTAATTTCAAGCTGCTATATGCCGTCCTTGTCAATGACTGTGTCACATATTTGCATCCCTGGCAATATATAGTCTAACAATGACGTCATAAGGAAGCGAGTAAAATATAAGGTGAGGACGATAAAGCCATTGGAAACTTACAGGTGGAAAATTGCATAACTGCAAACCTTATGACCTCTCTACATAGATGTGTAATACATTAAAAAAACGACTAACATCATACGTGTAGAGGCCTTGATGCCACGAACAATAGCATAAGTGAGTAAAAAGGTAAAATATATGTATATACATTCTGAACGAACTCCATTGCATGTAAATATATAGGTAAGTAGGTAGGTAGGTAAGTAGGAAGGTATGTAGGTAAGTAGGAAGGTAGTAGTTAGTTAGGTAGGTTGTTGTTGTACGGTTTAACGCCGCTTCTCACATACCCACATTGGCTGAATCCGAAACTCGAACCCACGCAGACAGAGGTGAGATGGCAGTGATCCGTAACGGAGAGCGCTTTAGACCACTCGGGGCCCCAGGTAGGTAGGTAGGTACATAGGTATGTATGTATGTATATATGTATGTATGTATATATGAAGGTATGTATATATGTATGTATGTATATATATATGGATGGATGGATGGATGGATAAATGTTTGGATGGATGGATTATTGTATGTATGTATGTATGTATGTATGTATGTATGTATGTATGTATGTATGCATGTATAGATGTATGCATGTTTAGGTATGTATGTATGTCTGTATGTATGTATGTATCTATATATGTACGTAAGTTGTATCTATGTATGCACATATGTATGTATGTATGTATGTATGTATGGATTGATGGATGGATGGATATATGAATAGATGTATGTATGTATGTATGTATGTATGTATGTATCTATACATTTATTTATTTATTTAGTTAAACAAGCATGTATACAGGTAGGCATGCACTTTTGCTTGTAAGCACCTATTATGTATGCATGTATGTAAGTATATACGTGTGTAGATATGTGCGCAAATAGGCAAGCACATAAAAGCAAATGTTACTTCGATCATAAATTGAAATTATAACGATGTGATGTCATGATGATGGACGTGTGTTGGACATATTTGATTCTAGACAAGTACAAGATAGATGGTATGTTTTTAGGGCACAGATTCTAGCCGTTAATTTTTGTGTCTTTGTGGTTCTAGCGTGTCACACCACTCAAATGTAATATATATATATATATATATATATATATATATATATATATATATATAGAGAGAGAGAGAGAGAGAGAGAGAGAGAGAGAGAGAGAGAGAGAGGGAGAGAGAGAGAGAGAGAGAGATATGGATGGTGGGAGGGAGGAATGGAGTCAGGGATGGAGGAAGGGAGGGAGTTAGGGAGGGAGTTAGGGAGGTGATAGGAAGGAAGGAGGAAGAGATGGATGGAGGGAAGGAAGAATAGATAGATAGATAGATAGGTTGGTAAATAGATAGATATATAGATAGATAGAAGGATAGATAGATAGACAGACAGACATACAGACAGACAGGTAGGTAGGTAGGTAGATAGATAGAGAGATAGATGGATATATAGATAGATAGATTGTTATATATATATATATATATATATATATATATATATATATATATATATATATATATTAATAGATACATAGATATATAGAGAGGTGGGTAGATTTGTCAGGTTCTATTAAATACAATATGTTGATACAATATCAAGCTGGATGTTACAGCATACAAACAATATGCTCAAATGCTGCTTTTGCAAATGGATTATTTATAAAGTGCAAGCATATATATATTGGTATGGTGGAACTAATTAAAGTACCTATATATATATATATATATATATATATATATATATATATATATATATATATATATATATATATATATATATGTTATATTTTGTTCTTTATGTTACAAGTGTGCATCACTACTCAAATGCAATATATATATATATATATATATATATATATATATATATATATATATATATATATATATATATATATATGTGTGTGTGTGTGTGTGTGTGTATGTGTGTGTGTGTGTCTTGTTATTGGGAGAGAGAGATGGATGGAGGGAGGGAGGAAAGGAGGGAGGAAATCTAAACATTGGACTAATCGAGGCTATGACAAAGACCGGAATGCGGAGGCAACTGAAAAGGCAAAACAAAGAAACCGTAATGACCTACTTAAATATAGATAGAAGGACAAGGCTGATAGGATACCTTTTATCCTGCCCTACCATCCAGACAACCCCAAAGTAGATAAAATCATCGGGAAACACTGGCCCATCGTGGAATCGTGTACCGCACTGAAGTTAATATACCTGAACAAACCTGTAGCAGCCTACCGGAGACCAAAAATTCTCAAAGACATCCTCGCCAGGACGATGCTAACGCGAATCACTAACCAAGACCATACTAGTCAGTCTGGCCTCTGTGGCGATAAAAAGGTGGAAAACCTTCCAACAAATGTTCATTGACTAGAGAAAAGCTGAATATACATGGATCAATTAAAACGTGCAAAATAGAGAATGTAATTTATCTCATCGCATGTAAGATCCTTATCATCCAGTATGTCGGAGAAACTGAAAAACTACACAAAATGATCAACCTTCATATTTCTATTTTTGGATGACAAAGAAGCTTCACAGGAGCCCAGCTGCAGAACACTTCTCCTCCCATGGCCACACTTTCAGTGATATAAAACTTATAGCGATTGTTCACATCCTAAAATGGAGATCCGAAACCAGGAAAGAAAAGAAATCTTACTGGGTACGCCGCCTTAGAACATTGAAACCAAGCGGTGTAAACCAAGAGGACTAGAAAAAGATAGCTATTCACACCAAAAAAATTACCTTTTTGCAGCCGGAATTTTCTATTTTCAATAATTCTCGAAATTTACTTATTAATCACCCAATAACTTATAATTACAACTATAACAATGAAATATCCGTGATATAATTTGCGCGATTGCATAAATTTACTTAAATTAACAGATGACGCCATGGCTCATTGATTTATAGGTCAATATAAAAATATATTTCAGCATCCGCAACAAGTCATAGTCATGTTAAGATTTACAAAGACAACGGTTTGTTTGTTTTATTTGTTTGTCTTTTCAATGTTTTGTATTTACCTTCGAAAAAGGCTAATTAAGAGTTGAAAGATAGATACTAGTTTTGCACTGTTCGTAGTCAGTTTATATATATATATATATATATATATATATATATATATATATATATATATATATATATATATATATACATATATATGTGTGTGTGTGTGTGTGTGTGTGTGTGTGTTCGGGTATAGTTTGATTTAACATGAAGTCCACGTATCAACAATAACCTCAGTAAACTTTAATTCGAATATTGTTGAGGTACATAAATATTTATTTTTGAATTAGTGATAAATGATTTGCACATATCTGTTTCGATCAAGTAGATATTGGCCAAACTCATCACATACAAACCTAGTGTTGGTAGAACTTTTAACATCTAGCAACTATTTGCAATAATTACACGTACGTGATCTATATACCCTGCTCTCCAAATCACCTTTTCTAGGTTGTGAGATGCCATTTGTCTCGCTAACAAACATGTTTTTTTTGTTTTTGTTTTTTTTTACAGTATTAACCTTTATTTAATTTCTGATGTGTTTTTCGACAAAATATAAAAACGGTATAGTTTGTGCTATACACATTACTGTGGGATAGTTTTTGTTTATTTGAACTGCTAGTGCAACGTTTCGTTTGATGCGATCCGTACATAGTTGTTTATTTACTTGATTTAAGTTAAATATATCCTACGCATTATAGACGTCTGTATACCCTTGAACAAAGTTCAGTCTCTATATACGCATGACCAATGTTCAATCTACTATCGTGCTCACTGTTTAAATAAGTAGGTTCATAAATAAGGGATCGGTTTGTGTAGTTTCTTGTGGTGTTTTTGTCCTCTGTAACCTTTGATGTACACGTTGATGTACCAGACCTAAGTGTTTTACTCTTTCACAGCTCATTAATTTTATCAGCTAAATTGCAAATGGGGACCGAAACAACTTTCCACTGGTTTGTCGCTCTCATTGCATTCCTCTGGCTGGTAGGAATATAGTCCATGTCAATCCTTTTAAATGCCGAGAAAATGCCTCATTATACAAAAATGGCGTAGATGAAGAGTGACAGTTTTAAAATTTGATAATCCTTTTTGAATGAATATTAGTTTTATAAGATGAAAAAGAGACGATTGAAGAAAACGTTGCTTGCAAGATGAAATTTGATAAAGCTTTCTTACAACACACTTGTTTTGTAGATTTTTACTGCTTCGAAAATCGAAGTGTTGTTTTATGTCAGAAAATTGAATCACTCTTATATTTGGATATGCTTTAAAGCATAAACTCATGTTGCACTCATAATTTACGCATATTGTTGATAAATCTAGAAAGGCATGAATGAAGTGTCCTTTATTTAATCTATCAGCAAAAAATTCAGTTAGTTACTATTTATGTTATTTTCTATCCAAATCTGGCAATGAAATGGTAAAGAATAATGATAGAAAAGGACAGACTATTGTTAATGCTCCTTTATACCTTATATATAAACTTATCTAAGCTAAGCTCAGACGGACACATCAGCCACTATGTACGGATCGCATCAAGACCTTTAGGTCTTTATTGCTGTTGAACTTTAGAACGCTTTCAATTGCTCTGAAGCTGAAGGTAACTAAACGTTTCCAAGACCACACTATTAGTTTGGTAATGTTCCTTATTTCCTTTATAATCAAGTGCACACATTAAAACCTGACGTCGCCTGTTCAGTACGTATACATTTAGCAGATGACCAACATCTACCGTTGTCGAACATTCTGTTCAGGGATACTAATCAACCCTCTAAATTTAGATATGAACTACTATTGTGCATGACAGTTTCGGGAGTCAGATACAGGTTTGTTACACTAATATAAGCACAGACCAAATTACAATGTTTCCGGTAAGGAGTGGAACCAAGTAGTTATATCTAACTTTAAAGTTTTCGTTTGACTGTTTTTACAATGCGAAATATTCATGACAGAGAATGGTGTTGACCATGTCTTCCCATGCCATTTCTTTTTTTGGTGTGTCTTTTGTTGTGGTCGTGCAAGCACTATGGAGGAAACGAAGAATCAATATGAAATAATTTCAAGAGCTATGTTTTCATTAACCCGAGAATAAAATCCTGACCACGTAGTCTTTATTCAAATCTGTTTAAAAAACGCACGATAACATCGGACAAGATGAAATGTTTGTTAGTGTACTTTAATGGCTCTGTCACACTTATGAATCCTCGTGTCATTGGAATGTCGGTCCGAGTTCAGCTGGGAGAAATGCATGTATGTAATATACAACAAGAGATTTACTGGCCTCACCCATGTCTTTTACAAAGATTGCTGAGAGTTAAGTAGCCATATTATAAAAATACTTCACGATACATGCATGCAACTTGGTAGAATTATTCCATACCCCAATTCAGATACACAAAAAATATCAATAATTTTGATTTTAAATATATTTATGTTTACCTTTTAAAATCTTTTAAAAATTAAAATTTGAGAATGTCTTTATTTTAAGATGTGGAACTAGTTTTCATATATGCGATTAGAAAATAACAAATGCTATGCTTTTATTTTATTTAGATGTAATGTTCTATTTCATCTGTTAGCATGGAGAGATTTGTTTTCAAAATCATATATTTAGCCTTGCTTAGGCTGTTATTTGAGTTCTTGTTGTTGTTTTTCACAACCAAGTATGAGAGTCACTTTTAGGCATAATCGTGTTCTTCATTGTTATTGGGTATATATAATGGTCCTTTTCTATTCTCCATTGTTCATTGCTTAATCTAAATTTCTGTACTTGATACTGGCAAATAGTATGCCTCCCTGCCTTTTCTTTGGAACAGAGCCTCCATGTATTTTTGACTGCCACCACTAGACAATAGAGTATTTCCGGCATCGAGAGCAGATGCTGTCGTGTCAACGCAGTATTGCCATTTTAACTTTGGGCACCAACAACTTGATTTGATGTAAATTAATTCTATTTCTTGCAATATGTTATTTAATACCGAGCTGCAGTTGGTTTTACATTCTTGGCTAAGAAACTTATGTGCCTGCTTCTTGCTTGCTCCTTTTGAAGCACCATGAAACATGGTATAATTGTATATAACAGATTTGCATTTATTGAATTACGTCTGTCTCGAACGTGTTGGATCATCTAACGATTTTACTTGTCAAATGGGACACAGTGGCTTTTTTATATGCTTCTTGAAATCCAAGGGATGATGTTGCATCATCGTCTATAGTCACAGACGTAACTAAACCTTCGTAAAACGCAAAGTGTGTTCCAATTACAGGGCCTATTTCAATCTTAGAGTGAGGTGCCACTTATGGAATATTTGATGTAAAATCTCCATGACCATTATGGCATACAATCTGAGCCAAGCTCTAGTCCATCATTATTTGTCTTCACACAGTCACAATGATACGCTTATGGTCAGTCTTTGTTTGACAAACAGTTCCAACACCTTTTGAAGACACGTGTCCTGGTTTCCTGGCACTAACTATGCACAGAGAGTTGTAGCGTGCATTAAATGCAATAATGTTTGGGGAAGGGTCATTCTTCCACGAACTTTAGTAATGTCACACACGAGTTTGAGCTTTCCTGACATATCCTTCTTATTAGTTCAGTTTTAACTTCGGCTGCTCTATTCATTTGCTTTGCTTACTTTGCATACCGTTTCAAGCTGGCGGAGGAATATCTAAGGATGTAAACAAGAGTAGGACCCTGTATTTCACATTGCTATCGCTTGAAATCTCACTTGGAAACCTAGACTAACTGCAGCAGAACTGCGGCCTGATTTGGTGAATGAAACCTATTTGATTATCTCGAATTTATGTGATATAAAGCCACTATTCACACATTTTAAATAATACACCAGCCCCAACCGAACTTAACTTTCCGATGGATGTCTACATAGATTTGTGAACAATCGGTACCTGCCTCATATAGTAGTGTTGTTGTCTAACTGATCATTGCCATCATTTTATGTTGTTTAATAGTCCCTGCAAAATGAGAAAACAATAGTTAATGTCAGTTTTGAAAATTGCATACTGGAAATAGAATACAGAAAATTGCATCTACTTCTGAAGCTAAGCGACTCAGTCTCAGGATTATTTTGATTAGGATTGGCTGTCATCAAATAGCTCTCCGGCTTCGGATATCTTGTCCGAATACTTCCAACAGGTCGATGGGATTTGTTTTGGGGATTTGATCTTTGGAAATCGTTATGCCTCTGTTATATGGGACACATCTTTTCGTGAAAGGGGCAGGTTTTGAATTGTTTTGACCATTTTTGTAACAAAACAAATATAAACGTGCTAGTAAAGGTTTCGAACCCTCTTTGTATTATCATAGTAAGAAGATTACATGTGCAGAAAGTTTTGTAATTAATTTTCAAACCCATAATCCATTTATGTTCTATTGTCTATGATAAAGAGCAATAAGATGAGTAATCTGCAATTAGGAGGGGCTCTAAGTAGTGAGAATGAGGGTGTGATTCTAGCGTTTATTAAGCACTTTATAGGCAGTAATGTGCAGCATTAGTAAAACAAACCTGTGCACTCTGCAGGGATTTATGAAAGGAATTGTGTAGTTGACATGTTAGCTTCTTCACGCACATCATTTGATATGTTATAAAAAAACGAATGTTATAATGTATTTGTAAAATTAAACAATTTCATTCAACATTTATGAAAACCTTCAATGACTCGCAGTTTCGAATATAGTAGAAAAAGGACTTTGATGTTTAGTCTTGGTGTTATATTTAAAATTGCTTTAAATATCTATATTGCTTCATTTTGGATGAAAATATTTAACTGTTTGTTTCCATTACAGTAGTGAAAGGGGCCACCCTAGGGACAATGGGAATTAGCATTACAGACCCCCCCCCCCGGGCCACTCTGGGGACTATGTAAATTTAACATGGGCAAAATTGCTGGGCCACTCTAGGGACAATGGGAATTGAACATGGGGAATAGAGTTTGGGCTTGTCTAGGGACAAAGGGAATTTAACATGGGAGAAAAAAAAAACTACTTTAGGGACAAGGGGAATTTAACATGGGATTTTTTGTTTTAATTTTAAAAAAATGGGCTAGGCAATTGAAAGTCAAGATCTTTTCGAGACCTATAAGTGGCCCTGAAAAGGGCCTTTGGGTTTATGTTAATATGCCCTTAACATAAAGGGCATCTGCGGCAACTTCTTGTCCTCAAGCTACGTCTTACTGCAGGGCCATAAATCAGAGTTCTCTTGAGGCATCCTTGTCTTTCCACATAGACTCTTCGTATCCACAGACTAGTGTCTGACTTGTGGACAACTGTCCACTTGGATCGGACATACATTAGCATGTCCGTCCTAAACATCATTGAAGAAACAAGGGTGGATGATTCGACTGTGCTCCACATCTTGAGGCGCCGAGAACAGGTGAATCAATGCAGTGAACTGCGCTTATTTATAGGTAGAGGAAGGATTGAAACGGATTGAGTTCATTGACCAATCCAAACACGCGTGACAAAATTCAGTCAGTCCGCATCCAATCCGAAGAGAACATTCTGTGACGTCACGTGGTCTATATAGATTCGCTAGCGCCTGTGCGGTGTCAATCCATGCGACAGTGATTCAACATGACGGAAACTCAGAAAACGATCCGTTGGGGTGCACCAGCAGTGGAGACCGCCCAAGAGAACCCGGACTTACTTTCAGAAGAGGTAAATTGGGATTTTGTGGATTTTCTTACCTCGCAAGAATTTGTTCCGGAACCTTCGTCTCCTTCATTACCGCACGTGGAGAATTTTAGACAGAGACAGAAAGAAGAATTGGAGAAATTTATACAAGAGCAAAAGGAAGCGGAACAAGCTTTTCTCCTACAGCAACAACAGCAAGAAGAAGAGGTAAGAAAAAAAAAACAGCAACAAGAAGAAGCAGCAGCAAAGAAACAAGGGTGTGAAAATCAAACGGTCACGGTACTGTTAGACATTTTAGCGGAGTTAAGAAGTCTGAAACAAATGTATCAGACTTCTTTATTACGACCGAAGAGAATACGACCTTCCCGAGCTAAAAACGCCAACCCTGTGATTAAGCCTACCGTGCCACCCTTAGTGATTTCAACCAAATCTTCATCATCAACAGTACGCAGTCCAGAAGTAGGCCTTGGCCGTGGCAAAGGCTTAAGGCAGTTAAAGTTGATTGCTTAAATTCACCCCTGCACCAAAAACCAAAGGCCCTTTTCAGGGCCACCCACTTTTCTCGAAAAGAGATAGACTTTCAATTGCCAAAAACTCAAAAAACAAAAGAAAAAACATTTTACCCCTATAGTACGTGTATATGAGTGCGTGAGTCTAGCTTCTTATTTAAAATCAAAACTCAAAGATACTTACCTTTTTATACCTAATTTATTCTTTTATTAATAGTTACAATCCAATTCACAATTCACAACAGAGCACTTTAAAAAGTACATTCATTTCTTCTGTCTCACTGGTTAGTCTCTCTGTTTTTTAAATTTCTTCACTGTCACAGTCTTTTCCTCCTCTTCCTCCTCACTTTCTTCCCTTCTTCTTTTCTTCTCCTGTTTCTTTTTCTTCACCTGTCTGCTATCTTCCTCCTCTTCTTCCTCTGAAGAATCCCTCTCTTCTTCTGACTCCCCTTGTTTCTTTTTTGGGCAATCTGGAGACCAATGTCCTTTTTCTTTACAATAATAACAGGTATCTTGACTTTTGTCTCTTATAACCCCTGCTTTTCTTTTTTGACCTTTGTGGACACTCTGAAGACCAATGCTCTTTCTTCTGACAGATATAGCAAGTATCTTCACTTTTATCTCGAAAGGAAGGAGAGTAGTCCGTCGGCTGGTCTGAAGAGAATTTTCTGATGACCCCTCGCAAAGCTCTGATGAAACGTTCCATCTGGGTAGTCTCTTCCATCGTTGTGCTCGGTTTGAGAGTGAAATGAATAGTGAAAGGACAAGACACACACTCTTTTATATACGCTGGTCTGCCATGACTATAAATTAGTCTATGGTGTTTAAACTTGAGTCATTTGACGTTTTGCACTCAAGATGAAACGATCCAATTCATTTGAGAAGAAAAAAGAAGAAAGTAAGAGGCAGAAACGTGATCTATCGCCTCGTACCAGAGCTGAAGTCTTGACACAAATTCATGCCAGCGCTTTTGAAGAGGACATGAGTGAACCAGAATCCAAACCCTCTAAACAAAGTTCGCCACCCTTAGTCAACCCTGTAAAATGCTATTCCATTCGAGAGACCGAAAAGCGTTCCTCTAGAAAATTTAGAACCACGGCTTACAAATACACGGTGAAGTTTAAAGATTTCAAGGCTGAAGTACCGTTAGAGAAAGCAGAAGGGTTCATCACCGGGGTGTGGGATTCTTTGCTCACCACACTCAAGCGACAATGTCAACCCAAAGAAGAGGATCGTTTGAGACTCTCCATACAACACGACGGTTTGAAATCCCTTTTTTGGATCGAGTTTAGCACCCCTGCAGAATTGACTGCTTCCAAAGTCAAGGACAAAATTCAACACGTACAACAATTCAATGACCAGTTTGACATCACCGATGGAAAAGCCACACTGGACATGACCCACGTCTCTCCTCCTCAAGGGACTGGACGCAAAAAGATGTTATTGGTGGACGAGCTTCGCAGCACCAAAACAAGTCTCGTCCGAATTCACAACCCTCAAGATCAGATGTGTTTAGCCAGGGCTATCGTGGTGGGACGAACCTATGCCAACAAAAACGACACGGTAGAATGGAAAAGAGCCTGGGAGAACATTCGAAAATCTGACCGAGCCAAACAACGAAGTGAAGTAGAACTCCTGTTACGACAAGCTGACTTGCCCAAAGACAAACCCTGCGGCATTCCTGAAATGCAAACATTGCAAGATGTCCTAGCTCCACGATACACCTTGAAAGTGTACCCTCAAGAAATGCGCGGGCCTCTGTTGTTTCGAGGGAAAGCCTTTAAGGACGGAAAATACATTCATGTCTATTATCACGATGACCATTTAGATACCATTGCCAGTATCACCGGATTCCTGGGATACAGATATTACTGTGAGAAATGTGACTCTGGCTATAACAATCGAGATCAACACAAGCATTGTGAATCGAAATGCTCAGGATGTTTGGCCTCTCCACCCTGTCTGAGCGAAGGACCAGTGCATTGTTCAACTTGTCTGCGCACGTTTGTCAGCCCTACCTGTTACCAACAACATTTGAAGACGCAAGGTTCACAGCAGAAATGTGCTTGTCAACTGCTGAGATTGTGCCCTACGTGTGGACAAGGCCTACGTACCAATAATGCCAAGACACACGTATGTGCAGGAAAGAAAAAATGTCACATTTGTCACCACATCGTGGACTTGGAACACCAATGCTACGTGCAAAAATACCAACGCCCACCAGAGAAAGAGGATGGACACAAGAAGAAAGGCAATTTCATCTTTTTTGATTTCGAATGCATGCAAGAGACCGGTATTCACATTCCTAATTTCTGCGTGGCTCATCGACCGTGCGAGAAGTGCATTCAGGAACCTATCTTCAGTCATTGCCCTCACTGCAGCAAAATTCCCGGAGGGCGTGAAAAAATCTTTCGAGGACCGAACACATTAGCCGATTTCGCCAAATGGGTCTTAGACCCCATCGACAAGACGGGGAGCCAAGAGGACATCGAACGTTACGGAGATTGTCATCGTCATGCCACGGTGATAGCTCACAATTTCTCCGGATACGATGGACAGTTTCTTTTGAGATACTATACGGAACAAGGCACCGAGCGTCCTAAAGTGACTTTGAACGGAGCCAAAATCATTTTCATGCAAGTGGGACAAGTACAGTTGAAAGATTCGATGAATTACTTGGCCATGCCTTTGAGCCGAATGCCTAAAACGTTTGGAATGACAGAAATGACTAAAGGGTACTTTCCACACTTTTTCAATACGGAAGCCAATCAACACGCCGTTCTACCCCATTTACCTGAGGCTCACTATTACGACCCCGACAACATGCGTACCGAACAACGAGAAGCTTTCTACGCTTGGTACCAGGCTCACGCCTCGGACCCTTTCGACTTTCAGGAAGAGATGTTAAAGTATTGTCGTTCCGACGTGGACATTTTACGGCGATGCTGTGGAAAATTTCGAGAACTGTTCATGGAACACGGAGGGGTCAATCCTTTGAAAGAAGCTTGCACCATTGCCAAAGCGTGTTCCTTAGTGTACCGGCAAAGATTCATGCCTGAAAACACCGTGGCTGTCATCAGTCCTCAAACGACCAACTATGTGAAACGTCAATACTCGGTCAAAGCCCTACGCTGGTTACATTACTTGTGCGACAAGGAAGACAAGTGGATTCAGCATGCCCGCAACGGAGGGGGTGAAAAGACCATCGGAACGCATTCGGTCGATGGTTGGGACTTAGGAAACCCCAAGATCGTGTACGAGTTTAACGGTTGCTTATTTCACGGATGTCCCGTCTGTTATCCTGACCGTGGCACTAAAAATCAGTTTTTACAATGAACCATGGAAGACTTATACCAGGCCACTTGTCAGCGACGCCTAAAGTTAGAGCAGGAAGGATACCAAGTGTTGGAAATGTGGGAACACGAGTACGATCACCGTTTGAAAACCGATCCCGAGTTTAAACGCCTCGTGGAAAGTTACCAGTTCATGGACCCCCTGAACCCGAGGGATAGTTTGTACGGAGGAAGGACCAATGCCACCTGTTTGCTGTACCAAGCCGACGAAGAGAAAGGAGAAGAAATCAAATACTTGGACGTGTGTTCGCTGTATCCCTACGTGTGCAAATATTGTCGCTTTCCTGCAGGGCACCCACAATTGTTCACGGAACACATCGACCTGAAAAACATTCGACAATATGAAGGCTTGATCAAGTGCAACGTTTTGCCTCCCAAGGACTTGTACCATCCTGTGTTACCTCACCATTGCCAAGGCAAACTGATGTTTCCTTTGTGCCGTACTTTTGCCGAAACGTGCAACCAAGATCAGCCTTGTCAGCACACCCAGGAAGAACTGGCTTTGACGGGGACCTTGGTCAGCGTAGAATTGTTCAAAGATCTGGACATGCGATATCAACTGTTAGAAGTGTACGAAATTTGTCACTTTCCCAAGACACAACAATACCACAAGGGTGACCCCACTCAGAAAGGCATTTTCGCTGACTACGTGGATGCCTTTTTGAAACTGAAAAAGAAGCCAGTGGCTATCCGTCCTGGTGTCACACTCCCGAAGACCAAAAGACATTCAAAGAAAAATACTGGGCACAAGAAGGCATCCCTTTAGATCACATCGAGACAAACAAAGGCAGGCGATCGTTTGCCAAAGTGATGTTAAATTGTTTGTGGGGTAAAATGGCACAACGACCGTGTTTACCCAAGACGGAATAGTTGACCGAACCTTCCAGCTACTTCCAGATGATTCACGACAAAACCAAATACATGAAACACGTGGACGTCGTTCGCGAGGATTTGATCTTGGTCAATTACGAAGAAGATCTGGACTTTGTACAAGACGACCCTTTTGGAAATGTCATCATTGCGGCTTACGTGACAACCCATGCTCGCTTAAAATTGTACGAAGCTTTAGAACTGTTAGGGGAACGCGTCATGTACTTTGACACGGACAGTTGCATTTACATCCATCACCCGAGTCAACAGCACCCTGACATCGAAGGAGACCGTTTAGGAGCCTGGACAGACGAACATCCCGACGACAAGATTCTAAGTTTCGTCAGTGGCGGTCCAAAAAATTAAGGCTACGAATACCGGGACAAACAAGGAAAAGTGCACACGAAGTGTAAAGTGAAAGGATTGACTCTGAATTATCGTACCAGTCGTGTGGTCAACTTTGGGGTATTGAAAGAAGCCTTGCAATCTGGAGAGGATAAACACTTTAAAGTGACCACCTATCAACCCAACAAGATTGTACGTTTACCCACTCACCACATCGTCAGTCGACCCTTGGAAAAGGTCTATCAAATCGTGTACCAGAAGCAAGTGCGACTTCCCAATCATTTCACCTTACCGTATGGACACGTCGGTATGGGTCTGTATATAAAAAGGAACCCTAGGCAAGATCGATAGTTCATTGTGACTACCAAGACCAAGCGAACAAGATGAATACTTTCAGAGAAACACAAAACAAGTTTAGAAAGGCACAATTCAAGTGTGGGGCTTCTGAAATGGAATGCGATTTTGAGCCTTGCGATGGGAACGATGCTGTACGCTGTGACCTTAGCGATGCCGTAAAGCATCATGGGAACTTTGTTCTCACTACCCCTATCATGGAAAGTGATGCTGTGCGGGTCAAACCTGAGGGATGCGAAAGCGATGCCACTTGTCCTCTTGGACACTTTACTGGGTTTCGTTTTAAAGGTGAATGTTCACTTTCATGTCTACCCCCCTACGGATGTCATCCAGCCCTAAGCAAACTCCTGTCCATGTCACCCAACCCTCATCGAAACGAACCTGTGAAAGACGAATATTCGTTCCCTGTGCGTTTGTCGGAATACTGCGACTTTGAAAATCGACTTCAATCGTTCAAAGGAAAATGGCCTAAGTATCTGGGAGGACCGACCCCCGAAGAATTAGCCAGAGCCGGATTGTTCTCCTTGGGCGAAGGAGATAAAGTCAAGTGCTTCAGTTGCGGTGTGTCACTTCACCACTGGGAACCGCAAGATTCGGCCTACGTAGAACATGCTCGATGGTCACCGAATTGTCATTACTTACCCTTAGTGGGACCGAGACATTAAAGTAACTTACCATGTCGTTGACGAAGAAACCAGATTGGCTAGGAGTGAAATGTTGGACATCACCGAGACCAGTATTTAAACTTCATTTCAAAAACGATATTGAATCATTACCTAAAGAACTGCAAGAGAAGATTTACAAGGAAGTTTGGCAGGGGTTTGCCAGAGTGAAATCTCAATGGGTAACTGTAGAACTTTTGTGCCGAGAAATTCACAAGAGGTAAGTGAAAAAAGTCAACCAGTGTGTTAGATTTCTCTGGGTCAAGTGTGCATTCGTCCTATTATATCACTCTAGACCGTTTACATCAAAAGAGTTCAGTGAGATTCTTGGACGTTACCCTGAATGGCAGTGGTCAGAAATTACTCACTATGTGGATTACTTTTGCTCTAGGAGATGATTGTGAATTGTACGGACTGACCTATTCATGGATACTTTACAAGGGTACATTCGTGCTTTGCCTGTGGAGTTGAGAGAACGCATTTACCGAGAGCTGGTCAAAATACAAGTCAAACGTAAAGAACAGTTGCATCCGTTACGTCACCAGATCTTTAACCACTGGTACCTGAATGGTATAAAAGAACTGATTCGTCAGAAATTGTTTCAGTGGTCAGACATTGTTCAAAATTTTGAGGTCGCCAATGATCGATATGTTCATAATTTTGGTTACTTCGAGATTCACCTAGTGCAACGAACTGAGGAAGACAAGTTAAAGGATTACAAACATATTTTACGTGGAATCTACTTAGCGGAAGAGGAAACTCCTAAACGAAGTTTGAAGTGTAGGTTACAGTTTGAAGCATTTAACTTTCCTACTGGAGAACGAAGATGTCTGGCTAGAAAGTACGTGTATTGCATCCGAAAAAAGAGAATATAAAAACAGGCTGTCATGCCGAGGTTTTTATCACATGTAATTGAAGAGATTCCGTGGAAGGAACTCAATGACCATATTCAAACCGTGGATCATTACCATCGATTATTACAAGAACTGTATCCATTCAATTTTGGTCGACAAGTGGCGTGTGTCTTAGTGACTTGTTTTCTGGGATTTCGTTTACCAGCCGATTCTTTGTGGATTCTTTACGAACAGTACTTACCACCCCAATGTCCTTAAATGGTCACGAAAGACTCCTTTTTCTCAAAGCCTTGCGTTTTCATCTGGATACTTCTCGACCTCAACGGGAAAAAAAGATTCGTCAACTTTTAGCTACCCAAGACGTGTGTGACGATGTGTGTGTAGCTTGTGACTTACACCCCCATTGGACAGATGTCCGTACCTGGAAAGAATGGGATTTTGAGGCAGAAGTGGCCCAGTATGCACGAGAGTTGTTCAAGGAAAAAAGTCACTTTTCAACCTGTGTTAGTGACGGTGCCAGAAGAAGCGGTCACCCAGGACAGGACTGTCGTGGACATGCCTGAAAGGTCATTCCGGGAGGACACTTGTGTGACCTTACCCCCTGTAGAACTGGTCAGAACATTACCCAAAACATGTTGTACAGACACTTGTTTCTATTCCACGTTGATGGTTTTGATGTGCCCTTTATCGTTGTACTTAAGCCTTTGGCTTTTATGTATTTTTGTCTTTCGTATACATGTTTAAAACATTCAATAAACGTGTCCGGAAAAAGTATATAAACTCTCGTCTTGTTTGTTTTCGTGTCACAAGTGACATTCCTAACACTATGGCTACCCCTGCTGTCTCTGCTCCCTCTTCCTCCACTGTCAAAGTCATCGACGAACACTTAGATCGTGCCAGTTGGGAGGCTTTGTATCTTCGCCATCCCTTTAACATGCTCATTGCTGGACCTAGCGGTTCAGGCAAAACCGAATTCGTCAAACGTTTGATCGAACATAAACATCATTTGATCGATCGGCCATCTCAACACATCGTGTGGTGTTACAATGAGTGGCAATCGGCGTACAGCCTCTTGCGAGAAAGTCAAGGCGATTCCATCGTGTTTGTGGAAGGCATTCCTAAAGAAGACGACGGCATCGTCTCTGACTCCCGTCAAACCCATTTGGTCATTTTTGACGACATGTTAGGAGAACACGAAGAAGAAATTAAACTGTGGTTCACGCGCAAAGGGCATCATCGTAATGCCAGTGTCGTTTACATCAACCAAAATTTGTTTCAACAAAGTAAAGCCCATCGCACCATCAGTCTCAATGCACATTACGTGGTCTTGTTTAAAAGCCCTCGAGATAAATCGCAAGTGCAAGTCTTAGCCAAACAGTTAGGAACGCCTTGGCTGACTCAGGCGTACGACGATGCCACTCAAACTCCACACGCCTATTTACTCGTCGATTTGAAACCTACGACCCCCGATGATTTACGATTTCGTACCCACTTGTTTCACCACTGGTGCCAAGACGGAGGGACTGTCCTGTACACGTCTCCGTCCTCGACTTAATTTCACTCCAAAAAAAAAAAATCTATAAAAACCTCAGACACTTTTCGTCTGTCTCACACAGTTTGAACATGACGTCGCTTCAGTCACATCTTCCCGTCAAATTGATTCGTGCCTTGTATGGCATCAGTCGAGAAAAAAATCCACAAATACGGGCTCGTGTCTTAGAAGCTAGTCTCAAAGAAGTCTTACGATGGTTCACGGTGACAGCACGTCAATTACTCCAAGGGATCATTCAGATTCCTCATCAAACTAAACGCTTTTTTGATCGAAACAAAGTCGCTTTGACCCAACTGGCCGATCCTCGCATCGACACTCAAACCAAAAAACAAATCATTTTGAAACCTGGAGGGAGCGGTACTCTAGGAGGGGTCATCATTCGCTCTCTCTTAAGATGGGATCCTAATGCCCCCAAAGTTCTCCCCAAGAAAAAAGTCAAATGAAGCTCCAAGAAGAAGAAAAAGACCAGGTCCCCAAGGAGACCTGTGTCTCCAAGAACTTCTTCAGTGGCGGGACCCTCCTCTTACCAGACACCACCCCGGAAAAAGAAGAAGAAAAGCCCCCAGAAAAATAAGCAGAGAAAAAGTCCCCAGAAAAAGAAAAGTCCACAGAAAACTAGTCGCAAGAAAGGCACTTCGGCCAGGATGCAACCTTATACTCGCAAACCACGACCTGCAAAGGCGGTGACCGCGTCTCCGGTAGCCTCAGGTTCATTCACTTCTCCGTTGATGACACAAAGAACTGAAGAGTACTTGGAGACGTTGATCACACAAAGAACTTCTCCGTTGATGACCCCAAGAAGAACTTCCCCAGTGGCAGGACCCTCCAATTTAGTGGCAGTGTCCGCTGCTCACAAAGTACCTTCTCCCAAAATCAAAGTCCAAGAAAGATCGGGCATGTTACAAAGTTTACTGGATGTGTCCAAGCAAGAACTGGCTCGATTTAGTCCATTGCGTACCCCTGCACGACGTGTCACGCCTGTCCTGAAGTTGATACGACGTAAAGACAATCAGTGGCGACGCGTTCTAGTATAAAAAAGGCCTGTGACTAAGTAGGGGTAGCAGTGTTTTTGGTGCTGAAGACTCAAAGATGTCACCCTCCAGAAAACATCCCTCTTCTAAACAACCCCAAGGAAAGAAAAGGAAAGGACTGCCACCACGTTTAGTCAAACATGAGGACATGTTATCTGTCCTGTCCAAAGCTTCTCCACCCCTACGAAACAAACTCATTCAATCAGCATCCAAAGAGGTCATCGATACCGTGTGCGAATGTTGTTTGAACGTCTTGAAAGGCACGATCCCTTTGTCCAAACACCAGAAACAATGCTTAGGCAAACATCGTCACGTTCTTTGCCAAATGGTTCAAAAGAAAATTCCCATTCGTCAAAAGAAGATGTTGGTCCAACGTGGAGGTATTTTACCCCTCTTGTTAGGTCCATTACTGAAAGGAGTCTTTGGAACCATGTTGGGAGGACTGGTGGGAGCAAGATAAAAAAGCCCTCTGAAGTCCCAAGATCTCAGAATCGACCCCTGACAACCCCACGGAAGGACGAAAACTAGCTTTAGTGCCTTACAAACGATGGATGGAATACCATCGTTGGCAAGAACAACGCACCCCGCATTTACCTCCCAATCCCAATTTGAGCGAGATGTCCCAGTTACAACACGAATTGCAGTCCTTGATGGATCGCCAAGATTTGTCCGAAACAGAAAAATCGCAAAAGTACGGTCAACTCTTGCAACGACTGCAACTCTTTCACCAGAAAGCTTTAGACGAAACAGCTCTACCCACTCTGAAAGATTTTAAGACCTTGATGAAAAGTCCAGCACCATCATCACTACCACCACCACTACCACCATCCCCAGGGGTCACCAGAGATGCTACCCCACGAAGACCTGAGGAAGAAGAGATGCGAGAAGTGTTTCAAACACCGTCAGCAGCTCAAATTTCAAGTAAGATTTCAGCATCCTTGTTGACCCCGTCCCCCACACCCCAACGAGAAGAAATGAAACCTTGGGTTAAAAAGATGATGTCCACTCCTCCTTCGACAGAAGTGAAAAAGAAAGAAGGCAAACCAGAAGTGAAAAAAGAAAAGAAGACCAAAGCCATTTCATTGCCACCTCCACCAATACCTTCGTCTTCTACTCCCGTAGCCCATCGGACACGTAAATCCGTTTCCAAACCACCCTTTCGTCCCACCCAAAGTAGCATCACCGAAGAGTGGGTGACTTATTAACACATACAAAAATGGAAAAGGTGTTAGCCAGCATTTACTACGATCCCTCGCATCCTGCAGGTTACGCAGGAGTTCAAAAATTGTATCGTGCTGCCAAAACTCGACTGAAAAGTCTCCGTTTACCTCAAGTGCAACGATGATTACAAGAACAAGCTACCTACACTTTACACAAACCCATTCGACGCAAGTTTTCCAGAAGTCGCACCCGAGTGGAAGGCATCGATCATCAATGGCAAGCCGATTTAGACGATGTCTCTCATTTGGCCAGCTACAATCGTGGCTATAAATATTTGTTTTGTGTCATCGACGTCTTTTCCAAATTTGTCTGCGTCGTACCCTACACTTCCAAATCGAGCGACGAGTTAGTGCGAGCCCTGCAACGGGTGTTGAAACAAAGCGGTCGTCACCCTCTTCGATGGCAAACGGACAACGGTACCGAATTTCTGAACCAAGCGTTCCAAAAAGAATTAAAGAAACGTGACATTCATTTTTTTACCACCGAGAATCCCGAAACCAAAGCCAGCATCGTGGAACGTTTTCAACGCACTTTGAAAGAACGCATGTGGAAATATTTTACACATCACCACACTCTGAAGTACATCGACATCTTACCGCACCTGCTGCAAGCGTACAACCAATCTTACCATCAAAGCATCGGACGTGCCCCGCAAGAAGTGACTCCCAAGAACGAAGTGCTGGTGTTTGAGCGCCTGTTTGGTACGTCCCCGACGAGGGCTGTCCCCAAGAAAAGTGGAGAGTTGACCGTAGGAGATTGGGGGCGCATTGGCAAAACCAAACGCACTTTCGACAAAGGTTACTTACCTAACTGGACGACCGAATTGGAAGACATGAACGGAGAAGTGCTCAAAGGAACGTTTTATTTGCCCGAGTTACAACGTGTCACAAAAAAAGAAGACGACGTGTACGACATCGAAAGCATTCTCGAACGCAGAACCCGTAAAATGGGCAAACGACGTGTCAAAGAAGTCAAAGTACGTTGGAAAGGATATCCACCCAGTTTTGATTCTTGGATCGACGCTTCGCAAGTCATCGACTATAAAAAGAAGTGACCATCATGCCCTTTCACACAGACGCAGCTACATCGACCACTCCTTCACCCAGTTCTTCTGTGCAAGGTTTACAAAAACAACCCTTGTGGGTGTGGTGTGGAGAACGTCTGCCTAAAACGCAAATCGTCTTTTTCTGCCAAATCTTCGTGGTGTATTGTGTCATCGGGGCAGCCATCGCCAATTTAAGTTTGCAACAAGGAGACAAACAATTGTGGACCATTTTATTGAGCAGTTGCATCGGTTACCTGCTTCCCAATCCCTCCCTGAAATTCTCTTCCAACGGGAACCACGGGAACCTTGTGTCCAGTGCCAGTGCCAGTCACCACTCCAACAACAACAACAACAACAACCCCATTTTAGGCGGAGACACGCCTCTGACGTCCAGTAACCCCTCGGACAGCCACAGAACTCTGGAATTATGAGTCACCAAAACCAATTTTACTTAACCTTACCCAGTGACAGTTCCATGGAGGTGTTTCCCAAGAACACATTGTGCTGTTACACGGCCAATCTACCTCAGGCCATCCCATTAGATCACGAAGCCCATTGGGAAGTGGCTTTAGTAGAAATCATTCACCCGACCCAAGTCCTCAATGTCCTTCCCAATCAAAATTTTTTGATGTGGAAGTTCATGACGAACAATTGCAACAGTACTTGGATACCCATGTCAAATATGATAAGAAAACCCCTAGCACAAAAACTCAAAAGTACACCATCTATCACTTGTTCATTCCCCCAGGCTATTATTTTAATGCTCAACATTTGGTCAGCACCATAGCCTCCAGGTTTAATGTCGTGTTTCTGAAAGCTTTGGAAAGTGTCAGTAAAAGTGTCACCCTGGAATACCACAAAACAGCTCGTCACCTCTTGATGAAATTTGACGGAGTAAAATCGTTTCCATTTTATTTTGTCCTGAATTGTTTGACATGTTGGGCGGAGACATGAACATGAGAATGGACATGATCAAGAAAAAGGAATTACCAATCATTTACGACAACGAGTCTTTTAGCAAGTTATTTCGTGCCCTGGTAGAATTGAACCAAGGACTGAATTTGATGTTTGTGTACTCCGATGTGGTGGAGTACAACGTGGTGGGACACACCTCTGTATCAAAGCTCTTCTGAATCAGAGTGGGAAGACGAAGCTAAACGCCTTTACTTGCCAGACATTTTCAAGCAAAAAGTCAGGATCGAATTGATCACTTATCATTACCTGTGAAGAAGAAAAAAAAACACACAAAACATAGATATCTGGGAACTTTATTACCTTTTGAACCACAGTTCGTACACGGCTTCTTGGAATCCTGTCGTCTGTGCTAAAAATGAACTCCCTCATAGCAAACCTCAAGACCATCAAGCTTATGTCATCAACACGGACGAAAGTCATCTTACAGGAACCCACTGGGTAGCCGTCTACTTTCCTCAAGAAGGATGTGTGGAATATTTCGATTCGTACGGATTGCCTCCTTTGGAAGACGATATCATTGACTTTATGAGAAGAAATGCTCAGACCACCCGATTCAATAATGTGAAATTACAAGGCACAGATTCCTTGGTGTGTGGACAATATTGTGTGTATTTTCTGCATCATCGCAGCCTGGGCTATTCCTTAGAACATTTAGTAACTCATTTTGATCCTCATTCTTCTTCAAGAAACGATGTGAAAGTAGATCAATGGTTTTGTGACCATTATGCTTATCTTTTGTCTCAAGCTAGGAAACGTAGTGTCCATCAATGGCCTAATGACTTCCAACAGTGGAAATCACAATTTCATTCACAACGTTGTCAGCCCTGTTTAAAGTAAAGTGTTAATTGAAAAAATGTTTGTAATTTGAAAAAAAATGTTTGATGTTATATTGTTGGATTAATGTTAAAAATGTTATAGTTGTTTGTTAGTGTTAAGTGATTTTGAATAAAAAATGTTGTGTTTTGAAGAAAAAATGCCTTTGTGGTTTGTTTGGCTATAAGAATTTTGATTCATGCTCTTGGACTTCTTACTATCCCTCTCATGACACTCATTGAACGTTGCGGCTCGAAAACCGTGAAGGGATGTTTGCCTTCACGTCCGCGCTTTGACTTTAAAGCCTGGGGTAGCCTCCAGTCTAACCATCCATTGTCGACTCATCCTCCTAAGAAGATGTGCTCCAAACTAGCTAAGCTAAACGAAGCCTACGTGAATTTGCATAGGGTCAGACACAGTCTGATACCGAAGCCTGAAGAGATAGAGAATGTAAGAATGCTAAAAGTCACTGAAGACCTGATAGAAGAGCTCTTCAGAGAAGAAGTGAACAGGGAGAAAGAAGAATGGACAGAGAAGTACAGACTTCAGAGACAGCAACAACAGCAGCAGCAGCAGCAGCAACCTGAACCTGACAGAGGCTTTGTCGATTGTCGTATCGACACCAAAGAGTTCTTCTCTTTCCGAAAAAGCAGACCTATCGTCAGAAAGTCTATCCTCAGAGGACGTCGCATTCTTAAAAACTAAAAGATTGCCATAGCAAACCAAACAAACAGCCCTTTTCAGGGCTACCCAATACTCTAGAAAAGAAGTAACAATCGATTTGCCAGTGTGTGTATGTAGAGTAGTGTGAATATAAACACTGACTCTTTTGTGGTGTGAGTGTATGTGTTTGTGTGGATAGTAGATAATGATCATGTTTTCTTGCTGTTTGACGTGAGTGGAGAGTAGATTTGGGATTTGATTTGATTGCTTTGCGTATGTGGATAGTACATTGAAGTGATTAATGAAAATTTTTAAATTAGTAATGGGTAATATAAAAAAGTGAGTGAGTGTTTCTTTTAGGTCCGCGCGTTTGTTTGGCCATGATCTAGGTAAGATCAATTTTGTTTTAGGGGATGTTTTCCTTTACGTCCGCGCTTTTAGTATAAATTAAAACTCGCTCGGCAGTCTAGCTACCCTTGTTGATTGATCAACACTTGAGAATGAGCAGAAGGCTAGCAAAACTGTTGGAACTTCATGTGCACCTGGAATATGCCAGGCACATACTAAATGAACTGGCCGCGGAAGCCATTGTAGAAGAGGGAAGGATGAAAGAGGAGGAGAGAAGAAACAAAGAAGAGGAGGAGAGGAGGAAAAGGAGAGAGGAATGGCTGTACCACAACCACAAGAAGAAAATTTCAGAATCCCAGAGACAGAAAATTGGGATTCTGAAGCCAATTATCCCGCCTCTGCCCTCCCAAGAAAAAAGGTAAAAGGAGACTGGGGAAGAAGATGTGTGTGTGGTGCCAGGCCTGGAAGGTGCCATCATTAACCAGGTGTCACTGGAGTTCAAAAACAAACAGCCCTTTTCAGGGCTACCCAAATCTCTAGAAAAGAAATAGTAATCCATTTGCCAATGTGTGTATGTAGAGTAGTGTGAATATAAATACTGACTCTTTTTTTTCCTACTGTGAGTGTATGAGTTTATGTATATGACTGTGTGTTTGTAAGTGCTCACGTACGTTTGTGTGGATAGTAGATTATTGGGCTTTGTAAGTGATCACGTATGTTTGTGTGGATAGTAGATTTGGGGTTTCATTTTAATGCTTTGCGTGTGTGGATAGTAGATTTTGGGTTTGTTTATTGTTGCTTCAGGTATGTGGATAGTAGATCATATGAAATGAGAAAAGTAAGGGATGTTTTCCTTCACGTCCGCGCGTTTTAAGTGATGATCTAGGTAATATCAATTTTGTTTTAGGGGGATGTTTTCCATCACGTCCGCGCTTTAACTATAAAGCTAACAGTGTTAGCCATTAGAACCCATTCCACGGAATAAAGACAAAGAAAATGGTGGTAGCAACAGCGTTACTGAATCATTTGATAGGTATTTATTTTTGGATAGTAGATGTTACGTTTGTCATGGAAAAGATAGAGAAAGAATTCAAATTAGAAAAGTGTCTTGACTGTTTTAATAATTTGAAGGAAGCAAAGGAGATAGTAACAGGAATGATGGAAGAAGAGGAAAAGAGATTGAGAGGATTGATTGGGTCATGTAAGAGTGGGAAGTTTAAAGGAAGCACTTGAAAATGTCATCGAAGTCAGGTGCTTCTTAGAAAAGATATTGAATTGGACGGAGTGGCGATACGTAAAATGGGGGTTGGACCAGCTGACAAAAACGGAAGAAGTAATGAGGAAAGTGATGACGGAAGAGGTAAAGAACATCAAAGAAAAGTGGACTAAGGAAAGAAAAGAAGAAGAAAATAGAAAGAGAAAAGAAAGCTTTGAGAAACTCAACAATAACTGGATACGAATACAGGAGAAATTCCGAGCGATAGGTCATCCTGACTGGATGCCTGAATCAGAAATAAAGAAGAAGAAGGCAGGAATAATGGCAAAAGTTAGAAGATGGCTACAGAAGTGGAGGAAATAAAAGAAGATGATGATGAAACCAAAGGCCCTTTTCAGGGCCACTCATAGGTCTCGAAAAGATCTTGACTTTCAATTGCCTAGCCCATTTAAAAAAAAAAAAATTATAAAAAAAAAATCCCACGTTAAATTCCCCTTGTGCCTAAAGTAGTTTTTTTTTCTCCCATGTTAAATTCCCCTTGTCCCTAGACAAGCCCAAACTCTATTCCCCATGTTCAATTCACCTTGTCCCTAGACAAGCCCAAACTCTAATCCCCATGTTCAATTCCCATTGTCCCTAGAGTGGCCCAGCAATTTTCCCCATGTTAAATTTACATAGTCCACAGAGTGGCCGGGGGGGGGGGGTCTGTAATGCTAATTCCCATTGTCCCTAGGGTGGCCCCTTTCACTACTCATTACGTTTGGAAATACAGAACTCTCAAGTTGGTAGCTGACATAAAAACAGTCAGCTTTCATTAACGGGTAAATTGAGCTTTTCATCTGTAAATGAATAATTGATTGTCTGCCTTATATGACGTTTAGCCTATTATTTCCCATTGGTAATATATTCTTATGCTGTGTTATCGGTGTAAATGTTTGGATTTTATACTTTTGACAGAATGGAACCAAATATTTCTGTCTACATTTGGAGGTTTCGTTTAGCTTTTCACTATGAAATGTTTATGACATAGACCGATTGTTAACATAAAAAGATGGGACAAGAGTCAATATTTTTTCTTGAGATGCCTCTTGTTATGGGTGCGATAACAGCATAGCTGAAGCCAAGAAGTAACTGAGTGTGAATTATGGTCATGAACTATATGTTCGTTGACCAGTAAATGACGTCCTGACCACAATAACCTTTTTCTCCGCCGTGATTAACATTAACGCAGGGTAACACCCGATAAGCTGTGTTGTGTGCTGATTTACTATAATGGCACAGCCTTAACTAGAAATCTATCATTGAAATGTTGGTCTAAGCACAGCTGGAATAAATGCATGAAGGTAAAATGCAGCAAAAAATGTAATTGTCTCACCCCAAATGTGCTCCGAAGTGTGTGTGTGTGTGTGTGTGTGTGTGTGTGTATCCACGTGCTAAATGAATGTTAATGTACATCAGCATATTAAGGTAAAGCCAACCAAGATGTGTGTAACAGTGTAGGAACCGAATTCAATATTCAAGGTCTTTGATGTCAAAATGGAAGCTCCGCGCATTGGAAAGAAATCGAACAACAACAATCCCAGTCATTGTTTATAGCAGTCATTTGAGGGCATTTTGGGTCATTCGGGAATTAAATTACGCAGTAGGTAGATGAATTCGAGAGACACAGTTTAGTTTTAAGGGAAATTCTGGGCTTAAGATGAGGGGGGCTGCCATAGTTATATGTTGAAAGCGGTTTTCGTTAACTTATGGGGCTCTTAACGGAAATTAACCACTCGGAAGACGTTGTAGAGCAACATTGAGAGTACATTTTAACATTGCTAGAAAGGTTTTGATTTCAAATTGATATACATTGTTACATTCTTTCAAGTGGTTGACTCAAATGACACGCAAAGTAATCAACACGCCATGTGTAGTTACTCCAACTTTGTGGGCGTATGTACCAAACTAAGATTTATGTATAAAGCATTGCCTATATCTCCGATTACGTTGGCGATCTTACTAAATGTGCATTTATGGTAGCGATGTTATAATTAACTATATACAACAGAAGCAATTCATAATTAACTGAAATAGATGTGGTTTCAAATAATGCTAAAATTATGAACATTTCCAGACTGAATAGAAGACGAGAAAAATCCCGAAACATTGTATTGAATTGACTTAGCTTAGATTAAAGCAGTACTAAAATTTAAAAAACAAATATCCCGGTCTCTAGCGGAGACTGAAAATAATCTCAGAACTTTAGTAATATTAAATTGGCTTTGACAAACAACAGTACATTCTCCAAAACATCCATGCATTTAGCGGAGACTCAGAAACAATTGTCCAATAGCTCTTTTTCTAATGTGATGTATATTTAATTTGCATTGTGTTTCAGTTTCTCTTATTCATTATATACGAAGGGTCCTGTACAATTGTATCGTGCAGCCGACCTTCGTCGAAATCAAGTCCATTGTCGACCTGACCAGAATCATTGTTATATATATATATATATATATATATATATATATATATATATATATATATATATATATATATATATATATATATATATATATATATATATATATATTATTCTATAAGCAACTAATACCTAGTTTATATTTCTCTGTGAACTTTGGTTCAACATTAAGATTATTATCTTAATCTGACTTGAGGACATTATGCATACCATGTTCTGAAGTACAATTTTAGTACCAGGCCTTGTAATTATACCTTGCATTGTCCTGGAAATGCTTTCTTGTTCTACGTACTGGATCTTCCTTTTATGTCTTAGTTTTAATTATATAATATGGTTTATTGGAATAATTATTTTTGTGCTGTAAGAGTTTGAACCAGAATAATTGTTTTTGTGTTTTTTGTTTCAATGGGCGGGAATTTATGTATTCAAATTAATTATTCTCTGGAATAACAATGTGCTCAGTATTATTCTTGGACAGAGACATTAACTTGGACTTCTAGTGAATTCAGGATAAGATTTGCTTAGATTGTATTATTGTGATTTATCAAAAGACTGTTGGCAAATCAGGCCATTTGTATATTAGTACAATAAAACTGCATGCCACTACAGGCACATCAACACCTTCAGTGTTGGAAATACTTTGGAATACCTGTAAAGTTCGTTCATTAGACTTCTGTAGGAAATTCTACGATTATTTGGGATTTAATTCGCAATACCGTAATTTACATTATATTTTCATTTTGTATTCTAGAGCAATGAATTACTTGTTGAATTTACAGAACTTGCTGGTTATCTCTCGTTTATGATACTTAGTTAAGTCTATAGAGTCGTACGAAAACATTAGATTTTCCAACCTCACAAACTCGAAGCTTTTTGTTATTGGTACAAACAGGCTACATACAAGGTCTAGTGTAAATATATCCAACTACCAAAAGGTTTTCTTAGTTATGAAAGTATTTCATATCGTTGGTAATAAAATGGGGATTTCCATACGAAAATTATTAATTCTAAAATATAAACTAGATATATTGGCAACTCTGTTAGTGTCACCTCGTATAGGGCTTGTAAATCTTGAAAAATAATTGTTAAAATTGATATGTGTAAAATCTGTCTCACAGAAATTTACATGCGATATATCAGTAAAACTTATGGGATGTTGACATGAAATATACAACCTGTAGCTTTGGATCGCCTGACTTCTAATGTAAATGCATATGTCATGGATTTATATCTCCCCTGATGTGAATTATAATATTTATTAGCCATCACCTACACTTTACCGTAAATACTCCGTTTGAAGTGATCATCACACAGTTATCAACTATTCATCAAACAGTTATCTACCATCCAAAACCCACACTATATCATTAAAAGCCGATTGGATTAGATCACACCCAGTTAGGTAATATCAGCACTCTGTAATATGCTATTCAACACTGATCAAATATCATTAACACGCAACCTGAACGACCAATATCCCGAACTTAATATCCAATACGCTGATAGAGAAACCAAGATCCAGTCAATTTAATTTTAAAGTTTTGTTCTTATATTTTATTTTATATTTTCATTTTTGGACATGTTTCATAATACTTAGAAACACCATAGCCACACATATTTGTTTGGTTCAAGTTTTAGCTTTTTGTGGAAAACGTAGTCAAACATGTTCCGTTCCCGAATCCCATAGATCTCTTAGAAGTGAGATACTAGCCCAATCGTATTTGCATTAAACTAAAAAAAATATCTATGTTATATTTACACTCTAGTGCTATAGCGTGAAAGTTTTGAAGTATAGTCTGTGTGAGCAATTTGATCATGTTTAATGTCTGAAACATCACCAAAGGTACAAAATAAATAATCACGGTGTTTTAAGATAAGTTTGAAATTCATTCTGATTTTTAAAATACAGTTCTATTAAACAAAACGTCGTGCAATCATCTATCTATCTATCTATCTATCTATCTATCTATCTATCTATCTATCTGTCTGTCTGTCTGTCTGTTATTATGTATGTCGGTCTGTCCGTTCGTCCTTCCGTCCGTCTATCTAACTATCTATCTATCTGGCTTTCCGTCATGTCATTACTATCTCCGAACATATTTATGTATTATAAATCAATTTGTATAGAGTGCTGTTTGGCTTATAAATTGTTATTGAAGCGTGTTATGGGTAAATTTGTAGAAAAAGCATTATATGAGAAGCAAATAGTTACGGAACGAGAAGAATAGTAAACCTTAATATTTCAGTATTATAAATCACATGATAGTATAAAGGTTTCGCAGAGAATATTTGTTAAGCCAACCGCTTTCTATTGGCAGCGTGCCATAAATTATAGAGTCTGCTCCAGTTTACGCCTGTTTCATTTCTTGCAATGCACTATAGATATGTTATATTGGAATATGATGTCATCGATATATGCATATTGCGTACATAAAATATTTCTTGCACTGCCCTATACATACGTTATCTTGGAATATGATGTTATCAATATATGCCTATTGCATACACAAAGTATTTCTTGCACTGTCCTTTCGATGAACTGGCTGGGTTCTTTATATGACTGATACGAGACCATTGTGTAAAATACGTAATTTCTGGTACTGCCCATGTCGATGACCAAGTTGGGTCCGCAATTTTACTAATACGAGACTATTGTGTACAAAAAGTAATTTATGTGTTACTGCTCCTTTGATGAAATTGATGGGCATATGATTTTACTGATATGTATATATTCTGTGTTATTAGACTGAGACAGTATAATTTAACATATCACTATTCCGAAATAATTGAAGATAAAACGGAAAACAACTAGCTTTGTTATGTGCAGGAATGTTCCACGTTTGCGTATTTGTATCATTAGTATCTCGTCTACAGTTAGAAAATTAGAACTAGAATTACAAAGACAATACAGGCATAGTATGATTGAACAGGTACTAGATTAAAACCACCGGTGAAGGTTTAGGAGTGAATAGTGAAGTCTCTGTTTTGTAGTGAATAATTAAGTATGTTTAGTAGTGAATCAAATCCCATCACTACGTGTATTACACAAGCCAATATATATATAGAACTTATTTCAATATTCGTCTCTTCATATTATCTTTTCCGCGACGAATACACAAGATGCCACATTTGAAAGAGATTTTTGTTGTTGCACTCTTATAGTGTGTGTGTGTGTGTGTGTGTGTGTGTGTGCTGCGTGCTGCGTGCGTGTGTGTACAAACTTGAAACAAATTATGGCACCTACACTGATGTCCAGATAAATATATGTTGAATGATGTCCCACCCAGTCACATTATCCTGACGCCAGACATACTAGTTCTAACACTAACCTCTTAATGCTGAACGCCGAGCGAGGCAGCTGTTAGCACCATTTTTAGAAGTCTTTGGTATGACTCTGCCGGGGATTGAACCCACGACCTCCCGCATCCGAGGCGGACGCTCTAACCACTAGGCCACCGGAATTGCAAACGATGAGCAAATAAATGTGGAACTATAATAATCTTATAGACATGAAAGTTCATAGCTTTTAGATAATCTTTTGCATTAACATGATTAAGTTAATATTGCAAAATCAACATCAACCTTAACACAATCTTTGATTTTGTTTTTCATCTTGAAAATGAAAGTAGAGGGGTTGGGATCACCGACTACAATAGCTGGGTAAGGAGCTGAACTAGTATACACTTCAAAGTGTTGCAAATCTAGTACCAAAGCCAGACAGTCCCTCTTGAATAAGGAATTATTTCTCTAAGGTTTTGTATGATCTAAAACAATCGACTTCTTGAATCAATATCCCACTAACCACAATAACATTTACATCAACTCACCTTTTAAGTGATTGAGTGAAAATTGAAAACATTCTGATATTTCTCAGACTCATATAATAATTTTTGTAATCAATTATGCAAGGATTCAGCAGTTAAGGAAACAATGGAGCATAAGTTACGATAATATACAGTCATACTAAAAAAAATCGCATCATTTACTTTCTACCAATAGACACGTAAAATTCAGAGATAGCAAAAACCTTATCGTTTAAAGTTCAAATTTTTGCAAGAGTAGATATCAAATTAAAACAATGTACAGGTGCATTAACAAAGCCGCACCGGCCTTTCTGTGTAATAAAACTTTCAACAGAAGAATACGTCTCAAAAAATGGAAATTAATATTAACACAATATTAATATAAACTCCCTTTTCGCTTAAAATGCTAATAGGATAGGCTTGGCAGAATTGAAAATAACTCATATAGAAAAATACGAGATGAATGGGTATAATTCTGCCATGATAAAATGAGACCTAGATTTGTTTGACACAATAAATGTATTGCCTTTAATTCACAGCAATGTAGCAAAGATAAATAACGTGTTCATGCTTATTTGCATAAAAGTGAATCTCATCAATTAAAGATTCTGTCGTCTTTTTACTTGATTGAACACGGGATAAGGAAGTTGAAAGGTGTATCTTTAGTTAATACACACATTACACGCGTTGGAGAACATATGGATGGACTCCGGCCAGCGATGGATAATTTGAAATGCCGCGAATAGTTCAGATGTCTAGGAAACGAATGTGATAGAAATCGAAATTTGCCGTCTTCAGTCAATGTTGCGTTCAGGCATAGAATTTTCATTTTCAGTCATTGATGCTTTCATATACGGTATTACTGTATTTAATCAATGACATATAACAGGTTAGAGCGTGAACCTTGGAAGCGGGAGACTGCAGGTTCGAACCCCAAAGCGAGTCATACCAAACAAGTATAAAAATGATAGTAGCATTTACCTCGCTTGGCTCTCAGATTTAAGACTGTAGTGTAAGGTTTGGTCGATATAGTGTTAAGATCTTTGGACTGGGTGGGACATGATGCTACATGTGGGCGGCTAGATGCCCCAATCCTAAAATTCACTATAAACTGCCGCACTGCAGACATCGTAGCAATAAAGCTAAAACATTGTTGAAAATCTTAATCACGCACACATATGTAGAATTACCATCTTCGTTGAACGATGCTCTGAGAATTACCATTTCTAATGAACGATTAGTTCAGATGGAGACTAATCATTTTTAATGAATGATGCGTTCTGATATAAATTGCCATCCTCAATCAATGATGCGTTTATACGAAACGTTACCATGCCAGATCAATGAAGCGTTCAGATAGACGATTAACATCCTGAATCAATGATGAATTCAGATAGAGAGACTACCATCTTCCATGAAAGATGAATTCAGATAGGGTTTACCGTCTTCAAGAGATGATGCATTCACAACGGAGAATTACCAAGTTCAAAACATGATGCGTTCACATAGAAAATTACCATTTATATTTAACGATGTGTTCAGGTGTAATGGCTATCGTCCATCAATAGTGCGATCAGGCAGAATAGTCATCATCTGGCTATGATAAGTATATCATCAATCTAGGGTGTTTTCACATAGATAATTACCATTTTCAACCAATGATGCGTTTGTGGAGAGAAGTAACATCGTGAATCAGTGATGTATTCAGAAACAATTATCATTTTCAATCAAATATGTGTTCAGAGACAATTACCATCTTCAATCAATGATGTGTTCATACAGAATTTCAATCTTCATTCAACGATGTGTTCAGAGAGAATTGCCATCTTCAGTCAATGATACATTCAAATAGAGAACAACATTCCTTTCAGTCGTAGCATTACCATGCTCAATCCATGATGAGTCCAGTGAACTAAGTATGTGTTTAATGAAAAATGATCGTCGATATAAAACATTACTATCTTCAATAAATGCGACATAAATTATACTTGATAATAAAAACTCAAACATTGTAATAATTAAATATTCCAGAACATTCATTAGTGGTTGTCTTGGTCGGTAGTAGCTGTAGCAGAAGTAATATCAGCATTAATAGTAGCAGCAGCTGTTGTAGTAGTTGTTGTTATTGTGAGGAATCTGGTAGTAATATGTATTACGTTATCGTAAGAGAATGACAAATAGACTGAAATAAAAGTATTAAAACCTGCTACACTTGTTACAGTCAATCTTTATTGCAACATCTTCATGAAGGAGCTAAAGCAGTCCAAATCATGGAGCACCTCACTCGTAATCCAATGGATTAGGTTTCAATAACCGTATAGGATGGTCCTTGTATGATGTCTTAGCTTATGTTTGGGACAGCGACATCGCTTACATTTTCAATGTATGAGTCGGCCAATAAGCTGCTAAAACTGAGTTAAAATCACATAGCAAATATAATGATGTAGCCGTTATCATTATTATTATTATTATTATTAGTATTATTATTATTATTCATCGTAGTAGTGGTAGCAGTGGTATTGGTAGTAATAGTCGCTGAAGCAGCAGTAGAGTATTTCAAATGCCTAAGTCATCTTTCTTTCTTCTGAATCATTATCCTCGACATTTTGTCCGATATGGAGAGACCATAATTTGCTAAAGGCAAATAATGTTGTATGTCTCATTGCCTCTTGTATAATAAAGATATGAATTTGGTGATCTCGCATTTAATTTGTAACGTGGCTATGTGGATTAAGTGAATCCATATTGGGTTTTGTTCCATGAAAGTCAAGTATCAGTCAGTGGGTTACATTATTATCTCCCATATTCTGGTGGGGAGGCAAATAATGTAATACGACGACTGAGATTTCCATGTCTTGGTACAAACACACATAGATTATTTTTCTCACCCATTTATTTGTTTCAATTAAAACAAAATAACAATGCAGTTTTACAACTGAGTTAACATATTCAAAACACAGTATTATTCATCGGGTATTAGTATTGTTATTATTTATCATTCTATATAAATCTCACCAGGCTTTGTATTATTTAATTGAATTCTGAATACTTTTATAAATAGAATCTAGTTATATATGCCGTTCTTTGAATAACGAAAAAAAATCACGACAAAGTTTATAATTTTTAAGTCTATGAAGTTTTGCGAAAAAGATCAAATCACGTGCTATTGTTGTTTTAAATACAGTGTTGCGCATTTATATCTATATCTTAAAGAATGCAACGGGACAACCTGCCGACCCCAAGAAAACATAGTCTGCGTGTTAGAAAATAGAAACGCAAAACCGGTTGATTTTATTAATGTACTATCACATTTAATCGATGGTTGTTATGTGAAAATAGCAATTATTATGTTTTATATGGATAGTTCTTAACTACAATCAGCTCAAAAGTGGAAAAAGGTTCTCTGGAAGGTAACAGCTCTAACTGCGTGTGTAATGACATAGATTTATAATTCGTGATATGTTTGGTAATTAATATTTAATTTTTGCGAAATATGGCAAGTTTTGCTATTACTAGTACAATGAAAGGCTACGTGTAAATATTCTAGTGGAAGAGTGTGAGGACTGATGGATAAACTACTCTAATTGGATACGTGTTAAGATTCTAGTTGAAGAGTGTGTGGACTGATGGATAAACTGCTCTGATAGGCTACGTGTAAATATTTTAGTGGATGAGTATGAGGATAAACTACTCTGACTGGCAAATGCAGGAATTTTCATTTACTAAAACAAATATTCAACAGGTGCTGTTTGAGAGTGTATTGAAAACGATTGAAGAACACATGTCTGATAACCAGTTTATAGTTGTTGCTGTCTTTGCGTTAGCTATTAAGAGTTTGGATTTTTTTCATTTCTTATATAGTGATGTGTATAGTATGTGCGTCTGGAAGAATATTTTCTGTCATAATTCGTTCCACAAAGCATAATTATTTTTGTCCTATATTTAGCGCAAGAAATGTTCAGGTTACATTTAGTGGCACTCACATGAAAAGCTACTGCCTACATATAAGATGCGGCGCGAACTAAAGTTTTTAGCATAACAGCTAATATGTCGACTTCGTTTGCGTTTGTGTAGCTAAAAATGTTGTATATAATATTTTATAAAACATGGAGAGACCATAATTTGCTAAACCGGTGGTTTGTGTTATATATATATATATATATATATATATATATATATATATATATATATATATATATATATATACATATATTGTAGTTTTTGTCGTTGTTAGAGTTTGGAACAATTCTGTCAGCTACAGCAGAAAACTATCAGGTTTTTGTTCTTCTAAAAAGTAGTTCCTAGCTCGTGGACATCATGACTGAGACGACCTAACTGGGACAACCAGACTAATAAAAGAGAAATAATATTTGCAGAAGAACTAGATTTCTCTGCCGGATGAATGACAAAATGTAGATTCGCGTTATTCAGTTTTTATTATGTAACTGGAACAAGTCGTGCAAAACACGGAGTTTATTTGCGGGAGTCAAATCATTTATTGATAATACATTGATCCTCTCTTTCATAGAGAATAATACATTGCTTTGCCAATAATTCATTTGTTCACCTAAACAATCAGGTGGCAATCATTGAGAAAACTATTTGTATTGTTGTGTTAGTTGTGTTTTAAAACAAAGCTGAATCGAGTGTAATATTTAGAAAACTCTAAAAGCTTTTTGGTTACACACAAACATGAATCTAAAAATAAATTGATTAAATGGTATTAGAAAGCAAAATAGTTTGCTTTTTTGCAAAACCTTATTATAAAATGTTAACAAAATGAACTATGTTTTCTGAAACTAAACTATCGTTTGCAAAGTTTAATGACTTTATCTTTCTCTTTGCGGACAAAATTAGGAAAGGACTGTAAATTTAATGAAGATTCGATAATTCTATTAATAAACATATAAACGTCTAAGCATCAAAATAAATATGTCAGTTTTAAATGACATGGTGTCGGCTAAGTGGAGAAAACTAGGGAACTACTCACACACACGCACACACGTGGTCGGTGTATATACTTTGCTTTCATATGTCGTGGGGTTCTTTGTCATTTGTAGAACTGTTCTGTTTTATTCTTTTGGTGTACATTCTCTATAGGCGTTGCTAGCAGGAAAAATATCCCTGAGTACCCTTACTGCACGGCCCAATGTAGCAATAATCCCAATTGTAGCTAAAGTCAGAATATCAGCAGCTATATGTTGTATGTTGATTATACCATTTAAGGTTGTTTGTCCGACAGATTATGCGCCCAGTGGTATACACCGTCGGTGCTGCAGGTGGAGGTGTGGGATAATGGTAAGGTTATTTTTTGGTGAACGGAGATTATGTCTCCTTGTATGAATAAAACCTGATGATCATTAATGTAATATTGTGATTGAATACAATGTATTACAACAAGTACCATTAATACAAGTGCCCTGTTCATCATCCTTCAGACCTAAAATAGAAATAAGAACAATTATGTGGGTCTTTCAGTTGTTATATGAAATTGTACGTACCACAATCGTTGTATCTCGAACAGGTTAGTATCTGTCTCTAATTTTCACTTCCTCAGACCTCATATGTGACGGTAAACTAACATTTCACCTTTAACAGTGTGCTGTTTGTGACTTAATGCTTAATTTCAGTGTAGAAATTAACCTGCTCTGGTCAGCATAAATTTCAAAGTCTTGTTTAACAGCACATGTAATACATCGGTATGTATGTATGTATGTAGGTAGGTAGGTAGGTAGGTAGGTAAGTAGGTAGGTTTGTGTGTGTGTGTGCGTGTGTGTGATTATGATTATTTACGTAGCTTTAACAATTTTTCAGTCATATCGCTACGATGTCTGCAGTGTAGCAGTATATAGTGATGTATATCACTGGATCATCACGGTGCCGAAGTTCCAAGCAAATGATGAAGCAAATGGGGACACGTTATGAGTTGAGAAGAGAGGATCTCTAAAACATTGGCTTGATTGAAGATGAGGAAGAAGTATACACATATGGAGTCATGATCTGAGAACAGAGTGCAGGATCACTTAGGCTGTTGGCAATTGAGTAAGACGTAGCAGATAGTAATATCCACTGATATATGTACAAGACAATTAGCACCAGAGGGGGCGAACAGACCGACTTTGGAAGCGTCCAAAAACCGAAATAAGGCTTCTAACTAAAAATATTTCGAGCTGATCATTTGCTTGAGAATTTCGGTTAATTAGAAAACTCGCGAGATTACAAAAAATATGAACCAACTTGAGGTCATGCGCCCCTCTGCTGCTATTAATTTATCTAAATATTTTATCAAGTCCAATACGATATCTTGTTCTAGGATCGTGCAAATTTATTGTTATAAACCCGTGCGGAGTAGTTTGCGCTCGTGAAAAGAAATTTCTGAATTTAATTATATCCATGTCACCGCTGCACCAGGTTTGATGAATATTTCGCAGTGTCTCCATTAAACACACCTAAAATATTACAGTTATCTCTGATCACTTTTGGTTTTTATGTGTATCGAAATAACATCGATGTTTTTTTGCCTACCTCGAGAAAAAATCCTAGCTGGATTTGATTGTTTGTCCAGCATCACATCATCGTATACAACTAAATCCGTCTATGGAATCAACTAATGGTGCTTCATAAACTCGATAACATCGTTATCCGCGTTTTCATTGAAATCCTAACATCGTTGACGGGGCTTTATCCCGGGCGAAATTATTTTGGGAGACATTATTGATGACTGGCCAAAGTAACGGAAATATTATTATTATATAGAAAAATGTTACTTCGGCCATCGACAATTTATCATTGACAAAATATCAATATCAATGTGCGGTTAATTTACAGCACGTGCGGTTGGCGAAAGTAACGGAAAATATTATTATTATATAGAAAAATGTTACTTCGGCCATCAATAATAGAACGGTCAATTTATCAATTTGATGCTTCTTTTTTTTTTTTTTTTTTTTGTTTTTTGATAAACTCTTCTTTGGTAGGTGGATTAGTTTTTTTCACATAAAATCTCGGGGTTCTATTTTTATAATAAAACAATGATGATCTAAGTTTGGCGGATCCGCATTCGATGCAGATCATCATATTGCCGCAAACACCTTTGTTGCAGACCAGGCAAGGTTTTGGTCCGGTAAATCCTTTTGTGATACTTTGGTTATGTATGCTGCAGTATTCGCCTCGACAGGTCTTTGAACATCGATCAATCGATCCCTTTAGTAACCATCTGCAATTGTTTTGTCCGATCTGAAATGGCATTATATCATATAGTATAATTTAATTTTTTTTAATTAGAAATATAATTATAATATTGTATTATATATATAGAATGATATTCGACATCAACCAACCTTCACATTTATGTGATCTGATGTGCGTTCTAGTTGCAGATTTTTGTCCTGAGCGACGATTAAAACCACAGCAACAACAAAATTTTGTTGATAAAATCATCCATGAGGTGCAACCCAAGGTTGCTGATAGTGTTTGTATCGAAAATGATCCGAATTTCGATGACGAGTATTTATTCGAGTATGATATTGCTCAGCTACAGACATCTGCCGAATATAATTACGGTGTTCTGCG
The DNA here is from genome assembly GCA_028554795.2 of Sinohyriopsis cumingii. Lineage (NCBI taxonomy): Eukaryota > Metazoa > Mollusca > Bivalvia > Unionida > Unionidae > Sinohyriopsis > Sinohyriopsis cumingii. Next base: position 86,094,054 of record CM068832.1, read on the forward strand.
AAAATATTATTCGATATTTGATATTACGACCTTAAATGATTCTATTTCTGTTTCAAGTAAAAGAGATGCGCTTGTTGCGTTGCAGAGTCTCTCGCATGAAAATTATTATCTCAAGGGAATAATTGTGCAACATTTTGATAAATTCTACGTGTTCGCGTCCGATGATGATTTTGAGCGTGTCGCTGATAGATTTATCGGTCAGTCTTCGGTGACGGAAATAATTCCGAAATTCCGCCTGAGATATCCTGTATTTGACATTGATTCAAAAAATAAATGTAGAATCACTCATGAAAGCTACATGGAATCATTTACAATTACAGATGAGAAAATATCCACCAGCGACATTACTGATTATTTTGCTCAATTATGTTGCTGCTCGCGCGATCAAATCTATTTATTTGAGACTAATTCAGGCTATCAAATTCGTGTTAAATCAGCGCCGATATCCTTTGATCGTCGACGTGAACTAACAAATTAGGCAAAACAGGATAACTGCGAATGGGTTGTAGATGTCCAGGCTGGCCTGCACAGTATAAAGCTCGCACATACCAGATCGTATAAATCCGGTCAAAAAACCGCCTGCAAGACGCTAATTTCTCACAGCGGAGTTTCTTCCCGTGATTTACTCGTTTGTCCAACGTTGATTCAACCTTGCGAGAAACACGTCACCGAAGACGAAATAGTTCAACTAGATATAATTGATGAGAATCTTAGCAATGACGAGATAACCAAGATATCTACCTCATTAACGAATCAACTAGATCAACTCATTGACGTTGTTGGTGTTCGAGGTGATATGATCACGATATCGAGGCGGCCCGGTCATTATTGTAATATTTGTCAGCGCCGTCAGGGATATAATGAAATTCATGATTATATTGAATCTAAATGTATAGATTGTTATGTTGTTGCCAGCAAAGATGTTTTTATAATCGGGTGTTTTCGATCGGATGAAAAAATAATGATCCGGCGAATTATAGATACTAATCAAGATCCTGACTACGTAAAATATCTGTCACGGTCAAAATATCATCTAGGCTACGTTGATAATTTTATCAGCAGGAATCCGGATTACACTTCACGGAATCGCCGTTACATGAATTTGGATTAGGTTGTAAAATTATTAACAACATCGACTATATCGATGGATCAGCGTGTGGCATGGGAAAATCTGAAGCGGCCTGGAAATCAATAAAATCACATCAATCCGTGCTGAGTTTATCCTACAGAAAGACTTTTACTGAAAAAACTAAATACGATCATAATATTGAATCCTACTTGGATATTGCTGGAGAGATACGATTCAGTCCAAATACTTCCCGACGAGTAATTGTTCAGGTCGAATCACTTCACCGTATTGTTGGTGTTCCAGATGTTCTGATCATAGATGAGTATCATGGAATCCGCCGACAGATATTTCACAACATTGGTTTATACAAAAAATACTGGGATAAATTTTTATCACTAATAAACACAACCAGCCGCGTAATTATACTTGACGCGGACGCCAATGACGATGACGTCAAAATTCTGCGGTTATCCCGACCAAACATGAAATTTATCATTAACGATTATAAACCCGACCACGACAAGAAATTTATTGTTGAACGGTCCCATAAAGAAAATTTAATGTTGCTGCTGAATCAGGTAAAATCTAATCCTGATGAAAAAATAGCTGTATTTGCGCATTACAAATCAAATACAAAATACTCCGTAGAGGGCCTTTCAGCAATATTACAGTCTCATGGATATCCTGTTCGATATTATCACGCGGATACATATCCTGCACAAAAAAAGAAAGATTTCGCTTATATCAATCACGCATATGATGATGTTAATGCAGTCGTTTTTAATCTCACCGTGGAGGCCAGTATCAGTATAATTGATTCTAGATTTACAAAAATGTTTGTGTTTTCGCACGAGCTTGGATCCGTCGAAGCAAGAAAACAAGCCTGCATAGATTTAGATGCATCAACGAGATTCCTTATTCATTTGTGGCGCGATCACATTCTGGTCATCTGCCGCTAACTTGCGCTGATGTTAAAAAATTAATAATTAACCGAGAACGATTGATTTCTGATGAAATAAAACCCCATAGATCACCAAATTCAGATGAATTATCAAGTCAGTGTGGTTTAACATGTTTAACCGATATTGTTGAGGAAAACAATTCCAGAAAATATTTCACGTCGAGATTAATCGCGATGATGCGCGATACCGGATATACAATAATAGATCAACCGCATGATGATTACGAAACCTGGTTGTCGCGGAAAAATACAAAAATATCCTACGGCGATGACACCTCTGATAATTTTTTACAAACAGCAATTGGCGATGGGATAAAATACGCCGGACTTGATGATGATCCAATCGAAAATTTGAAAAACCCAGCGACATATTACAGATATAATCCCGATGAGATTTTAGAACCTTATTTGTCAAAAAAAAAAAAATATCTCAATCATCTGTTTCAGCGCAACATCGAAAAATTATCATCAGATGAGATAGAACTACTTTATAAGAGATCAAAAAAATCTATTATTAGCTCAGCAGATTATCGTTGATAAATTTAATGGTAGTTGCGCGATAAATAGCAAGAAATTTAGATCTGATAAGGTCAGCCCCAGCGAAAAAATTAATAAAATACGAGACCTCCTGATGATGTTAAATTTACCAGATATGGTTAATGATAATTTATCACAGTCAACAATAACAATATCGCGTAAAGACCTTAAGGCGCGTATCAAAGCGATGATGGCTGATCCTGATCAACTTGCTAAATACAATAATATTATAAAAATTTGGTATAGTATATTTCCGGACCTGAAAATATCAAAAACAGTCACCATCAGGAGCATCACTGAGAAGATCAAATTGATTTATAAGGAATTTGGTGCAACATTATTATCAAACGATAAAGATCATCCTGGTCGGGTTGATTACATGTTAAATTATCCTATCTGGCCTGAATCAGATTTTATCAGCGATGAGACTTGGAGAAGATCAATCGTTGAATACTTCGATAGCCGCGGCGGTAAGGATATTCAGATAACAAATAAACACGACGAAGTGCTAAAATTTCACATACGGAGCATTAACGGATGGTTCAAAATATTTGATCCTCAAGGATAGCTGACTGGCCAAAGTAACGGAAATATTAGTATTACATAGAAAAATGTTACTTCGGCCATGGACGATAGAGCCATCAGATTGTTGTAAATATATTTATTTTTGATTCAACAGACGACTGTAAGTAGCGGAAATGTTACTTTCGTCGCCGGCAAAAAAATACCATCACAGGTAGATTAATATTTATTTAGAGCAAAAAATATAGTATCAATGACTGATTTTATTATACGAAAAAATCTAGTTGTTGGTTGTAAAAAAATAAATGACAATTCATGTTAATTGTTGGTTTTTCCATCACGCGAAGCCGTCTTCGAGATAAATATCTACAACGGCAGCGATGTCAGATTTTACGCTGTCATCGATAATATTTTTGGGGGATTTTTTCTCGTTAAAGATTCAATTTGGATGTTGAAATTATCCAAAATGTAACTACGACAATAACACGGTCAATTTGTCAATGTAGCTGTTGCTAAATATATTTGATCCTCGATGGCCAAAGTAACGGAATTATTATTATTATATAGAAAAATGTTACTTCTGCCATCGACAGATGCAATATTTATTTTATCAATCTGCGTTATACAAAACGGTTATTTCATCAATAATATTTCTGTCTTAATTATAATATATTTAAACAAAAACATTAGTATATGACTTCAACGAAAATCATAGATGTGTCGTGAAAAACAAACCCGATGGAACACCTGACTTGGTTGTTGTTGGAATACCAACTGGTAGTTATGAGATCGAACAAATCAATGATGAATTTGCGCGTAGAATAAAATTAATAACAGGAAAATAAGCAAAAATGTCAATTAATATTCATGAGCCGACGCTATCTTCTGCAATCGAAATAAACTCGCCTGATTACGTCGTTGATATTTATCAGTCCACGATAAGATCCGTACTAGGTTGGCCTGATATTGTGCCTGAATATCATGGACCACCAGAACCGAGGTTAAATGAATTTCTCACGGACGAAACAAAATTTATTACAACTCCAGAATATCAAAACAAACACCCATAGACTCTAACAAATTACTATATAGGTGATGTTAGAGCTGTATTTACTGCACCTGATGGCAGACAACTTCCTATGATGGTAGGAAGTAGTATGTACTATGTTAGTAATGAAAAAGTGTTTGTCAATGAAGGATTTATTCGTTTATTTTCCAGTACAATTAAGTCCGAGTATGAAAGTGTATTCGGTAATCTACGAAATTTATTTTTTGATATAACACATCTTTATTCAGAAAATACAAGACAACATATTATTGAAACAATACAACTTTTAAACCATGTTATATCAGATCTTAATTATATTAATAACATTATTACTCTATCACTTACGATCAACACTTCAAGACAGTCTGCGTTTACTGGTGGTAGTGTTATTTATAATGCTGAACCTCGTATAACAGTTAAAAGTTATTTACTGATCATTATAAGATAACTGACGCGGTTATACCAACGTTCATGTTGCCAGGATTTTCCACAGGCGAATTAAAAAATCTATCAGTGACATCATCAATGAGTTTTTTTCCTAAAATACTCGATGCATGGAGAAAAATGGCCCCACCAGCAACTGTTTTTAGATATAATAATGATCCATACGGCGGCGGCAGACACGTATCTCCGGGAATCGTTAATATAACATCGACAATCGCGGTTAATCTAGTTTGTGACGTAATCGAAGGCAGTTATCAAATAGATCTCGGAAAATCAAATCAGGCTCAACAAGGATACATCCCATACACGTTCACACCACAAGTTCCCCCTGGCGATTTGATCGTGCAAGTACCAACCAATCCTGTTTATCTACGTACACATAATCAGTATTTGTCACGAATAAATTTCAAACTCACAGACCACATAGGACGAATAATTGACCTGCGTGGAGAAGCGCTTGTAATAAATCTATATGTGAAATCGTAGATCTTTGATTTTAAAGATCCAGTAAATATTATATAATGTATCAGCACATGAGGGTTTTTATACATGACAAAGAAGTACTTGAAAACGCCATCAGAACAGCGTTTTTACAACCTCCAAACATAAACGTTAATTTAGTTATTGATGAATACGGAAACGAGGATTTCTTATTAACACAAGAACAGTTAGATGAGCTCCGTCGAGAACATATTATCGAGATCATTTGTAACAGAGATCAGATTCTAAATTATGCAAACTCCTGTATTAAATTCGATCAACTTAAAAAAAATAATATTTCAAAATAAATAAAATATTTCAAAATAAATTGATTACTGATATGGTGATTGGTACGAAATAATCAGATTGTGTGTCTGATTTGTAGTTTGGTACTCAAATTGATCAGCTTTGCAAAAAAAATTATTCTGAAATATGTTTTTATTCAGAAGTATTTTATTTTTTATACAAATCGATTGGTTTGTTAATTCTGATGGGTATTTAGGTATTCCAAATTAACAAAATCGATTCGTTTGTTAATTCTGATGGGTATTTAGGTACTCAAATCGATTGATTTTGCAAAAAATACTACCAAAAAATATTGTATTATTATTCATAGATCTTTTATTTTTTCTGAAAATTTGATCATTTTACATAGTTCTAAGTATCAACTAGCCCATCAAAATTACGAATTTGATCATTTTACATAGTTCTAAGTACCAACTAGCCCATCAAAATTACGAATTTGATCATTTTGCATAGTTCTAAGTACCAACTAGCCCATCAAAATTACGAAATTGATTGGTTTGCATGATTCTGAGTACCAACTTGCCCATCAAAATTACGAAATTGATTGGTTTGCATGATTCTGAGTACCAACTAGCCCATCAATCTCAGAAAAAATAAAATATTTCAGAATAAATATATTTCAGAAAAAATATAATCTCAGAAAAAATAAAATATTTCAGAATAAATAAAATATTTCAGAATAAATATAATCTCAGAAAGATAAAATATTTCAGAATAAATATAATCTCAGAATAAATATAATCTCAGAATAATATTTCTGATCAAAGATCTACACGTAGTTAGCTTTGACAGGGGCCCCAGTTACCGAAATTTTCATTTTCATTTTCTCCAGAATTATTACTTTGGATCGTTTCACCAGTAACGAGGTTACTCGCTAACATAAGTTTTCTTAATAGTCTTATGCGAGTACTAATGGTTTTCTTTTCCTCGTACTCGTGGGATAATTCCAATCTAATTTTTTCTACTGCGGCAGAGAGAGAGGAACGAATTCCTTCACCTGATTATCTTTTACAGTAGCTAGCGACTGGAACATCGCCGCCTGAATCCGTTTCATGAACTTGCATTCAGATGATAGTGTGTGTATTCCTTGTTTTTTACGTTCTTGTAAAATTTCAAAATCAGAAACTATTTTTTCAGGATTTAGTTCATCGGATATATTAATTTCATCTTTTTCCAACTTTTTAATAGCAACAATTACATCATTAATATTTTCGTAGTTTATTATTTAGTATATATATATATATATATATATATATATATATATATATATATATATATATATATATATATAATAAAAAAATATTTCCCCTATGAACATCTATTCGAGTCTTTTAGCAAATTCAGGGAGGGGAAAGGACAATACAACCCAAGAGCTCGCAGCTTGTCATCGCATTCTACCAAGTTCAACGGACACACGAAATACTACCCTCTATGAGAGCCCATAACCCGTCAAACAACGGTCTAGAGGCCCAAGAAGGAGGACGGCACAAACATATATTATGAATGAACTTCTATTGGAGTGTTTTAGCAAGTTCAGTAAGTATGCAATGAATGAATTAAGGACGGCATTATGAATGAACTTCTATTCGAGTCTTTTAGCAAGTTCAGTAAGTATGCAATGAATGAATTAAGGACGGCATTATGAATGAACTTCTATTCGAGTGTTTTAGCAAGTTCAGTAAGTATGAAATGAAATATATGTAATGAAATGAAATATATATAATGAAATGAGATGAAATGAGATGAGATGAGATGAAACGAGATGAGATGAGATGAGAGGAAATGAAATGAGATGAGATGAAATGAAATGAATGAATGAAATGAAATGAGGCCATTTTCTACGCTCAACAGAACCACCCACCCCATAATCAACCCATGGGTGATACAAAACATGTATCAACCACCGGTGATATGTGGTTTGGAGGGTTCTGTTGAGCGTAGGGGGCTGGCGGCGCCCCAATCAATTATAAAAAACGCTAATATGCGTAACCACCGACGGTTGTCAGTCATGGGATTCGATCCTGCGGCCTCGAACATCACAGCCAGATGCATTACCAATTGAGCTATCGAATTCATCTGACCATATATGTTTCAAAGGTTATTATATAGCTAGGTAAATATTTCTGAATAGATTGTAAATTTCTGTATTTCTGAATAGATTGTAAATTTCTGTATAAATTGTAAATTTCTGTATTTCTGAATGGATTGTAAATTTCTGCATTATAAACAGTGGTTATGAATAGATTGTAAATTTCTGCATTATAAACAGTGGTTATAAATATATTGTAAATTTCTGCATTATAAACAGTGGTTATGAATAGATTGTAAATTTCTGCATTATAAACAGTGGTTATGAATAGATTGTAAATTTCTGCATTATAAACAGTGGTTATGAATAGATTGTAAATTTCTGCATTATAAACAGTGGTTATGAATAGATTGTAAATTTCTGCATTATAAACAGTGGTTATGAATAGATTGTAAATTTCTGCATTATAAACAGTGGTTATGAATAGATTGTAAATTTCTGCACTATAAACAGTGGTTATGAATAGATTGTAAATTTCTGTATTATAAACAGTGGTTATGAATAGATTGTAAATATCTGCATTATAAACGGTGGTTATGAATACTTGTGCATTAAAAACAGCGGTTTCTGTCAAGATCTTGCACTAACAATTACCACGGCACCACCACCTACAGATCGGTTTAAATACTTGTGCAATTCTGAACAGATTGTAAATATCTGCATTAAAAACATCGTGTTGTGCCCCGATTTTCTCATAACAGTTTTAAAAATAACTCGTTGATGAAAAATATGTTTATTTTGTAAGTTAGAAACCATAAATATCTTTCTTTGGTATTAATTAACCAATTACGACCATAAAAATCGGAAATTTGCGAAGAAAATTATATATTACAGAAGTAATCTCCCTTTCGCATAATTAAAAATTCAGTAGTGTAACGATGAGGCTTTCTGACAAAAAAGGATAAATGGTCAAAAAATGGTTATTAAATATAATTCAAGGTAATGATGATAGTTTATCTCATTAACAATATTGGAAGGTGATTTTCTGCTAATATTTTTTGAGAAAGTGGATTTGTATATATTTTCCGCGACCTAACGTACTGAAGGCATGCAAATATCAAAGTATTTCGAAGCCGCGTTCATTGATTGAAATATAATTTCTTCGCCAGTTTCTGTATTTGTAGACTTTACCGCCCTCCTTGCAATTGTTTTACATCTCCCAGTATTACCACGTGCTAAGTTCTCGCTCTGTATAACAGCTCGAAGATTGGATAAATTATTGTCAATTTTCACCCCATTGATATGATCGATTACAAGACCGTCTTTGATCAACTCCTTGTGACACTCGTATGTGAAACGATGACAGAGATAAGTTGTCTTCCCAACAGTAAACAATAGATAACCATGATTATTAATAAAACCAACTGGTACTTTCAATCGACAATTTCTGATCGTACCATCAATAATTGATTCGTAGTTTCTTATTGTAGGATGTTGGACAAATTCATTTTGCTCCATTTTACAATAATATTATTTGTTTAAATCATAATTTGTCTGAAAACTTAGTTAGATAATCCTCCACGGATTTTATAGCTCCGTCACTGACGTTATTTTTTTTTTGTTGTCATAATATTTTTTAAGCTCTCTGTATTGTTTACCACAACAACACGCACACAACTGTGTTTTTCTCGCACTCCAGCACCACATCGCAGATATGATATTGGTCCTAAGCTTCCACAGTTAACGCACTGCATGTGTTGTCCGCAGAATTCCTTTTCACAGGATTTATTACAACGAGTCAATGAACCCACCATGCGCCATTTGCATTGAGACATTGTATATATAATATTTTAATTTAAATATTTGTTTGAAATATAATATGAACGAATTCGATAGATTAACCGGAATAAAGCCTTGGAAAACAAGTAGATTTAATCTCGACAGAATATCTCCTAACCTACCGATGCAAGATCTAGTTGATCCGAAAAACAAGGGTTTGATTAATAAAATTCACGACGCCAAGAAAGAATTTCACACAGATGGTGCATCTCATGTCTGGTCAACGTTCAAGATTATACGCAACAAAAATATCATTAACGCTATGATGAACGACAAACGAGCAGCAATTATCACTAACTATCTTGATAATCGCAAGTATCTTTTCAGAATAAAATTTGTCGTGTTGCCAGAAACAGATGATTGGATTATCCGTGATAAATATGATCCTGTCCACGGTAATAAAAAAAAAAACTGTCGTACTAAGTAGAGATTCCAAACCAGGTCTATTGACAGGTATTGACAAACCGTATTATGAACGAGCATATCCTGTGACAGCGGTTATTTATGAAATCTATGTGATAAATGAAAAACCCAGCGTTAATAAACAAGCGCCGATGAAATTTTCAAAAATAAATTGTGTGGCTGAACGAGTAACAGAACATTTTACCGTTTCGACTCGTGGAAACGGTCTAACGGATAAAAGACGTAAAATAATAAACACGTGGGGAGAAATGGTTAAAGATACCGGTGCGTCTATCAAAGATGTCGCTGAGATAGGAAAAAAATTAAAATTTCCAATAACCGTAGCGACGATAATAGGAGAGATTTTGTATGAATCAAAATATAGATCAAAAGGAGCTCCGATCGAAATTATTGATCATAACGCACACGCGTGGACTAACGCACTAACAATATTTCCACGAGATCGAACTGTTAAATGTTATCCCGGAGACATGTTTGATTTTATTAATGAAATAAGTAAAAACGATCCTGTGTCAGTATAGTTATTTCAATGTTGCATGGAAGAAAAAAATCAATTTGATCAGTTTGTGAGACCAAATGGAGTTATTTATCGAACAAATCCTCTTCACGAGAAAATGAAAAATCTTGCACTGCAATATACTGATGACACTGACGAATTATTGAGCAACTGTTTTACTGTTCAGTCAGTTGCGGCTCATTTTGCTAGAAAGAAAAATTCGTGGAAACCAACTAGATTTGATTTTCTCAATGACATAATAATGAGTTGTGTCGAATATGGACACGGCGGTTTGTGGAATACTAAATAGAATCACAGAGATGTTATTTCAGTTGATATGGTTGCATGTTATCCCGGAAGTTTTCTTGGATACGGAGATTGTTAAGTGTATTTTGAGCGATTCGGTCATCCGACACACGAAATGACGCGAGTATCGATAAATGGACCATTACCGGATTTTGACCTGACTGGATTTGCTCGTATCGAGTCATTCGAAATGTCTAAAGAACTTCATCCAATTTGTTATGTTTGGTTTGGAAAACATTTTACAGAAAAAATGTGGACACCAATAGTGTTATTACGGTATATGCTTGATTGTGCGATATTAACACAGTTGATTGTAAGTGAAGCAATTATATCATATCGAAAACAAACCGAGGTTTGGTTACCACATTCGGATGAAACCGATTCAAAGGATCTTGGTAGAAAAATAATTGGCAAGTTTACCCAAGGAGGAACATATGATCACAGACGACATTGTACAAGATTGATCATGGACGATGCTGAGTTAGATTTTATAATCGCTGATACAACGAACAAGAACACGTTTATAAGTCGAGAAACAGTTTTCTTGTCAAATGGAAATGAATTAGGTACAATTGTGAGCTACATGGACGGTGAGTCACCGCAGTATACTCATTTAAGATCATCGATGCTCGCGTATGTTTCAATAAACCTATTATCGATGATAAATAAGATTTCTACACTCGCTGTCAGAGTTGCTACTGATTCGTTTTATATAAGCAAAAAACATTCAGTACTGTTAGAAGGATTAAACATAGGCACTTATGCATCGTGGGATTCGTGGAGAATAAAAAAGGAATATATGCTTGATTATTCCGAATCCGCTGATGTTGCGGTTAAAGATATTCACTGTAAAAAATATCAAACATTGACAACTTCGTTGTTACCATCGATATACGATCCAATAACCAGACACAAAACGGTTTATCTAAATAGACCTGGGGTTCTGGTAAAACCACTCGAGCTATCGAACTATTTCAGAATTCAGATATGATCGTGCTGACACCCACACATAGACTCGCGCGAGAGAGGAAACAACGCGATGTTAATTCCTGTACTTATCACAGCTTTTTTCGATGGAAGGGTGATACACGGACATCTTTAAAGATGGGCGAGAAATACATTCCAAGGATTATAATATGGGGTGAAATATGCACTGTACCGCTAGAAACACTAAAAACATTTCTTGATAGGTTATTAACAAGAAATACTGCCGTGATAATGTGCGGCGATCACGGACAACCACCACCCGTAACTGGACCATCTCCACATGGATGGCTGAAAAATTTCGTTGACCACTTCGAAGAAGTATCTAAAGATCATAGAGCACTTGATGCAGCGTTGAAGGAATTTAAAAAATTAATCAGACTACAACCGAATAAAATTCAGTGTGAAGTAATGCGCGAGATAATTTCAGAAACACCCATGAAAGACTTTCTGCGCGCGTGGAGACCAAACGATTTGATAGTTGCAAGTAGAAAGATAGTTCGTGATACACTTCAACGGGAGTTGTTTCAGTTACAACGAGAACAGTTTCCAACGTTCCCAGTTCCGTTATGTTCTCGACCAGCAGATAGGCGACGGCAAAATATTGACGTTGATATACCAGGTCACACCGAGTCAAGGAAACAGAATCTTGTGTTGAATGATATTATCACAGTTGATGTTGTTGAAGATGCTCCACGTGCTGATAAATCCCCGTGGACGCTTGGATACGCAATGACAATTAATTCATCTCAGGGATTAACTATTACTGATACAGTTGTTTGGATCGTTGATGATCGTATCGAATGGTCGAACTTCGTTTATCATGCAGTGTCTCGAGTTAGAAAAATATCTCAATTAAGACGAATCGTCATGGACTCGTCGGTGATTAGTGATGATCTCGATGGCCGAGGCCTTGACGAATGTCAAAGCGATATAATAAGAAAAAAATTATCTGGTTATAAACAGTATGATAAAAAAACAAACACGATTTTGATATTGATGTTGATTGTATTAATGCGCTGAAACAACAACAGAATAATCACTGTGCAAGTTGTAATTGTATAATGTTATGGCGGTATCTGAAAAATGATCCAAGACAATTTACCATAGATAGAAAAAATAACAATCTTGGTCATACACGAGAAAATATCATGTTGACCTGTCTTGAATGTAATCGACGTCAGAGTGCTGGTACCAGTGCTATTTAAGTGATTTGGGTGGTAATTGTGTGTTATCGGGAATTATCGGTAATTGTTCACGTACAAATCCACGTTCAGGAGCAGCCGAATCCAGTCTGTAGATTGCGGGTCTACCTGAGGATCTTGTCACGGTGGATATCTTATGTGTGGTAACACTCCAAATAGGACCAGTCGCTCGTTTTTACCCCCTTCAAGTTCACCGGGCTCATATAAATACCTGACAGTGATATTACCTAATAATGGTTGTGCTGAAAGATCACGTTGTTGTGTAGGTATGCGCGCGCTTGCAATTGCATCAATAGGTTTCATGTTGGTTGTTCGAGTAATCTCATTATTTAACGCTGATATCACATTTGGTATTCTTGCCACCCATTCACGAGATCTTTTATCCTGAATAAATTCCTTCGCGTATTGATATCCAAATAACCGCTCAGCAAGTGTTCGATTAAATCGTTCAACAATTGCCTGATCACGATGAATTGCAGTATGTCCTAGTCGTGTTTTAGTATTATGTTGTTTCATCAACGATGATACTGGTCCAATAAATTCCTTGCCAGGATCAACTTGTAACAGCTGTGGCCATCGCAGACCATCTCGTTGATAAATTCGTTTAAACGCAGAAGCAACTTCAGCAGCTGTTTTAGTCGTTAACAGTTCTGCATCTTTATATCTACTTGCAACATCAACAACAGTTAGCGAGTATTTGTACTTTTTTTACGCACAGTATCATGTGGTAAAAACAGAATATCAGCTTGATGAACCTCATTAGGAACACTGACACTGAAATGTGCAAATCGAATTTGCTTAGGACGCGGTAGATAAATTTGCCATATTGCCTGTTTGGATAATCACGCTTTAGCAGTAGAATGTTTAACAGCTGCTGCATCAGCTAGTTTAGTAATTGCTGCTCTACCCTTCCAGTATCCAGTTGGTGAATAATAAATCGATTCCATTTATATATTACCAGCCCTTAGTGCTAATTTACCTTTCATCGCGGATCTTACTAACCAATTAGCTAATTTTTCTTTGATATTTTTATTTTTTATAGCATTTAACGCATGAATTAATTTCACATCTGCAATATGCCTATGTTGTGGATCATTGCTTTTATACATGACATCATGCTCATGACATGCTTTATCAATAGCGTTTATTGGTTCCTCGCCTGGTTTTGGTTGATCCTGATTATCAAGCCTGATATCAAGTCGAGTACCAGGACCACAATAATTATATCCTGGTAGATGTTTTTCTCCTGGGTATTTAGCCCACGGAGTTCCCGGTAATTTTGTTAATTTTGCTGCAATATCACCTCCGCTTTGCTTTTTTTTAACGCTGAATTATCACCGGGAATAAATTTAAATTTTCTTGTACCACACCGCATACACTTATCCGTAACCGCTGATCTGTTATTTTTTGTGGTAATAGCTGTTAGTGTATCCGTATGGGTACGCATCCTGCACTTCACACAATACAAATCCATGGATATTTTATACAGCATGGATATAATTGATTTCTCAGCGACAGGAAAACGAGAACCTGTCAAGCACCATCCTGCGTTACCAAATTCAATTAGAATGATAATAATAGGACCATCTGGAAGTGGAAAGACACAGTTGTTACTCAATCTTATAATGAGGTGGTTAAAGTGGGATAAATTGTATTTGGTAGCCCCGTCAGTTCGTAATCAACGATGTTATAATGTTCTCAAGGATTTTAATGAAAACGCGCGAATAGATAAAGATAACGATGTTATCGAGTTTATAACCGATATTGATGAAGCACCATCAGTTGATTCCATAGACGGATTTATTAATAATTTAGTTGTATACGATGATGTGATGCTGGACAAACAATCAAATCCAGCTAGGATTTTTTCTCGAGGTAGACATAAAAACACCAATGTTATTTCGATACACACAAATACCAAAAGTGATCAGAGATAACTGTAATATTTTAGGTGTGTTTAATGGAGACGTTGCGAAATATTCATCAAACCTGGTGCAGCGGTGACATGGATATAATTAAATTCAGAAATTTCTTTTCACGAGCGCAAACTACTCCGCACGGGTTTATAACAATAAATTTGCACGATCCTAGAACAAGATATCGTATTGGACTTGATAAAATATTTGGATAAATTAATAGCAGCAGAGGGGCGCATGACCTCAAGTTGGTTCTTTTTGTTTTTTTTTTTTTTGTTTTTTTTTTGTAATCTCGCGAGTTTTCTAATTAACCGAAGTTCTCAAGCAAAATGTTCAGCTCGAAATAGTTTTAGTTAGAAGCCTTATTTCGGTTTTTGGACGCTTCCAAAGTCGGTCTGTTCGCCCCCTCTGCTGCTCAATTAATTCCAATATTCAATTTGCCTATCTGTTAATAACTTGTCAACGCGATAACAATACTGATGTATCACAATGATAAGAACCTAGTTACCTTTGAAAGTATTCGTAATTGATTTCTGTTTGAGAGGACTCATTGTGTAAGAATGAGGTTCATAGTTGTCAAAATTGAATATTCAACCTCATGGTACATTTTATTTGTTCGTGTTTGAACATCTGGAACCAAGTGCTTATATTCATATAATAGTTGATGTAGTACATTCATTTCTTGTGGTTGTAGAAGTGGAAGTTTCCGATCCAGATAGTTCAATATTTCTGAATTCCAGAGATTGTTTTGTTATGTGTATTTAATTTGCTATGTTTCTTATTTTTTTAAATTTCATTACATGTTCTTTTAATGTAACATTGGTCATTGGACTTGATCTTATTTAAAATTGATTTCCTTTCTGTTTGACCAAAATTGACATTTCATTTTATTCATTGTAAACAACTAAAACATATCGAAATTACTATCTATATGCAAGGGTTTAATATCATTATTGTTATTAACAGAAGAAGTAAATGTCTTTATCTGACTGAAGAATTTGGAATGTTCTAAGTGAAATATACATAATCCAGATTATTGTTTAGCGAACATGATAGTGATTCTAGAAGGTTTTATCCATTCGGATATTTTTTTCGGAAATGCTATTTGTGACCTGATTTCAAGTAGAGAACTAAAAATAGTGTAACTTAGAATATTTTAACCGTCTCTTTTAAATCTAGCAATTTCAGGTTGTATTTTAAATTGCATCCAGTTTGGCGGAATTTTATTTCTTCACATTATTGAATTCAAGCGATTCTTTTCTCTTCAAATACAACAGTGCTTTAATAAATTTCTTGACTAAATACATTCTCTGGAAGTCATAGTGAATTAAACTCTGGAATTATAATAAAGTGATTTAACAAAACGTATGTTGGTACATCAATACTCTAGGTGTAAAAACAGACACCATAGCCTTCAGTTTGCGGACTTATTCTCGGCTACTACTAAATTGTATTCAAGTCTTTCAATTAATAGGACTTGTGTCTAATTCTTGCAATATTTTGGGAGTGAATTCGTAATTATATAAGATCGTTTTGCTCATTCTTACTTCGCATTATAGGGAATATGTTGTTTGTTACATTTTACAAAGCTTGTTGTGTTTCACACTTTTCTGTTACATATTTTAAGAGCATAGACTCATAACAGGTTAAACAATTGTCAATACAGTCCGATCGCATGCCTTCTGGAATCCTCATTGATTTGGACAGGCACAACTCAGTTCATTGAATGTTGAACTTTGCCATCTCTACCAGTGTCACGGAATGGTACAAATCCTTTTATTTATTAAATACATGTACTCGGGTTTCGTTTTTTATACACAACGATACCCGAGGGTGATATATGTACATTGTACAATAGCTCAAAACAGTGGGTTAAGTTCATCCCATGCCGCACGTGCAGAGTTCTTTCGATGGGATGAATCGAATATTTCCAGCGCACAGACGATGCATACCGGCATCGTCTGTGTATAAATGCCTCACCGTGAGACTAAATCTACACATTACGCAATGTCGTGTCAGTGAGTGGTCTATTTTAATGACTTGCACATCTTCAGCTGTAGATGTATGTGAGTTATTTATTAAGGTCTTGTCCATAAGTTATAACTATTTTACTACCACGTTTATTTTTGTACATTTTCCGTGCAGCTTCTGCTTATGTAGCATAATGCAAAATAATTTATATTCTTGTTTGTGACTTAGCAGAAGATTTATATTTAAACGTTTAATACCGTAGGATTCTTATCAGTCACGGGTAGGTTCACTTCTGAACCTGTTGATTGTTTTGTAAGTATTGTGCCGATAATTTAGTCTGTATAGCTTACCGTATATAAAGTCATTAGGCGTTATTATATATACCCGTGTCATGCGTATTTTTAGCTAATTGGAGTCACACCTGTATACCTGATCGGAATCGACGTAGAGCCAACCATAGAAGATGACAAGAACAGCTTAATGCTGAACCATAGCAGCAATATAGCTGAGTGAACTGTGTTGCTGTTCGAGTCGAAGGTGATGTTAAACTCCTGGCCGATCGGTGGGCTCTGATTGCTTGATTGACCAAGGAATCGAATGGTGGTAGGTGACTGCCGGGAATACTCACTGCTTGATTGACCAGTGTGACTGGTTGCCAAGTGTGCTGGTGACAAAGTGTGTAACTACATACATGTAATCTTTTAGCCGTGGGCTAATTTGGGGGTTTATAATACTTAGTGTTTTGGGACAATAAAGATAGTTTGTATATCTGTCCATTTGTTTTCATCATTTCATCATTTTACTATTTGAGTAAAATACCCCATTTATCAATATTTAAGTGAATTCATTGTTACTATTTGAGCAAAACACGTCATTCGTTTCGTCGTGTGAAATTACTGTGAATCATTAACCTTTGTCGTTGTACTGTGTAAGGTCATTTATTTGCATTCTCATTTGTCGAATTATTAGTTTCGTGCGGATTATGTTAATTTGTCTAATATTGGAGCTTACACACACACGTTATAATCATTATACTTTTCTCATTCAAGCCATTCATCACTAAACATTGTATTTGTATCACCATCAACAGTGTTATGTTATAAATCCTAAATTGCACGCGATTATGTTGTTACAACCAACATGCTTTTTTAACATATTTATATGAAAAAGGGGTTTATAATTCCTTCGGGAGTAACAAGACTATACTTTAAGTTACTTAGTTATTTTTTCAATTGGTAAATGACCATATTACTTTGCCGGTAGAGGATTTTCAGGGATGGGCAAGAGAGCGAGAACCCAGGGCGAGCTTCTTGGACAATAAAGGATTCATATCATATGTTTGGCAGATTGACCAATAAGTGACCTAGAACATTTGGACATGAATGGTTCATAATTATACATCTTAAAATCAGGCTAGGGTTTGTTTTACACAACCAGTTTATTGCATTCATTACAATGTCATGACCTTGACTTTTTAGAAATTAAAACACTTGAATAGATCTGTATTTATTCGGCAGTTTTTACTTCAGTCAGTCGCAATCAGGAATATGAGACGCCTTGTTGATATCTATATATTTGGCGAAGTCATCGCAACAAAGGTGTAACGCATTTTTATGACATGGTGTACAAACATATGAAACATTAACAAATTAATGTTACCGTCTACAATTCATTACACTATTCGAAAAGATCCTGGTCCATTTCGTACAACTGAAAATTTACAGATTTGTACCTTTCACGCTTAGAAAAAAGCAGATCTTTTTAAAATAAAAAAAACAAGCAATCAGTTGCTGCTTCAGTGAGGATAGTATGCCAAAATATGTAGAGTAGAAACAGACAGCTTGAAGCTTCATGATGTCTCTTACCGTATAATTCGTCAATCACACGCTTAGTACATGTCCCCAAAAAGTATTTGTCACCATCTTGAAAAAACATTAATAAACGCTAACTGGCGATACATAGGCTTCGGTGATGAGGTCACTTTCACTCGTTTTTTTTAATCAATCAGAAGGTATTGATCACAGTGATCTATTTTAACGACTCATTCTCTTTATTCTAATCAGGGTAACGAACAACAATCACTTCTCGTCAAACAGGAAATAGGTTTCCAGAGGCAATTCCCTTGAGGAATATAAAATCTAAAACAATGGTAAAAGCTTAGATAAAGTCTTTTACTCAATTTGGCCTTTCTATCTATCCAATCGGGTCAAGGGTCAAAATTTAGGTCTGGAACATTCCAGCCTATATTGCTTGAATTTGGCATTCGGCAATTCAAGTCAAAAGTGGAATTATGGTTTAACAGAACATAAATAAAAGTGGAATTATGGTTTGACAGAACATAAATGGAGAGAGCTTTTGAGTTTTGTGATGGAGTTCTGTCTCTGTTGCTCATTCTTCAATTTTTTCATCACTTTCGATAACACGGCCATTACAAAGTTAAGAAGAAAATGAATGAGTTAAATATTGGTGCTCCTGGGATCTAAATCAATTATAGGTGTACCACTATACTGAAAGTGATAGCCATGTTAAACATGCAATTAATTTAGTTGTACCTGTCCCACTCAGTGAAGATTTAAGTGAAAGAATATCAGAATCTACTGACATTGGAGTGATAAATCTTCGGAATTCAGAAATTCTGAAAGATATCGAACATAAACTTTCATGCTTGCAAGAGCGAGAAAGAAATGAACTTAAACAGTTATTTGAATATGAGCACTTATTTCCAGACGTTCCTACAAGGACAAAGAAAATTTTCCATGACGTTGAAACTAAATTCCAAACATGTCAAAGACCCGTACAGGGTGAACCCTCTCAAACAGGAATACTTGAAAAGGAAATTCAATATTTGCTGGAGAATTATTTTAAAGAGACCAGTAAAAGTGACGAGTTCAAAATGCATAACCAGATGAAACTGTCCGTATGTGTACTGATTATAGGAAGGTGAATAGTGTGACAAAAACAGATTCATTCCCATTACCATGGATCGAGGACTGTATTGATAAGATCGGGAATGCCAAGTATGTCACCAAATTTGACCTTCTGGAAGGATTTTTTGCAGATTCCACTAAGGAAAGAGCAAAGGAAATTTCGGCATTAGTGACTCCAGATGCACTTTACCAATATAAAGTAATGCCGTTCGGGATGAAAGGGTCGCCAAGTTCATTTCAACGCCTCATGAATATGATTACCTCTGGTCTAGACTGCGATGCTTATCATCTATAACGACACCTGGAAAGAACATTTAGCAACAATTCGGAAATTCTTTGACTGTCTCGAAGATGCATGTTTGATCATTAGTTTATCTAAAAGTGAGTTTTGAAGTGCTAGTGTAAGTGACAAGATAACCGGGTGGGATATTTCGGATTGACAACAGAACACGTTTTGACGACACATATATATATGGTTTAATGTGGTGATTTATATGAGCAGTAGATTATGAAGATGTGTGCGTATTTATAATCCAAATATTGGATTTATTTAACATAAAACGCACAGATTCGGAGATGAAAATAAAAATACCAATAAATTAGTTCAGTAACACAAAAAAACACAGGATAAATGATTCACAAATGATTCAATAATGGACAGATGAATATAGTTCACTCAAATAGTAAACGATGCAAGCTTTTTACTCCTAGTAAAAATGTATTCGCTCAGGTAGCGAAATTATGTTGCTAAACACAAGAACGGATATACCATCTATCTTTCCACTCCTGAATGATACACTGGGTCATACTAACCCAAAATTAGCATACAGCTAATAAAATACATGTATGGGGATACACTCCATTACCCGTGCACCATATCCGCTCCACAGCTCCTACGAATCAATTTCACAACTGCCACAGACTCCGGACCCTCGGAATACTATGATCACTCGGAACATTAGACCTCCTGACACTCCAAATATTAGACTCTCCGGACACCCTGGTCCTTTGACGGCTCTACAGCTGGGTCACCTTAGTCACTCTTGACATTAGACACTCCGGACACTAAACATTAGACATTCCGTCACCTTAAACGCTCCGGACAAACGGACGTTTCTACACTCAGACAACACCGGACACCCCGGATATTCCTACCCTCAGACAACACCGGACACCCCGGATATTCCTACTCTCAGACAACACCGGACACCCCCGGATATTCCCACCTTCAGAACATCTGAAAATATACCCGATACAGTGTACTAAACTTGATACAGACCATAATGGCAATTACAAAATGGTAAGTTCGATAGTAAGCCTAACCCTGCTCGGTAAGACTATAGTAAACAATTCTTTATAAAAAATGTAGCTTTACATTACCAATATAAATCCTGTACTACGTTGCAACAAGAATAAAAAAATATGCACGCATTATGCTATATAAAGAAAACTATATAACAAACATGCAAAGGTAAATACGGTAATACACAAGTTATCACTTAAAACCGAAAAATTACCTACCCCTACAGCTGGAATTGTGCGAATCCTTTAAGCAGGCCGCTTGCTGACAAAACCATTAGTATTGTAAAGACCCTTTACATGCAGTAACGTATTTATACCTTTAGACTTTTCGTTTTGCCGTATCGAAAGCACCTTGCACGTGTGGCATAGGACAAATCGTACTCACGATTTCGAAATACAATAGACCATATATATAATCACCCTCGGGTATGATTGTACAGCGAAAAGAAACGAAACCCGAGTACATGTATTTAATGAACAACATTTACACCATTCCGTGACAGTAACTTTCATAGGACACATCGTGGGACATGGACAAACTGAAACCTATAGATGCTAAGGTCAAGGATATCTCTGAATTTCCTGTGCCTGTTAATGAAAAGCAACTGATGTAATTTTTGGGCATGGCCGGATACTATTGAAAATGTTCCAATTTTTCTATAATTTAGCTGAACCCCTGACATTTACTGAGTAAGGAAAACAAGTTCCTTTCGACTACAAAATGTCAGGAAGCTTTTGACAAGTTGAAAGCCATACTTAAAAGTGCATTGGTTCTTACAGCTCCAAATTTCAGTCAATCATTTAAATTGTCTGTTGATGCAAGTGATATTGGGGTTGGAGCAGTTTTGATTCAAGAAGATGAAAGTGGTATTGCTCATCCAGTGTGCTGTTTTTCAAAGAAATTAAATATGTACCAAAGGAATTATTCAACAATCGAGAAGTTATCTTTGGCTTTGATATTGGCATTACAACATTTTGAAGTTTACCTTGGTTCAGCTCCTTCCTCGATTGTTGTATTTAGTGACCTCAAACCCTTACTTTCAACGGCAATATAAAAAATAAAAATCAAAGACTACTAAGGTGGAGTTTGTTGTTATAGGAATATAATCTTGACATCAGGCACATCAAGGCAAAAGATAATACAACAGCAGATGCCCTTTCCCTTGTATAGAAATGTATTATTTCATGTACACTGTTTGTAATTCATAAGAGTACTTCTAATGTTTTTCTTAAAACTCATGTATAATTAATCCATGGTAAAAAGAAAGCTTTATCATATAAATCTTTCTTTTTTATCAGGGAAGGTGTAACATATATGTTTAATTCATATTAATTTTAATTTAATTGTTTGTCAGTTTTAAATTTTTTATTCTATTATATAATGTAAATTTATTCACCAGAGATATTTTTTCCAGAAAATCGGTTGACCTGAATCATTGTTTTTGTAAACACCAGATGTTGATCTAAATTCTGACTTTGTTTCAGAATTGTAGCAACCTCCTTAAACAAGTTCTTTTTTATTTTAAAATGATTGGTTTTCATCAGGGTCATTTTTGGTGTACATGACAAACACGATTACGTGATCCCCCACATTCGATTTTGCAATTCCAGTTTTTCCATTACTGCGCAATTGTTAAGTTTTAATAGAGATGCGTAGAGAGAGAGATTTGTTTTGGGCTTTTTACACTAATGTCAAGTTAATTTGTTGTAGCCAGATTTTGAGTTATAATTTTCTTCAGATCCTTTGGATTTCAAAAGGATTGATTCTTTTTTCTTTGGAAATATTTTGAGGAGTGCTCACACAGAAATTTTGGAAAGACTGCTTACAAATTTAATTTGGATTTCCAACACCGGAGTGTCATTATTTGTATTTCTACAAGGAACTGTAAAAAACAACACAGTACAGTCTACAGTATATGTTGTCATCCATCTTGGATTTTCCATTGGAATTCGAACTTGAAATTATTAGAACATTTATTACTAGAACTATTGCAATTTAATTCGTGGATTGTTCTTCGTTTATTTTGGATTTGATTCTTAAAACTTAAGTTCTCCTTTTTTCATTTTTACAGAATTTTTCCAGGAAATAAATTATTTGTTAAATTTTATAAAGCTTGTTGTTTTCACTCCTTCTGTGTTACTATTTATTAAAGCCTAAACACGTAACAGCACTTAATCCCAATTTTTGACTTGCTATGTCTTTAATCCACTGATAACACAACAGGAAAGTTTCAGAAAAATGTTGTTGTTGCAGCAACCTGATAACAGATTCATCACAAAAAAAGCATGTGTCAAAGATGGGTTTGGTACATCATAAGATTATTGCATTAACAGATGCTCTCCACTTGATGAATCTGGCTTGGTCAAAGTTGCCACAACAGTGACTGGTTTCTATTGTTCTAGGAATAAATATATGTAGATTTATGTGTCCTTTCTTTCTATTACAAACAGTATGTGACACTCATTTAATATTTTCAAATTTCTGGACATCAATGGAAAGGTTTTTATTGTTGATATTACATGACTGCTGGAAATCTGATATCATGGACATGTAGGCTGTGAGATATTGTGTAGTCATGTGACGAGCTAAGCGAATGACGAGTACCATGTAAACTGTCATCAACACCACATATTTTCACCTCATCAGTTGCTGGAGTAAAGGCATAATAAATGTAACACTCACAACTTCTCAGAATATTAATCATTTTTATATTGATTTCTTGCATATGTGACTCAATGTAACATCATTTAAGTGGTGACAAATTGAAACTATTCAACAGATCATGGGATGGGAAATCTGACGAACTGTTGACCAAGTGTAGAATTTTCATTGCAGCATCTGATTGCAACACATTTTATATATTGAAAAAGCTAATAAAATTATCTATAATGGACATGTTTTCTTTTTATATTTGATGCAATATTAAAGGAATTAGTACTTTATAATCACATAAAGTAACAGTTTCACGCGTTACTGGAAATAAGCACTGATCATGCCCCGGTTGCATGATACCTCTCTTTTTTGTTATAAAATGCAGGTTATTAAAATGAATATTCATGAAATTTTAAATCCAATAAGAGGAGATGTAAACAATTCAGTCAGTGGTTGTAGCATGTTCATATGATATTCCTCCACAAGAAAATAAGCCCTCAAACTTTACGCAGATTTGACCAAAAGTTTGGCAATTTAAATAAATGCATCATATATCATCAAAATCGGCATATTCCAAGCTTTATTTTGCTTCCAAATTTATGTCAGAAATGTTTATAATGAGCATTGAATTTGTATATCATTTGAATCTCCCCATGTTGACATTGTCCGCCATATTTGCATTTTCTAACAGCTGATATAGATATGTATAAACTTTTCAACAACTGATGTTCCAAAACTAAACTTATTATTTCATACAAATTTGTGTGCCAGAAGAACATGCTAAGATGATTTTATTAGAGGTTTTATCATATTAATGCTTGTTGTAGGGTTTAGACATTATACACCGCAAAATAAAGACGCAAAGTGTAGATTTTTGTCCACTATAAATAGGCTGAAGTTGTCAATGCTGTAAATATTGGAACTGACAAATGGTCAACAGTTTTAAAATATGTTCAACCTTATATTCATTATGTTATTGCATTTGTTTAAATTGTGTAATGGGACATTGTCTGATGAAATGATGATAAAGAATCAAATCACTAACAGACAAATGCCAGGTTATGGTATGACAATTTTTTTTATAACACTTTGACAAGCATAGCAAAGTAACTACACACACACTTAAAGTGGGTTCTTAAATTCCCAATGCATTGGTAATATTTGATATGATCAATAATGTTTTCAAAATACAAAATAAAAAATACAAAGTCTGAAAGTGATAAATTATTTTGCACGTATATGATATTGAAAAGTTAGTTCTAAGTGAAAGATGGCTGCATTCCCTGGTCCATTCTGCAAGGAGCTAAATATAACATCACAGGATTGAGAAGATGAAACCAACTTGAATCCTATTCATGAAATTAGGTCCTGCAATATTGTTTCAATGACAATTATGAATAAACATTGCATTTTTTTCAAAGTTGTTTTACATACATGTGAACTATTGCTAATGTGATATATTTGTATTAAGTTAAATGTCATAAAAGCTGTGAAGTGTTTATATGCTTTTCAGTTATAAATGAAAATACTGAAGTCGGACAACAAATTTAATATGAGCAATGAATTCAGCAGGAAAAATGCAATCAGAATATCAAATTTCATAATAATATATCAGCAAAAAAGAAAGTCATAACATTTTTTTTAATGGAAATAACATTATACTTCAGTTCCATGACTGTCACATAATCTGAATACATTTATGTAAGACACAAATTCTAGAAATATGTAGATATTTTGGAACCTAAAAGTTGCATACCTTTTTTTCTAATTGAGATATTTAAAAAAATTTAAACTGTTTTGGAATGATGTTAAACAGATCTATATGAAGCAATCAGTGTTTGCAGTTATTTCAATATCAGAAAAATGAGTGAGGTTGCTAACCCATGTATAGCTTCTGTTGTGCTCTTTTAAAGTCATAAGGCCATAATACAATATTGTCTCCAAACATAAACATATGAATACAAGTATGAATACAATAGGTATGAAAATAATAATTGTAAACAAGTACAAAATGTTGCTAATAAACATATAACAAAGACTTTTCTATCCTAATGGTGAAGTCATTTCTCCCTAAAATTTAAGTGTAGCTTGATCCCCTACAGTAGGTGTCCTCGTGCGAATCATTAAATGTCCACTCTGATGAAACAATTTATTATATGCTTGACACATGAATGGTTTATCTCCAGTACATGTGCACTCATGCGCTGATTCAGACTTCCACTTTAACTAAATATTTTATCATATGCTTAAAACTCAAATGGTTTTTCTCCATTATGTGTCTTCATGTGCTGATTCAGAGCAAAACTGTGGCTAACTGTTTGATCACACACTGCAGTGTTTCCCTTTACGCACATTTGTGTGTCAGGGATGCACGCTGGAGAAAATTGATGCACACATTTTGTTGCAGTTTTTTTTACGCAAAGGATTTGCATAATGCGATCAGGATTTATTTAATATCCAATGCATTGGACGAGGGGTGGCATCATGTATATTTCAAGCATAGGCATTGACTGGTTCTCCGCTTTGTTTACTCCCTGTTTTGCACTCCTCTATTCATATAGCTGAGTGCAATGCAGGGAACATACAAAATAAGGAACCAGACATACATAGGCAATGTTATGACGGAGTAGTTTCCCCTAATCTCACGAGCTCTCACGCGATCTCTCACGCAATTTCCATCGAGCTCAGCAAGATGTCATCTTGATGTTTGACCTCAATGCATGTTGCATTAGAAAGTAATCTCCAGATCAAAACGTCGTGCACTAAGGATCATTAGTGAAGAAAGTGAAAGAAGCAGAACACAAAAGGGTAACTGGATCTAACTTTAATGAAAAATGGAGAAAATAATTCCCTTGACAGCAATACAGCACATCCATTAGGATTACCGGTGTGACTTCTGATCACGTGACTGCGAAGACTGCAAAAGTGAATAATCCTTTCGTTGAAGGCTTTAAGAATTTTAAAAAATATGCCCTCGTTCGCCATAAGATATTTGGAGAACACATTATAACCCAAGACATTTTTCACAACAAAGAAATCAGTAAACTTGCCAAGACAAAATGTGTTAATTTGGATTAGTCAGGAGGTCATTGCAGATTTTGTTGGTTTTTAACTTTGCTGCAATAAAAGAAAGATCTTAAAAGTTCAAGTGTAACTTATTAGAAACAAGATAAATCATGAGCCTCCTTAATTTTTGGATAAATCTGTTCTAGGACGAAGTAGAATGAAACCGATGATAGTACACATTTTATGACAGACAGTAAATTAATTGCCATTTTGGTTAAACAGATTTATTAGCCTTTTTGTACTGGCTTGTAGGTAATGTGTTGGTTTATAATATTGCTTCAAAAAGATTACAAGGAAAGGACGACTTTAAAAGAAAAATGAAAATACAATGAATTATTCTCTGAATGGACAATGCATTTGTTTGTTAGTTTATTTGTATGTTTAGAGAAAGAATTGTGCAAGTTGCAATATCCAATTTCAAGCTGAAAAAGTATAAGTCAGATGAAAATTTGTCAGTACATTTTTTACCCCCAGATTTTTTATTTGACCCCCAGTTATGACACCAAGGTTGTTTTTTTTTACCCTCAGTTTTACACCCCTGGGGGATAAAATGCACACTTCAAACTTAAATGGTCTTTCTCCACTACATGTCTTCATGTGCTGATTCTGAGTTCTACAATGCTGAATGTGTTTATGAACACACTTCACACTGTAATAGTTTTTCTCGAGTGTGTCCTAGTGTGTTCATTGAATGTTCCATTGACACTAAATTTTTAATGGCAAATTTCACTTACATGGGTTTTTATCGGTATGTATCCTCAAATTTCCCACTCAACCTAAAGATTTTATCATTTGATTCACAGTTAAATAGTTTTCCTCCAGTATGCATCTCATGTGCTCATTCAGACTTCCACTGTGAACATCCTGTCATATATCACACATAAATGTTTTTTTTCCATATGTATCCTCATAACATCATTAGACATTCAATGTGACTAAACAATTTTATCACATGCTTCACATTTAAATATTTTTTTCTCCATTATGAATTTTCATTGGAAAATCACTGCAACTAAACCTTTAATCATTTATTTCACACTTAACTGGTTTCTCTCCAGTATGTATACTCCTGTGTTGTTTCAGAACTGCACTGTGGCTAAACCATTTTATCACACACTTCACAATTAATTCGTTTTTCATCAGTATGTATTGTCTTGTGCTGATTCAAATCTCCATGTCACTTAAATCTTTCATCACATACTTCACATTCAAATGGTTTTTCTTTAGTATGTGTCCTCATGTGATGCTTCACGCCTACTTTGCGAGTAACATTTTGTGACATACTTCACACTTGAATGGTTTTTCTCCAGTATGTATCTTCATGTGCGTATTCAAATTTTCTCTCTGCCTGAAGCTTTTATCACATATTTCACACTTATATGGTTTTTCTCCAGTATGAATTCGACTGTGCCTTGTCTGACTTTCACTGCTACAAAAGCTTTTATCACATACTTCACACTTATATGGTTTTTCTCCAGTATGTATCCTCATGTGCTTATTCAGATATTCACTCCGGTTAAACCTTCTATCGCATACTTCACACCTAATGGGCATTTTAACAGTATGTGTCCTCATGTGCAAAGTCATAGCTGTAGTATTACTAAACATTTGGGCCCCCTAGTGGCTGAGTGGTCTAAAGCGCTCTCCGTTACAGATCACTGCCATCTCACCTCTGTCTGCGTGGGTTCAAGTCTCGGATTCAGCCAACGTGGGTATGTGAGAAAGCTTGCCAGTAGCTTCTCGTGGGTTGGTGGTTCCTTCCGGGGTTTTCCCGGATTCTTCCTCCACCACTAATACTGGCCGCCATGTATAGCCTATCGTGTGCTGAAAAATGGTGTTAAACCCGACAACAACAACAACTAAACATTTTATCACATAATCCACACTTGAATGGTCATTCTCCTGCATGTGTATTCAAGTGCTCATTCAATGTTCCGAAGAGATTAAACCTTTCATAGCATATTTCACACTTAAAAGGCTTTTCTCCAGCAAGTTCCATCATGTGATTATACCACAAGCTCTTGATTCAGGGGAAAGCTAATGATAAATCCATCCCCAATTAACACAAGGTAACTAACTATAAGCATATATGGTCATTGACAATTTACAACGCCGTAAAAAAGACATTCTACACATTTCCCCCATGTATTATTTAAGTACTCAAGACTCTCCACGTATGACTAATACTTTACAAAATATGTACTTTAAATTTCTAGAACAAAAACGTATGAATATGTAGCGATTGTTTGTGTAATAGAAAACGTAGTGAGGTAAAGAGTTGCCAAGGGAGATAACTCCAGTTTTGACACAGAGTCTTCGGGTACAGTAACGTGAATATTTATCCACATTTGTCAATAAGTAGCAAATACCACAGGGGAGTGAGATATTTCGACCCCAAGAAAATTCCCAAGACATATAGACTCCAAGACATTTCAACTCTAGCCATGGGACAAATCGACCCCAATTCATGCATATTTAAAACAATAATAGAACATTGCTAATAGTGATATCGACTAAACACACGAATATTCACTGATGTCTGTAATTCAAGAAATACCAATGCGTCGCTAAGTCGCCGAAAAAGATGTCAACAGTTAATTTTAATTAAAGTCATTTTTATTAAGTTAATGAATGCACGCTAATTTGACTGAAAATAAATAAAATTTACCACACACTCTTAATGTATATAAAAAAAATTAGATTTTTTAAAAAACCATTAATTAGCACACTGCAACTGGTCATTCCCACTAATCACACAGATATTCATTGATGTTTGCATTTAAAAAAATCAAAACAAAACGCTAAATCATTCTTTTTTTTTTGTTATAGGGTTAAACGCCATTTTTCAGCACAATATAGGCTATACATGGCGGCCTGTATTAATGGCGGAGGAAGAACCCGGGAAAATCCCGGAAAGAACCACCGACCCACGAGAAGCTACCGGCAAGCTTTCTCACATATCCACATTGGTCGAGCCTGAGACTTGAACCCACGCAGACAGAGGTGAGATGGCAGTGATCTGTGACGGAGAGCGCTTTAGACCACTCGGCCACCCCGCTAAATCATTGGAACAATGTCAACAGCTAATTATAATTAAAGTTACTTTTATGAAGTTAATCACTGCATGCAAATTTGAATGAAAAGGAAAAGGTATGAAAATTAAACATACCACACGCTGTAAATTTGTATAAAAGAGCTGAAAATTTTCATTACATGCCATTTGTTTATCCTAAGCTTTAATAAAGATGTTTGGTATACCTGTGTGTAAACTTTGGATTAATTTATAGTAAATACAATTTGTACTGTGACAGTTCGATTGGATATATTTTAGTTTAATACAGACTGACCTGTGTTAATTGTGACATAGGCATTTGATTCTTGTGTAGAATGCCACTGGCATATCAGGCCTTGCTGACTAGCTTCATCTGGTAATAGATGCGGGAATTAGCAGCGTCTAATCTGTGATACAGGTTAGTGTAATGATTCACTATATTTTTTTATTATGTCTGTCAGTCTTACTCTTTTAAATATTTATTTTATTTTTTATTTCTGAATTTCTGGTACGAACTTACAGAGTAGCTTAGATATGGCTTGGATAATGATATATGTTAGATATAAAAATACATATAAAATGATAATATTCCTTCAAGATCACTAACTTCATACAGTTCTAGAATTTCTTTATGTTTAGAACATAATGTAAATAATTAAATATGAAATAACTGAATGATTAGCACAAATTATTTAAAACTAATTTTGATATTTCAGACTGTATTAATAAGGTCAAAGTGCTTTTAAGCAGTAGCTAAGCAGTTCTTAATTTTTGAAAGAGTATTTTACCAATCCTGAATAGCTGCTTATTCCTAGCAATAATTCCCTGAGTAAATCCATAATTGCCTAAGAGGTTATTAGCAGTTCCTAGTACATGTGTGTGATTTGGATTTTTAATGCAGATTTAACAATCTTTCATTAATACCGCTATGATATCTACAGTATGGCAATTTAGGGCGATGTCTAGTACTGGGGCATCATGCCCAAGACGTGTAGTATGACATACCACCCAGTCACATTATCCTGACACCAGGCCAACCAGTCCCAGTCCAAACACTCTTAATGCTGTGCATTTAGTGAGACAGCTGTTAGTATCATATTTTTCATGTCCTTGGTATGACTCATCTGCTCTAACCACATAGGTCACTATACAGGTGCAAGTAAATGATGTTATGAGTACATTTTGGCAGACTTTAGATTTAACTTGCTCCTCATTTTTTGTTTGCAGTTTTCACTAACAGAAAAGCAACCACTAGAAGTTCGTTATAATAAGATTTTTATTTATATTCCTGTTCCAATGGAACCATGAATATGTTGAATGACAATTACAATTCCATTTAGATTTTCAAAGGTGGAAACTGTGAAGCATTTACTCTCACAGAATCGGTTATGTGAACGAGCTAATGCATATTTATTGTATTATGTCTTCCTGAGTATCGGCTTGGAAGCTTTCCACAAACTTTAAAGTCATTTCTCTGCATATTCAATTTGATTCCTGTGATTGAAATGTTCTTATTTTACCGAGATATTAGTAATTCACAAAATCTCAGTGATATTTCCCCGAATTTTCACTAGAGATTTGGCCAATATTTTTGAGATTGTCATATCGAAATTTCACTGATATTTCAAAAGAAGTATCAACTAGAAACAGTACTTTTCACTTGTTAGGTTTTAATTTCCCCATCAATAGCCTCATACACTTAGCAACATTAACAAGATGATTAAGTTAGTGGTCTCAAGCAGAACAAAGTCTAGGCTAATTTTAAGTACAGGTTGCATGTAATGACAATTATACAGCTACATGCTACAGGCAATAATGAGACTGTTTAGTGACATATGATTATTGACAACGGGATATTCCTATACATGCACTTAGACTTCCAGTTTCAATGAATCTATTATCACATACTTCACACTTACATGGTTTTTCTACCATATGTGAATTCCTGTGCCCATTCGATCCGAGTTTTATACTTTTTATGTCTTTAATCCACTGATAAACATACAACATCAAAGGTTCAGAAAACTGTTGCTGTTGCAGCAACTTGAAGACATATTCATCAAGATATAAAGCATGTGTCAGTGGTGGTTTTGTTAGATCATGAGACTACAGCATTGACATGTGCTCCAGGCTTGATAAATCTGGCTTGGTCAGTGACTGGTTTCTGTTGTTCTAGGAATAAATATATGTATAATTATGTCATTTCATTCTATTAAAAATTGTAGGTGACACTCATTTAATATTTTCAAATTTTTGTACAACCTCATTGGGAAGGGTTTTATTGTTGATATTAGATGACTACTGGATATCTGATATCATGGACATGTAGGCTGTGAGATATTGTGTAGTCATGTGACCTGAGTACCAGGTAAACTGTCATCAACACTACAGTTTCATCTTAGTGGAGTAAAGACATAATAAATGTAATACTCGCAGTTTGTCAGAACATTAATCATTTTCATATTAATTTTTTGCATGTACGACTCAATGTAACATCATTTAAGTGGTGACAGTTGAAACTATTTGATAGGGAATTGATGGAATGGGAAAGGTCAGATTAGTGCTAATTCAAAGTTCCACAGACACTAAATCATTCATAACATACTTTATACTCAATTGATTTCTCTAGTATCAGGGGATGTGCTACCAGGTTAAGTGAGCAACTAAGTCGCCTGAAAAATGTAAACTTCAACTTCTGGTAGAAAAGCGAAAATGACTTTGCCTGGTGCAATTTTTACATGTACATTGACTGACAGTAGTTTATAACTTTTGAGATGCTCCCCCACTGTAGCCTCGATGTTTAGATGGTGTTATATTTTAGTCAAATGGAAAATGTATTTAGACAGTGTTGATACTAATTACGTTGACAAGATATGCTTTTTAAAAGCCGACTGACCATTAACCCTTTCCCAAGCAAGATGTCACTGCTCGATTTCCTTAAGTTAGTTATACTGTACTATTTAATGATGAACATATACCAGCTTAGGTACAGAATTTTAAACTTCAATATGTAAATAGTACTTTCTTTCTTAAAAATATAATCGGTGAAGAGCACTTTCTAATACACTTTTGAAGATCTGAACTGCAGTGTTTGCATTATTTTCTTTATAAAATCAGTTTCAAACTGTAAGTGAACCTGTAATGGTG
Source organism: Sinohyriopsis cumingii (assembly GCA_028554795.2). Taxonomy (NCBI): domain Eukaryota; kingdom Metazoa; phylum Mollusca; class Bivalvia; order Unionida; family Unionidae; genus Sinohyriopsis; species Sinohyriopsis cumingii. Next base: position 86,126,737 of record CM068832.1, read on the forward strand.
AACATCACTGTTTCTGTGAAACTCAACTTCTTTAGAATGTCTGTTTTCGTAGCTAATTGGATAAATGGATTAAAGAAAATACATAGTTCAACGAAAACAGATTCTAAATATTATATGATAGAAGACTTAGAGTAAATATTTAATTATGTAGGTCAAAACATATGGGACGACGCTATACATGTATTGTTTAATTTAGAAAAGTGCTGTAAATGTGTTTTCTTGATATTCATTTTTGGGAAAATATGAAAAGATATCCGATGCATGTCATTACTACCAGTATGTAGGCAAATAATAAAACCATAAATTTGCAGTCATATCAATGGAGAGTGAGTGGCTATATTAAGAAAATCCCTCTTTCTAAAAACAGACACATTCAAATGGTGCAATATGTGTTCTTGGTTGTGTTGTGTTGATGCAGTTTAAAAGAATAGTCTAGTTCAGTCATATATCAAATTCAATGCTTCAGTGTTTTGTCTGTGAATAGTTACATCACATGTTTTATTGGCAATGCAATTACCGTATGATGAACAATATGGTAAGAAGTCATTAGTGCATTAACTCCTTTGTACAGTTTACAAGTAATGTTTCAAAGTTGTTTTGAATTCAATAATATACAAAACTTTCAGAAAAAAATAAATAAAAGTAAGTGGTAGTTTATTAGGCATTTTTAATGACTTTAAACTTTACAAGACTGTGATAGTAATAGTTATGCCTGTCAGTTAAAATTAATTACAAGGTATAGCTTCTGTTTGCTAATAAAGATATAACAGATTTTTCACCACGAAAAGGAAGAATTGCTTAAAACTAATGTTAAATGCATACTGAGAAACAGAGGACAAAATTTAATAAAAAAATAGGATAACACACACACACACACACACACACACATATATATATATATATATATATATATATATATATATATATATAAATTGATGCTTAGTTTGCACTTCTCCCTGTTCCATCTTAATTGAGGAGTCACTTCTCCCTAATTTAAAATTCAAGTGTAGCTTGATCCCCAGCTATATGTCCTCAGGTGAATCACTAAATGTCCACTCTGATGAATCACTAAATGTCCACTTTGATGAATCACTAAATGTCCACTCTGATAAAACAAGTTTATTATATTCTTGACATATAAACGATTGAACTCCATCATATGTACCCTTATGCACTGATTAAGTCTTGCACTTTGACTGAACCTTTTATCACATACTTAACATTTAAATGTTTTTTCTCCAGTCATCATGCGCTGATTCGGAGCTCTATTGTGGCTAACAATTGTATCACACACTTGACACTTAAATGGTCTTTCACCATGATGTGTCCACATGTGTTGGTTTGAAGCTCCACAATGGCTAATTGTTTTATAACACACTTAACACTTAAATGGTCTTTATCTATGAAGTGTCCTCATGTGTTGATTTGGAGATCCACAATGGTTAATTGTTTTATAACAAACTTAACACTTAAATGGTCTTTATCTATGATGTGTCCTCTTGTGTTGATTTGGAGATCCACAATGGTTAATTGTTTTATAACACACTTAACACTTAAATGGTCTTTATCTATGATGTGTCCTCATGTGTTGATTTAGAGCTCCACAATGGTTAATTGTTTATGCACACACTTCACACTTTATAGTTCTTCTCCAGTATGTATCCTTGTGTGCTCACTGAATGTTCCATTGACACTAAACCTTTAATGGCAAATTTCACATACATGGGTTTTTATCAGTATGTATCCTCAAATTTCTCACTCAGCCTAAAGAATTTATCATATGATTCACATTTAAATAGTTTTCCCTCAGTATGCGTCTCATGTGTTCATTCAGACTTCCACTGTGAACATCATGACACACATCACACTTAAATGTTTTCTTTTTCCAGCAGGTATCCTCACACCTTCATTAGACATTCGCTGTGATTAAATAATTTTATCACATGCTTCACCTTTAAATCTTTTTTCTCTATTATGAATCTTCATGTGCTTCAATAATAATAAAATTGTGACTAAACCCTTAATCATTTACTTCCCACTTAACTGGTTCCTCTCCAGTATGTATCCTCATGTGGTGTTTCAGAACTGCACTGTGTTTAAACCTTTTATCACACACTTCACAATTATATGGTTTTTCATCGGTATGTATCATCTTGTGCCGATTCCATGCTCCACGCCACTTAAACCTTTTACCACATACTTCACAATTAAATGGTTTTTCATCAGTATGCGTCATCATGTGCTGCTTCACAACTACTCTTTGAGCAAACATCTTGTGACATACTTCACACTTGAATGGTTTTTCTCCAGTATGAATTCGACTGTGCCTTGTCAGACTTTCAATGCTACAAAAGTTTTTATCACATACTTCACACTTATGCAGGTTTTCTCCAGTATGTATCCTCATGTGCTTATTTAGATGTTCACTCCGGTTAAACCTTCTATCGCATACTTCACACCTAATGGGCATTTTAACAGTATGTGTCCTCATGTGCAAAGTCATAGTTGTAGTATTACTAAACATTTTATCACATAATCCACACTTGAATGCTCGTTCTCCTGCATGTGTATTCAAATGTTCATTCAACGTGCTGAAGAGATTAAACCTTTCATAGCATATTTCACACTTAAAAGGCTTTTCTCCAGCAAGTTCCATCATGTGATTATACCACCGGATCTTGAATCAGGTGAAAGCTAATGATAAATCCTTCCCAATTAACACAAGGTAACTAACTCTGGCAAATCACTGTAACTCATTGGTGACTCCTTTCTAGTTTCGATACTTTATGCCCACAGATACTTGATGCAAGGGGAATCTAACGGTCCCACGATTCACCCTAAACCTGCCCAAACTAATTATAATGCCCTCCCCACTTAACACAAGGTAACTAACTATCGCAGGTCACAGTTTGACTCCTCGATGATATATGCGTATATAGTCACAGAGAATTTACATTAAACACCGTAAGACGATATTCCACACATTACCCCATGTATTATTTAAGTTCTTTACTTATTTTGAGTGGCCATTTTTACACAAAGTTGCTTTGTGTTTGTATACTGTCACAGACTGTCCACTAATCCTTACGTATCGGGCGATCACTGTTTTCGAAGGTAATCAAAAATTATCTCCTACAACCAATTTGAACACGCGGAAAGCTACGATGTGTTCCGATTGACGTTGTTTATTCACTAAAATGCAAGACGCAGCGGGTCAGCGTTATTCACTCGCTGTGGCTAAAACGTGAAGAATTTTGCAATGTAGGAATTCGGTTTGTGGGAAATTCGGTTGTACCCAACATGTAAACCAGACTTGAAATTAAACTGGTGCAAACGAGAACTCTTCTTTTATCACCAGATAGAGCGATACATTTAATAATATTGTTGTATTTCCTCTTGGTATTTGAGTGAGATAATAAAAAATAAAGTTTACAAAACGACTCTGATCAATAATTATTTTGCTATTAACTGTTTGTTCCTTCAAGGCTTAAAAATATGTATAAATTTATGTTTATGCTCGGTTAAGTCGTACGAAACATTAGACAGTGAATAAATATTATTGTGCGATTGCACTTACAATCCAATACTTGTTACTATGTGATTACACTTGCAATGCTTTGTTACAATGTGTATTGTAGAAAGAGGTGGCTGCAGTTATTAATATTTATTCTAACGGATGTAAAAGAAAATTATCGCCTGGAGGAAAAAGTTGCATGTAAAGAAGGACAGAAATAGGGAAAGAGTAAATAAATAAACAATATAAAATATATATCAAAGATTACAAGATTTAAGTGTACACACACACACACACAGCCAGAGACAGACTGAGAAAGATAAGAGATTGGTATAAATGTTCTTAAGAGAAAACAACAAAAAACATAACATAGAATATTGATAGAAACGTGGTGCCACAAACATTATGATACTAACTATTTGTATCCAGGATCCATAGAAGGTGGCATAGTTGTTAACATTTTCTACTCAAAACAATATCATTGTTGTCTCATCCCATTACTACATATTCCAAGGACGCGTAGTTACAAATTCATTTCTTTCTCAAACTTTTGTCATCAATATATCGTATTGAAATTGAGAGGTGGCATAATTGCTTATAATTTCTACTCAAAACATTACACCGCAATCACCAATTATCTTTCAAACTTCATGTGGACAAGCAATTCATTGTATGTATCTTGCATTTCAATAATAAAAGTGTATGATTGCTTAATAATTTTCGATATAAACGGTTAATGCCTGATTACTATAATTAATAAAATAGACAAAAAGAGGGGAAGATAAAGTAAAGTGGATATGGAGTATACTGTTACAGTATTGTGGTATATATTTAGTTTAAATATTTTATGTCGTGGCGTTATTGTTAGCTGAACTTCATTTAATCTATCAGCAATTTAGGGTGATTTTAAGACAAAATTATTTTATCAACTTGGAATAAAGATGACTGTTTATTCTAACATTATTATTATTATTATTAATGGTGGTATTGTTTACTCCTATTTTTGTTTCTTCTTGAAAGAAGGATGAATTTAAGTTCTGTAAATCATGTAAAATATTCACGTGTCCACGTGGACTGTGAGCTAACATTGTTTTCCTAAAACAGTAGGGTAATACGACTCAAACAAAACTGAGTTGCATTATACAGCAAAAAGGATTTTGTAAATGCATTTTAAAATAATGTTTAATGTATTAAATACTCGTCATTTGCGGCATAATTTGTCTATTTTCGGTCGATAGTTTTATGGATAACAACAACGAGATGGTATATCATTTGAGACAAACAAATATTTAGCAAGTAGTTGAGTTATTATGGCTAATTTGGTCGACAGTTTTATGACAACAGCAAGAAGATGTTACACTATTTGAGAGAAGTAGTTGAGTTTACTGAATCGAATATGCATGCATATAAACAGGATCATGGATCTGATGATAGCCACTAAAAGTCCCCCGTATTGATCGGTATTTGTCCACATGAGCCCTGTACTGACCGGTATGCGACCACACGTTTATACATCAGATGTGCGTCTTCATTTTAGGCAAGGCTATGCATATGGAATCGAGACACGATTAATACTTTTAGTTCAGTACCTGTTGGAAATGACACACATTATTATTAGCAGCAATGTATTCCTACATCATACAGAAGTTGCAATGAAGGATTTTTTTAAAAGCCTGTCAGCGAAAATCTCATTAAGTTCTGTGATAGCACATAATGGTGTTCGTACAATATGGACAGGAAATGTAACGAGTAGGGTTCTGTAGCTCACATCCTCGATAGGAACCAAAACATCTCTGCTCAGAACCACTTAACATCTGCTCTGGGAACCAATAGCCATACTTAAAACGCGCTTCGAAGCAATATTGAGTACGGTACTTATGACAGTTTTCCTTATTATTATTATTATTATTGCTCATTACCACACTGATGATTGATATAGCAGAACTATTGGTAGATTGTTATTGATGTAGGCCCTTTAATCATATTTAAAGATATCATATTTAACATTTAAGAAAATACCCTTTACTTCTTTACTGATTTGCCTTAATGAAATTGAAAATTTTCTGATAAACTTACATCAGCTCAACTGCAATTAGTTCAAAATCTGGGTAAAACTGACAGAAAATATACTAATTACCTGAATGAGAAGTGAATATATAATTTAATTCATACTGATGACAACCTTGTAGATTTATGTTTTCATTTCGCATTACTTTTAAATTTACAATGTATTTCATCTTCTCGCTTTTCACAATATATCAGAATATCATCATCATCATCATCATTAATAACAACAACAACAATAACAATAACAGCAGCAGCAACAACAACAATAGCAACAACAAAACCCAATATGGCAGTAATTTATTACTTCATGCTGTGTCTTCATGTATATTTTATTTTTTTGTTTATTCTCCATATAAATCCTTTACAAGACTGGTGGCTAGGCTGGCATTTATGAGATAATTTATGTCTCATTTGATCCAGTATTTTAATGCTTTAGTTTCCTAATTCTGATCTCTATATGCGTACTGCAGTTGTTATAAGTAAAGTGCTTATACTTATAACTCTGAGTAAAGTGATATTCGTCAAAATCTACAAATTACTTCAAGGTTTTAATTGCATTCATTTTTTGGATAAGAGTACTGAACGTCTTAAAAGTTGAAGAAATAAAAGCTGTAGATTGGAAGAAAACTAAAGCAAATAATATCATTAGTATAAACAGCAGTATTAGTAATGTTTGTATTTCTCATGGACTGACTCGGAATTCTCTGTGGGATTCAGTTTTGCGAAATGTTCTTTTCTTATGATTTTCGTAGATAAGTTTTACATTACAAAGTGTGCTAGTTCAAGCTGCAACTGGCCCTCTCCCCCACCGTCCTGTTGTTGAACCCACTATTTTAATTTTTATTAGTATTTAGTGCTTCGGTTTAACTTTTCAATTGAAAAGTTCGCAAGTCAAAAAAAATTTTTTTTATTTTCAGTGGCGTACTAAAGGTTGGTGCGGGGGGGTGTGGGTGGGGGTCCGCCGGGTCACAGCCAGAAAGTGGAGTTGGCTATCGGGAGAGTTCCAATCAGTACAAGTTTTCAAACGAAATGAAAACTTCGCCAAAGTAAACGTTATTTCCAATTTGCTTATGACAGCACTGTTTTGTTTAAAAATCTACTTACAAACATAATATTTTTTTGTGTTTACATTTTAAAATGGGGTGGGGGGGGTGGCAAAGGATTATCTGCTCCGTGTGCCAAATACTTTAGGTTCGCCCATGTTATTTTTACATTATATAGCTAGTAAATGTAAGATCTTATTATTTTGTCCTGAACATAATTTATAAAATATTATATAATACAAGAATTTTTAAAACAAAATGATGCTGAACACAGTGCCTATAATTTTTGTTTTGTAATGAAAGTATTAACAATAAATACTTTTAGCACTGTTCTTTCTTACGGATTAGTAGATGCACGTGTCCGATTGGAACTATCATTTGCAAAACTTTACATTCAAGAATATACTCACAAAGCTATGGGTAACTATGATACAGAAAATCAGAGTCATCCATGTTATCAGGGTAATTCATGAGCATGTGATAAGATAAGAAGTTCTACATTACATAATGGTGATAAAGCAAAACTTAGATGTGATATTTTACAACTCAGTTATAAAAGAATTGTTTTCCTCCTAATTACTTACAATTTTACTATTATTTCTTCATTTGGAGTCTCAAATGTTACCTTCATATTATTGTTTCGTTCATAATGTTAGTACCATAATCTCATTCCAATGACGCTTTGCCTTTTTCTTAATAATGACTAGTGAAAGCAAACTTGAACAACAAGTCTTCACTTAATCATCTCTCAACATTTAGAATCACAAAGTGTTCGATTGAAGTAGTACCCTGAGATATTGCTACTACGTTATTCAAATAATATAATCTTATCCAATATCATAATATTGCTGCAAGAAATTATTTTGAATTAAACGCTTAACGATTCAAGTGTGTAATGCAATTAAACGCTTCAAGCAAAACTTTCACTGAGTTCTCGAGGCATTATAAGTTTAAGCTTCTTGTTGTTTCCTAACAACTCCTTCTTCCAGTTATTTAACATTTAGCTTTGTATCACGAGTTGATGCCAAAATAAAAATAAGTATATTATGTTTTTTTACACTAACCATTTGACACTAACCGCCAGTAAATTTAAGTAAGTACTATTCCTTATTTGTGACGAAACGGTTATCACGAGAGTGATTTCAGTGTATACAGTGTGACTTGAGACCAAAGCCGATTCATTACTCCAAGTTTCCATATAGCATCCGTGCCTGTAACCAACATTGCTTGTTGAAAGAATACTAGAAATATTGCAGATCAGACTCCCATACAGCTATCAGAACAAATGACAAAGGAAAAACTACATCTCTATTGTTACATTGAAATTCATGCCCTACTCCCAATGACGTGCCGCAACATGTAGAATACGGGCATTAATGTCATGAATGATAACAACTTCATAGATGTTTAATCATACTATAGTTAACATCTGAACTAGGATATTTTAAATTCAGTATAAATCAACATATTTCATACTATTCGTTCTTTCCGTGTTTAACTTGCATGATAGATTCCTGGACCTCTGATATAGTGTCGTATCAATTTTAGCATCCGTGCTCAGAACCAGCTTAAACATTCTTCATTATAAATGCCTCGGGAATATATATCTTGATCCTTAGCTATTGCAGTTTAGCCGCTTTATTCTTACGTCATTGCTCACAAGAGCTGGCTCCCAGGTAAGGTTCCTATACTCGTTCCGTTCAAGCGATGCATCTTCGCTCAGACCCACGACCTTATTACCACTGCCTGTTAAAGCACAAGTTGATGCACACAAAAAATAAGAATTTTATTATTTTGGCATTAATCCTCTCACAGTAACCACCAGTAAATTAAAGTAAGTACTTTTTTTTTTACTTTAGAAGAAAAGATTATCATTAGAGTATATAGTGTAACAATCGACCAAAGCCTATTCATTACTGCAAGTTTCCTTACAGCATCCGTGCCGGGAACCAACATTCCTTTCTGAAAGCAAATTGCAAATACATGTAGCAGAGGTCCGACCCCTATAGGGCTATTATAACAAATGACAAAGGAAAAACAAATATCTTCATTGCCACAGAGAATTTCACAATCATGTACCGATAACACGTACAATACGGTCATTAAGATCACCGATGAAAACATACCCAACACAATTTCATGTATGAATTACCATGCCAAAGTTAACATCTTTCCTAGGAGATGTGAAATTGATTGTGCATTATAAATCGAGAAGTTTCACACTGTTCGTTCTTTTCGTTCTTTTCATGTTGTTTCAGTTATTACATCAAAGATTCCTGGACCTGCGCTATAAAATATCGTATCACTTTTAGCATCCTTGCTCAGAACCAGCTTATACATTTGCTTGTAAATGTCTGATTAAAATATCTTGTCCTTCCCGCACATTGGTACAAGTTAAATTTTCTGCATGTAAATCTTTTAGCATCCCATGTTCCGTACGTAATATAATCTAACATCTTTATTATTTAGTCATTGCGCACAAACACGGGCTTTCTATGTAAGGTACGTATACACGTATATTTGAAGATGTCCATCATCACTCAGAACTACGACATCCGTACTCAAAGATATCCTAACACAATTCCTAATTAGAGACCATTTTATTTTCTAAAAACAAACAATTGTAACGAAATTTTGTAAACTTTGACTTAAGGTAAAGCAAAGTCTGCGTCCTCCATGCTACATGTCTCGCTCTTGACCATTTCATTCATACTGACAATAACATTTGCGTCCTCCCTGCCCTCCATCTCTCTCTCTCTCTCTCTCATTTAAGTACATACGCACACACAAGTTACCTCTTTATATTCAGTACATTTGCTTCCACAAAATTATGTTAGATTCATTGGCTATGAACTTGTACATATAACCTGTATACATACACGTACATATAACGTAAATCGTATTCACAACCGTACGTGACAGTCTACCTAAGTATATTTATTACTTCAAGTTTCCTCATATCATTTGCGCCTGGAACCAGCATTACAAATCATTTGCAATTATGTGTGCTGTATACATCAACAAATTTCATACTCTTTGTGCTTTTCATGTTGTTAAGCTTACATCAAAGTGACATGCCCTGGAGCTATAAAGTACCGTATCAAATTTTGCATCCGCGCTCAGAACCAATTTATATATTTTTCTTATAAAAGCCTGAGTCATATATATTTCGTTTCGTTCACATTTGTACACGTCACATTATCTCCATGTATATTATGTCACATTTCTTCAGCTTTAGGTATTGCAATTCAGCAGCTTTATTCCTCAATCGTTGCTCACAAGACCAGTTTCCTATATAAGGTATCTAAACTCGCTTCTTTCAGACGATGCATCTGAGCTCCGAACTACGATTATCTCACCACTACCTGCCACAGCACAAGTTGATGCCAAAATAAACATGAGCAAAAATATTTCTTACAATAAATATCTGTTACTAATCACCAGTAAATGAAAGGACTATTCCTTATTTTAGAAAAAATTTATCACGAGGATATATAGTGTAACAATCGACAAAGGTTTGTTCATTACTACAAGTTCTCTTGTAGCATCCGTGCCTAGAACCAAGATTTCCTGTAGAAAGAAAATTACAAAAAGGTAGAGTTCCATACTCATACATCTTTCAGAGCAAATGAAAAAATGAATAAGATCTTTATTACCGCATATAAATTCACGACCTTTTCCCAATCATGTGCCGATAACATGTATAATACGGCCATTTACTTAATCGATAATAACATCTCCGCTGGGAACCAAAACAAATTCATAGATTTAATACCATGCTCTAGGTAGCATCTTTAATAGCATATTTGAAATCCTGTGTCCTGTATAAATCAACCAACTTCACACTCTTCATGCTTTTCATGTTCTTTCATTTACATCAAAGATTCATTCATCTGACCTATAAAGTACCGTATGAATTTTTGCATCCGTGCTCAGAACCAATGCAAATTTTTCACTTTGCAAAAGCCCTAGTCATATATATTTCGTTTCTTACACAACTGTACACGTCACATTATCTCCATGTATATCATCTAACATCTCTTCATCTTTAGTTATTATAATTTAGCAGCTTCATTCTTTGACGGCACGAAGTAATTCCTATGCGAGGTACCTTCACTCGTTTCTTTGAAGCGATGCATCTGCGCTCAGAACCACGATCTTCTTACCACTGCCTGTCACAGCACAAGTTCATGTCTAAATAAACATCAGCATAACTATTTTTTACAATAACCATCTAATACTAACCACCAGTAAATTGTATCACGAGGATATATACTGCAACAATCGACCAAAGTCTGTTCATTACTGCAAGTTCACTTATAACATCCGTGCCTAGAACCAAGATTTCCTAGTGAAATAAAAGTACACAAAAGTAAATATTCATACGTCTTTCAGAACAAATGACAAAATGAATAAGATATTTACAGTCGCATATACATTCACGTCCTTTTCCCAATCAAGTGCCGATAACATATTGAATACGGGCATTTACTTCGTCGATGATAACATCCCCGCTGGGAACCAAAACAACTTCATATATGAAATACCATGCTCTAAGTAACATCTTTAATAACATATTTAAAAATATGTGTCCTGTATAAATCAACCAACTTCACAATGTTCGTGCTTTTCATATTATTTCAATTACATAAATGATTCATGCATCTGACCTATAAAGTACCGTATCAATTTTTGCATCCGTGCTCAGAACCAATTTTGTATATTTCTCATTGTAAAAGCCTGAGTCATATACATTTCGTTTCTGACACAACTGCAAACGTCACATTATCTCCATGTATATCATCTAACATCTGTTCATCTTCAGGTATTATAATTTAGCAGCTTCATTCATTGACCACAAGAAGTGACTCCTATGCGAGGTACCTTCACTCGTTTCTTTGAAGCGATACATCTGCGCTCAGAACCACGATCTTCGTACCACTGCCTGTCACATCACAATTTGATGCCTAAATAAACATCAGTAATACTATTGTTTCCAATAACCATCTGATACTAATCGCCAGTAAATGAAAGGACTATTCCTTATTTTAGACGAAAATCGTATCACGAGGATCTATAGTGTAACAATACGACCAAAGTCTGTTCAATACTGCAAGTTCACATATAACATCCGTGCCTAGAACCAAGATTTCATGGTGAAATTAAATTACGCAAAAGTAGAGTTCCGATGCTCATACATCTTTCAAATCAAATGATTAAATGAATAAGATGTTTACTGCCGCATGTAAATTCACATACTTGTCCCAATCATATGCCAATAACATGTTGAATACGGGCATTTACTTCATCGATGATAACATCCCCGCTGGGAACCAAAACAGCTCCATATATGAAATACCATGCTCTTGATAACATCTTTAAGAGCATATTTAAAATATGTGTCTTGTATAAATCAACTTATTTCACAAACTTTCTTGCTTTTCATATTATTTCACTTACATCAATGATTCATGTATTTGACCTATAAAGTACCGTATCAATTTTTGCATCCGTGCTCAGAACCAATTTTGTATATTTCTCTTTGTAAAAGCCTGAGTCATATACATTTCTTTTCTGACACATCTGCAAACGTCACATTATCTCCATGTATATCATCTAACATCTGTTCATCTTCAGGTATTATAATTTAGCAGCTTCATTCTTTGACCACAAGAAGTGATTCCTATGCAAGGTTCCTACACTCGTTTCTTTGAAGCGATGCATCTGCGCTCAGAACCACGTCCTTCTTACCACTGCCTGTCACAGCACAAGTTGATGCCTAAATAAACATCAGTAATACTATTGTCTCCAATAACCATCTGATACTAATCAACAGTACAATCATGTGCCGATAACATGTTGAATACGGGCATTTACTCCGTCGATGATAACATCCCCGCTGGGAACAAAAACAACTTCATATATGAAATACCATGCTCTAAGTAACATCTTTAATAGCATATTTCAAAATATGTGTCCTGTATAAATCAACCAACTTCACAATCTTCGTGCTTTTCATATTATTTCAATTACAGCAATGACTCATGCATCTGACCTATAAAGTACCGTATCAATTTTTGCATCCGTGCTCAGAACCAATTTACATATCTCTCTTTGTATAAGCATGAGTCATGTATATTTCGTTTCTTACACATCTGCACACGTCACATTATCTCCATGTTTATCATCTAACATCTCTTCATCGTTAGGTATTATAATTTAGCAGCTTCATTCTTAAATCATTGACCACAAGAAGTGATTCCTATGCAAGGTTCCTACACTCGTTTCTTTAAAGCGATGCATCTGCGCTCAGAACCACGTCCTTCTTACCACTGCCTGTCACAGCACAAGTTGATGCCTAAATAAACATCAGTAATACTATTGTCTCCAATAACCATCTGATACTAATCAACAGTAAATGAAAGGACTATTCCTTATTTTATAAACAAAACATCGTACCACGAAGGTATGTAGTGTAACAATCGACCAAAGTCTACTCTTGACTGCATGTTCCATTATAACATCCGTGCCTAGAACCAACAATTCATCGTAAAAAGCAAATTACACAAAAGTACAATTCCGATATTCATACGTCTTTCAGAACAAAGGACAAAATGAATAAGATATTTACAGTCGCATATAAGTTCAAGTCCTTTTCCCAATCATGTGCCGATAACATGTTGAATACGGGCATTTACTCCGTCGATGTAAACATCCCCGCTGGGAACCAAAACAACTTCATATATGAAATACCATGCTCTAAGTAACATCTTTAATAGCATATTTAAAAATATGTGTCCTGTATAAATCAAATAACTTCACACTCTTCGTGCTTTTCATATTATTTCAATTACAGCAATGATTCATGCATCTGACCTATAAAGTACCGTATCAATTTTTGCATCCGTGCTCAGAACCAATTTATATATTTCTCTTTGTAAAAGCATGAGTCATGTATATTTCGTTTCTTACACATCTGCACACGTCACATTATCTCTATGTTTATCATCTAACATCTCTTCATCGTTAGGTATTATAATTAGCAGCTTCATTCTTAAATAATTGACCACAAGAAGTGATTCCTATGCAAGGTTCCTACACTCGTTTCTTTGAAGCGATGCATCTGCGCTCAGAACCGCGATCTTCTTACCACTGCCTGTCACATCACAAGCTGATGCCTAAATAAACATCAGTAATACTATTGTCTCCAATAACCATCTGATACTAATCGCCAGTAAATGAAAGGACTGTTCCTTATTTTAGAAACAAAACATCGTTTCACGAGGATATATAGTGTAACAATCGACCAAAGTCTGTTCAATACTGCAAGTTCACATATAACCACCGTGCTTAGAACCAAGATTTCCTGGTGAAATTAAATTACGCAAAAGTAGAGTTCCGATACTCATACATCTTTCTAAACAAATGACTAAATGAATAAGATGTTTACTGCCGCATGTAAATTCACATACTTGTCCCAATCATATGCCGATAACATGTTGAATACGGGCATTGACTTCATCGATGATAAGATCCCCTCTGTAAACCAAAACAACTTCATATATGAAATAGCATGCTCTAGGTAACATTTATAATAGCATATTTGAAATTCTGTGTACTGGATAAATCAGGAAATTTCATTCTGTTCCTGATTATCATGTTCTCTAACTTACATCAAATATTCATGCATCTGAACAATACTATACCGTATCAATGTTTGCATCCGTGCTCAGAGTCAATGCATGTATTTCTCTTTGTAAAAGCCTGGGTCATGAGAATTATCATAATAGTGAACATCTTTGCTTGCATATTTAAAGTTCAGTGTTCTATAGACAACTACAAATTTCTTATAGTTCGTTCTTTTCATGTTGTTTTACTTACACCAATGAATCATGCACCTGAGCTTTGAAGTACCGTATAAATGTTTGCATCCGTTCTTACACGTATATTTGAAGATATGGTATCACGGTACCAATTGTTTTTCCATATGCCTCAATGCTAATGTTTTGTGAAATAAATATACTTTCTGTCCTACTTGGGCATGCATGTCACACACTGTCATATAGAACAATGCTAGATTGTCAATTTGACAATGACATAACCAGGTACTCCATTGCATTTAAGAGAGATAACTCTACTGGAACTAGACAGGGGTAAGAGTTATCTAGTCACAACAAGCACATTTTCAGCCATGTGTACCATATTTTAAAAAAATCATAAAAAATACAAAATATGATCTAGATAGAAATTAACACAAACTCACATGTTGCCAAGAGGCTCAACATTTTTTTAAAGCCAAACAGAAAGTACAACTCTTACATAATGCACCAATCACAGCTAGTGTTGTTCTTTAATTCTGAATACAATGTTCCATACACCTTAAGCTCCGCCCACCTGGACTTGCGCAATTGGTACCGTTATACCATATGCATCCGCGCTCAGATCCTCGACATTCTAAGCAATGCTTATCAATACCTAAGTCGATAGCCAAAATACATATCTGTATATTATGATATGTTACACTATGCACCAGTAAATTAAATAAGCACTAGTCCTTGTTTTAGACAGAGAGGATATAACGTTAGTATTTATAGACGTGTAACAATCCACATATTCGTCTCCTATACATCTATCAGAACAAATGACTAAGGAACAAGAGCTTGAATGCTCCATACAACGTAACGTCCATTTTCCAATAATGTGCTGGTAATATGTGGAATATGGATATTTACGTCATCGGTGATAGCATCCTCGTTAGCGTCTTCGATGACAACATCCCCGCTGAGAACCAAACCGACTTCAAATATGTATTATCATGCCACAGCATCTTTAGTAGGATATTTTAAATTCAGTGTTCTGTATAAATCATCAAATTTCACAACTTTCTTTCTTCTTCTTTCTTTGTTTTTGTTTCAATTACATCAAACATTCCAGGACGTGTGCTATATAATACCAACTCAATTTTAGCATCCACGCTCAGAACCAACTTACAGAAATGTGTTTGTAAATGCCTGAGTAAAATATTTTGTGCTTCTCGCACATTTGTACAAGTCAGATTATCTCCATTAAAATTGCCTAGCATCTCATACTATTTAATACTGTTCGTTCGTTTCATATTGTGTCACTTTCATCAAATTTTACTGGACAAGTAATATAAAATACCTATCAGTATTAACATCCATGCTCAGAACCATCCTGCGTGTCTGCATTTGTAAATGCCTGAGTAAAATATATTGTGTCACCCACATTTGTACAAGCCAAATCATCACCTCTTCCTTATGTAATACAATTTATCAGCTTTATTCTGTAATCGTTGCTCAGAAAAGCGTGTTTTTATGTAACGTACCTATACACGTATATTTGAAGATATGCATCGGTGCTGAGAATCACGAAATTCGTAAACAAACATATTCTAATAAAATTCCTAAGTGGACACCCTTTCATTGCAAATAGCAGAGGTACGACTCATATACAGCAATCAGAGCAAATGACAAAGGAAACACAAATATCTTCATTGCCACAGAGAATTTCACAATTATGCAAAGTTAACATCTTTACTAGGACACGTGAAACTGAGTGAGCAGTATAAATCAACGAATTTCACAAAGTTCGTTATTTTCATGTTGTTTCAACTATATCAAAGATATCTAATAACATTCCTAAGTAGACACCCTTGCATTTTCTGGCTGTAACGACATTTAATCAATCTTGACTAAAGGAAATGCAAATCAGCGTCCTCCATGCCCCCCCCCCCCCTCCCCACGACGTTATCGATGATAAGGTCACCTCTTGACAACATATAGTGGTTAATTTGCGTGTCAGCGAGGAAATGCATCTGAATCAACTATTGTTAAACAAATGTATTGATTGAATGGAACTTAGTTTCGTAATCGGAAGAGAGGTTGGTGCGTGTCGTACAAGAAAAATTACAAACAGTAAAGCATAATAATGAGTTGTATGACTGGTTTAATGTCATATTTATAAGGTGTTAAATGCTACCCTTCAGAGGGAGAGGTCAAACGTAAGAGAATTGTTTATTGTCTGATTGGTTGAAGGCGAAAATGTAGCGTGGTCCATCCTAAAATGTATACTCTTAGACTTTTGCGTGTGTGCGCGCTCACATACTTTACCATTGATTCTGCCTTATATACTTCTCCATTCCTTTTGGTAATGGCTTTGGAAAGGATCATGGATGTATGGGCATCCAACTATAGTGAATATTTGCCATTTAAAGGTATGAGATTAAATTTTTACAATAAATGACACCCATTACTGACTTTGGCTCTAGTTTTTACTGTAGTAAAAAGTCATATGCATCATGTACGCTTTCAACACCTACTAAACATCCATATTCCTTGGAAAGATTATTATTTATACAGCACGAGAAGTGCATACGTCAAAATCCATATTCGTATTACCCGTTACTGTGATGATTAGACTCGACGTGGTCTTTTCTTGACCCAGTTTAGTACCTGACTACTTTTGTATAAAAATCCATAGCTATCGATAATTCTCGTCTGGAAGTTTCTTGATGATACTTAAGGTGTATAGCATTCAATAATCAGGACTGAATATGTTTTGGTTAAACAAAATTAGTATTAAATGTTAAAACATTAATTAATATTTGATTTAAGATAAGATAAGCAGATACGCATACATGACGCTGTTTAATTTGTACTAACCGCTCCGGTGGATTATTGGCTAGAGCGTCCGCCTCGGATGCGGGAGGTCGTGGGTTCGATCGCCGTTCGAGTCATAGCAAAGACTTACAAAATTGGTTCTAACAGCCGCCTCGCTTGGCGCTTAGCATTATGAGGTTAGTGTTAGGACTGGTCGTCCCGGTGTCACGATAATGTGACTGGGTGGGACATCATGCTATATGTCTGCGGCATGATGCACCAGTGCTAGACATCACTACAAACTGTCATACTGCAGACAGCGTAGCGATATGACTGAAAAATTGTTAAACACACATTGATTTGTATTGTAGTGTACCATTTTTCTTAACACGTGGTAGTTTATTATACATAAATAACATCGTTTTCTGAGAACCTGCATTTGACTTATTTTTTCTTTTTGTTGTTTATAATATTGCTCTTATTCGCTAATTTATTTTTCTAAATATTGTCATCAGTGCTTTCAACTGATATTCCAGTCATTGATGGAGATCGTCTCCCTTTTCTTATAACGAAAAGTTCGGTAAAAATTGTAAAGTTTGTTCTCTAACTACTCTTCTTAAGAAATTATCTGTAGATCCAAATAGTCACCGCGTTGGCCATATTCAATATCATATCTGCCCTATTTTCATTTAGAACCATAAAGATAACATAAGAAGTCTTTTACTGAAAACATCCTGTCGATATGACCATCGATTCAGGAGGAATAACGATAATAAGATTTTAAATACGGCCACTGTTGCAGTCATATTGTTAGTACCAGTGGCATATTTCTTTTTATTAGGTTCAACTACATGATGGCGTGAACTTGTATCTAATGTTCATATTAATCCTCCAATACTTTAGGAGTAGCGGTAATAAACGTGTGCTAAAGGGCGATGGACGGATAGACGGATCATCAACCGATGACATTTTTAAAGATGCTTTCTGTGGTGGCCATATTTGACATAAGATGAACACCAGTTTTATTTTGGATCAATTATACATCATAAGAACTCATCAGGGTAACTCGTCAATGGCAATATTATTGTTCAGGTCTGATTAGCGACGCGATTTTAGATATGGCTGCTGGGGCTGCCATATTGGGTATAAGATCCGACCCATTTTAATTCAGAACCTTCAAGACATCAAAACAAGCCTTTTGAGAAAACCCGATGCGAATATCATCATCGATTTATGAACTGCAGCGATAATGTTGTTTTTCAGCATGGCCAATGTAAAGGCCATATTTGGACATAAAATTGGCCTCCTTTTCCTTTACTACATGCCAGACACCATAATCAGTCTTTTCGCTGGATGTTGGCCTGATACATTCAAAGTAGTGATAATAAATTTGTGTTACAGGACTGACGGACGACGCACAACAGACAATCATATAAGCTCTTCTAGTATATGGCCAGAAAAGCACAAACAAAACTAAATATCCCAAAAGTTTTGACCGTTCTCTTTCTATATATGTATTTCATTTCTTTGTGCGTCTGTATCTGGGATACAAAATAAAAATATAAGTGAATGAAGAAATAGTTTATGAGGAAAAAAGACTGAGAAAGGTTTACATTTTCATGCTCTGTGTATCTGGCTTTGAGTCAGGTAAGATATAAATGTTTGGGGATGTTGTAATATGTACATCATTAGATGTTGATATGGTGGCCTGATAGATTCGGGGGAGTAGTGATAATACAATTATGAAACAATTATTTTCATTGAATAAATTGTTTATTTGATAAATAGTTTAAGAAACACAATTGATATCATATTTTGTTACATTGCATGAAAACTTTACAAAGGCATTTACTAATAATATACCAATTATAGTTCCTCATAGATAAAAGTATTGTCTTAGACTTTCGCAGTCATTGCAAAACTGTATGTACAGATTAATCATTTATTATCAAACTCAGCTTACAGAAAATTTCATGATAGTCATGAATTATCATTCGGTTACATATTAATAATCTAAGTTTATTACACACAAAGTGGAAATGCAAATGATAACTTATGAAGAAAACTAATAAACAATCAACAAAACTAACTAACTAAAACTCGCAATACTTATTTTTGACAAGTTTTAAAGCTTGAAAGCTCCTGAGCCGGCTACTCATGAACAGCCCAAAATGTCTTATATACATTTGACGAAACCCAGATTTAACATAAACCCATTGATCCCACACATCAAAATGAAATAAAGCAATGGAATCTACACTGATAAGAAATACAGGTAAAATGCGTTATAACTCGATGCTCGTGTCAAAAGAATAATATCACGATAAAATCGGTATCGCGTTAAGAACGTTTTTTTAAAAAAAATTCTCCATAGAAAATGTGCATTTCATTGTCATCAGTTTTACCTAATCTCTTGATCATATATCGCTTGTTTTGTCCGCCGGGTCCATCGGACATCAAATATCTGCAGTCTTTAATTGTAAAGATGCAAATATGGCGGAAAAGGTGCACGGTGATGTTAACTCAACATTAAACGAATTGCTGGGACCAAAAGTCTGCTAGGGATACGAATAATCGGCTTTTCGATGTCATATGTTTAAGATGTTCAGAACAGAAGTCACGTTCAACAAAAAAATGAGAGCTATGCTACTATCGCTGTTGTAAGCGGAATCGCGTTATAACGAAATCTCGTTTTAAAGGGTTTTACCTTTACATGCATTTAACATTATCATAGCTTTTGATCGGCTTCTTATGAAGAATACACATAGACTCTAGAGCATGAATACAATATCAAATACTTAAAACGATTTAGACCAACATGTACAAATTTCTAGTTTAAAGTCCCAGACTCTCAATATATGCAGTCATAATGAGATATTGCAATTAAAATTTCAGAGAGCCATTTTTGTTCTTCAGTTAAAAATATCCGAATTTCGATTATCCGGATTATTAGTTTCTTTGTTTACATCATTATGCCGCGAAATTTTTAACTTTTTTAATGTCTACATACATCTCAATATAACTAATTACCTAATATAGAACAAAGTAATAAAAATCATATCAAGTATAATAGCATGCAGTCATAATTATAACGACTTTATGAATAAAAACATTATCTTCTCCAAATAACAACCTGAGTCCTTCAAAGGTACCGACGACCTTCAAGGTGAAAAGGATTTCCATGACTTGGAAATACAACCATTTGCTTTCCTTTAGACTGTCGATGCTTTTAAACTATTTCTGTTATTCTTTAGCAATAGCAAGATTTTAAAATTAGCTGCTGTGATGCAATATTTTATGTCATCATTTTCAGCTAGAACAAAGTAAACACTATTAGGGTTTTACATTTCAATAGTTATCAACTGTATCAAATTTATGCATTTTCATCGTTACCGTTTTCTGAAAGACTACAAGTTACTGAAACAAATTTAAAATAATTCTTCATATTGATCGTCCCCTTTCCATTAGCGTATATCGCAATACAACAGGCCACATATATGGCGTTAATGTTAATACAAGATTTAACACTTTTATGTCACATAAAACTTAAAATCATTTCCCAGATTAGAAAATGTACAATTAGTTTGACCAAAATGTATCATATATTTATTATACTTTTTTATTTGAAGTTATATATTCACCAATAGGTTAGAGTATTTGGTATTTCGTGTATAAGAAACCCACTTATACCTCAGTTACGAAATCGTTCCCTTATGGAGATCGTGCTTTGCTGTTCAATATTGTAACCCCGATTATGACAGTATAACAATTCTCTCATGTATGTATGTATGTATGTATGTACGTACGTACGTACGTACGTACGTATGTATGTATGTATGTATGTATGTATGTATGTATGTATGTATGTATACATACGCACATATACACCCCGATTGTAATAGATTCTTCGTTCCTAAGAGCAATGCATGAAAAATAAATGGTTCGGTTGGGAAGCAACACTAAACTGAAACATCCAATTCCATGGCGATATTCTGACAATACATACATAAAGAAGCGTTAATACATATTTGCAGAAAAAAAACCTGTCATTAAGCCCGTGACATAAACACAAGAGATACTTGTACTGCCTTATGAAAGACCAACAGGGCATTCAAAAGTAGCTCCGCCCAGTGTAATATATTGTTCTCTCTAATACACACTTTCGAAATATAAACTGAAAAGTATACA
Organism: Sinohyriopsis cumingii; assembly: GCA_028554795.2. Classification (NCBI taxonomy): domain Eukaryota; kingdom Metazoa; phylum Mollusca; class Bivalvia; order Unionida; family Unionidae; genus Sinohyriopsis; species Sinohyriopsis cumingii. The sequence continues at coordinate 86,148,168 of CM068832.1, forward strand.
CTGCATTCGGCATTAGCTATGTATTACAACTACCAAACTCTTATAATATTGCACATAACTACACAGCCTAAAAATGTCTTGTAGATAGCACCCATCACTAAACCTATTACATATTGTTTATATACTTTTTACAATAAAGACGCATAAAGAGTTTCGAAAAATAATTGCATACACCACCCATCGTTAGCCCCGTCCGATACTCCCATCTACACAATTAAAGAGGCACTTGAACAACGTAATCTGACTGACACAGATGCACATGTTCTAAATAAATACGGGTAAATAAAAGCTGTCATTAGGTCCATTCTATATTGTATCTGAGATGACCAATCTAAACATTTTCCGTCTTGACATAAATACTAAATCCAGCAAACAGTACAAATGTGTATGGGTACGCATCCTGAATACAGCTCAATGTGTGTGTGTGTGTGTGTGTGTGTGTGTGTGTGTGTGTGTGTGTTTATGAGTAAATCCGACAAACACACAAAGTACACCCTTAAAAAGGACAGTGACATCATCCAACGGTAAGATAACATGCATCATATTGGTGCATGTGATCATTATACACTTATGATATCATCTGATTGTGTCTTGTCTATACACAGGGTTAGTGGCTCATGTCCTCACGTTTGTTGATCATCAGTATTGGGCTCCTTGCGATCTGAAATTCACTTCTTACTTTCCTTGCTTATCTCTGACTGGAGACAAATATAATTTGCCTGTTCATATGACAGATTATTCAACGCCATCAGCAGGAAGACAACGGCCTCTTTGTACAAGACATATTCGGCGTAATAAACGGCACAACTGCGACCAAAAAAATAAAGAAAGAAAAAGAAATCGTCATATTGACTGGACAATTGTTTGGCAAAAGGTATGTACGATATACGAATGTAAAATTGAAAAACATCATATAAAAGTACATTTTTCAAATGTTCAAAAGTGGACATTAAATCATTTATATTTATTTAGTAACAGTGCATTAGGATCTAAGGCCCTTGCCGGTCACCTGAATTAGATATGCGTTGTAATAAAACGCACATACTTTTGTATGCAATTTATGTTTTGTTTGTGAGAACTGGTGAGACTATTATATGGCCGTTCCAATAACATATAAAATTTTAACAAAATTCTTTCAAACAATAAACCATTTTAATAAGAAATTATTTTTACCCAGGTCTTCTGATTTCTCCAAAATGACAAAGAAAATTGCCCTTACTTTTCTTCATTGTTAACTGACCATCAATACGGCCATCTGGGTTATATTATTTTAGCAACTACATAAGCATGTTTAGCCCCTAAAGAAAACTATCATCAATTTTATTTAGTTTGCGCCTAACTTACTTGCTTGAATCTTTACAAAATAGACCGGTCAATCTCGACTTCCTGCCTTCAAGCGGTTTCAGAGTGTACCAAAAGCTGAAAATGTTCCTGAAAATGTTTATTAACGATATGCATATGTATCTATTTGTGGAAGTGAATAATGTAAAGACAAAGTGACATTTGGTTTGAAGTAGACAGGTTACAATCTTACTTTCATGAATTTTCTTTTTTATATCTTTTTTATATCTTATATTAACTTTTTTGAATTCTAACCTCACAGATGTTTCCAGTAGTGTTATTTATATGAAACACTAACGAATCCTAAAATGTAATTAATAGTTGGTGTGATTCCTTTGGAAACCAATATTTACTGATACAACATAGAAGCGTTAGTGAACTTTCATATTTACTATGCTGTTAAGGAAAATCACTTAATCGTGTATACATGTTAAATTTCCAGCCAATACTTACCTATTGTCTTTTACCAACTTCAAGTATTGATCTTTCAACCATAACTGTAAATCCATTTCAAACTATAAAGATACAAAAAGTGTATATATATATATATATATATATATATATATATATATATATATATATATATATATGTGTGTGTGTGTGTGTGTGTGTGTGTGTGTACAGTAGTGGATTCAATGCTACTGTTAGACATGAATTCCAATGGATGATTTTTTTCTTGACAGAAATAGTTACTATTGTGATCCATTCCACTTCAAGAATACTTGTGGATTGGTATGATTCATTAATCTGCATGAGTACTTGCTGGAAATTTTATCGCTAATTTTAAGGTCAAACTCTCTGGCAGACACCCAGATTCGAATCATTGTTTTCTTTTCCATGTACACATAGTATAATTTTCAGTATATGAGTGTATCCAATTACATCGATCACTACATCGTGTTGTGCCATTCTATCAGCATGTCATTTTTAAAAAGCGGAATGGAGATTCAATGGAGCTATATCTGTATATCGTGGTTTCAGTGAGATTGTCCCTTGCGGAAAACACTTACCTCCTCGTCTTCTAGTATATCGTGTCCGAATCCGTATTTCCTCCTCAGTTTGTTCAGTTCACCTAACCAGTCGCGACAAAAAGCATGATGGCGTACGTGTCTTGTGTTTTGGCTGAAATTAGTTTTTCATGTACAAAACTAAGAAAACAAATGCAGGTTTTGAATAATACACGTCAAATATAAGTGAACCCTCTACATTCAAATATTTTGTTTAATATTATTTCAGCCGTTTGTTGATATTATTGATTTTGGCTTTAAAACCAGATCTAATAGTACATCTTTCTTAAAGTAAATGAGAAATTATTACATATGAAATTTCTTAAACGGTTTGAATAATTATATATGTCACAGTAGGTGACATATTGTATTATGCAAAGAACTGCATTAACTTTATATGAAAATCAGCACGAGTCTAAGTTTCTATTTTTCACGTAACTTTCGGCATTTTACTCAATAAATGCCTCTTTGCGATGTTGCTAAGTTTTACGCCATACTGTGTTGTATGATTTCTTTAGGATACGACTTTGAGAACCTTCTATAGATTTGCCTTATGTAATGTATTATAATAAAAGACAAATATAACAGGATTTATACGAAACGGAGAAAAGACGACAAAGTCCACCTAGTAATGATTGAGCAGCAATGTGAAGGAGAATATTGACTTATGTGTAAACTTATATAAGACTTATGACAGAAGCACTTACCAGCAGTCGTCATCACAGCTTATTGTCTGGTACAAGTACTCAGAAAGAGCTTCTTCCTGGAAAGTATACATTATACGCAAAGAAGATATTCAATAGTTGCATTTCAAAGAGTCTCTAATTTTGAATTAACTGTCACTTTAGTATTTTCAAATCACGCTCTTATTACGAGTTGGTTTTGAAATGCAGGCTTGCATCAATAACTGCTAAACAATCATGTTTAGAACTTCCTTTTTTTTAAGAAGAATTAAATAATGACCATTGTACCATTCTAAGAACTAAATTATTGTAATCGCCAATTCCATTCATTCATTACAATATAAGCTGTCAATTGTTTCTACAAACCTTTTCCTTCAAAAACGTCTGTGATATCTTTTCTAGTGTCTGAAAAGTAAGCATATAACAATTGTCAATTAGCGCTGAACATGAAATCGTCGTAAGTTAGAGACTATTCATTTCTTATTTCATAGAATTAACCTTCCAAACACTCAAGCGATTCACAAGCATCCATTCAGGAGAAAGTGAAATATGTGAAATAATATTTGCTTGGCTAAACTACGTGCATGAAGCCTGATCGGTACCAGTTAATACAGAAAGTCAGTGCCATCAGGTTAACATATGATTATGTGAAAAGGTGAAAATGTCATACATTAGATAACAGTGATAAAGCATTTTAAAAGTTATACAAGTATTATGTTTTTCTCCTAATCAATTTCAATTTTACATTAAATACCTCACGTGCAGTCTCGAACATTACCTTCGTAGTATTGCTTCGTTCATCATCTTCTGTACCATAATCTCCCTCCCATGAGACTTTGCCTTCCTCCTAATCAGGAATAGCGAAAGCAAACTTGAACTGTACGTCTCCACTTAATGATCTATGAACACTTAAAACTAAAAAGTGTTCCATTGAATAAGTGGACTATAATATTGTCACTATGTTATTAAAATATTATAATTAAAATAAGTCAAGTAGAAATTATTCACGAAAATCTAATCAATTTAATGTCGTCTAGATTTTGGCCGTATTACACATGGAGACGGTATACACTTTCTTAGTGAGGGAATTTACATTGAGGAATAATATGCAAGGCACGGTTCATGCTTTGTGTGTGGCTGAAATGTATTTACATACAGTTAAATTCTCTTAATACTAGACTTCGAAATCCTCGGATGGAATGCATACATTTTAGCTCAAGGTGGAGAAACTAAAAATAGACATAACAAATTTGACATATACAGAGAGGAAAACAATTAATCAAGATCATTACCTCACAGTCTTTGCAGTAGAATTCGGGCGGTTCTTCTTGAAGTCCAAGGCAAGAAGGGTGATACCAGATCTTGCATCCCTCACATTGCCAATACAGCCTTATGAGAGCAAAAAGGAAAAATATTTCTTTTCTTGAAATCCAATCACGTGAAAAAATGAATCCTTAACTGGTTTAAGGAAACGGTTTCATCTCGTATCAGCTTATAACAAAATACATTCAAGTCAGATATATTACAGCAACAAAGTTATATTCTTTAATATAGAAAAAAAGATCAATGAAACTGAATTCGTAAGAGCCGATTTAAAACCAGTTTATGCACTAAATATTAAATTGCCGTTCATTTCTTTTAATCTTTAAATCAAACCTATTGTCTTGTACCCAACGTTTAAATATACAATCCTTTCTTTTTTTCAAACTTCCACCAAGTTCTTTTTTTTCAGAAACTAGATTTTGTAAATTGGTTTAGCTGAGCATCTTATACAAATTACTAATTGTAAATGATCTAACAAACAGCAAAGTTAGAAAGACCAATGTTAAGCACTTGATGAGTCATTTTTAAATTTGGCTCATAATATTCTTTTTCAAATTCAAATTATAATCACAGTTGCAAAACTTAACATCATGTATCTTTTTTTTGTTAGATTAAAGGATTTTAGAACTGTCATTTCGTTCAACGATAATGTGTCCAAACTTTAAAAAAACAAACATTCGAAGCCAGTTATCACCTATGCAACGACTATACAAAATTATTGACATTTTCGCACATTTTGGCGTGACAAAAATTAAGAAGAAAATATTTTAGAAGAAACACAGTCACCTTCCATCATCGGGCATATTGCAAATGCAATATCGCCTCTTTTTGGGAGCCAGTGGGGGGAATATCCATGAAGAAGGTCTTCGCTGCAAGAAATTTTATTTAAATTTTCAATTGTGACTAGAACATCTAAAGAAACAGTAACAACCGAAAACACAATACATGCAAAAACGTTCATATTATGCAAATAAGACGCTGTACATATTAAGCATTGTACTAGTTGCAGCGATGGCGTCTGTATCAACTGCTGTCATTTTATGCTGACGAGTTTATGAGCCCTACGTATTTGTTATACTTCGGAAAATAGTATCAATGTGTTTTATTTTTTATCGTACCTCATAGTCTTGTTTAATAAGAATATATTACTTGAGAAATAAAATATATTAAATTGAATTAGTCTTTCATTGTTACATTTAGTTGTCTTGAGTTACAACGAGAGAGAGAGAGAGAGAGAGAGAGATAGAGATATGTTGATATATGGTTTGTCTTACCTTGCTAGTGCGGGTCCTTAGAACATATATATCATTTGCGTCTTCATAAATCGGAAGTACTTCAGTGTGCTGGAAAGTATAATGTTATCATTTAAAATAGTACAAAAGTTTGTATCATGTTTGAAATTCAGCATAATCGCTGTGACAATATTTTTAGTCAAACTGCCGGACAGAAAATATTATTTTTTTTATTGAATCTCTTCGTAATGTCATTTACATTACTCGACTTCATAAATGACTATGATTGTATCACGTGCTTTATTCTATGTGAGATTTCGAAATATAAAATTAGCAACGCATGCATGGATCATGATATATCACAACATGCTGATGTTAGTACACAGGTAATTGTATTTTTATTTACATCAGGCGAATCGTACAAATGCATATGGCCTTTTCGAACAATAGTGTCATTTTTTAGGACATTTTATAACAGGCTCACTCTGAACCCTGTCATAGCAAGAATCTAAATGTTATTTAAATGTATCGATTCCATTTTCCTGTTATTTAAAACTAATACAGTCATATATTTATGATGCATCTCATAAATGCTGTGCACCGTTTTGTGAAAGCGAATATAGTTTCACAGTCAATATTCTACCAAATCTGATCGTGACGCTTGAGTTTTGTTCAGAAATGAGACTTAAGACTCTAAACTGATTTATGTATTGGCACCAATTTTCCCAAAAATGATAGATACATATACAGATAACGCTATGAGCAAATTTGCACTGTTGTTATATTGATATTCTTTCATCAAATATCTAAAATGCAAACAAATATAATCTCTTTACCTTTTCGCCCGCCTCTGAAAGTTGTGATTGTTCTGAAGTATTCCGAAGAAGAAGTACAGCTCCATTTCCTTGTGAATTTCGGCGTATAAAGTCGACCGCTTCGGAGGGTGTCATGTAGGTCAGAAATGGTTCATTAGAATCGATTAAAATAAAGTCCGCTTCGGCATACTTGAGGGTCAGCCAGTGCTCTGAATCTGGTGGATGTATAATAAATGTTCTCGAAGAATATTCTGACTGGATGTTGTTGACAAATTCGTCCCTTGACAAGCACTGCATGACAGAAGCATGTATTCTAATACATTCAATACTATGCCTCTCCAGTACAGCCTCTATCACCTCAACGGAGTAAAAACCCTCCTGATCTCTCATGGCCTCCAGTGGTGAAATTAGTCCAAGTGCTGGATTATGGGCCATGCCTATCCACAGCAGATCAGCCACCATGTCCATTTCCTCTATTGTTACTGGAAAAACATCATCATCGGTTGGCCCAGGCGCATTGTTAAGGCAACAAAGCCCACAATAATTTGTTGCACCTTGGCACTGAATCACATACCCGTCTATATTTTGAGAAACCACCTGGCGCCGACGATTAAGCTCAGCACTTGTAAATAAAATATCATGGGCATATTTAATATTATGTTTTATAGCCTTAATGTCTGCTGATGACAAGTCATGGAATGACTTAAGACAATCTCTGAAATCATCTTGTAGTCTTTGAAGACGACTATCTCTCGCATCTCTGTTTATGTTGTTGGTCTGTGTGAGCAAAGCATCAAAACTGTCTGAATTCGCATGCTTTCCATGATCCTTTTTCGGTATCTCCTCATTGACTGGCAAATGTAATAGCTCTTTTGCATTTTGAAACTGATCATCCACTTGCTCATTCGTCAATGGGACGTAGGAGTACCCGTAATCATAAGGAAGGTTATCTCTCAAAGAGTGTTGATATTGAAATGATAGCTGCCCATGTTCATTCAAACAACATGAACCTCCGAAGGCCTTCAGTTGTTTCTCCATGACACGTTTGTTGCAAAGTTGATTTTGTAGATGCATTAATAGTCTAAAGACAAACATGTGTGTTGCTGGCAACATCTGATTTAAGAAATAAAGATCTCGTTTTAGAGAACTGAATCGTTGTTCCAATATCTGACTATCAATGATTCCCGAAAATCCCTTCAAAAGGGAAATGTTTCGCAGGCTTTCAACTTCTTCTCTAGTATTTCCCTCGTGGAACCAATCAAAAAGAGCATAATGCTCATTTGATCCACTGGTTGGATTGATATCGTGATCTTCTGACGCTAAGTTATGCTGGAGAGATATTTCAAATATAGGTTCTTTATTTTTTGACAGCGCAATGTTCTTATCATGCGGTGAAGCCAATCTACCGTCGTTGGGATGAAAGAAATTCCTCTGTGTTCTGTTGCCATGACTCGCGATTAAATGTGCAATGTCGGCGATTGTGATATTTGGTCGGTACTTGAAAGATCTCAATAGATCAACATAGTCCCGTGGGCTTTCAGAACGCAGCAATGATTTGATTGCATACACAATTCCGTGAGGACACGCTCCCAATACCCAGCCACCTGAAATATCGAAACAGGTGATAATGTATTAATAATTGAGTTATTGCTCCTGTTAAATACTGATATAATACTATAAATTCCCCATTCAAACATATTAGTTTTCTGGATCAATTAGATCAGAAATAAAAGTATGTAGAACTAGCATAAATACATACGATAAGAATAAATAGCGAATCATGAAAGCCTGTGTATTTTTATAAATATGTTTCTAATAATATACTGCCCTGAAGTAAACCAAAATTAATGATTTTTATATCAAACTTTAAACGACTGATATTAGGGCTTTATTTCCTTCATATTATTATTTCCTTACGAAAATAATGCAACGACGGTCAAGCTCGTTTCTTGGCTTTTTTAAGAATATTGCGTCATTTCGAGACAGTTAATATTAAATCAAAGTAACATTTTACACTTCAAGTAAAATAAACCACAAAAAAAAAAAAAAAAAAAAATGCGTATGATATTCCATAAGATAAATTTCAGTTTTAAGAACCTTCTCAGAGGAATAATTTAGTCGTTCCTTGCATTTTTTTAAAATATGGTTGTTAAAACTTTCCGCATCTAAAGATACATCAGTAGCTTTGCTTAAATGATTATCAAAATATATGCATTATTATCACGCAACTTATATACAATAATTACTGTTTACAGATGAAAGAATCATTTTATGAGGCCTGTAACAATTATCATGCTACAAAATGGCATATGTGTGTGTGTGTTTCAGTATGTGTCTATGTGTGTGTGTCAGAGAGATTTGGGTTGTTAAGGTAATTTTGACAATTATTCAGTTATATCGCTACGATGTCTGCAGAGTAACAGTTTATAGTGATGTCTAGCACTGGGTCATCATGCCGCAGATATATAGCATAATGTTCAACCCACTCACATTAGAATGACACCAATCCGACGAGCCCTAGCTCTGTTAGTACCACTGTGATAAGTCTTTGGTATTATTCGGCCCGGGTTCAAACCCTCGACCTACCGCATGCGAGGCTGAGGCTGAGGCTCTAACAACTAGGACACCGGAGCGGTCAATTTATACATTCAGTCATCAACGTAGAAAGTATGAAATGCTAACATGTACTGTAGTTAGTCCTATAGCATCTACAAACGACAAGATGCAATAACAATCTTATGTTACCTCTTAATATATTATTATTTTTGTTTTGGGTCAAGTTCTGCTGAGCTTATTGAATTTCTTTAAATTAGAAAGAGCGAAAGAGTAGTACACACAAAGACGATTTAGTATTTGCTTACCAGATGTGCCAAACACCTTCTCATACGCCAAGTCAAACTGGCCTTTAGAAACTGACATTTCCCTCATTCTTAAGATCAAGTCCATAGCAGAACCTTCCGGACGGATTCCCATTTGCCTACAAAGTCGTCTAATAACAGACACCTGCGAATCCAATTACAGCGTATGAAATACATTTGTATTTAACACTGAATCGTTGAAAATAACGTTATGCACAAGCAAACTCTTTAGGAAATTTATGGATTTGGGTATTAGCTCCAAGCAGGTTCATTGACCAATCGGCTTAGTCCGTATTCAATGTATTCATATTCAATGAAGATAGAAAAAGAGTGGCATGTATAATGCTTCCTTAGAGATATTTATTTCTTTTATAATACCACGTTGACCTATCCCACCCACCCCCAAAAAAAATATTTTAAAAAATACGTCCATTGAAAAGTCAATCAAACTGTAACATGATTCAGTTAATAATCTAACAGCGGTGGCAACAAAACGTGATTGAAATAGTGTGGATAATATATACGAAATGATCAATTAACAATTTACATTTCTTCGAGTACAGCTAAAGCAAATGTTACGCATGTGTCTGTCTTTTATGCAGTATTCTACTGAACATAACTATACTGTTTAACCGCAAAATAATAAAGTAGTTTATTTTAAAATAGTTGTTATTGAATATTATTATTGACTTATATTTCTTAGTTAAGACTTTATATCATTTGTAAGCTTCTCAGAAGAAAATTACTTCAACGGAATTAAAAATTTAATTACTTTGCTCAACCATGGCTAAGATTCTCTTGTATTTGAATATTTATTTTAAAATCGTCTTTGAGACAAGAGAACAAGGTATCCACCCCGTATTACCCCATATTTAGTATTCACGCTTTTTGCTAGGATGTTTCAATACTTCTTGAACTAAGCCATCTCTAAACCGATATCATAATGAAAATTTAGAGTTCTAACAGCGTTATACTTTTGCCTTATTTGACAGGACATGTGCAAGTCTTCCTTTGTTCTATTCTTACAACATTTAAATTGACTAACCTTTTTGTATAGTTTTCTTGACATATATCTAATATTTACAAGTAATTTGAAGATTAGTTACATATTAATTCATGATATAAGGATAAGATTATATCCATAGGATTAAATTCCTTGCTTGTGCTGTGTTGAAAGTTTACAAACAGTTAACTATATGCAATATCGTAGAGTTTGTGATATCGACGAAAATATTTTTTGACGTTGCCGTTCAAATAAAGAGCAATACTACATTTTGGACTTTATTATAACTAATCAAACAATCCTTTATTTTAAAATGAGTATCCGAAAATGTTATGTAAAATTGAAAACAAAATTCTTTACCAGTGTATCTTAAAACGTGTTCAAAAAGATTTAGAAAGGGCCAAATAATATGCAGAAACTATTTTCTCTTTTATTATCAAAGTTGTTAATTTACTAAAGCATACAGCATTATTTTTCCTGACTCATGAGAACGAGTGTCATTTTATTTAAAGAATATCTTGAAATAATTACTTTCTCATCCTGGAGTAAATGTTTCAATAGCTCCTCTGGTACTGGCTCTCCATATTCGTTTGCTTCAACTTGGGGACGCTTTCTAAATTCAGTATTGTACAGTACGTTCCCATCCCTGGATTCTCTGCCAATCCAAGGACCCCAGTAATCATAGCTTGGTGTAACGTCAGATGGTTGTGACCCTGTACAAGAAGAGAAAGCAGTCTTGTATGATATAGCAACGTACCTATAACAATTTTACTAATATCAACTATGATGTCTGCAATGTGGCAGTTTATAGTCATTTTTAGCACTAGTGCATCATGCCGTACATATATAACATCCTGTCCCACGCAGTCACATTATCTTGACACCAGGCCGATAAGTCCTAAACCTAACCTATACCTCTTAATGCTGAGCGCCAAGCGAGGCAGTTAGTAGTACCATTTGCATAAGAATTTGGTATGACTTTGCTGGGGTTCGAACCCGCGATCTCCAACAGTACGCTGTAGCCATTTCGGCCACCGGAGCGGTACCATCATCATTACAAACAATAAAAAATGAAACGTTATTATTATCAACAACAATTAGAGTAAATATGCCACTATCATTAATTCTGCTGGTCGATATTGACGAATTCATCTACCATTGATATAGCAACTGTCATATGAAAGATAGATAATATAGAAAATCTCAGTCATTTGTATATGTTTGTCACGTGATGGTTTAACGTTAAATGTATTCTGATGTAAAGCTTCGTAATAATATGTCAATGCTAGAATAGAAAAAGAAACAATTCTTCTAGATTACATTCCCACTTCTTGTATTGTATCTGAGAACTAATACATGCAATGCAAATCTAGTTTTTGCCCTTTGTGACCCCTCTGATGATGAAGGTTGTGTCAATATCGCTCCAGAATTTAACAATGTCCACTGTTTCGTGGATGTTTGTCTGCGGTGGGGGTAGATCAGACACTGTAAACGACATAAAACCGATTAATCCGAGAAAAAGGACACTATCGTTTAAACCATATTGCTCATAGTTAAGAAAACAGAATATATCTATGTGTGTGTGTGTGTGTGTGTGTGTGTGTGTGTGTAATTCATCTGGGGTCGATTTGCGAATATATAGTCTACAGATAGATCATACAAGAACGATATCCCTACGACAGATACTTACCTGGTTTACAGGACGATTAACAAATTCCCATAGTAGTATCCCTATAATAAATGATTTTCGGTTGAAAATTTTACAACTTCATTCATTTCAGTTCATGTGGAATATAATCACGCAGATTTGATGAAAGAAATTTTGTATTTTACATGTTGACAGTGGTCCATTTTACTGTTCAGTAATGAACCCTTGACTGACACATCGCGATAGGTAAGTTGAGTAGATTTGCGAAATACCTTCTATAAGTTGTTAAAGAGCTCACTTAACATACCTGGAAATCTGAAGCACGGTTTTCGAACACCATCCCAAATCAACGTCATAGGATACCACCCACATAATACGCAATTGAAGTTGTAGTCGTGATTAGTCAATGATTCAAATAGAAGATATGCTTGTTCTGTCTGATGACAGTTAAGACCCTCGTTCAATGCATCTTCCAGTATCGCTACGGAACGTCCAATAGCTACGTGGTTCTGCAAATAATATTTGAAAAGTTATTTTTTTAAATAAGTATAAGCGGTTTTGTCAAGTAATTTTGACGTTATTAAATCCGCTATCTGAACATTTTCAATTGATGTGACAGATTAAAGAGAGATCGACATGAAACATTATGTTGTACAAATCAGATCAAAGACCGTCAGTGATAACGCTTATAAATATACAATACCAAAACATATTTTAAAACTGGATAAAGACATATTGGAGACCATGCATCAGCAAATTGCCATATATATGTGATGCCTTCCTACTATCCCGTTCTTAAATCTTTCACTGAGATACATCCACTGCTTTCTTCCACCGATATTGTTACCCAAAAATATGGTCCGTGCTTCCAGGCAATAAATTTTGTAGAAGTATACACGCAGCATCTATAATGCAGATTTCGAGTAGATTCAAACCACTTAATCAATCCAAAGAGGGAATATGCTGCCAGGACAGACCATAACGGTATCTCCAAAATAGGTAAGGGCCCCCGAGTGGCCGAGTGGTCTAAACCTATCATCGTTCCGGATCACTGCCACCTCACCTCTGTCTGCGTGTGTTCGAGTCCAAGGCTCGGATAGCGTGGGTACGTGGGAAAGCCTGCCAGTAGCTTCTCGTGGGTCGGTGATTCTTCCCTGGGTTTTCCATGGTTCATCCTTTGCCAGTTCTACTGGCGGCCATGTATAGCTTATCGTGTGCTGAAAAATGGCGTTAAACCCAAGACAACCACCAAAATATGTAGAACAATATACCTATGATCTAAAGTATGAGTACTAATTACACTGGTCAACAGTGAAATCATTACTGACTTGAAAAGGTCCTAATCTGTAGTATTTTGGTGTGCCGAACACGAATATAACCGTGAAAAATTTGTATTGGCTCTCGTTTTGAAGATATTCATATACCTCATTTTCTATGTTTCACTGTGTAAATTTCTCCAGTAGGACTGCAGCAACATCCGGAATAATGATGTAACATTGCATAATACCATCATGCTCACATCATCCACAGTTGATTGCATCATTTTCTGATGCAATGCAATACTAATGCCATGCGGCTGCTGAAGTAAGTTGACGTCAGCAGTGTACTATACATGTGTAGGCCTATTATACTAATGCCAGGCGGCTGCTGAAGCTGACGTAAGCAGTGTACTATATAAAGCCCAATCAGATAGGTTCAGCATTTAAAATATTTTAGACGTTGTGCGAGACAGTTCAAGCTACTGTTACATAAAACTTATTATTTTATCCATTTACGTACAATAAAGAACAGTAATGCCTCGAAAGTGTGTTAATACCGCGGACAATTTTTGCTATATTTGTGGGGAAGTGACATTTGCCAACCAGAAGAAAAGTATCAATTCTCAAGTGAAGAAGGCATATCATCTTTACTTCGGATGCAAGGTTGGTGACCAAGACAAGCCTTGGGCTCCGCATATATGCTGTGCTACATGTACAACACAGCTTTCACAGTGGTTGAATTGCAAAAGGTCATCAATGCCGTTTGTTACTTCTGCTTGGTTCCTCCTCTTTCCGGCGGAATAACGAAGCGAAAGAAGTCGAGAATAGTCTACCCAAACATTCTGTCTGCATTGAGACCAGTTCCACATGGTGAGGGACTTCCTATTCCAGAACCTCCAGCAGAATATTCTCTTGATTCATCTGACGAAGACAAAGGTGAGTCGACCTGTTCTTCTCCTGGTCCATCAGCATGCAGTGATCCAGATTTTCACTGTGGTGCATCATCAACCCCACACAGAATAACACAGGAAGAACTAAATGACCTGATTCGTGATTTGGACTTATCAAAGAACAAGGCAGAATTGCTAGGATCAAGACTCCAACAATGGAATCTTCTAGAAGAAGATGTCACAATTACTGCATATCGAAAGCGCCACCAGCAATTGGAGCCTTTCTTCAGAAAGGAAAGTAATCTGATATTCTGTTCCGATATTGAGGGCCTCATGAATGCTTTAAAAATCACTCATGACCCACAAGAATGGAGACTATTTGTGGACTCTTCGAAACTGAGTCTCAAGGCTGTGCTTTTGCACAATGGAAACATTCTTCCATCTATTCCAGTAGCGTATGCTGTCCACATGAAAGAGACATACGATAACTTAAGGCAGCTACTGAATTCCATTGAGTATAACAAGTACAGCTGGCACCTCTGTGGTGATTTGAAGGTAGTTGCCCTTTTAATGGGACTGCAGCAAGGATATACAAAATACATGTGTTTCTTATGCGAGTGGGATAGCCGAGCAAGGGAAATGCACTACATGAGGAAGGAATGGACTCACAGGCAGAATGTAGCCATTGGAGAGAAGAAAATCCAACACCCAGCTCTGGTTGAGGCTCAGAAAATCTTGCTACCACCCCTTCACATCAAACTAGGTTTGATGAAGAACTTCGTGAAAGCCATTGACCGGACTTTGCCAGCATTCCGATACCTGCATGAAAAATTCCCTCGACTCAGCGAAGCAAAGATTAAAGAGGGAGTTTTTGTGGGTCCTCAGATTCAAGAGCTTTTCAAAGATGACCGGTTCAACAACTTGCTGGAAGGTGACGCGAAACAAGCATGGAATGCTTTTCGCCTAGTTTCTACAAACTTCCTCGGAAATGTTAGGGCAGAAAACTATAAGGAACTAGTAGAAGACATGTTGATGAAGTATAAGAAACTTGGCTGCAATATGTCTCTAAAGATTCACTTCCTTCATTCCCATTTGGATTTCTTTCCTAGCAACTGTGGTATTGTTAGTGATGAACACGGCGAACGTTTTCATCAAGATATCGCAACAATGGAACAAAGATACCAGGGAAAATGGTCCACTACAATGCTGGCTGACTACTGCTGGACACTCCTCAGAGATGCTCCCGAACAGCTGTACAAGAGACAGGCGAAGAAATCTAAGATGTAGTCAATGACTTGATTTTTTATAGGTAGGCTATTACAGTTGACCTTTTACTATTGGAATGCATTTCGTTATGTAAACATTAATTTCTTGCAGATTACAAAAAAACTAGAGCCAATTTTGCAATTTGACTGTCATATTCGTGTTCAGCACATAAAAATTGATAAGAATTGACTAATTTTATTTCAGTAACATGACTTTTGTAAAAATTTGTTGTCCAGTGTTATTAATGGAGTTTTTAAAGATGATAATCGAAGTTAAAAACGATAAGGATACAAAGAGAGAAAATCTGACAATTACACATTTTGGAGAATTTCTAGCTACAGTTAACAAGATCATGGGAGCTGAAGTTGTCTTAGACATAACAAACAAATAACCTTATGGCACATAATTAGTTAGTATTTTCATGGCATAGAATATTAATAGATGTGATGCCAAATCTTGGTTGTAAAGGATAAAGAAGGAAAGATTGGCAGATAGAGACGCTGTGGAATCCTATAAATTGCATTCAAATCGCATGTTGATGGTAAAGACATTGACTGACAATGTTCAGTGTTCACTGCTGGAAAATATCAATATTGCATTTGCAAATGATCTACATATGTATTAGAATTACCTTCAGTCCAGACCGAAAACGCATGCACACATCAAAACCAAGGAATAATGAATCGTTGTAATTGTGAATCCCATCGTCCCATTCTTGATACCGGTAGGGCACTTTGCATTTCATGCAATGCTTTATGTACACACGCACATCTGAAGATATTAAAGTATTTATTTCTAAAATGAATCAAAATGATCGATCATTTTACTAGAGTCTGTATTACTCATTTCCAAACCGGATGATTTTTGTGGGAAGTGTTACTTTCTTTTTCATTTTTCCTTTCTTTCTTCTTTGTTTATTTCCTGTCATTCATTCTTAGTATATAAATGTATATAAATGCTTGCTCAAATTAAAAGAAAATCATTGGTAAAGAAACCAATGTTTCAAACTTTAAGAAATCAATATTGTTATTAATCCATATCATTAATTTAGTAACTGCAACATTGGTAACAACATCATAACTGACCAACTACTACTGCTACTTCATTTCTACTACTGTTATTATTTCTTTATTATTATTATTATTATTATTATTATTATTATTATTATATTATTATTATTATTATTATTATTATTATTATTATTGCATTCGTTGATGATGGATAACATGTGTGATCCACGGCACGCCAAAAAGCTAAGACATGGGGAGCGTATTGTTACAACTCTCCGGCTATAAACTGAGTAGCAGCAAATTCAAATTGCAAAACCGAAAACGTTTAGCAAAATGCATGAAGTTATTTATCTCACTGTAATTCAAAGTGAAATTTTGGCTTGGAACTGAGACTATTGTGAAGTGAATCATAAATAGTACAAAAAGTTATATCAAAAGTCCAAATATATATAGTACTTATTCAACCTACTTAAAAATGAACACACTAACAATGCTGATTCCGCGCGTCGGATGATTAGGTAGGAACGAGTAATTTTGTAATAAACAACAGTAAAATAAAAATCAAAGACACATTAATGGATCTGGGATGCAGGTCTGTTTCCTTTTATACAACAAAGTTCTCAGCAAGCTCTTGAATTTCCTTCCAAGTGATAAACTTAAGTCCCACACTTAAGTACAAAATATATGTATACCTTAATAATCAAAGATAAATATTAGCTTTATATTATGTTGTTTACAAAATAACTATCACTAATTAGGTAGACCCTTAACTTGTTCTTGGAAAAGGCCACATTCAAAATATAGATATACATAACATGTACTCATCGAGAAACAAACAACACTAATTGAATATTCAGAACATTATATACATAATG
The DNA here is from genome assembly GCA_028554795.2 of Sinohyriopsis cumingii. Lineage (NCBI taxonomy): Eukaryota > Metazoa > Mollusca > Bivalvia > Unionida > Unionidae > Sinohyriopsis > Sinohyriopsis cumingii. The sequence continues at coordinate 86,165,378 of CM068832.1, forward strand.
GAAGAACATTTGCAAATGGACGTGAAAATATATTGTTTAAAATAATTATATTACTTACTCTTTATGATTTTCTCGCTGAAAACGATTTTGGCTGTTTTTGTTACCAGCGTTGCTTCGCTTAGTTGTGCATGGCAGAAGTGGCAATGTGTCTCTTTTGGTACTATTGTTGCCCTTGATTCGACATCATTGTATTCCACGTGTCTATTGGCATCATCTGGATATCTTTTGCACGTCATTATATATTTCGTCATTCTCTCCAGTACAGGGCCGTTTGGTGGATACTCTTTCTGATAGAGATAATGATTATCTTCGTGGCTGTCCTCTGTCCCGTCAGTGACATCATCGCCCACGCGTTCTTCAATCCTGGATGAAAGAACTCCAGGTTGCTCTTGGTTCAGGTACCACTTGCCTATTATTTTATGTTTACAGGTATTTTTTTCTGGCGAACATTGGCAATAAATGCACCTGCCTTTCTTGTCTATTGTTACTACTGTTCTTTTTAGTCTACTCCAGTATCGCGTTTGTCCGGAATAGACCGATAAATAAATATACCTTTGGGTATACCCATCCAGAGGCATGTAAACGAGGAAAGGTGTGTTTTGTTGTTGAGCCTCGTATTGCAAGTTTAGTGCTTCGTGTGCTCTCACCGGCGTGATGAGTTTGCCTGTGACTAAGGCTTGAAGAGATCTGGGTGTTAGATCTTGCCCAATCCCTGGTTTTGCATACTGTATGGATTGAACATGTGGACATTCGTAGCTCATATGTCTCCCTCGTTTTGCTACTTCATACGATTGTATACAGTTACTACTTTCACAGAACGTACCGCAGTCAGGACCAGATAATACCTTTTTTATATGTATGAAGCCACCACCGCGCAAACCCTTCCGTGAGCAAAATATGCCCTTTGCATGGTCGATGATGTAAGTAGCATGGTGTCGCTGTCTATTGATATCTTTAGATGCACTTATATCATGTAGTGTCATATTCCTCTTGAACCATACTTTTCCGATCAATTTTCCACACTTATTGCATTTTCTTTTGGATGAAGAGCTTCCAGATTCATGCAACTGGTCTTCATAGGACCTATTTAATAATAATAATAATAATGATAATAATATATTTTAATTCCATATCAAACTTTGATTACTAAAAAACATAAGGCCTATCTTACAAACAGTTTTCACATGTACAATCTTCATTTCTCCACAATGTTTTCCGAATATTTAAATACTTCTAGTTGTATACCATTTTATTATCGAAGAATACAATATAATTCAGCATAACTCAACTTCAAGGGACATGCTGTTTTGTTTCATTATGAACATAATTGAAAGTACCTTGCATATTCATGGTCCATAGGTTCCGATTCTGTTTTGTGGTTGGCGTTTCTCTCAAGCTCAACAGCATGATGTTCGCTGAAATGTGATTTTGTATGTGAGAATTCTAACTGTAGAAGAAATAGTAATATTTTAAATACTGTAGCTTTGCTTCTGTAACTTTGTAGAATGAATTGTACATGCTAACTAGAAATAACAGTACGAGGAACAAGAATCACTCCAGTGGAATGATACTCATATTGTCAGAACAAACTACAGAGGGGAAATTTTCTATTATTTTACCGTTCCGGTGGCCTAATGGTTAGAGCGTCCGCCTTGGATGCGGGAGGTCGTGGGTTCGATCCCCGACCGAGTCATATCAGAGACTTACAAAAATGGTACTAACAGCTGCCTCGCTTGGCGCTCAGCATTAAGAGGTTAGTGTTAGAACTGGTCGGCCTGGTGTCAGGATAATGTGACTGGGTGGGACATCATGCTACATGTCTGCGGCATGATGCCCCAGTGCTAGACATCACTATAAACTGGCACATTGCAGACATCGTAGGGATATGACTGAAAAATTGTTAAAGCTGCGTTAAAAATAAAATTACACACATTCTATTTTGTAATTTTTGATCGCGAAACTATCTCGGATATTCTTTATCGATTTAATTTGGTTTCAAATTTTTATACTGCATATCAGAGAGGCACTAGTTTAATTTAGGACAAGGTAAACGTCATGCGAAGTGTTTGGGTAAACATCTCATGTCAAAATGGTCATACATAACGGTGAAGTACTGACACAAAGATCTTTACGACAGTCGTTGTGGTAGCTGTATTGCATTTCAGACAGGCCCTATTTTCATTTTGGACCGCAGTTATACTAAAAACCTCATGTTGATATAGCCATCCATTTTGAAATAGTAAAGATGACAATATTTCCAAGGCATGACTTTCCATTCAGTATTAGCACTAACAAGATTTTCAAGATGACTACCATATTGGAGCTGCGCTATTTTCATATCATTGAAGACCATCAAAACATCATAATAAGTCTCTTGATGAAATTCTCCCGTTGATACATTAATTCATTAAGGAGATTTTAACAGATTACCACTGTGTGGATGGGGCAATAGTGCTTGTCAGATTGGTACGATTGTCACTGATGAAATACTTGACATCATCCTAAGCATTGTGGTGAGAACCCTACGTCAAGATGACTTTTTGTTGTTTAAGGAAAAGTTGTAATAACATGACTTTTAAGATGGACACTGTGGTTGTCATATTGGATGCCAGATTATGACAATTTGTTTTACAATAAGCTAAACAGCATAAGAAGTGTTTAACTGAGAATTCCATTTAGGATAGGCGCCATTATTCTCATGACAAACAATTATCAGAAGTCTTCCAGTGAAAATACCATGTTGATATGACTACATATTCATGTTCAACATGGCGCGCATCGGCATCGTTATTTAGGAATAACTGTACATCATAACACGTCGTTTAATATGACCATCTACGAATAAGGAGTAGCAATAACATGGGTTTCAATATACAGGACATATTGTACGTCAGATCAGATTGTATCTAATTTAGGACCCACTAAATATGACAAGACGTATTTCAGTAAGAATCGCAAGTCGATATCAGCATACAATCATTTTCATAATGACCAAATAGATTATGGGATGAATGTGTGTATAAAGTTTCATGGCAATGCTCCGAGTACTGTAGGAGGAGTAGCCATAAGAAACATGTACTTATGGATGGATGGATGACCAATGATATACAAAAGATTTTCCCAAAAGCTCTTCTGGTCTTTTTCTAGTAATTTTAATAGTAAGATTTTATCAATAACTTTTATACAGAAATGCGATAAAATACATAATCAGAAAGTTACAGTAATAGAGACTCAAAACATTTAAAATTAATTAAGGAATTAAAAGTTAAAGAAAGACTGATATAATACATAATAAGAAATACGTGCTTAAGAATAATTGTGAATGAAATTTAAATAATATCAAAACTAATTTAGATAGGTAGTAATCAGTTTTCCATTTCTTGAATATTCCACACCTACCCATTAGTTCCACCGTCATCTGAAACTTGTTGTATGGATACGGGTTCTTCAAGACCATGTCTTTGGGTTGAATTGAATCCATGCTTAAGAACATGATCATGAATATTTTTCTTCCGCACAATTATTTTTCTGCATAATGGACAATGAAAATGACCTGGCTTTGCATCTTCGTGTGGAATGTGACAAAGCAGTGAAAATTCACCTTAAAAAGAAAGGTCATAACATAATATATCCAGTTAATTTCATATGAGATCATATATAATATAGTTGGTATACGGAAATGTCTTCGAGACCGAATAATTTTCTAGTCCCTAATTTTAACTACATTTTTTATTTTTCCCTAGCAAATGCATGCCCCCTCAAATCTGAATACCGAAACAAATTTTGATACCAAATTAAACTTTTATGTTTTAAAATACCCCCGATACCGAAACAAAATATATTTAATTATTTACACACGCTGAAACAGCTGAATTATATTTAGCAGGAACTATAATAATCTAATAGGAGAAACAGCGGCCGGGTAAGAAATTTGAGAAAGAATATCTTTATCTGCTGATTATCTAATTATAATTCATTTATACACGCTGAAAAAAAGCATTTTTTCTTAGGTTTTTTCTTTAAATTAAATTTAAGGGCTTAAGTAATCAGGCATTTGGACTCGCATTTGGCTTTTTGCCGACAGTAACAGACAATACAGAGTCGAAATTTGCTCAAATCATTTACAATAGAGATAAATCATTACAGTCAATTACATGATTTTAATGAGCTCTTATCATATATATATATATCATATATATATATATATATATATATATATATATATATATATATATATATATATATATATATATATATATATATATATATATATATATATATATATAATTCGCTTGACACCATATTTGTTTCAAAACTTTCGAGGTAGTTTTCTAAATAAGCAATCTGGTGACTTTTTATATATGCTACTCTCTGACTGATGCAGCTTCTTTACAAAGAGATACGTTACATCTACAGAAAACATTTGCAAAACTAATAATCCAAACTAACCATCCACTGTTATTTATATGAAACAAATTAATAACTTCGACTGCAAAATCATCTAAACATAAGTATGTTGTAAAAATGCATGAAATAACTTGTTATGAGCGAGTATTGAGATATTTATATCCCACAGAAGTCAATGTACTATATCATATTTCGAAATGGTCTTATTAATACTATATTTTTGCAGGAAGAACTTGCTTCATATGTTACTTTTAGATATATAATTATTTACATGAACCGTGTGTTAATGGACATTCTTTATAAAGGATTATCATACAATGACGGTCCTTGGAAGAAACAATGCCAATTTAGTAGTACTAAATGCTATGCTGGCGGAAAGTATTTATTATGAGAAAAACCAACGGAAGAAAACTTACTGAAATTGCGCAGATTGTTAGATGAACCAGAGTACGCCCCTTGGAAAAAGGGTAAGGCCACAAAGGTTGAAAAGTAACCGGGTGGGGGTCATTTACACCTTTAAGTCATAAAATGTGCTAGTTTAATTTAGGTTCATAAAGTACCGGGGTTTACTTGATCATAACAAATGATGGAAACATGCAGTAGCAGAAGAGTCCTAAAGCATCACATGTATAGTAAAGTATATTTCCAATATTTCTCATTATAAATCACAACATTGTTGTGTTTCATTTTAAAAATCTTTTTGTTTTATCCTCACAGACTGACATATATTCAAGAGAACAAAAATGTAAAACTTACCGTTTGGTGCAGCTACTCTTGTCTTCCAATGAACCTTAAGATGGCTTCTTACTTTAACTAATTTGGCCGGCTTGAACTTGTAGGCTGGGCACAGTGGACAGTGGTAGGATTTGCAGTCACCTTTGCAACATTCATTACACCTTCTCAGTAAATGTTCCAAATGATTAAGTGACGAATAGCAATAAGTCACATTTGCTTCCATTTTGATTAGTTTCACAATGAACGTTTGAGAAGTAGAAACTTGGCATAATAAAAGTCGGAAATCAAGTTAAAAACATTAAAGGCTAGTAGCAGCAACATAGTAGAACTGAACTCTGATAATGAGATGATTGCTGTTAAAGAATGAGACAAGGCCACGTGTAATTGGAGTTTGAGACACGGCTAAATTTCGATAGACTTAAAGTCAATGCAACCATGGTGTTACTGAGTAAAAATTTTAAACATCTAACACAAATGTAGCTTCTTAAGTTAAGTTAATGTTGACACAATCAATGGGTCATGACGACTGCAAATTAAACATAACAGAGTCATATTTTGTTTTACTGCATGGACGATACTTTCTTACAACTACGGAAAAGGAAGAAAGTCATGGATCATTAATAATATAAACTATTTGGTCTTACAGTGTTGACATGTCACAGACCCAAATCACATGGGTCAAGAAGAAGATAGAGATCAAATGTGTGAACATTGTAATTCATGCTCTGTTATCCTATCCATATCAAACAGATTTCACACTGCTGCCAATCTAAACAGGGATCTCAACCAATACTGTAACAAGATGCCTCAACACCATATGATGATCAAACGTTTATGTGAAATCATTCTAATGAGAGAGAGAGAGAGAGAGAGAGAGAGGAGTTTATGACGAGGAAGGTAACTTGGTACTGATAATAATTATGCAAAATGCAATATATGATTAGTGAATAACATACTTAAAAACATAAGAATCTTTAGTTATGAGCGCATCATACAGTCATTGATAAACAGCAATGGCCTATTTAGGTAGTCTACCTTCTTGTATAGGAAAAACCCAAAGAGATATTAAACCACATATTTGTTGAGACCACTTTTCCTTTAACGAGAAAGAGCTCAATCCAAACAGTTTTAGCATGAACTGTAATCTGGCGTGTGGATGAATGGATGGACACGAGACGCGTACACCGACACCATAATGATCAATAAAATAGATCATGTTCCTGCCAAAACAGGTATGACAAAAAGGACCTGCCATAAACCTGATGAATATTAGTTTATGTTCTTATTTTAGAGAATACTTCGGAATAGAAACAGACGAATTTGAATCTGGAAACATAACCAATAATGAAGAATAATTTTAATGCATAAACATTATTTATTCAGAGAACATGAATATCGAAAGAAAATTAAACAAACACTCTAGCAATCCATTCTAACTAATAAAAATATCATTCTGCATTCCAAGAATTGTGACCTATAAATGCATTTGGTGACAAAAATACGAAAAAAGGAAACCACAAATAGAATACATATAGAAAGGCTTATGAATTTCTCATTTACTCGCAACATATACACGCAAACTCATTTATACTAACAGAGTATATCTTTGAAAGCATTATGAAATTTGTTTTAAAGACAGAAATATAGAAAGCACTTGAAAAATTACACACATCCTGACAACATTGGAAATCAGACCTTGGTATTGATGTGTTTCAGATCATAGTTTGTAAGGAAGAACTATATAAATTTGTTCTGAGAACGGATATAAGAATATATACGGTACTTTATAGCTCCGGTGCATGCATCCTTAATGCAAGTGTAAGAACATGAAAATCAGGAACAGTATGACATTTATTCATATATACCGAACACAGCTTTTCAAATATGCTATCAATTGGTTCTGAGCATGGATGCAAAAATTGATACGGTACTTTATAGGTCAGATGCTAGAATCGTTGCTGTAATTGAAATAATATGAAAAGCACGAAGAGTGTGAAGTTATTTGATTTACAGAGGACACATATTTTTAAATATGCTATTAAAGATGTTACTTAGAGCATGGTATTTCATATATGAAGTTGTTTTGGTTCCCAGCGGGGATGTTTACATCGACGGAGTAAATGCCCGTATTCAACATGTTATCGGCACATGATTGGGAAAAGGACTTGAACTTATATGCGACTGTAAATATCTTATTCATTTTGTCCTTTGTTCTGAAAGACGTATGAATATCGGAATTGTACTTTTGTGTAATTTGCTTTTTACGATGAATTGTTGGTTCTAGGAACGGATGTTATAATGGAACATGCAGTCAAGAGTAGACTTTGGTCGATTGTTACACTACATAACCTCGTGGTACGATGTTTTGTTTCTAAAATAAGGAATAGTCCTTTCATTTACTGGTGATTAGTATCAGATGGTTATTGGAGACAATAGTATTACTGATGTTTATTTAGGCATCAACTTGTGCTGTGACAGGCAGTGGTAAGAAGGACGTGGTTCTGAGCGCAGATGCATCGCTTCAAAGAAACGAGTGTAGGAACCTTGCATAGGAATCACTTCTTGTGGTCAATTATTTAGGAATGAAGCTGCTAAATATAATACCTAACGATGAAGAGATGTTAGATGATAAACATGGAGATAATGTGACGTGTGCAGATGTGTAAGAAACGAAATATACATGACTCATGCTTTTACAAAGAGAAATAAGTAAATTGGTTCTGAGCACGGATGCAAAAATTGATACGGTACTTTATAGGTCAGATGCTAGAATCATTGATGTAATTGAAATAATATGAAAAGCACGAAGATTGTGAAGTTGGTTGATTTATACAGGACACATATTTTTAAATATGCTATTAAAGATGTTACTTAGAGCATGGTATTACATATATGAAGTTGTTTTGGTTCCCAGCGGGGATGTTTTCATCGACGGAGTAAATGCCCGTATTCAGCATGTTATCGGCACATGATTGGGAAAAGGACTTGAACTTATATGCGACTGTAAATATCTTATTCATTTTGTCCTTTGTTCTGAAAGACGTATGAATATTGGAATTGTACTTTTGTGTAATTTGCTTTTTACGATGAATTGTTGGTTCTAGGAACGGATGTTATAATGGAACATGCAGTCAAGAGTAGACTTTGGTCGATTGTTACACTACATACCCTCGTGGTACGTTGTTTTGTTTCTAAAATAAGGAATAGTCCTTTCATTTACTGGTGATTAGTATCAGATGGTTATTGGAGACAATAGTATTACTGATGTTTATTTAGGCATCAACTTGTGCTGTGACAGGCAGTGGTAAGAAGGACGTGGTTCTGAGCGCAGATGCATCGCTTCAAAGAAACGAGTGTAGGAACCTTGCATAGGAATCCCTTCTTGTGGTCAATTATTTTAGAATGAAGCTGCTAAATTATAATACCTAACGATGAAGAGATGTTAGATGATAAACATGGAGATAATGTGACGTGTGCAGATGTGTAAGAAACGAAATATACATGACTCATGCTTTTACAAAAGAGAGATATGTAAATTGGTTCTGAGCACGGATGCAAAAATTGATACGGTACTTTATAGGTCAGATGCATGAATCATTGATGTAATTGAAATAATATGAAAAGCACGAAGAGTGTGAAGTTATTTGATTTATACAGGACACATATTTTTCAATATGCTATTAAAGATGTTACTTAGAGCATGGTATTTCATATATGAAGTTGTTTTGGTTCCCAGCGGGGATGTTATCATCGACGGAGTAAATGCCCGTATTCAACATGTTATCGGCACATGATTGGGAAAAGGACTTGAATTTATATGCGACTGTAAATATCTTATTCATTTTGTCCTTTGTTCTGAAAGACGTATGAATATCGGAATTGTACTTTTGTGTAATTTGCTTTTTACGATGAATTGTTGGTTCTAGGAACGGATGTTATAACGGAACATGCAGTCAAGAGTAGACTTTGGTCGATTGTTACATTACATACCCTCGTGGTACGATGTTTTGTTTCTAAAATAAGGAATAGTCCTTTCATTTACTGTTGATTAGTATTAGATGGTTATTGGAGACAATAGTATTACTGATGTTTATTTAGGCATCAACTTGTGCTGTGACAGGCAGTGGTAAGAAGGACGTGGTTCTGAGCGCAGATGCATCGTTTCAAAGAAACGAGTGTAGGAACCTTGCATAGGAATCACTTCTTGTGGTCAATTATTTAAGAATGAAGCTGCTAAATTATAATACCTAACGACGAAGAGATGTTAGATGATAAACATGGAGATAATGTGACGTGTGCAGATGTGTAAGAAACGAAATATACATGACTCATGCTTTTACAAAGAGAAATAAGTAAATTGGTTCTGAGCACGGATGCAAAAATTGATACGGTACTTTATAGGTCAGATGCATGAATCATTGCTGTAATTAAAATAATATGAAAAGCACGAAGAGTGTGAAGTTATTTGATTTACACAGGACACATATTTTTAATTATGCTATTAAAGATGTTACTTAGAGCATGGTATTTCATATATGAAGTTGTTTTGGTTCCCAGCGGGGATGTTATCATCGACGGAGTAAATGCCCGTATTCAACATGTTATCGGCACATGATTGGGAAAAGGACTTGAACTTATATGCGACTGTAAATATCTTATTCATTTTGTCCTTTGTTCTGAAAGACGTATGAATATCGGAATTGTACTTTTGTGTAATTTGCTTTTTACGATGAATTGTTGGTTCTAGGCACGGATGTTATAATGGAACATGCAGTCAAGAGTAGACTTTGGTCGATTGTTACACTACATACCCTCGTGGTACGATGTTTTGTTTCTAAAATAAGGAATAGTCCTTTCATTTACTGTTGGTTAGTATCAGATGGTTATTGGAGACAATAGTATTACTGATGTTTATTTAGGCATCAACTTGTGCTGTGACAGGCAGTGGTAAGAAGGACGTGGTTCTGAGCGCAGATGCATCGCTTCAAAGAAACGAGTGTAGGAACCTTGCATAGGAATCACTTCTTGTGGTCAATTATTTAAGAATGAAGCTGCTAAATTATAATACCTAACGACGAAGAGATGTTAGATGATAAACATGGAGATAATGTGACGTGTGCAGATGTGTAAGAAACGAAATATACATGACTCATGCTTTTACAAAGAGAAATAAGTAAATTGGTTCTGAGCACGGATGCAAAAATTGATACGGTACTTTATAGGTCAGATGCTAGAATCATTGATGTAATTGAAATAATATGAAAAGCACGAAGAGTGTGAAGTTATTTGATTTACACAGGACACATATTTTTAATTATGCTATTAAAGATGTTACTTAGAGCATGGTATTTCATATATGAAGTTGTTTTGGTTCCCAGCGGGGATGTTATCATCGACGGAGTAAATGCCCGTATTCAACATGTTATCGGCACATGATTGGGAAAAGGACTTGAATTTACATGCGACTGTAAATATCTTATTCATTTTGTCCTTTGTTCTGAAAGACGTATGAATATCGGAATTGTACTTTTGTGTAATTTGCTTTTTACGATGAATTGTTGGTTCTAGGCACGGATGTTATAATGGAACATGCAGTCAAGAGTAGACTTTGGTCGATTGTTACACTACATACCCTCGTGGTACGATGTTTTGTTTCTAAAATAAGGAATAGTCCTTTCATTTATTGGTGATTAGTATCAGATGGTTATTGCAGACAATAGTATTACTGATGTTTATTTAGGCATTAACTTGTGATGTGACAGGCAGTGGTACGAAGATCGTGGTTCTGAGCGCAGATGCATCGCTTCAAAGAGACGAGTGAAGGTACCTCGCATAGGAATCACTTCTTGTGGTCAAAGAATGAAGCTGCTAAATTATAATACCTAAAGATGAACAGATGTTAGATGATATACATGGAGATAATGTGACGTTTGCAGTTATGTCAGAAACGACATATATATGGTATAACGGTACCAATATTCAAGTCCAGGTGGGCGGAGCTTAAGGTGTATGGAACATTGTATTCAGAATTAAAGAACAACACTAGCTGTGATTGGTGCATTATGTAAGAGTTGTACTTTCTGTTTGGCTTTAAAAAAATGTTGAGCCTCTTGGCAACATGTGAGTTTGTGTTAATTTCTATCTAGATCATATTTTGTATTTTTTATGATTTTTTTAAAATATGGTACACATGACTGAAAATTTGCTTGTTGTGACTAGATAACTCTTACCCCTGTCTAGTTCCAGTAGAGTTATCTCTCTTAAATGCAATGGAGTACCTGGTTATGTCATTGTCAAATTGACAATCTAGCATTGTTCTATATGACAGTGTGTGACATGCATGCCCAAGTAGGACAGAAAGTATATTTATTTCACAAAACATTAGCATTGAGGTATATGAAAAAACAATTGGTACCGTGATACCATATGACTCGGGCTTTCACAAAGAGAAATATACAAAATTGGTTCTGAGCTCGGATGCAAAAATTGATACGGTACTTTATAGGTCAGATGCTAGAATCATTGATGTAATTGAAATAATATGAAAAGCACGAACATTGTGAAGTTGGTTGATTTATACAGGACACATATTTTTAAATATGCTGTGGAAGATGTTACTTAGAGCATGGTATTTCATATATGAAGTTGTTTTGGTTCCCAGCGGGGATGTTATCATCGACGGAGTAAATGCCCGTATTCAACATGTTATCGGCACATGATTGGGAAAAGGACTTGAATTTATATGCGACTGTAAATATCTTATTCATTTTGTCCTTTGTTCTGAAAGACGTATGAATATCGGAATTGTACTTTTGTGTAATTTGCTTTTTACGATGAATTGTTGGTTCTAGGCACGGATGTTATAATGGAACATGCAGTCAAGAGTAGACTTTGGTCGATTGTTACACTACATACCCTCGTGGTACGATGTTTTGTTTCTAAAATAAGGAATAGTCCTTTCATTTATTAGTGATTAGTATCAGATGGTTATTGCAGACAATAGTATTACTGATGTTTATTTAGGCATTAACTTGTGATGTGACAGGCAGTGGTACGAAGATCGTGGTTCTGAGCGCAGATGCATCGCTTCAAAGAGACGAGTGAAGGTACCTCGCATAGGAATCACTTCTTGTGGTCAAAGAAAGAAGCTGCTAAATTATAATACCTAACGACGAAGAGATGTTAGATGATAAACATGGAGATAATGTGACGTTTGCAGAAACGACATGTATATGACTCGGGCTTTTACAAAGAGAAATATACAAAATTGGTTCTGAGCACGGATGCAAAAATTGATACGGTACTTTATAGGTCAGATGCTAGAATCATTGATGTAATTGAAATAATATGAAAAGTACGAACATTGTGAAGTTGGTTGATTTATACAGGACACATATTTTTAAATATGCTGTTAAAGATGTTACTTAGAGCATGGTATTTCATATATGAAGTTGTTTTGGTTCCCAGCGGGGATGTTATCATCGACGGAGTAAATGCCCGTATTCAACATGTTATCGGCACATGATTGGGAAAAGGACTTGAATTTATATGCGACTGTAAATATCTTATTCATTTTGTCCTTTGTTCTGAAAGACGTATGAATATCGGAATTGTACTTTTATGTAATTTGCTTTTTACGATGAATTGTTTGTTCTAGGCACGGATGTTATAATGGAACATGCAGTCAAGAGCAGACTTTGGTCGATTGTTACACTACATACCCTCGTGGTACCATGTTTTGTTTCTAAAACAAGGAATAGTCCTTTCATTTACTGGTGATTAGTATCAGATGGTTATTGGAGACAATAGTATTACTGATGTTTATTTAGGCATTAACTTGTGATGTGACAGGCAGTGGTACGAAGATCGTGGTTCTGAGCGCAGATGCATCGCTTCAAAGAGACGAGTGAAGGTACCTCGCATAGGAATTACTTCTTGTGGTCAAAGAAAGAAGCTGCTAAATTATAATACCTAAAGATGAACAGATGTTAGATGATATACATGGAGATAATGTGACGTTTGCAGTTGTGTCAGAAACGACATGTATATGACTCGGGCTTTTACAAAGAGAAATATACAAAATTGGTTCTGAGCACGGATGCAAAAATTGATACGGTACTTTATAGGTCAGATGCTAGAATCATTGATGTAATTGAAATAATATGAAAAGCACGAACATTGTGAAGTTGGTTGATTTATACAGGACACATATTTTTAAATATGCTGTTAAAGATGTTACTTAGAGCATGGTATTTCATATATGAAGTTGTTTTGGTTCCCAGCGGGGATATTATCATCGACGGAGTAAATGCCCGTATTCAACATGTTATCGGCACATGATTGGGAAAAGGACTTGAACTTATATGCAACTGTAAATATCTTATTCATTTTGTCCTTTGTTCTGAAAGACGTATGAATATTGGAATTGTACTTTTGTGTAATTTGCTTTTTACGATGAATTGTTGGTTCTAGGCACGGATGTTATAATGGAACATGCAGTCAAGAGTAGACTTTGGTCGATTGTTACACTACATACCCTCGTGGTACGTTGTTTTGTTTCTAAAATAAGGAATAGTCCTTTCATTTACTGGTGATTAGTATCAGATGGTTATTGGAGATAATAGTATTACTGATGTTTATTTAGGCATCAACTTGTGCTGTGACAGGCAGTGGTAAGAAGGACGTGGTTCTGAGCGCAGATGCATCGCTTCAAAGAAACGAGTGTAGGAACCTTGCATAGGAATCACTTCTTGTGGTCAATGATTTAAGAATGAAGCTGCTAAATTATAATACCTAACGACGAAGAGATGTTAGATGATAAACATGGAGATAATGTGACGTGTGCAGATGTGTAAGAAACGAAATATACATGACTCATGCTTTTACAAAGAGAAATAAGTAAATTGGTTCTGAGCACGGATGCAAAAATTGATACGGTACTTTATAGGTCAGATGCTAGAATCATTGATGTAATTGAAATAATATGAAAAGCACGAAGAGTGTGAAGTTATTTGATTTACACAGGACACATATTTTTAATTATGCTATTAAAGATGTTACTTAGAGCATGGTATTTCATATATGAAGTTGTTTTGGTTCCCAGCGGGGATGTTATCATCGACGGAGTAAATGCCCGTATTCAACATGTTATCGGCACATGATTGGGAAAAGGACTTGAATTTACATGCAACTGTAAATATCTTATTCATTTTGTCCTTTGTTCTGAAAGACGTATGAATATCGGAATTGTACTTTTGTGTAATTTGCTTTTTACGATGAATTGTTGGTTCTAGGCACGGATGTTATAATGGAACATGCAGTCAAGAGTAGACTTTGGTCGATTGTTACACTACATACCCTCGTGGTACGATGTTTTGTTTCTAAAATAAGGAATAGTCCTTTCATTTATTGGTGATTAGTATCAGATGGTTATTGCAGACAATAGTATTACTGATGTTTATTTAGGCATTAACTTGTGATGTGACAGGCAGTGGTACGAAGATCGTGGTTTTGAGCGCAGATGCATCGCTTCAAAGAGACGAGTGAAGGTACCTCGCATAGGAATCACTTCTTGTGGTCAAAGAAAGAAGCTGCTAAATTATAATACCTAACGACGAAGAGATGTTAGATGATAAACATGGAGATAATGTGACGTTTGCAGAAACGACATGTATATGACTCGGGCTTTTACAAAGAGAAATATACAAAATTGGTTCTGAGCACGGATGCAAAAATTGATACGGTACTTTATAGGTCAGATGCTAGAATCATTGATGTAATTGAAATAATATGAAAAGCACGAACATTGTGAAGTTGGTTGATTTATACAGGACACATATTTTTAAATATGCTGTTAAAGATGTTACTTAGAGCATGGTATTTCATATATGAAGTTGTTTTGGTTCCCAGCGGGGATGTTATCATCGACGGAGTAAATGCCCGTATTCAACATGTTATCGGCACATGATTGGGAAAAGGACTTGAATTTATATGCAACTGTAAATATCTTATTCATTTTGTCCTTTGTTCTGAAAGACGTATGAATATCGGAATTGTACTTTTGTGTAATTTGCTTTTTACGATGAATTGTTGGTTCTAGGAACGGATGTTATAATGGAACATGCAGTCAAGAGTAGACTTTGGTCGATTGTTACACTACATACCCTCGTGGTACGATGTTTTGTTTCTAAAATAAGGAATAGTCCTTTCATTTACTGTTGATTAGTATCAGATGGTTATTGGAGACAATAGTATTACTGATGTTTATTTAGGCATCAACTTGTGCTGTGACAGGCAGTGATAAGAAGGACGTGGTTCTGAGCGCAGATGCATCGCTTCAAAGAAACGAGTGTAGGAACCTTGCATAGGAATCACTTCTTGTGGTCAATGATTTAAGAATGAAGCTGCTAAATTATAATACCTAATGACGAAGAGATGTTAGATGATAAACATGGAGATAATGTGACGTGTGCAGATGTGTAAGAAACGAAATATACATGACTCATGCTTTTATAAAGAGAAATAAGTAAATTGGTTCTGAGCACGGATGCAAAAATTGATACGGTACTTTATAGGTCAGATGCATGAATCATTGCTGTAATTGAAATAATATGAAAAGCACGAAGAGTGTGAAGTTATTTGATTTACAGAGGACACATATTTTTAATTATGCTATTAAAGATGTTACTTAGAGCATGGTATTTCATATATGAAGTTGTTTTGGTTCCCAGCGGGGATGTTATCATCGACGGAGTAAATGCCCGTATTCAACATGTTATCGGCACATGATTGGGAAAAGGACTTGAATTTATATGCGACTGTAAATATCTTATTCATTTTGTCCTTTGTTCTGAAAGACGTATGAATATCGGAATTGTACTTTTATGTAATTTGCTTTTTACGATGAATTGTTGGTTCTAGGCACGGATGTTATAATGGAACATGCAGTCAAGAGTAGACTTTGGTCGATTGTTACACTACATACCCTCGTGGTAAGATGTTTTGTTTCTAAAATAAGGAATAGTCCTTTCATTTACTGGTGATTAGTTTCCATAAGGCATCAAATTGTGAAATAATGTGACGTGTGCAGATGTGTAAGAAACGAAATATACACGACTCAGGCTTTTAGAAAGAGAAATATTTAAATTGGTTCTTAGCACGGATGTAAAATTTGATACGTCACATCTTAGATCTGGTGCTTTGATGTAAGTGAAATAACATGAAAATCACCAACATTATGAAATTTGTTGATTTATTCAGCACGCAGAATTTCAGATATGCTAACTATAATATGATAAAACATACGTGAAGCTGTTTTGGTTCCCAGTGGGGATTTTATCATTCATGATGTGAATGTCCTTATTCTACGTGGAGATAAATTTACTTCTACAAATGAGAAAGAAACCCAATATATATTAGTCATTTTCGTAGAGAAATACACAAGCTGGTTCTGACCAGGTATGCTAAAATTGAAATGTTAGGTTGATGTGAAGGAAGCCCAGTACATTTTACTTATACACATACAAACACAGATGAATAAGTTAGTTGTTTATACTGGTGCTATAATTCATATGGTACTTCATAGCACATGTCCATATATCTTCTCAGGAACACGAAACAATAGAATTCCATGATATTCGTTGATTTCTGTACATTTGCAGAATAGACTATATTTATTATTGTGTTGTAGAGAAACACGAATCTAGTGGCTGGTTTAAAGTACGGATGCAAATATTTGAGTGGTATTACATACCCCATTTTAGTAGGCGCTACATGACAGAGTAAAAGCGCTTCGTGAAGTTCCTAGATTGACTAGATTGATCATGGACACAGAATTTGAATAAACTTAGGAATGATTTTGAGTATTGCTAGAAAATGCCTTTAATTGTTTGGGTTACTGGTGAAAATGTTATGATCGCTGATGTAAATGCTCGTATTCAACATATTATGGGTACAGGATTTAAAAAATACACTCCCCCCCCAAAAAAAAAGAAAAATGTCCTGAATTTGTACAGTGATATAGAGATCTGAAACTTTGACATTTCTTTTGAGATCTGTATGCGAGACTTATCAAGAAATTTAAACATTTTGAAAGAAGTGGGGCTAGTTCGAGGTGAGGATGGTGTAAGGGAGACTGCAATACGATTTATAAATACGTCCATTGTACTACGAATCGTTTGTTCGTTGTCAGGATTTACCCATATTAATCGAGGATTCCAAAAGGTCCCTTAATTTCTCCTGAATTTTGTTAAGGTGCGGTAGCTCGTGCGCTTATTTAATTCATATCGCGAGTGTATCTAAATGAGAGAGAGAGAGAGAGAGAGAGAGAGAGAGAGAGAGAGAGAGTTACTGATGATGTCATATTTAGTAGCAGAAGTAAGTTTTGAGGTTAATATTTTGGAAAGAAATGTTCTTTGTAAACGTAAGAAACATATGTGGTGACTTTGTCATGTTGAATTGAAATATCAAATATGAGAGAGAGAGAGAGAGAGAGAGAGAGAGAGATGTGTGTTTTCATATGCCTTCGCTTTATTACAGTACTCCGTGCACGAAGAAATATTGTTATTTCACTTTACTTGAAGAGACAGAGGTAACACATTTATTATCTCTTTTGTTGTTAAAAATCCCATTTACACACACTCACACATGATCTTTTTTCTTCTAGTTCTTCTTCGTACAATTGCTAATAAAGGGAAATTACTCTTGAATTGGTTCTCAGCGTGGATGTTTGGCAGTGGTTCTAGCTGTGGACTTCCGGTTCTTCTCGCGGATGTGCACTGCAAGACACTGTTGAATGTAACAGCCCATGGCTCATATAAGCATCCCGTGACAAACACATGGAAGATAAAACATGTTCACAGTCTGGCACTGATGGTGAAGTTGAGAAGTCTGACTATACCAAAGGAGCTAGATGATTCATTCGTGCGCATAGATAGAAAATGCCACCTAAGCAGGCCGCGGGATCGAAGGGCGCCAAGAATATAACTCGGTGAATCACAATAGTGAATTAATAACTCAGTGAATCACAATAGTGAAAATAAATGTGTGTTTGAAAATAACAATAGTGAAACTAAATGTGTGTTTTGAAATAACACCAAATAGTGAACCTTTTCTTTTCATGTGTAAGGAAAATAGGTGACAATCAACCACAGACTTCTTCTTACCACTCAATAGTGACTTTTCTTGAAGAAAGACATTATTACCCAAGGATTAACACAAAGGATTTTTTTCAAGTGAACGATTCTATAACAAAGAAAAAAAAGGTAAAGAAAAATACTATCTATCCTTTCATCACACTTTTACACTACATTAGGTCTCTACACAACACAATGGCAACAAACATCATACCGCAAACCCCCAACGCTGAAAACCTTCTCTGGGAATATTTCCGGACGGAGGAAGAAGACGTTGAGCAAGGAAGGCTCTACAAGGCTTACCGAGACCCGTCGGTTCAAGCCATAGACCTGTCCGAAACTATGCAACAAGACCGCCCGACAGCACAGCACATCATTGCTGCCCTGACGGCTAGAGGTCTAGGAGGGAAAATAGACACCCTCTACCACCTGGGTAAGGGTGTATACCTCCTATACCCAAAACAAAACGAACCCCTACTAAAAGGGGGAAGCATAATAATTAATGGGACAACAGCGAAAGTCTCAAAACCACCCCCAATCACAAAAATGATTGAGCGCAAATACACAGACATATATATCTCCCATTTCCCAAGAGAGATCTCCCTAGAGACTTTCCAACAGGGATTCGAGCACAGGCTCAACGTGAAGGTACACAAAATCAAACGAGACATATACAAGAATACGATCGATGTCCACAACGGAAAGATCGTTGTGCAGGTGGACAAGGCCGATACCCACAAAATACCAGAGTATTTCAAAATAATGGGACTCCTAGTACAGTCGTACTTCTACGAGTCACACATGGTACGGCCATGCAGTAATTGCAACACCCTAGGGCACACGAAATGGACGTGCCCAAATCAATCACAAAAGAGAAAAACTCTACTCCCCACCCCAACCACATCCACAACAGCAAAACAAATTGCACAAACATACGCTGACATTGTGAAACACATACCCACCAAATCACAAATCACACAACAAGAGAGTGAGGCAGACGAACACACAGAAAGCCAAATCTCTCAAGACGCAGCAGAACAGGACACGCCTACACCAGAAGAAAATGAAATGCCACAAACTGAACAAACATCATCAAATCCAACCACCAACACCATGGAAGAGACAGAACCACACAACACAGAGGGAACTCTGACAAACAACCAAATCACGAATGCACTAACCGAAGCCGCAACAAACGCACCACAAGAAATAAAAATGCAACAATTAACAACCCCCATTCCAACAGACACAGAAGAATATAGTGACATTGAAGTAGACATGGAACAAATTCCACCAACCACACCCACACAAACCAAAAACGAAAAAACAAATCACAGAAAAAATCCCCAAACAAAAACCCACCAAAACTACATCAAGGAAACTCCACACCACAAACCAAGAGAATAAAGAAGATTCTCAAAGAAATGAGAAACCATAAACTTCTACTCCCCCCCATAGAGGCCAACACAACACCACCAATACCAGAAATATCAACCAACAACCAGACACCTGCACCAGCGAAAAAGACACACAATGACAAAGCACACAACAAAACCACAATTTAAACTCAACAATCACCAATTACAACTGAAAACAATACAAACAACATATATACGAAAATGGATCAAACGCTCAAGATACTATCATTAAATGCAAATGGAATAGATTTCCAAAAAGCTAAAAAACTTAATAGACATAGCTAGCTCATATGATATTATCTGCGTTCAAGAAATCCATAATCCCATACAAAAAGTGATTAACTTCATAGAAGATCAACTCAACGGTATATTCCTGGTGCAAAGAGATTTCACCAGCAATAGATCAGGGGTTGGAATGATCATAAACAAAACAGTAACAAACGCTAATCGGAAACAATTAACAACGCCCCCAGAAATGCGTGGAAGGCTACTACACATCAGCCTGTACGATATAGATATCATAAACATATACATGCCACCTAGAACAAACAAGAAGAAACCATTCATATACAAGTTATCTAATTATCTACAACAATACAACCTAAACAACACTCAAATCATTGGAGATTTCAATTCAGTGACACACGATATTGATAAAGCAAAAGGCCTCGCAAAATGGGATAAAGACATACTAAATCACATCAAAGGACTAATACACAACAATAATCTAATAGACACGTACCGCCTGCTACACCCCCACGATAGAAAATGCACTTTCCACCGCCCTGACAATGCGTCAAGAATTGACCGCGCATACATCACAAATAATTTCCAACAAAACATTAGACAAAGCAACATCTTAACAGAAAAATTAGCTGATCATAACCACATTGAAATAGAAATAAAAATATCAAATAAAGACAAATGGGGAAGGGGATACTGGAAGTTAAACAACACGGTCCTGTTACTACCAAAATATCAGGAAGAAATCCAAAATATCCTCTTCTCCATACAAAATCTAAATACACACATGATTTGGGACGAAACGAAAGAACACATTAAAAGGATAAGTAGAAAATACGCCCGAATACAATCGGAACAACAACATCTACTTGAACAAGAATGCAGGTTCATAATAAATTCAAACCACTACACAGAAGAAGAACACAATACAGCAGAATCAATTCTAAAACACATACAAAAAATTAGACAAAACGGAAACAAAATCAGAGCAGGGAAATTTGATGACATATACATGATAGGAAAGAACATATATAAAAAAGAAGAAATAAAAAGAGGCATGCAGAGAAATATGACTAAACTAAAAACCGAACAAGGAAACACATTAGAAACAAAAGAACAAATCCGTAACCACGCTAAAACCTTCTACACACAACTATATCAATCCCAAAACATAGAATGCCATAAAATACAACAATACTTAGACAACACAACCACACCTACCATAGATGAAGATGATAGAGAGAAATGCGAAGAACCTATATCCCTCACAGAAATAAAGCAAGCAATAGACCAACTTAGTAAAAATAAATCACCGGGGTTAGATGGACTTACACCGGAATTTTATAAAGCCTTCCAACCATCCATTACACCAATACTACACAAACTATACAACAATATTCAGTCGCAACATGAAATGACAGAATCCATGAAAACCAGTCTAATAACCTTATTATACAAAAACAAAGGGGACACTACAGATCTAAAAAACTGGCGCCCCATATCACTACTAAATACAGACTACAAAATATTAAGCAAAATCCTCACTAACAGAATTAGCAAAACACTAGGGAAAGTTATTAACTTGTGGTGAAAAAGGGAGAAATCTAACAAATAATATTTTATCAATACAAACTACACTAGAATACATGGAAAACAAAAACACTCCAGGGGCGATTATACTAATCGACCAGGAGAAAGCCTTTGACCGAATAGAGATAAACTACATCATAAAAGTGCTAAGAAAATTTGGTTTTGGCACGAACATCTGCAGCTGGGTTACCACCCTATACAATGACATCAATTCTTCCATCCAAATTAAGGGGGCGCGAACAACACCTTTCCCAGTGCAGAGATCAGTACAGGAAGGTTGCCCCCATCCATGCTGCTCTATGTACTGGGGATAGAGATATTACGAAATAATATACAAGCAGACCCCAATATTACAGGGATAAAAACCCCAAATTTTAATGAAGAATGCAAAACATACCAACATGCAGACGACTGCACCCATTTTATAACAACAACAACATCCTACCAACACCTTATTAAACAATATCAGACCTTTGGTACTATATCAGGCTCCAAAATTAATACAAATAAAACGGAAGCACTACTTATAGGAACGTGGAAAGGCATACGTCCAGGTTTGCCACCCGAAATAATAAGGGACCACATCAAAGTATTAGGAGTAAACATCGTCAAAGGCAGTAAATATCTAAACTTCAAACAAATCTCAGAAAAGCTGAACAAACACATCAATACATGGAATATCAGACAGAACAACCTCATTGAAAAAATACAAATAGCTAAAACATATCTATACAGCTCCATATGGCACGAATTTAACACAACACATTTCGAATTCACCTTCATAAATAAAATTGAAAGTAAAATAATAAAACATATTTGGAATGGGAAAATCTCAAAACTCCCTAAATACTCCCTACAAAAAAGTCAAACACAAGGGGGTCTTCTTCTCCCTAATCTTAGAATCAAACAAATCACCAATTATCTAGAAAGGATTAACATATTAACACCAAACCCCACATACCCCTGGCAAGGGCTATATATATACTGGTTTGGTTTTCTCCTTAAACATAAGCCCGATATATGTCTGAATAACAATCTCACAAAACAAATTGCACCCCCAAAGGGAAGTTACCGTGTAACAAATGCAATAAAAAAATATAGAGATCAACCCGAAATATGGAAAGAAGAAAATAAAGAAAAAATCCAAGCCATATTACAAAACACATTACACCAAAAACAACCACACAAAATAGAAACAAAACTACTGCACCTACAATGGAGTAAAATCTGGAAAAAATGGGCAGGGATAAAAAATCCCAAAAACCAAAGCAAAATATTAGAATACATACACGATGCATGGTGGACAGGGGAAAAAGCCTACATGAGGAAAATAATAAAATCCATCCCCCCCCCGTTCAATCTGTAAAGAAGGAAGAGACACAAAAAAACACATCATACTAGAATGTAAAACACTCGCTCCACAGAGAGAACAAATAAAACAAAAAATCATAGCCACAAATGGACTTTATAATGAAAACAACTTATTATACACAGACGGGATACAAGACAGTACCCTCTACCAAGAGACTATAAATTATATCCTATTGGCAATTGAAACAAGATGGAAAAATACTTGAATCACAGAAAACTAAATTCCAAAACCCAAATAAACATAGCCTCATTAACTATATTACAAACAGACTACCCCCGCAAGGCAAATGCCACTACAGTCATAAATTAGACAAACACCAGGGGGATGCCGTCAAGACGGAGAAACCAAAATTAACGACCCAAACAAAGACTGCATACAGACAGTAAACAAACCCCCCCCCCCCATGAGGGAAAAAGGGTAAATACACCCAACAAAATGGCGCCCAACAAAATGAGAAAAAAGACAAAATACCCCCGTGCCAAAAGTAACACAAAGTAATACCTAGCAAAAAAGCAACATGGAGGGAAATACCCAGAAAAACACAAGAAAATTTCAAAAATCGGCAAAAAACACAAATAGAAACTACTGTGACTTTGCTCCCATGCAAAAGGTACAATACAAACTACCTAGCCATACGGCAGCAGGGAGTTAGATAGACTATCTATTTTATTAATAATCAAAGGAAAACAACGAACCACACAAAACACGGTTAAAATGACTCTCATGCAAATAGTACAAAAATACCTAGCAAAAAAGCAGCGAGAAAGTCCATTTCAAAATGTTTTCAAAAAATCGACAAATAACACAAATGAAAAATAGTGCGACTATGCTCCCATGCAAAAGGTACAATACAAACTACCTAGCCACACAGCAGCAGGGAGTTAGATAGACTATTTATTTATTTTATTAATAATCGAAGGAAAACAACAAACCACATAAAACACGGTTAAAATGACTCATGCAAATGGTACAAAAATACCTAGCAAAAAAGCAGCGAGAAAGTCCTTTTCAAAATGCTTTCAAAAAATCGACAAATAACACAAATGAAAAATATTGCTACTATACTCCCATGCAAAAGGTACAATACAAACCACCTAGCCATACGGCAGCAGGGAGTTTAGATAGACTATCTACTAGATCCAACACTGAGATTCATTAATTATATAAAACACAAAACGACAGAAATCACATCAACTCAATTTTATTACGCGAAATACACGAATCGCAATAAACTAACCACCATTTTCTTTTCACATGAACACAACAAACAATTGTTACAAGTCAAATATGCTTCCTTCTCTCTTTACACTCTAAACGTCAATTATTCCAACATTCCTCAGAACGGACGACACAATTCGGGTTAACAGCCACCGGCACCCACGGGCATTTAGATGTACACCATCAACATCCATATATAAGGAGCGGAAGCCTCAAATATTACAGAAGCACACACTGAAGGAACCTTCGAAAACACGGCCCAACTCAGCATTTACTTGACGTACAAGACGAGAATATCGACTCCGGCTCAATCCCCAGGGTCGGAGCCGTGGCAGCAGAGACCCAACCAATACACAAGATACACCAGCCACCAGGACCGTCTCGCACAACTGTATAATTTACCCCACAATTTCTAAAGGCTGTACGGATCCAATATCATTCTCTCCAATTACAAAAAATACAACGTCTGGCACAGGACTCAGAGAGGGAGGACGACTCAAAAAACTAGTGACAGTAGCTCCGGGTCTACCCTCCATTACTACAGTCACATCCGAGGGGACATGGCATAGTGCACAAAGACTCGGGACACGTTGCAACCGGACCACGATACTATGACCGCATATTAATAACAACATCCTGAACTATAACAGAGTAACACACCAACTGAATTCATCTTCGACAAAATCCAGATATCAATCGACAAAGGGGAAATGATGCAATGAAAACTTAAAAACCCCAACCATATGGCCCCAATAAACTTATGATCCCATACACGCACTCGCACAAGCAAAACCAAGAACCACTCCAAACTAGTGACAAAACAGATATAACATACCTTTGGAAATTAAAACCAAATTGAACACTAGGAAATAGGAAAACTCGAGAATTTAATTTGAAATACAGTCCTTACAAACTTATCTACATGACAACAAATATAGCACAACACAAAGCACCACACAAGGATAAAACTGACTGTACCAGGTCACTTCGCGAAAAAGAAAATAAAAAAGGGGAGAGAAACCACCCCACGGACCTAATGGTCTAGTGGGATGGGAGTACAAACCCAAGTTCCGGGTATGCTTGGACCAACCTTGCCCCTCAAGGACAGCCTAAACTTGAGGGAAACGGGGAGGAAAAAACATACTCACAACCAAACAACAGAATTCGATGAACAGAACAAAGATCAACCCTTTATAAACAGCTTAGAGTAAGAAAATATAACAAACAAGAAAACTCTAGGGGAAAAAAAAAAAAAAAAAAATTTAAATTTAAATTAATTTAAAAAAAAACAAAAAAAAAAAAAAAAAAAAAAAAAAACACCACACATACCAATTATAGCAAATACTACACGTAACCAAAAAAACATACCAGTAGAAGGGTGCCACATCTGTGTCCTTCCTAGCTTTCATAGCCAGGAAAGGAACCAGGCTGTGCCAACACCCAAAGGAGCTAGATGCACACCATTTATGCCATAATAGTTTGTGTGTGAATGTGGATCATCTGATTCTAGAGCGTCATTACATTAACAATAATAGACAGTATTGCAAAGGTTATGGTCATTGCATTGTCCATGGTGACTATCCAGACTGCATGATAAAGTTGAAATTGTAATATGGAATATATTCAGGTATCATGATATATCCTTTACACCCATCCACATCCATATCAATTTATCTCTGGCATGGAAGGAATGATGGATGGATGGATGTGTTGAGTAACAAAGAGAAAGGAAAGTTGTTGTTGTTTTTGTTGTTCTAGGGTTTGACGCCATTTTTCAGCACAATATAGGCTATACATGACGGCCAGTATAACTGGTGGAGGAAGAACCCTGGAAAACCCAGGGAAGAACCACCGACCCACGAGAAGCTTACCGGCAGGCTTTTCCCACGTACCCACGCTAGCTGAGCCTTGGACTCGAACCCACGCAGATGGAATTACATCACAATTAATACTTCCAGTTCAGTACCCACGAATGTAGTTCTAGTCTATTTTTAGAACATTTTTTCCTCTCTCATTTTGGTGGTGATAGAAGAGTTTTATTTATGCAGTTTTGGTAGGGATTTAAAGGTAACTGTTTATTCTTGATAATATGAGCTCAGGGTGTTGTTGTCTGTATGTATTTTGGCGACAGTGCACAGTGAGTAATAAGGCCTTGGTGATGATCCGGAAGTGAAATACGTGTTCTGGTTACATGCTGTTATGTTGACAGTCAATGATCTAAAAAAAGAGCAGGTCAACCTTTGACAAGAACTTCACCGTGAAGTCATCTTTGAAGGTATTTTAGATTAACATATGATTTGCATTGATTGTCACACAGTGGAAAGGTCAGTACTGAGAAACAAATGTAGAGAACATATAGTAAAATTAATTGTGTACTATGTCCAGATAGCGGCAGCACGATTCACCCAAAACCTGCCCCAAACCCCCAAAACCACTAAAAGCATGATGCTAATAATGTTCATAACCACAAGAAAACATTGGATACAGTATTACTTTGTTGAAACGGACGACACGATCGACTGCCTTTATTTTTTCGATTGGAAGTAAACATTGAAACAAGGGAGACAAATGTTACTATATTCATCACCAGTCATAACTAAATACTATTCTGGACAAAATCAAATACAGTAATCAAAATTACATTACATCAAATGCGATTAACACAACATTACAATACAACGAACAACTGAAAGTACCAAATAATTTCTTTATAATAGATTTTAGTTTTCTAACAAATATGGCATGTCTCACTGCCGATTAAAAATTTATAAATATGTACTCCGATTACGGTGCATAGAAACACCGGAACGCACCGAAACGCCGAAATGCAGTAGAAACACAGGAATGTTTGGATTTGTTCACCTATAGGGCTCATTACGCTTACTGTTTCCATGTGGTTGATTAATTTTAATGACCTTTCTCCACAGTATTCTACCACAGCAAGTTTTTGGATAAAACTGATTTGACTGGATGCGTTAGTTATAGTTGTTACACGTTTTTTAAATTTTTCATCTCCTTTAAGCTTGGTGTAATATCTGTGGAATGAAAGTATGCTTATCTACTCACTAATTTGATTTGTACCGCCATCTGTAACATCTGTGGACCGCCGCTTTGTCACTTCATGCACTCAAAGTTTTTGCCTAACATTTATATGTATGTATTTATAGATCTTCACATTAGTTTCACATCAATGAATCACATGCGCAGAAGACTGCTTTATCATTAGCATTCAGTTTTAATTTTAACCAATGACAGTACTATTCTTAAATGCAGTGAATTGAATTATAAAGAAAGCACTTAGTTTTACAAAAATAAAAAAATAAAAAATCAGTACCTTTACATGATTTCAAAATTTTATTTTTATTTTAAATGTCAACAAGAAACATAATAGACTGCTATAGCCCTTATCGACATCAAAATGTTAATAAAGACAATAACAAATACATGTAAACATATTTATAATATCGTGCATATGTTACTGTTGTCATTCTTGTTGATTCACAATGAGGCCGTTTGTACTCGGAACATGGGTCCGCCTTTGACTTGATATGGTGATGAATCCAGTAGCATTTGTCTCCCTTTTGTCATTTCCATCCAATGTAAATAATAAATTCGGCATACTTTGTCTTCTGTTTCAACAAGATAGTACTATTTCCAATGTTTTCTTGTGGTTTTGATTATATTTCATTTGATTTACATACTGTTTGTGGTAGATTAGGGCAGGTTTTGGGTGGTTTGGGGTGAATCGTGCGGCCCCGCAGACAGAGGTGAGATGGCAGTGATCCGGAACGGTGAGCGCTTTAGACCACTCGGCCACTCGGTAGAAAGTTAAGAGTGTGTTCTTTATTTTAGCAGACCATGCTGGTATGACAGTGCTTTCTTAAATACATTCTTTACTCCCTCCCTTCCTTCCTCCATCCCTCCCTTTCTTCCTTCCTTCTTTCAGCTAGTCTAGTAAGTAATGTCTTGTCATATCATGTTATTTTAATTTTGAATTTTATAATCTTTCTTTATTTTGCTTTTTAATTTCTTTATTTGTGTCTTCTTATTCAGAGAAAACTGTTTCGACCTCTCCAATGGTCTCATCAGGTGGATGTAAGTAACACAACTGCAAATGACATGCGTAGTGTTACCTACGGATTTCCCCTCTACAGTTTTCCCTTTTGTACAATGTGTTCTTCATGGTGTCTTTGAGCACTTTCATTTTGCACATGTAATTAAGATAGCTTTTTCTGTCTGCAGTGTCCATTTTCTCCTGCTAAACCTTTGCATTGGAGTGATCACCCTTGGTATCTAGCAGTCTTTTGCAGTAGTCAGACTTCCTGTTGCTTTGTGTCCTGTACCTTAAATGGGCCTGTATCATATTTCCTCGTCCTAGAATACGTTTCCTGGTGTGTGGATGCTTTGGTACAACTGATGGTAAGTGCAGTCTTTATCCATTGTCTCCAGTGATCTCAGAGTCCTTGTTGAAAGTTTACCTCCCAAGTGTGTTACTTTTATTGTCAGTGATGATCCCAGGTTGTTATTGAGTCTGTGTATTGTTGAATGCACTCTTGCCTCAAAGTTTCTGGAATAGTTCACATTTTTAGGTAATGAAACACTGATTGATCTGTTCACTGCCTCACATTTCTGTGTGTTTGTGTTCAGTCGCAGTCTTTCTACAACATCACAGGAGATTTTCATGTTCAGAACTTCTAGCAGGATATTCTTATCATTTTCTGTCATGTTGAGATGAGTCACTTGATGAGGGCCCAGGTATGCTGATCGCATCCACCAGCTGTTAGTACTTCCTCCCCCACAGACCTTTGAATAATGCCAGCATTTTGAGCAGTCCCCTGAATAACTGCGCAGAGTGGCATCCAGTACTTGGGGAAGTTGACATTTAATTTTTGTAACATCACCACTATTGCCCTCCATCATTTGCTTGAAGATTAAACCACAACTTGCTTTAATATCTTGGCTGACAATTTTCTGTTTGAGCCTTTTTCCTTCTCTTGTTCTTATTCCTGGAAACATGTTTTCACTAAATATTGCAGAATTACATCGTTTGAACAGCAAACGACCCAAATGGAGGGGATCCAACAGTCTTTCTACTTTCCTTGCAGAATGGTGTAAGCATTTTGGAAGCCAGCAGCAGCCTGTGCATCTCCATCTGTTGTTGCATGTCTAATGAGAATCTCTTGCAGCACAAACTTGTTTCCCATTTCTCTTGCCATTTCATACTCCGAATGTGGAGCAACTGGTGACAGATTTGCTGTGCAGTCAACATGGCCTCCTGGACATTGCACATCAAAACCTTTTCGCTTCATCCATGCTCCAGTCCAAAACAGCTTGTTTTCTACTGTAGTACCCACAATGTATTGCTTCTCTGTAACAGTTTTGCAGACAATTCCAACAGCTTGTAATGAACTTTGACCAGGTTTCTTTTCATGTCCATAGCTAATGGCATTGTATCTTGCATCAAAAGCAACATTTATTTGCACAGGATGCTGAACACCACACATGACATTAACCTGTCTGACTAATTTCATCTTGTCTGTCATGTCCATTTCATTGAGCTCCACAGTTGCTTTGTCTACAAGGTTGGAGGCCCTTTGCATAGATCTTCTGTTGCTAGGTGGCGGAATGTCAGTGGCTGCAAGCAAGTATCTAGCCTTGGTGTTGCCCATTGGTGTATCTCGTAGGCCAGCTTGAAACATATTTACATCTGGTGACTTAAAGCTGCAGTTTTTGCACATCATAGTATGGATCCAAGCAAGTCCCCATTTGATTTCATTAGCACTTTGGAACTCTGGTCTGCCACATATGTTGACTTGATTACCATGGCGATGAATGATATCATTCCACATTTCAACATCTTTTTTCATACAAATCATACATGTCCCATCATGCTCATTTAAATTTGTCTCTTTCAGGTCCGGTTTTGCTTTGGGTGATGGTCGTAGAATTTTCGCATACCCGGGTGTGCCATTACAGTCTGGTGCCTGAACTGACTTGAGACCCTCATTTGTCGACTTTGTCACTGCTATGAGAGAGAACTTGTCTGTATCCATTCTTCTGGTCACTGGAACAGATGCAGCACTGGAACTTGGTACTGGTAGAGTATCATCAGTCAGATATGTGACTCCTTTGTTATGTGGAATATATGCAGGTTTAAAAAAAGTAGTCTTCCTCTTCTTTTACCATTTCATGGTTTCAATTACCAAAACTGCATTTAAAATACAAGAAGTAATCCTCTCTCTCTCTCTCACTTATATAACTAGGAGAAGGCATACATGCCTGGTTTCAGAGAACTTGACCAATTCTTCAATACTACTGGAAGCCTAACATCTGAAGACTCCTTCTCTTCATGGGTGGAAATGATGTCATGTACTTGGTTAGACCTGGCTTGCTTATTTAGATGCTACCAGATTTCAGGTGTTACCTTTAATTGACAAGCTCTGGTTTAATTGCTTCACACCTGATAAGGAAAACCATTGATGCTTATGACAAAGGAATGGAGAGACTTTGCCATAGAACAAAATTTGTCAACTTATGGTTTTAAATTTTCATTAAATTTTATGTTAAGAAGATATTCTACCAACAGGGATAGTAGGATTACAAAATCTTGTCTTAGTCATTGTATGCAAATAAAGATGAGTGGGGTGACCTTAGGAACCTCGCTGCAGTTGAAAAGGATAAACTTGCTGCTTTCCAGGATCAGCATATGTGGCTAAAGACGAGCAATATCAAATGGGTCAATATTATCCTGCGAGTCTCAGTTGCGACCAACGATAGCATTGTGGTGTTTTCTGATGGCGGAAAAATCAAAGCAAGCATATGAATCGGAGCAACGATAGGAAACATCTTTAAACATGTTGCTAAAATCGACGGTACAGTGACAGGTAAACCTAACATGAGAGAAAATATAATTACCAATTTGAGAGAACCAGAATCGCACGATGACGCTGCTACGAAGAAATATGTGGACATCAACAAGATCGGGATTAGGTCCGCGTTAATAACAAATTAGTGGTTGGTTTTCCATACTGAGATCGGAGTATGATAATCGTGTAACCGCCTTTACGAATTTTTGCAGAAACATAAGCAGAATCGCCTCTAAATTGTTTGGAAATGCAGTTGCCTCCGGTGTTAAGCTCACATAAATCAAAGAAAACAAATCAATGTGATTCAAGCTAATGTTAATAATACTCGTATCATTAATGCGGTATACACAGTAGAGTCTGGATCAGCAACATGGTCAACTCCATCAAACACAGCACTGAGGTCATCAGGGTGCACAATCTCTCCGAGTTTAGAGCTGCACGATTTGGGATATTTGGCGTCATTCAGTCGATAGAATTTCCGGAACTGTGTAAGCCATTCTAATTCAAACTAATGAGTAAACATTCAAATTGGGCCCTGAAGACAAGCAATTAACCGTAGCAACGTATTGGTTGTGTCTGGAATTTGAGTGACGTTTATCACCCCACAAAATCCTACAGGTTTGAACTAACGAGTTCGTGGCAGGTATCACTGAAAAAATATCTACGCACACAGAGCAAAACAAAATAATAATAACGCATATGTGACATGGTTATCGACTTCGTTGTAAACGCATCATCAGCCATAGTAGCTGGTATAATCACATTATTTGGGACATTATAAGCGACATATGTGATATCACCAGTGATAGGAGTCGGTGTTGCTGTACATGTGAGCACCTCTTGTGTTCATAATAACGTTGCAAAACAAAAAATCTACGTTAACAACTGAGAAATTACAAGAATATACAGCAGCGATATGAAAAGCCTCACACGCCCGTGAGCGACAATCATCGCTAACATCAATGGGGTTCAACGATCGAATGATATCCGATAGTGAATTGGCAGAAATGAACAAGATTTACCATGACGCATGTAATCCGACTGTTATGATTCAGAGAGTTAACATTTAGGTATTATCGCCCTGAAAGCTAGCGTTCAGAGTGCTAGGGCACCATTAGAACCAGTGTAAGTATTAATGACAGGCCAATAACACTGGACAACAAATTTTTACAAAAGTCATGTTACTGAAATAAAATTAGTCAATTCTTATCAATTTTTATGTGCTAAACACGAATATGACAGTCAAATTGCAAAATTGGCTCTAGTTTTTTTGTAATCTGCAAGAAATTAATGTTTACATAACGAAATGCATTCCAATAGTAAAAGGTCAACTGTAATAGCCTACCTATAAAAAGTCAAGTCATTGACTACATCTTAGATTTCTTCGCCTGTCTCTTGTACAGCTGTTCGGGAGCATCTCTGAGGAGTGTCCAGCAGTAGTCAGCCAGCATTGTAGTGGACCATTTTCCCTGGTATCTTTGTTCCATTGTTGCGATATCTTGATGAAAACGTTCGCCGTGTTCATCACTAACAATACCACAGTTGCTAGGAAAGAAATCCAAATGGGAATGAAGGAAGTGAATCTTTAGAGACATATTGCAGCCAAGTTTCTTATACTTCATCAACATGTCTTCTACTAGTTCCTTATAGTTTTCTGCCCTAACATTTCCGAGGAAGTTTGTAGAAACTAGGCGAAAAGCATTCCATGCTTGTTTCGCGTCACCTTCCAGCAAGTTGTTGAACCGGTCATCTTTGAAAAGCTCTCGAATCTGAGGACCCACAAAAACTCCCTCTTTAATCTTTGCTTCGCTGAGTCGAGGGAATTTTTCATGCAGGTATCGGAATGCTGGCAAAGTCCGGTCAATGGCTTTCACGAAGTTCTTCATCAAACCTAGTTTGATGTGAAGGGGTGGTAGCAAGATTTTCTGAGCCTCAACCAGAGCTGGGTGTTGGATATTCTTCTCTCCAATGGCTACATTCTGCCTGTGAGTCCATTCCTTCCTCATGTATTGCATTTCCCTTGCTCGGCTATCCCACTCGCATAAGAAACACATGTATTTTGTATATCCTTGCTGCAGTCCCATTAAAAGGGCAACTACCTTCAAATCACCACAGAGGTGCCAGCTGTACTTGTTATACTCAATGGAATTCAGTAGCTGCCTTAAGTTATCGTATGTCTCTTTCATGTGGACAGCATACGCTACTGGAATAGACGGAAGAATGTTTCCATTGTGCAAAAGCACAGCCTTGAGACTCAGTTTCGAAGAGTCCACAAATAGTCTCCATTCTTGTGGGTCATGAGTGATTTTTAAAGCATTCATGAGGCCCTCAATATCGGAACAGAATATCAGATTACTTTCCTTTCTGAAGAAAGGCTCCAATTGCTGGTGGCGCTTTCGATATGCCGTAATTGTGACATCTTCTTCTAGAAGATTCCATTGTTGGAGTCTTGATC
This sequence comes from Sinohyriopsis cumingii, assembly GCA_028554795.2. Lineage (NCBI taxonomy): Eukaryota > Metazoa > Mollusca > Bivalvia > Unionida > Unionidae > Sinohyriopsis > Sinohyriopsis cumingii. The sequence continues at coordinate 86,198,815 of CM068832.1, forward strand.
CTAGCAATTCTGCCTTGTTCTTTGATAAGTCCAAATCATGAATCAGGTCATTTAGTTCTTCCTGTGTTATTCTGTGTGGGGTTGATGATGCACCACAGTGAAAATCTGGATCACTGCATGCTGATGGACCAGGAGAAGAACAGGTCGACTCACCTTTGTCTTCGTCAGATGAATCAAGAGAATATTCTGCTGGAGGTTCTGGAATAGGAAGTCCCTCACCATGTGGAACTGGTCTCAATGCAGACGGAATGTTTGGGTAGACTATTCTCGACTTCTTTCGCTTCGTTATTCCGCCGGAAAGAGGAGGAACCAAGCAGAAGTAACAGTCATTTAGGTGGTTGCTTGGCTCTCTCCACACCATTGGGACTGCAAACGGCATTGATGACCTTTTGCAATTCAACCACTGTGAAAGCTGTGTTGTACATGTAGCACAGCATATATGCGGAGCCCAAGGCTTGTCTTGGTCACCAACCTTGCATCCGAAGTAAAGATGATATGCCTTCTTCACTTGAGAATTGATACTTTTCTTCTGGTTGGCAAATGTCACTTCCCCACAAATATAGCAAAAATTGTCCGCGGTATTAACACACTTTCGAGGCATTACTGTTCTTTATTGTACGTAAACGGATAAAATAATAAGTTTTATGTAACAGTAGCTTGAACTGTCTCGCACAACCTCTAAAATATTTTAAATGCTGGACCTATCTGATTGGGCTTTATATAGTACACTGCTTACGTCAGCTTCAGCAGCCGCCTGGCATTAGTATAATAGGCCTACACATGTATAGTACACTGCTGACGTCAACTTACTTCAGCAGCCGCATAGCGTTAGTATTGCATTGCATCAGAAAATGATGCAATCAACTGTGGATGATGTGAGCATGATGGTATTATGCAATGTTACATCATTATTCCGGATGTTGCTGCAGTCCTACTGGAGAAATTTACACAGTGAAACATAGAAAATGAGGTATATGAATATCTTCAAAACGAGAGCCAATACAAATTTTTCACGGTTATATTCGTGTTCGGCACACCAAAATACTACAGATTAGGGCCTTTTCAAGTCAGTAATGATTTCACTGTTGACCAGTGTAACAGCTCACCAGCAACTGCTTGAATAAATCGATGATAATACAGCGTTGTCAACAACCGCTATGATATCGGCGACATCAATGGAACCATAACTTGATATGGCCTTCGCTACACCGATAAAAGCGCAAATAGGATCCATCGGAACTCAGCGGTCTCTTGAAATCAAGCTTGCACAACTGAGAGTCTATAATAGGTTGCCAAAAATTAGATCAAAGTTGTTTGGTGGATTATCATCAAATAATTTTCTCGTATTCGCTTATAAAACTAACCCCACAATAACCGTGGTAGGCTTGCCGACTTAGAGTTATCAAATCGAACAAATCAACGATGAGTTTTAACGCAGAATTAAATATATGCCGCCATATAAATTTAAACGCCACATTACGCCTTGGATATATACGATAGTTCGATCTTTAGCACCACCAATGCCACCATCAAAGCTACAATGCGCTGACGTAACCACGGACATGTGTTGATTTATAAAACAACAGATTGTCGGAACAGTCTATTATAACATCATATAGTAGCACGCAAGTTTATTTTCAAAGAGCATATTTTACGGGGGCACGAAGACATATGTTGCTGTGGGTCCCCTGCATCTTCTAGGTTAATTGTATATTACTTACTAGATGGTTCGCTAACCAGTGACACAATCATTATAGATTATTTCAACGCCATTACACAAGAGCACCAACAAGCCAGCAATGACTTACATTAGTTGTTATCGAATTACGTAAATGAATATCCCAACGACCATCTACAAAAACAGATTACCTCAACGATAGAACTTCTGAACCAAGTACGTGCTAACATTAAGGATGTTAACCAGCGCATCACAGAAATAGTGATTGTTCCTGGTCATAGAGCTACTTATTTCAGACTTGTATCGTTATGTATCGTCAGACATACAATAATTTCTTAATAAGTATGCGGTGTCAGAGGTGGAATTGCCAACGTTTAAACTGCTGTGGGTTAACAGTGAAGCGCTAAAACGTGCAGTTACTGATAGTATAGACGAGTATCTTCATAATATCATCAACGCACGAAGAAAAATATCATCTCTGCACATTATACTCAAACATAACAATAGGGTTGTTGTTTCAGGACGTCATATATCTCCAGGTATCGTCAATATCACATCGACGATATCCGTGAAAATAGTTTGAGATGCCATTGATGTTATTTATGCCACATATCTTGGAAAATATAAGCAGGTACAATCCATATACTCTTAACCCGTTTACCCCTGAGATCACCCCTGGTCATTTGATTGTATCCTTGCCTGTTAATCATGTTTATTTATGATGCCAAAATCCGCTGTTTTCACGGATATATCTCAGACTAGAAAATCAATGCTGGTATTTACTTGATGTACACGATGAACAATTAACGATTCATTTATATGTGCTAGAGAGAATATTGCTAGCGATTCGACTGTATTTTCAAAACGGTCCACCGTACAGTGTTTCACAAAGTTATAAAAAAATACTTTATTAGTTTCCAGACCGCCCAAGTGTCATTCCTCCAGAATATAGCATACAACATTTCACATAGCTTTAAAAGTGCTTATTTTTTTGCTGTCCAAATATTTTAATTTTTTACTCTCAGAAATCAGATCTTTTCATGTCACGATGGAAAGTATCATGCTGGATCGCAAGCGATCTAACGCATACTCAGATTCACTAGTATGATCATACCGTTCATGTACCACCATCAATTTATTTGAATGTCTTACACGAGCGCCCATATCTTTTAGGTTTTCTATTTGCCAGAAAGCTCTAATGTAAATTTTATATCGCCGTTGCAAATGGAATGATTTGCGTAAGTTGTGTATCATCGACAATTGCTAGCGATTATCTCATTGTTCCTTGGAGTAACTTGATGAACCTGTATTGGGATGGGAGTGTGTATCTTTTTTCGGATTTTTTTTACTTGTAACGTTTCAAAGTCATATGTGATTTTTTTGCAGCACTGAGTTGGTCAATAAGTTGTATATCAGCATGTTGTCACTCAGTTGCATTAATGCTTCCGTAATTCATTATACGAGGATTATTTGTTTAAGTGATGGATTTGCAGTCGAATCTCTAGCGATTTACGGTAAACGTTCTTTCATGACTTTCATCGCTACTGTGTCACTCTTTTTGCACTGCGGCATCCCTCCATCTTTTCAGCTTTTTTATATCATAAGTGCCTATTGTTTCTATGAGATGCCTTTTTTTGTCTGAACCCCACCGTTACAGCGCTCCTGTTCGTTTATATTAACAGTGCCCACGGTGTCAATGAGATGTCACCGGTGGCCTGGTGGTTAGAGCGTCCGCCTCGGATGCGGGAGATCGTGAGTTCAATCCCCGGCCGAATCATACCAAAGAATTACAAAAATTATTATTATTATTATTTCAGAACATAGGTGCTGTTTTTAATGTTTGTTACTGGCTGTTTGAAATAATGGGAGACCATGTATACACAGGCAAAAAATCAGCAAAGACATGTTTGATTGAAATTTATAATTCCTCCACAGATAAAGAGACACATGACAAAATTTTCAAGATATTTCGAAGACCCGAAAGCATAATTCGCTGTCTCATTGCTGTGGTAGCATTCGGCATGGGGATCCAAATCAGCGATGTAGATATCATTTTTCACTGGGGATGCCCATAGAACATTCTGAGCTATTGGCAAGAGATTGGGAGACATGCCAGAGATGGGAGAAAAGGTAATGCTTCTTTCCTACCTTACAGGACAAGCATGACGAAGACGACAACATACGAAAACATGATAGAAGTTGCCAAATATCGGCAAGTCTGTTTAAGAAGAAAAATTCTTGAGGCATTGTGGATCCCCGAAATGGATAAACTTCCTGCTGACCTGAAAGAATGTTCCACGGGAAGTTGCAGTATATGATCTTGCGACAAATGTAATTGTTGTGCAAATTGTTATAACACTTGACAAAGCAGTGGGAACAAAGGAAAAAGAAAATATTGTTTTTAATTAAAATATAACATTATCCACATCTTGTAAGTTATGGTGTAAAGTTATATCAGGCGTATGTATGTATGTATGTATGCATGCATGCATGCATGTATGCATGTATGCATGTATTAATAAATACCATTGCAAATGTTATTAATAATGTTCATCATACTAATCATGTTATTCTTATAAGTAATGTAAAGTATGAACATGTAGATATATATGTATGTATGTCAACTTTCCATTTATACCATTGTAAATGTTATGAAATATGATTGAATATACTACAGCTAGTAATAATAATAAATTAATTTTGATATTATTAATATTATTTGTATTGTGTAGCATATTTTCACTTCTGAATACAGTTTGTGGTCTTTTTACAATTTATTTATTATTCACTCTTTCTCATATCTGACACATCTCTCTCTCTCTCTCCAAAATTTCTGCCGTAATGGCACAGCTCCCACCCAAGCATTGGTCAGTTCCCAGTGATATATGCCACGCTAGGGAGGCAGGGGCCTGTTTTTATGTACAAATTTAATGTCACAATCAGCAACCTAGTATAAAAATAATTTAAAAAAATTAAATACACAAGTTTGGTCAAAAAGGTCTATATTTTTAGATACTATTTTAAAAGCAAAGCATAATGATATGATTCACTTGACCAGAGAAGTCAATGGCAGTTCATAGCAGAAGAAGTTTATGCACCCCAACCCCTATTTTATACATGCATTTTTCACATCCGAAGGCCATTTATGACAGCATGTGGTGCTCACAGTGAAAACGCAAGCCCTATCCCTGGATGAAAATTTTGAAAAACATTGTCTTCTAAATTGTTTGATGCCATTCAGAATGGTTGTCATCCAAGCCGTTTTTGAGATACTCTAGTTATCTTGAACCCACATGTCTACTGCTATGGGAGGCTAGCTCTTCTTTCTAGCCGACTATTGGTATTTCACTGTCAACATACTGCAGAGCAACTATGGTAGGTGTACATGCCTAACATCAGTTTCAAGAACAACACAAGCCCGAAACACCTAGTTCACAAATATATAAATATCTCTAAATAGTAAACAACAATAGCTGAAAAAAGTCACACCATAGCCTTAAGTTAAGAAATTTGCCAGGGGCCAATTTACGAAACTGGACCATGCAACCTTAATTAAAGGTGCATGGGCCAGTTTTTATGTACAAATTTAATACCGCAATCAGCAACCTAGTATTAAAAATCATAACAAATCAAATACACAAGTGAGGTCAAAAATGGCCATATTTTTAGATACCTGTATTAAAACAGAGTATAAGAATAGTTTTCACTTGACAAGATAAGTCAAAGGCAGTTCATAGTAGAAGAAGTTTATGCACCCCAACCCCTATTTTATACAAGCATTTATCACATCCAAAGGCCATTTTCGACAGCATGTGGTGGTCACAGTGCAAACGCAAGCCCTTTCTCTGGATGAAAATGTTGAAAAATATTGTCTACTAAATAGTTTTATGCAATTCAGAATAGTTGTCACCCAAGCCGTTTTTAAGATACTCTACTTGCCTTGAACCCACGTGTCTACTGCTATGGGAGGCTAGCTCTTCTTCCTAGCCGACTATTGGTATTTAACTATCAACATACTACAGAGCAACTATGCAAGGTGTACATGCCAGACATCAGTTTCAAGAACAACACAAGCCCGAAACACCTAGTCCAAAAATATATCCATATCTATAAATAGTAAACAACAATAGCTGAAAAAGTCACACCATAACCTTAAGTTAAGAAATTTTTCCAAGGGCCAATTTACGAAACTGGACCCTGCCACCTTGACGGTTTCCACGCGTTACTCTTACCTTGTGGTGATACTGCTTTACACGCATGATAGGGTAATTCAAATCTGAGGTCAACACCCAATGAATATACAGGTGTTCTGTTCTGACAGGGATTTATACTGAAAAAGTGAATGTTCTAAAGAATTTAACGGGGTGGATCACTGGAAGAGGGATTTTCTTAACGTATGGATACAAAGGTTAGTCTAAATAAATGCATTTGGAAGAGGGATTTTCTTAACGTATGGATACAAAGGTTAGTCTAAATAAATGCATTAGTTAATTGCGTGCAGTTCGATCATCCGGCTTATACACAGGCAGACGCTTCAGTACAATTAGTGCATTCCGCAGTTGGTCTCCGCCGCCAGTAAAGAAACAACAACAAAAAAAAAAAAAAGAGGTGGAGAACAACTTGTTGGTTTAACCATTGTCGTGCGTGGCGCTCAGCATTAGGAGGTTAGTGTTAGGGCTGGTCGGCCTGGTGTTAGGATAACGTGACTGGGTGGGAACATCATGCTACATGTCTGCGTCATGATGTACCTGTGCTAGACATCACCATAAACTGTCACACTGCAGATATGCCAGCAGTATGTCTGAAAAATCGTTAATGCTACCTTAAAAATCCAAATCATGCACACACGTTTTTCCTTTATGACCCTCATCTTTACAGCGCTACTGTCCTTTCACAACGCCTACTGTTTCTATGAGATGCCATTTTTTAATTTAACAGTGCTACTGCTTCTATGAGCGAATGTATGCCAATTAACAGCGATTACTTTTTTAAACTGAACAAGTTTCATCAGACTCTAGATTCAAACACAAACTTTCACATGTTGTATGTTGGAATAAATCGATATCACCATATTACCACCGACCGTTATGTTAGAGGTGTTCGGAAGTTATATATTAAAATAACACGGCGGCGCTGATGATAAATCAATAACACTAATGGATATTTTAATTAATAGCATCATTTCAAACCCGAAGACACATAAAGATATGCGTGTGCTATGGCTTTAATTGTTCCTGTAAAAAAATACGCAAATATCATTTCCTTATAGCTAAATGGTCACGCAAGAATCAATGGTTTAGAACGCAGACCGTAGACCGTAAACGGTCCAGCGCTAACGATTCAACATTAAAGGGTCAAATTCCTTTTTAACTTTAGTTTCTTGAACTTACAAGGAAACACACACACATAAAATTAGTTTCTGGTTGACAGTTTCCTCTGAGCGAATACACGTCACAAGACATTAAGCATGAAATCTACGCCGTCATACTGTTACAAAATTAGCCCAATGGTGGGGAAATTATCAAGGACGCGCAGCTTTGAGGTTATTGTCCGTGCTGTTTAGTCACAACGGAGTTATCTCACTTAGACTGCAAATATATCTTTCGATGTGTGATAATGATCGCACAAATGGCTAACTCTGCTCAAGCCCCTCTGTAGCGCTTAGATATTGAAACCATATTCGCTGATTGTTTCTTGATTGTGTCGAATTAATTATGGCTTCTGTGAAACGTCGAGAGCAACACAAGCATTGTGGATCGAAATGCTCAGCATGTTTGGCCTCTCAACCCTGTCTGGACAAAGGACAAGAACGAATGCGTTGCGCTGTTTGACATCACATTATTGTCAGTCCAACCTTTTACCAACAACACTTAAAGACACAAGGTTAACAGAAGAAAAGTGTTTGTCAGCTTTTGAGATCATGCTCTACTTGTGGACAAGGCATACATACAAATAGAGACAAGTTACACTTTTGTTGAGGAAAAAACTATGTCACATTTGTCACGAAATCATGGACTTTGAACATTGAAACATACTGCTCCAAACAGAAGGAGAAGGAAGATGACCAGAAGAAAGGGAATTTCATATTTTTTTTAAAATTTCGAATGCATGCAGGAGACTGTCATTCACATTCCTAATTTCTGCTTGGCACAGCGAACGTGCGAGAAGTGCATCCAAGATCCTATTGTTAATCATTGACCTCACTGCAAGATTCATGGAGGACGCGAAAATAAATATTTCGGGGCCAGAACATGCTTGTCGATTTATCCACATGGATCTTAAACTTCATCGAAGAAACGTGGAGCCAAGAGGACATCGAACGTTACGGAGATTGTCATCGCTATGCCACGGTGATGACTCACAATTTCTCAGGATACGATGTGCGGAGCCAAAATCACTTTAATGCCGGTAGGGCAAGTGCATTTTAAAAATTCGATGAGTTACTTTGTCATGCCACTGAATCGAATGCCTAAATCGTTTGGAATGACAGAAATGGTTAAAGGCTTTTCCCCGCACTATATGAATATTGAAGCAAATTAACCCGCCGTTCTACTTCATTTGCCTGGGCCTCACTACTACGATCCGGACGAGAAGCCTTCAACGCTTTGTACCACACTCACGCCTAGGGCCGCTTCTACTCTGAGGAAGAAATGTTAACGTATTTTCGTTCCGACGTGAATATTTGACGGCGTTGCTGTTCAAAATTTTCAAGAACTTTTCATGGAACACGGAGGGATCGATCCTTTATAAAAAGCCTGTACCATTACCAAATTGTGTTCCTCAGTGTACCGTCAACGATTCTTGCCAGAAAACATACTGTCTTCAGCTCTCAAACGACCAACTTTGTCAAACATTATACTCGGTGAAAGCCATATGCAGGCTAAATTACTTGTGCGACAAGGAAGACAAATGGATCCAACATACCTACAACAGGGAAAGCGAAAAGACCAACGGAAGTTATTAAGTGGATGCCTGGGACATAGGAAATTCAAAGATCGTGTACGAGAATAACGGATGCTTATTTCACACATGTTCCATCTGCTACCCTGAACGTGACACTAAAAATCAGTATTTACAACGGACCTTGGAAGACTTGTGTCAGGCCACATGTCAACTGCGCAAGTTAGGACTGCAAAGTTACCAAGTGGTGGAAATGTGTAACCACGAGCACGTTCACCGTTTGAAAACCGATCTCGAGTTTAAACTCATCGTGGAAGGCTAGAAGCTGGCAGATCCTCTGAAATAGCGGGGCAGTTTGAACGAAGGAAGTACAAATGCCACCTGTTTGCTGCACACGCTGACGAAGAGAAAGGAGAAGAAATCAATTACTTGGAGGTCTGTTCGCTATAATCTTAGTGTGCAGATATTGTCCCTTTCCAGCGGGACACCCGTTTAGCTGCAGTAGCAGCTGCTCACAAAGTACCGTCAACCAAAATCAAAGTCCAAATGAGATAGGGCATGTTACATGGTTTATTGGATTTATCCAAACAAGAACTGTCCCGATTTAGTCCCTTGCGAATCCCTCCACAACGTGTGATGCCTGTCATCAAGTTGATACGACGTAAACATAATCAATGACGATACATTCCAGTATAAAAAGTATATGCGATAACGAATGGGAATCAGTGTTTTTGTGGTCCGGAACAAACAAATATGTCATCCCCAGATGTCATCCTTCTTGTAACCCCAAGGAAATAAAAGGAATGGACTCGTTCAGCCAAACATGTGGAATTGTTGCCCGTCCTGTCCAAAGCCATTCCATCCATTATCGTGTGCGAATGTTGTTTAAGTGTTTTGAAAGGCAAGTTACTCTTGTCAGAACACCATAAAAAATGCTTAGCCAATCATAGCCAGGTTCTTCTTCAAATGTGTTAGAAAAATACCCATTCGTCAAAAGAATAATATGTTGATATAACGCGGAGAAATTTTGTTAGGACTCTTTCTGAAAAGACTATTGGGAACAATACTGTGAGGACTCGTGGGAGCAAGATGAAGAGAAACAAGAAGAAACGGGAGCTTTTGCGTCCAAATATCTCGGACGTTACTAATCAAATCTATTGGAATTACGAAGTCTGGCTGTAGTGCCTTACAAATGATAGATTTAATATCATCGTGGGCAAGAAGAACGGACTTCACATTTGCCTCCCAGTCCTGATTTGACCGAGATGTCCCAGTTGCAACACGAAATGCAATCGCTGATGGGTCGCAGCGATTTGTCCGAAACGGAAAAACTCTGGAACGTTTCACGACCCTGATGAAAAGTCAATCACCACTAGCCCCAGTTACCATAACAAAAAAAAAAGAAGATACGTTTCAAACTGCACCAGAAAACGTAAGCATGTTAACGACACCACTAGAGAAAGTAGGCAAGTTAACAGCAACACCTACATCCAGAATTGGATGGATTAAAAAGATGACGGCCAACCCTTCTTCATCATAAGAGAAAAGGAAAGGAACGAAGACAGAAGTGAAACAAGAACCTATTAGCCCTGTTCTTTATCCTTCCAGACTTCTTTCGCTCACCGGACACGCAAAGCACTACAAGCCAAGCTAATACCACACGAAGAAAAGAGTAGCATCAGTGAACATGGGTGAATTATAAACATAAATGGAAAAGGTGTTAACCAGCATGTACCACGATCCATCCCATCCTGCAGTTTACGGAGGAGATTATAAATTATATCGTGCTTCCAAAACCCGTCTGAAAAGTCTCCGTTTACCTCAAGTGCAACGAGTTTTCAAGAACAACCCACTTACACTTTACACAAACATATTCGATGAAAATGTTCCAGAATTCGCACCCGAGAGGAGGGCATTGATCCTCAATGGCAAGCCGCGCTGTCTCTCATTTGGCCACAAACAATAGTGGCTGCATATATTTGTTTTGTGTCATCGACGTCTTTTCCAAATTTGCCTGGTTCGTGCCTTGATTTCCCAATCGAGCACTGAATTAGTGCGAGCCCTTCAACTGGTGTTGAAAGAATGTGGTCGTCATCCTCTTCGATGGCAAACCGCCAAAGGCATCCAACTTCTGAAGCAAGCTTTTCAAGAAGAATTAAAAAACCTGACATTTTTCTTAACCACAGAGAATCGCGAAAACAAAGCCAGCATCGTGGAATGTTTTCAATGCCCTTGAAATAATGCATGTGGAATTATTTATGCATCAATACACTCTCAAGTACGTCTACGTCTTACCGCACTTAGTTGAAACATACAACCAGTCTTACTATCGAAGCTTCAGACGTGTTACCAAGAAGTGAATCCCGAAAACCAAGTGCTCGTTTTTGAGTGCATGTTTGGTGCATTCCCGACGGTGACATTCCCCAAGAAAAACGGAGTGTTGTCAGCAGGAGATCGGGTGCGCATTGACAAAACCAATGACATCTTCGACAAAGGTTACCTACCCAACTGGACCACCGAATTGTTTCGTGTCACTGGACGAGTACGTGGCCATCATACTGTCGTCTATACATTTGTAGACATGAGCGGAGAAGTGTTAAAAGGAACGTTTTACTTGCCCCAGTTACAACGTGTGACCAAACATGAAGACGAAGTGCACTACATCGAAAACATTCGCGAACGAAGAACCCGAAACGTGGGAAAACGACGTGTCCAAAAAGTCAATGTACGCTGGAATGGATATCGTCCCAGTTTTGATTCTTGTATCGCCGATTCGCAAAAAGTGACCTTCATGCCCTTCAACACAGCCTCAATGGCTACTAGAGCAGTGACCATTCCTTCAACGAGTTCGTCTCTGCAAGATCTACACAAGCAATCCTTTTTGGGTGTGGTGTGGAAAACGTGTGCCTAAAACTCAAATCGTCTATTTTGCCTGCCAAATCTTTGTGGTGTATTGTGTCTTCAGTGCCAATCTGAGTTTGCAACAACAAGGGGACACACAATTGTGGACCATTTTACTGAGCATCAAACGTCAGTAACCACTCCAACAAAAACACAAAAAGAAATCATCTTTTAAACATTCCTCTGACCTCCAGTGACCCCTTGGACAGCAGAATAACTCTGGAATTATGAACAATAACAACCAAATTTACTTAACGTTACCCAGTGTCAGTTCAATGGAGGTGTTTCCCAACAATACCTTTTGTTGTCACACGGCCAAATTACATCAGGCCATCCAAATAGATCACGATGCCCACTGGAACGTGGCTTTGGTGGAAATGATTTACCTTACACAAATCATAAACATCACTGATATTCAAAACACTTTTTAAGTCGAAATTGCCAGACTAAACGAATAAAATTTGGTTTTCAGGTGACACAATGTCAGCAAGCAATTCATCATTCGGCATCTCCAAGTTGAATATTTCGGCAGGCTATTTATTTAAGCGGTGAACATTTGGTCGACACAATTGCTGGCAGGTTCAGTGCAGCGTTTGGCAAAGCACTGAACAGAGTCAAAACAATGTTTACGTGATAGGTGTTTCCACCTTCCAGGTCATTGGTCGCTGTAGAATCTACTATAAAAGAAATTTTGTCTATATTGTCCGGAAAACGCCTTCCACGCTATGAGCAACATGACTATGTCATGAGGTCCTTACATCTATGTTGATGATCTATTTCAAGGCGATATATAGTCCGTATCCATATATTTGCACTTTTGCGAAATGTCCATTTTGTTACCAGGAAATTGTGTTGCCGTACATATATTGCGGCCTCTTAGTGGTCTTGTTTGATTTATTTTAAAAGATCCAATGTACAACAAATTTCTTTTCTGATTTTACAACATTGTTCTAATCATAGTCACATTGCATTGTTTGTCCTTGCTATAAGAGACAGAGAAGAATCTTATGCTATACTTCATGCATTTTACTGTGGACGTGTTCACCGTGACATGGTTAGGTTGGTGATAGTCTACTTTCCACTTATAAATTCCACTCCCCACTTTCTGCTTTTTTACTTATAAATAATCATCTGTTTTAACATACATATGTATAAGTGTGTGGATTAGAAAAAGCCACAGTTTCAAGACAAAGACAATATAAAACTAGAGAATGGATCTTGATGTATTGACACAATTGTGATTAGTATGCATATTTAAGCATTTTTTATGGCCGAAGCACAGTAAATGTATAAACTTGTTATGTACGGATATACTGAATTACAATTGTTTTATTTGTTCCCTGAAATGACCATAACAGACTATAAAATAACATCAGTCCAGTTGGCGTTAGGCACACTACAGGAATTAGGATTTCAGATTTGTGTATATATACATTCTCGTTTTCGATTTAATTTTGAAGATCTGTTTCCGTGATAAAATAGACCAATACACTGTAAAGAACAACGGGAACCTTCAGGTGAGAATCTTAACGTCCATGTAGAGAAGCATTTGTGTGGTATATGTTTGGATCCGGACAAACTGCGGGTACCTCTTTGTAAACAATTATGGCACGCATTTTCACATGATTTAAATTTTAAAAAAAACTCGAAACCAGAAGGTACAAATGTGATGCCAAGTGCGATATAAAACTCCCCGATCATACAAGATCCAAATACAGTGCTTTAAATGCAAAGACCTGACTACATTTAGATGATATGCTCAACAGTCCTTGAAATGATACTTAGCAAACTGATCGAGAACGATGCTAATGCATGAACCGCAAAGTCCACACAAAGTCAGTTAAGTCTGATAGACAGATACATACGGTGCGTTTTAATTACTCCTCAAACTGTGTATTCATATGGCAACCTATTTGAAATGTTTAGTTACCATTTAAAACTTTACTTTGTTAAGCCGAGTAATTTGGCTGCCATGTAACATGAAAACACACATGGTGTGTTCTTATTTAATGGTACAAAATGCAAGTGAATTTTAGACATGCAAAATAAAAGATTACCTATACAAATTGTAAACATCTTGTTCATTATTTCAACCTGTATTAAACCACAGTAATAACCTGCTCCAGTCTCAGGTAAGTCGTCGAAATACATTATGAAACATATCCATGCATATTACCTCTCCTCCAATGTTCGTAGGCTTCTTCAGATGATAGTTCGTATTAATAAATATTGTGCTCATCAACTTTATCAAAATTTTCCTTACAGTAACGTTTCTTCCAAATGATTTTTTTGTTCTGTAATTTTCCCTATTGATTAAGTAATTGATTAACAAGCTGGTTACATAACAGTGCGATTTTGTTAATTGTTATAGTTTGCATTTGTTAATTGAAACGGGCAGTTTTTTCTACTTTGCAGAACCTGGTTAATACAAAAAATAATTGAAGACCAATGATTATTTTTTGAGTATCGGAGGCATTTGATATCCTGCAAAGAACGCACCCATATAGAAACCGTGAACTATGATAATTCAGTTGGGGATTTCCTGTTTGCTTTAGATAAGGAAAACTAATTTGGTATTATGGAGTTTAGTGCACTGATGATATCAAACTAATGAGCACGGTGCATTATCATGACGGTATATATTTTGTACGCTTATTGTATCCATGATCATCCAAATGTCACATCCCAAATAAAGGATGAGATAAGCTGGCCAGGCGACAGCGGATCCAGATTAAATCTTTGTAAACAATTCCAAACAGAAATATATGTTAAAGATAAAATGTAAACCTTTCACACAAAAAATTCAAAATATATGATAGCAACATTTATATTTTCCAGTGTGCTTACAACTTATTACAGGCTTTCATTTCGCAGCTTTGATTAATTTGCACTCAGGCCATGAATACTTCAATAGGTGTTCAGACATAAAGTTGTGTTGCTTGTACATATTGATTTTTTGAAACAAATATTTTATGGTCAATGAAGTAATCCTCTTATTTATGTCACTCATTAAAAGCATTAAATGTGTTACTTGTTTCGAAATATATAGTTAGGTATTTGCACTAGAAACCATAGTTGTATCTGAAGTCATGTTTAACTTACCGTAATTATTCATTACTGTTTGTTAACATGATGTTCAGATTTAAATTTTTGGTATTGAATAAAGTTGTTCGTCCTATATATATATGTTGTAATTCTTGAACTCGTCAACCTATCTGGGGTGTCTGACGTAACATTACTCTTGGCTAACCTTCAGTGCTTAGCATGATCGATCAAGTAATTGTATTTGATCTGTTGCGAATTCTATAGTATGTATATTTGTTTTTCTCTTCTCATTGTGTTTTCATCAATGTCATCGTGCCAATTACATTTACCCAACTGCTTTTACTTTTCCTTTCACCCTGACCTGTTTTTGCAAGTATATGTTGCTGAGTCTATCACTTTCTTCCTTCTGCTAAAACGCGTGTCTTTGTTTCCCTTTTTTTTTTTTTTTTGAAATTTAAACGATCTTGGCACTATTTTCATTTGTTAAAGATATCAGATAGAATACTTGACAAATATTATGTCAAGTATTTTCACACTAGAAAATGTGAAAACAACACATTCTACGAAAGTATTATCTGCTGTTATGTCGCGACCTTTAGGGTTGCCGTTAAGCTGTATACACTCATTCGACACATTTTTCAGTCCATGATAGCCAGTTTGAAACGTTTAATGGTAATTCATCTACCCCTGAACGGATGGTATTAAAAATAAAATGGTCCAGCCAAAAAACTTTATCATGATGTCTGATTGGTCCTAAACTGAAATAGTGCGCATATGACTTTAACTATGATTACCTTGACACCCATCTTGACTATCGTATTGCTACGCCAGAACAGAAAGTTATACTGCCACATCTTTTTCAACAAAAAGTTATAAGTTTGGAATAAAGGAAAAGAGAACTGATACTATGACTAATAAAGCCACGATGGGGTTGCTTAGGTCTTAGAGTTTAATATTCTTAAGGGTATGAGGGACCATGAACATGACACGATTAACACGATATTTTATTAGAACTACCTGATTGTAATACAATACACGAAACGACTGAGCATTGATTATTAAACATACATACGTTCTAATGTGGTGAACCAATGTGCATCGTTTCATACAGGCTAATCAATTACAGGGAGAAATCTGATATTACATGACATTCATGACTGCATTCGTCTCTCATATATTTGAGTCGCCAGGTTTGGAGACAAGCGTTTCACTTAGTGGTACAGCTGCATCGTTAAAGCTGTCAGAGCTATCGATGCATTCCTTTAGGTAAATGTGTTTCCTCAAGTGTAGATTCCCGTCTCTGCAATGTATCGGTATTTTGTTTCGTTGCTAATCATGTCCCATGAATAGAAATTTTATTATCAGTAGGACCTCTATACGTACCAGTCAAGTTCCATAATTGACAGACGATAACATTTCAATAACCATGGACTTTTTTCAACAAGTGATACTTAAGTTCACATTTCTTCATAATGCACTTAAAATGCAGCACACAATCGTATATATATATATATATATATATATATATATATATATATATATATATATATATATGAGAATTATTGCATTTCTAATTATTCTTTCTATGCAACTGAGGGTGCAGTAAAGATGAATTTTGCATTATCTAATACGAGTAATTCAGACTTACAAAGTCGTTTCAAACATTTTGAGCGTATAAAATGACTCAGCAAGCAGACAATGTATGTATGTATGTATAAATGTATGCATGCATGTATGTATTATTTATGGATGGATGTATGTATGTATGTATGGATGTATGTATGTATGCATGTATGACTTTGTTCTTCTTTATGTCAAAGGTTTATCACTATTTGAATTAACATATTGTAGCTTAATTATATATACAGAGTATACCTTAACTACTATAATAACATCAATGAATCACAATGGAGTACAGATAATGCTTAACAAATACTAGGTACCATAGGTTTACCTGTGTACTCCACCATACACCTAACTTGACGAAATATTTTATTGCAAAAGTGACTCATGTTGGCTTTTGTTTGTTTAAGAGGGTATTGTTCACCTACCTGTAAGTATCGATTCCAAAATTGATAAAAGCAAATGTA
Source organism: Sinohyriopsis cumingii (assembly GCA_028554795.2). Taxonomy (NCBI): domain Eukaryota; kingdom Metazoa; phylum Mollusca; class Bivalvia; order Unionida; family Unionidae; genus Sinohyriopsis; species Sinohyriopsis cumingii. The sequence continues at coordinate 86,215,429 of CM068832.1, forward strand.
TTCACAACATCATTTTGGGAGGAAATTTAACATTGTTGAATTTTGCCTTTCAATATAAATGATTGTTCCTAACTTTAAAAAATAAAATGTCAAGTATCTAGATTTATTCGTCCAATTTATTTTTGTTTAAGTATCTACAAACAGCTAAACTCGACAATAACACTAATGTATGTATGTATGTATGTATGCGTATGTATGTATGTATGTATGTATGTATGTATGTATGTATGTATGTATGTATGTATATATGTATGTGTGTATGTATGTACGTATGTATGTATGTATGTAGGTATGTATGTATGCATGTATGGATGGATGGATGGATGGATGGATGTATGGATGTATGTATGGATGGATGTATGGATGTATGTATGGATGGATGTATGGATGTATCTATGTATATATGCATGTATGTATTTTTTTGTTCTTATTTAGGTAAAGTATCTATTTTATTTGACTAATCTATTGTTGTTTCATCATCTGTAAACCGCTTAGATTACTAACTTTAATAATCCGCTCCGGTGACTTAGTGGTTAAACCGTCCATTTGAGAAACAGGAGATCGCGGGTTCGAAACCCAAACGATTCATACCAAAGACGAATAAAAATTAAACAGGTGCTTCGCTTGACTCTCATCAGTAAGAAGCTTGTGCTAGTCTTGGTCCATCTTGTGTCAGGACAATGTGAATAAGTGGGACATGATGCTATATATTAGAGACATGATGGTCTACTACTACACATCACAATAAACTGTATCACTGCATACATCTTAGCGATTTGACTGAAAAATGTAGAAAACTGCGTTACAAATCCTAATCATACACACACTCACCCACTATAATAACATGTTTGTATCACATCAGTGTATTTGTACGTGGATTGGTTCATTCTGTTGACATGTATACACCAAAATGTTAATGAAACAGGCTGTTGTAGAAGTCATTCGAGTTGTTAAATCGCTGCTTAAGTTGGTATTGCGCATATGGCTGGGGGTATCAATGCCCAAAGTTGAATAAGAAATTTATAGCTTTCAGCTTTTTTCTAATGAGATTGTACATTGTTAAATGTTGCCATTAATATAAATCGTTCTATTAGACTTTATAGAAATAAATATTTGCGTGCCCGTCGGTATTTATGCATTAATGTATCTTTTTGAAAAATATACAATTAGTCGTTATGTACATACCCAATTGGTACAATCCTATCTCCTTCAGGGTCTAGACAATTTAGCAATGGGTGCTTCTTGAAACGGATAGGTGTATTCACGTACGTGTGCATTTGTGAAAGTCATGTTATAGGCAGATGACTGATTATTGCCTATAACATCTAGTAGAACCCCTCAATCAAAAATATACATTTTTTATCTTCTGTATGGTTAACAGAATTTATTCAATAAATGTTATTGTTTCTGATAAAGATATCCAGATTGTTTGTACCGTAGCGCTGCACGACACGATGAAAGAACATTTTTATTGGTCTGTTATATTCCCTGTCGTGGTTCATGATGAGATCTTCTGAAGAAAGAATGTATGATACGCCCGTATCTCAGTTTTAGTGAGAATATCGCCGTGATTGTGCAGTAGTGATCAGCTTTAATTTGATATTTCTGAGGCCTCTGCGAGGATGGAGTATTGTGGTGCGAGCTGAATAGGGTAAAAGCTTGTATTGAATATGTCTTGAATCTGAATATCTGTTTGAGGAAACAAGTCACCCACACATTCGGTCCTAAATATTAGTGTAGTATATGTTGGGCACGTGCCGACAATAATAGCTATATCAACCAAAAATTACCATGATTCAAGAACAAATCATACTTCTAAAAGGTCTGCAAACAAACGCCAAACATCCTTGTCTAGGTTAAATGAGTCTATACCATATTCAGAAAGTATTTGCGTTATATGTATGCATGCCAGTATATGCACATTACAAGTAACCATGTAATGAGAATTATTAGCTTAATATTTCGTCCTTATCATTATCTGATGTTTCACAAACGATGTATTATCTTCTAAGCAGCCTCCTCCTTACAATGTCGTTGAAAGATGTTTCTTGTATACATTATTGGCCTACAGATCGTATTCGTACATTGACACGTAAAGTAATATCTCACAGACATGTGCATTCTTGTTTCGTTGTCGGTGTATACAAGATTAAGCGAGCTGAATTACATATATCAAATTTATGTAGACACATGCAGAATGTGGTCTTGATTGTTGATCAAGGTATGTATGTATGTATGTGTGTATGTGTGTATGTATGTTTTGTTCCTATTTAGGTCAGGCAGCTATTTTATTTGATGAATTATCTGTAAACCGCATACATTACTAACTATAATAAGCCCCTCCGGTGGCTTAGTGGTTAAACGGTCCATTTGAGAAACGGGAGATCACGAGTTCGAACCCCAAACAAGTCATACCAAAGACGAATAAAAATTAAACTAACAGCTGCTTCGCTTGGCTCTCATCAGTAAGAAGCTTTGGCTAGGCCTGGTCGATCTTGTGTCAGGACAATGTGACTAAGTGGGAAATGATGCCATATACTAGAGGCACGATGATCTACTGCTAGACATCACTATAAGTTGTCACACTGCATAAATCTTAGCGATTTGACTCAAAAATGTGCAAAACTACGTTACAAATCCTAATCATACACACACTCACTCACTATAATAACATCTGCATCACATCAGTGTATATTTACGTGGATTGGTTCATTCTGTTGTCATATGTACACCAAAATGCACCTATGTTAATGAAACAGGCTCTTGTAGAAGTCATTCGAGTTGTTGGATCGCTGCTTAAAGTGAGTATTGCGCATATGGCTGGGGGTATCAATGTCCAAAATGGAAAAATAAATTTATAGCTTTCAGCTTTTGTTCCTATGAGATTGTACATTGTTGAATGTTGCCATTAAGATAAATCGTTTTATTAGACTTTATAGAAATAAATATTTTCGTGCCCGTCGGTATTTATGCATTAATGTATCTTTTTGAAAAATATACAATTAGTCTTTAAGAAAATACCCAATATTTACAATACTATCTCCTTCAGGGTCTAGACAATTTATCAATGGATACTTCTTGAAGGGGATTGGTGTATTCACGTGCGTGTGCATGTGTGAAAGTCATGTTATAGGCAGAAGACTAATTGTTGCCTATAGCATCTAGTAGAACCCCTCAATTAAAAATATTAATTTTTTATCTTCTGGATGGTTATCAGAATTTATTCAATAAATGTTATTGTTTCTGATAAAGATATCCAGATTGTTTGTATCTTAGCGCTGCACCACAAGATGAAATAACCTGTATATTGGTCCGTTATATTTCCTGACGTATTTCATGATAAAAATGAGATCTTCTGAAGAAAGAATTTATGTTACGCCCGTATCACGATCTTAGTGAGAATATCGCCGTGATTGTGCAATAGGGGTAAGCTTAAATTTGATATTTCTGAGGCCTGTACCCGGAGGGGGGGGGGGGGCGATCTGAATAGGGTGAAAGCTTGTATTGAATATGTCTCGAACCTGAGATCTCCGTTTGAGGAAACAAGTCACCCACACATTCGGTCCTACATATTGGTGTAGTATACGTTGGGCACGTGCCGACAATAATAGCTATGTCAACCAACAATTAACATGATTCAGAAACAAATCATAATTCTGAAAGATCTTCAAAACAAACGCCAAGCATCTTTGACTAGGTTAAATGAGTCTATACCATATTCAGAAAGTATTTGCGTTATATGTATGCATGCCAGTATATGCACATTACAAGTAGCCATGTAATGAGAATTATTAGCTTAATATTTCGACCTTATCATTATCTGATGTTTCATAAACGATGTATTATCTTCTACGCAGCCTCCTCCTTACAAAGTCGTTGAAATATATTTCTTGTATACGTTATTGGCCTACAGATCGTATTCGTTAATTGACACGTAAACTAATATCTCACATAGCTCATACTACGCAAATAATATCCATGGGCAGATATGTGCATTCTTCTTTCTTTGTCGGTCTAAGAAAGATTAAGTAAGCGGAATTGCCTACATTATACTTCTGAAGACACATGCAGAGGGTTGGCTTGATTGTTAATCAAGGTATGTATGTATGTATGTATGTATGTATGCATTTTTTGTTCCTATTTAGATCAAATATCTATTTTATTTTACTAATCAATTGTTAGTTAATTATCTGTCAACCGGATACATTACTAATTTTAACAAACCGCTCCGTTGGCTTAGTGGTTAAACCGTTTGAAAAATGGGAGCTCGCGGGTTCAAAGCCCTAACCTAGTCATACCAAACATGAATAAAAATTAAACTAGCAACTACTCTCGTCAGTGAGAAGCTTGTGCTAGGCTTGGTCGATCTTGTGTCAGGACAATGTGACTAAGTGGGAAATGATGGTAGATATTAGTGACATGATGGTCTACTGCTAGACATAACTACAAACTGTCCTACTGCATACATATCAGGGATATGACAGAAAACTGTGTAAGACTACGTTAAAAATCCAAATCATACAAACACTCAGCAACTATAATAACATATTTGCATCACATCAGTGTATTTTTACATGGACTGGGTTCATTCTGTTGATAGGTGTGCACTATAATGCACCTAAGTTAATGAAACAGACTGTTGTAGAAATCATTCGAGTTGCTGGATCGTTGCTTAAGGGATATTGCGGATATGCCGGGGGGTATCAATGCTCAAAATGGAAAAACAAATTTATGGATTTCAGCTTGTTTCTTATGAGATTATTAGACTTTATAGAAATAAATATTTGCGTGCCCGTCGGTATTTATGCATTAATGTATCTTTTTGAAAAATATACAATTAGTCGTTATGTACATACCCAACTGTTACAATCCTATCTCCTTCAGGGTCTAGACAATTTAGCAATGGGTGCTTCTTGAAATGGATATGTGTATTCACGTACGTGTGCATTTGTGAAAGTCATGTTATAGGCAGATGACTAATTGTTGCTTATAACATCTAGTAGGACCCCTCAACGAAAAATATACATTTTTTATCTTCTGTATGGTTAACATAATTTATTCAATAAATGTTATTGTTTCTGATAAATATATCCAGATTGTTTGTATCGTAGCGCTGCACGACACGATGAAAGAACATTTTTATTGGTCTGTTATATTCCCTGTCGTGTTTCATGATGAGATCTTCTGAAGAAAGAATGTATGATACGCCCGTATCTCAGTTTTAGTGAGAATATCGCCGTGATTGTGCAGTAGTGATCAGCTTTAATTTGATATTTCTGAGGCCTCTGCGAGGATGGAGTATTGTGGGGCGAGCTGAAAAGGTTGTGTAAGCTTGTATTGAATATGTCTCGGATCTGAAATCTCCGTTTGAGGAAACAAGTCACCCACACATTCGGTCCTAAATATTAGTGTAGTATATGTTGGGCACTTGCCGACAATAATAGCTATATCAACCAACAATTAACATGATTCAAGAACAAATCATACTTCTAAAAGGTCTGCAAACAAACGCCAAACATCCTTGTCTAGGTTAAATGAGTCTATACCATATTCAGAAAGTATTTGCGTTATATGTATGTATGCCAGTATATGCACATTACAAGTAACCATGTAATGAGAATTATTAGCTTAATATTTCGTCCTTATCATTATCTGATGTTTCACAAACGATGTATTATCTTCTAAGCAGCCTCCTCCTTACAATGCCGTTGAAAGATGTTTCTTGTATACATTATTGGCCTACAGATCGCATTCGTACATTGGCACGTAAAGTAATATCTCACAGACATGTGCATTCTTGTTTCCTTGTCGGTGTATACAAGATTAAGCTGCTGAATTACATATATCAAATTTATGTAGACACATGCAGAGTGTGGTCTTGATTGTTGATCAAGGTATGTATGTATGTATGTATGTGTGTGTGTATGTATGTTTTGTTCCTATTTAGGTCAGGCAGCTATTTTATTTGATGAATTATCTGTAAACCGCATACATTACTAACTATAATAAGCCCCTCCGGTGGCTTAGTGGTTAAACGGTCCATTTGAGAAACGGGAGATCACGAGTTCGAACCCCAAACAAGTCATACCAAAGACGAATAAAAATTAAACTAACAGCTGCTTCGCTTGGCTCTCATCAGTAAGAAGCTTTGGCTAGGCCTGGTCGATCTTGTGTCAGGACAATGTGACTAAGTGGGAAATGATGCCATATATTAGAGGCACGATGATCTACTGCTAGACATCACTATAAGTTGTCACACTGCATAAATCTTAGCGATTTGACTCAAAAATGTGCAAAACTACGTTACAAATCCTAATCATACACACACTCACCCACTATAATAACATCTGCATCACATCAGTGTATTTTTACGTGGATTGGTTCATTCTGTTGTCATATGTACACCAAAATGCACCTATGTTAATGAAACAGGCTCTTGTAGAAGTCATTCGAGTTGTTGGATCGCTGCTTAAAGTGAGTATTGCGCATATGGCTGGGGGTATCAATGTCCAAAATGGAAAAATAAATTTATAGCTTTCAGCTTTTGTTCCTATGAGATTGTACATTGTTGCATGTTGCCATTAAGATAAATCGTTTTATTAGACTTTATAGAAATAAATATTTTCGTGCCCGTCGGTATTTATGCATTAATGTATCTTTTTGAAAAATATACAATTAGTCTTTAAGAAAATACCCAATATTTACAATACTATCTCCTTCAGGGTCTAGACAATTTATCAATGGATACTTCTTGAAGGGGATTGGTGTATTCACGTGCGTGTGCATGTGTGAAAGTCATGTTATAGGCAGAAGACTAATTGTTGCCTATAGCATCTAGTAGAACCCCTCAATTAAAAATATTAATTTTTTATCTTCTGGATGGTTATCAGAATTTATTCAATAAATGTTATTGTTTCTGATAAAGATATCCAGATTGTTTGTATCTTAGCGCTGCACCACAAGATGAAATAACCTGTATATTGGTCCGTTATATTTCCTGACGTATTTCATGATAAAAATGAGATCTTCTGAAGAAAGAATTTATGTTACGCCCGTATCACGATCTTAGTGAGAATATCGCCGTGATTGTGCAATAGGGGTAAGCTTAAATTTGATATTTCTGAGGCCTGTACCCGGAGGGGGGGGGGGGCGATCTGAATAGGGTGAAAGCTTGTATTGAATATGTCTCGAACCTGAGATCTCCGTTTGAGGAAACAAGTCACTCACACATTCGGTCCTACATATTGGTGTAGTATTCGTTGGGCACGTGCCGACAATAATAGCTATGTCAACCAACAATTAACATGATTCAGAAACAAATCATAATTCTGAAAGATCTTCAAAACAAACTCCAAGCATCTTTGACTAGGTTAAATGAGTCTATACCATATTCAGAAAGTATTTGCGTTATATGCATGCATGCCAGTATATGCACATTACAAGTAACCATGTAATGAGAATTATTAGCTTAATATTTCGTCCTTATCATTATCTGATGTTTCATAAACGATGTATTATCTTCTACGCAGGCTCCTCCTTACAATGTCGTTGAAAGATGTTTCTTGTATACATTATTGGCCTACAGATCGTATTCGTGAATTGACACGTAAACTAATATCTCACATAGCTCATACTACGCAAATAATATCCATGGGCAGATATGTGCATTCTTCTTTCTTTGTCGGTCTAAGAAAGATTAAGTAAGCGGAATTGCGTACATTTTACTTCTGAAGACACATGCAGAGGGTTGGCTTGATTGTTAATCAAGGTATGTATGTATGTATGTATGTATGCATTTTTTGTTCCTATTTAGATCAAATATCTATTTTATTTTACTAATCAATTGTTAGTTAATTATCTGTCAACCGGATACATTACTAATTTTAACAAACCGCTCCGTTGGCTTAGTGGTTAAACCGTTTAAAAAATGGGAGCTCGCGGGTTCAAAGCCCTAACCTAGTCATACCAAACATGAATAAAAATTAAACTAGCAACTACTCTCGTCAGTGAGAAGCTTGTGCTAGGCTTGGTCGATCTTGTGTCAGGACAATGTGACTAAGTGGGAAATGATGGTAGATATTAGTGACATGATGGTCTACTGCTAGACATAACTACAAACTGTGCTACTGCATACATCTCAGGGATATGACAGAAAACTGTGTAAGACTACGTTAAAAATCCAAATCATACAAACACTCAGCAACTATAATAACATATTTGCATCACATCAGTGTATTTTTACATGGACTGGGTTCATTCTGTTGATAGGTGTGCACTATAATGCACCTAAGTTAATGAAACAGGCTGTTGTAGAGTTGCTGGATCGTTGCTTAAGGGGTATTGCGGATATGCCGGGGGGTATCAATGCTCAAAATGGAAAAACAAATTTATGGATTTCAGCTTGTTTCTTATGAGATTATTAGACTTTATAGAAATAAATATTTGCGTGCCCGTCGGTATTTATGCATTAATGTATCTTTTTGAAAAATATACAATTAGTCGTTATGTACATACCCAATTGTTACAATCCTATCTCCTTCAGGATCTAGACAATTTAGCAATGGATGCTTCTTGAAATGGATATGTGTATTCACGTACGTGTGCATTAGTGAAAGTCATGTTATAGGCAGATGACTAATTGTTGCTTATAACATCTAGTAGGACCCCTCAACTAAAAATATACATATTTTATCTTCTGTATGGTTAGCAGAATTTATTCAATAAATGTTATTGTTTCTGATAAATATATCCAGATTGTTTGTATCGTAGCGCTGCACGACACGATGAAAGAACATTTTTATTGGTCTGTTATATTCCCTGTCGTGTTTCATGATGAGATCTTCTGAAGAAAGAATGTATGATACGCCCGTATCTCAGTTTTAGTGAGAATATCGCCGTGATTGTGCAGTAGTGATAAGCTTTAATTTGATATTTCTTAGGCCTCTGCCAGGATGGAGTATTGTGCCATGAGAATTATTAGCTTAATATTTCGTCCTTATCATTATCTGATGTTTCATAAACGATGTATTATCTTCTACGCAGCCTCCTCCTTACAATGCCGTTGAAATATATTTCTTGTATACGTTATTGGCCTACAGATCGTATTCGTATATTGACACGTAAAGTAATATCTCACAGACATGTGCATTCTTGTTTCGTTGTCGGTGTATATAAGATTAAGCAAGCGGAATTACATATATCAAATTTATGTAGACACATGCAGAGTGTGATCTTGATTTTCGATCAGGTATGTATGTATGTATGTATGTATGTATCTATGTAAGTATGTATGTATGCATGTATGTTTGTATGAATGCATGTATGTATGTATGTATGTATGTATGTGATATTTTGTTATTTTTAGGTCAAGTATTTATCAATTCTTGAGTAATATATTGTTGCTTACGTATATATAACCCGCTTACATTGATAACAATAATAACTTCTTTTTATGACATCATGTTTTGATATGCAAATTATTTAGAATCTAATGGGAATAAGCCAAACGAGTTATTTAAGGATTCACATGTGTAAGTCAAGCATAAATAGGAACAGCATATGTCCAGTTTTGCTTGAAGTTGTAACAAAGAACCAAATTAATATTTATTATTTATCGTATACATCTTTGCTACAGCACACCTTGGATAAATGTTTCATTAAAAGGAAAATCGGTAAACCTTGTGCTTAACGTATGATGCGACATATATATATATATATATATATATATATATATATATATATATATATATATATATCTTTGCGTCATTTTGTGTCGAGTCAAGCGTTACCCTGAGTGGTACAGCAACATCGTTAAATCGGTCATCGCTATCAGTGTATTCATATAGGTAAATGTGTTTCCTAATATGAAGCTGTGCTTTCTATAAAATCTATATTTTGTTGAATCGCTCGACGTTTTAGGTAGCAGGACTTTATGGATTCCAGCGGAGTTAGGGGGAGTTCCTGATGTAAGTTCTCTTAACGACAAACTTAATTTAGAACAGATCCCTCTTCAATTAGATGAAATGTTTATCGTCTGTATATCTGAATATCGTACATTATAACGTTTTATGTTCTAAATATTCGAACACTAGTTATGAGATTATGTCCAACCACTTTTAAAACACTATGAATTCTTTGTCAACCTAAGGTATACTGATGTTAATGGTCCCACACTCTACAGGTCGTTATCTTTCCACACCATCTCTGGTATAGTATATAAATATGTACCATGTGTGATAGTATTTTCATGAGGATGGTACTATATTAATTCCTACATATGATATGGTATAGTTTTACAATGTACAATTGGCACATATATCTTCACATGTCGCTGAATAATATGATATTGTAATAATATTATTTGTGGCCTGGAAATATTTCCTTATCCACATATGAGATTGTGACAAAATGGCTTTAAATTGGCTCTTGACTCATCGTTCAAAAATGTTATGCTCGTGTCCTTATTTTTTTGTTTTATCTTAAGTCGTTTGATTTCATTTGATTCAAATTTTATTAAAACTATTCATTGAATTTAAATTATTACATCTTGTAATTGTTTATAAAGAAAACGAAGATAATGCTGATTACGACACAAGCATGATCCAAAGTAGCTACCTCAGCAATATAAATCTTCACGTGAGTCAGTGCTGTCAATTATCATGTACTCCAAATCTAAAGAGTAGTGGATACTGTTTTTAAAATTGGAATTATATTGCATTTACAACTTCCGTGTTGATAGGTATTAATGTACACAGCACAATATATAATGTATATATACATCTATACTACTCGTTGCTTGCTGTGGAGCTAGCCTTTTCAGTATATAAATATATTATTATAAGTCACACTTTACAAACCATAGTTGCTTGAACTATCCATTATTAGATCCATATATATCGAATCTGTGTAAAATTATGTTAAGAATGTTGGCGCTTCACGGATCAGCTATGGAGTTGAATGTGCATTATGTCAGGAAAGCTTACACGACAGCTATCGGTGACTCCTAAAACGGTTTAGATGTTTTGTTCTACATCTTGTATCGTCCATTTTCGTGCTGTGAGTTTGGTCCATTTGGTTATAGTC